>CM067489.1:2230384-2273337 GCA_034552555.1 Semaprochilodus insignis
ACTTCTGTATGTGTAGCTCAATAAATATTGATCATATCAGTCTAAATTGATCATCATTTATTGATCCTGGTAACCTTTATCTTCCTTCCCAACAGCACCGCAATCCCACACTTCCCCACTGACCCACAAGGCCAGTTATTAGCTATAGCACCCCATTATAGCTGTATTAACCTCCAAACATGCCCGATCGACTACATCTGGGGTAATATTGGTTTTTGCTTAACTATGGCTTTAACTAGCCTACTTTCATCAGCCCTTGTTACCTTTGGGTCATTACAAGGTGGAGTGGCCTAGTTATGGTGCATAGCACGATGTTGGGTATTTTTTTCCCCGCTCCACGAGGAGAAGCATGCCAACCTTCCCCGTGACAGCTAAGGTGAGGAGGGAACAGGAGCAGCTAGATATGGAGCAATTACGGAGGAAGTCAGCTGCCTCCATGACCCTTATACACACACACATACATACACACGCGTGCTGACAGGCTCTCTATGGAGCCCTGGTTTGCAGGAGAACCCACTGAAGGCCACCGTTGTTCTCCTTGACATGTGTGACGGCACGCTAACGCTGAGCTGGAGGAGCCACCTTCAGGAGCCCTCGCTCCAAAAGCCAACTGCACATGCTAGATTTCCTTTTTTGCCCCCCGGAGTCAAACAAGGACAGCATTTAAAGGGGAGGCCTCCTGTTAGGAGCACAGGTGTGGTCTAGGCAGTCCCAATCTTGGTCCTCTAGTCCTGCACAGCTGAGCATTCTCCTGCTCATTCCTACTCAGGAAGGGTTTGCTGATTAGCATGGGATTAACATAACTTGGTGTTATTCCTAGGGATCAGTCTATAGCATGGAATTAATATAAACTGACGGTATTCCTATGGATAATTTTATAGCATGGGATTAATATAACCTAGGGTTAATCCTATGGATCATTTGGATGACATGGGATTAACATAACCTGGTGTTATTCCTATGGATCGATCCATAGCATGGAATTAATATAACCTGTAGTCATTCCTACGGATCCTTTAATAGCATGGGATTAATGCAACCTGTGGTCATTCCTATGGATTGTTTTATGACATGGGATTAACATAACCTGGTGTTATTCCTACAGATCGATATATAGCATGGAATTAATATAACCTGAGGTTATTCCTATGAATCATTTTATAGCATGGGATTAACACAACCTAGGGATATTTTTACGGATCCCTTGAGAGCATGGGATTTATATAACCAGACGTGATTCCTATGGATCATTTTATTGCATGGGATTTATATAAACTGAGGTTATTCTGACGGATCATTTTATAGCATGGGATTAACATAACCTGGGGTTATTCCGATGGATCGTTTTATGACAAGGGATTAACATGTCCTAGGGATATTTTTACGGATCCCTTGACAGCATGGGATTAATATAACCTAGGGCTAATCCTAGGGATGGTTTCATGACATGGGATTAACATAACCTGGTGTTATTCCTATGGATCGATCTATAGCATGGAATTAATGTAATCAGAGGTGATTCCTACGGATCATTTTGTAGAATGGAATTAACATAACCTGGGGTTATTCCTATGCACCATAGTGCACGTAGTCCTACGTTATGCAGGCATCTGCCAACGGTGCTGGCACTAGCAGGATGACTCACGGAGGGCATCACAGCTGTTGGGTACAGCGATAAGGCCTGTCCTTGAAACTTGAATCATCTGCATCTCTCACAATGTCAAACCTCCAAGTTTCATTCCTGTGGGTTGATTCCTTCTGGTTCCTCTTCAGTGTTTACACCCCTGCACTCATCAAGTACCATAAATAACCCTGTAACCTGGCATGGGAACATTACTGACTTGCACCCAGGACAGTGATGAAGTGTCGTACCTTCAGGTGTCCCCCAAAAGTGTCGAAGCTGAAGAACTTGCAGGATTCGCTGCCATAGCAACCAGCCTCCATCTCTCCCCGGATCAGGATGTTCCGGCTCAGGAGCCCGACCTCGGCCCGCATGTCCACTCCATCCACCATTTCACCCATGTGGAGGAACTCGGGCTTACCTACAAGCACACAAACAGCTGGTTCACACCTGCCTCTGTGCATTACACCCATTAATCACAGTTAGCTGCCGTCAAGCAGGTGCGCTCGCGCCGTTAGCACCTCAGACGCTCTCATTTACAGCACTGGAAAGGTTTCTCACATTCCACATTTGAATCAGTCTTTGCAACGTTATAATAAGATGCATCTGCTGACACGTGATCGTGATGTGAGAGGCTCGTGGTTGCGAGGAAGACTTGCGCGGAAACTCACGGCCTCCGGCTGTACTGTACGAACACTAACGACTTGCTTCTGCAGGTACAGGCGCACATGCTCTCTCTGCAGCCTCTCCCTCCGCAGACACACAGTATAATCAATCATCCTCCAACATCCGCTGTCTACCAGCCATCAGAAAGTGAGCGACTGACATCTCATAACCATTAAAAACTTTCTCTCACACAACCACACAACGTACACATGACACCTGCTGCCACTCAGCGTCTCCTCATACGCCGATACAACCTGACAGTATAAACTCTGGCGTAGGCTGAATGTTGTGAATGGATTCCGTTCCAAACTGCCCCAGATTGATAAAACCATGAGCAGCATGTTTGGGATGCAACAAGGGATGGATCATGATCTTGCAAGACGTCTGGGCTCACGTGTCTTTAGACAGTAATCAATATATTGTAATGTCCCGCTACTGGCTTGTGTGACCCTGGATACATTTGGTGTCAGAAGTGGGAATGCCCCCTAGCCCTTTGGAGGGAAATGGTAACACCGGGAACTCATGTTGGAGAAGAATGAAATCAGCTGAGGGCTGCAAGAGAAGGGGCAGCAAGACCAAGACAGGCAGCAAGGACTGCAAGATGAGGCTCATCAGGGCAGCCCAGCTGAGGGACAGTGAAAGAAGAAGCAGCAAGGACACCTGGATGACGGCCAGTGAGGGCAGCACGCCTGGCCGAGGGCTTGGGATCCAGTGGACACATCCAGCACATTCTTGCTAGTGTCTATGGCACAGTGGGCAATGGAGTGCCACCTGGATGACGCCCAGTGAGGCCAGCACGCCTGGCCAACGGTTGGGGCTCCAGTGGACACATCCAGCACATTCTTGCTAGTGTCTAGGGCACAGTGGGCAATAAGCCATCAGCAAAACTGCCATGCTGGGGAGGAAGATGGAGCGCTTAGTCACTCTGTGCTGATGCGGATGCTGGTTCTTTAGGGGAAGTGGACATGGACCCAAAGGAGGGCCATGTGTGTTTACAAGGACGGTAGACATTCCAAAATCCCTACTGCACCGAGACTTTAAAGGGGTGGGGCGATGTGCCCCTGTGTGCACCAGGGACTCTGCTCGGACTTTGTGAGGGTGCCGGGATGGCGGTTTAGAAAACAGGGTCAGTGTAGCGTACCACTATTGACTGTGTGACTGTGGCTTCACTGGACTCACAGTCAGACTTAAGTCTTGTGAGTAGTTGTGGCTGGGTTGATACTATGTGTGCAGCAGTGTTCGTTGTATCATTCTCAGCTGGGCTGTGGGGTAAATGGGCCAAAAGTACGCGGACAAAGTCAGCAGTATATATATATATATATACACACACACACACACACATACATACACTATTACAGTATATTCATTTGATCTTTGCTACATTCATGTTAATCTACATTCAGTTGAGAGAGAGAATTCTGTGAGGACAGTGGTACAGAGAACAAGATGGTCAGACTGGGAGAGAAAGATGTGACAGAATAAGTGAACAAGGAAAAGTATGAGAGAGGCAGAGAGATAGAGAGAAAGATGTCCATCTGCTCTGACTGTCTGACCCAGTTGTTGGTCAGTAGACCCCGCCATGACTTTGCTAATCACACAGAGGAAAATTCCAGCCGTCACTGTTGCAAAACCCAGTGGCCGACAGATCGGTTCCTAACGAACTGAAACACACCCGATCACTTGTTTGCTTATCCGGTTCTGTTTATAAAATGCTTGGCCAGAAACACAACACGCTGGAGACCAAATATACCGGCAGTGGGTGGACGAGGGCCATACAGACTTGGTGTTTGTTGGAGCACTTAACTGATGAATTTCGTTTGGCTGAAATTCTAGGAATGGTTTTACTCTTACCCCAAACATACTCAATCAGCCCAGACATATCTGGCAATGGTTTTACACTGGAGCTATGAGGCTAACGTAAGTCTAAGTGGTTTGTATCAGCTTGGTTCAGCTGCCGGTTCAGGGTGGTGGTGGTGGTGGTGTGGGGGATACTTTCTTTGCATTGGGCCACTTAATACCAACTGGGCATTGTCTAATGTCACAGCCTACCAGAGTATTGTTGCTGACCGTGTCCATCCAGTTATGACCACAGTGTAGCCATCTTCTGATTCAGACTACTCCAGCAGGATAACGCACCATGTCCCAAAGCTCAAATCATCTCAAACTAAATTCACAAATGGCCTCCACAGTCACCAGATCTCAACCCAATGGAGCACCTTTGGGATGTGCTGGAACCAGAGAATTGCATCATGGATGTACAGCCAGCAAATCTGCAGCAACTGCGAGATGCTGTCATATCAATATGGACCAGGAGCTCCAAGGCATGTTTCCAGCACCTGTGTTTTGAAGCCAACTGGGGGTCCAACGTGGTACCTTGTGACATGGCCTCTGACTGTATGCCGTTCTTGGTGGCAATCGTGGGCTGGAGGCTAGGGAACCAGCCTTGTGACTGGAGGGTTGCCAGATTGATTCCCTGAGCTTATAGGCCATGACTGATGGCTCCAACGTTCTCACAATCTCCTCAATCGCTCTCTGCAATGAAAGAGCATTCATAGTTGATTGCATGCTTGCACGTTGGCCAGGTCCTAAGGCAGCTACCAAGCCCCAAACCATAATGTGTCACCCACCATGCTTTACAGGACACCTTCTCATCAGACGTTTGGTTTTTCCATGACAGGCCTAGCCTAGCTGCACATAAGCCTACACCAAGCATCGGAACTGCTTTTCTGGAGTAACAGAGCTATCGTCCAACTGATCATCCAACTTCAGTACCTGATGCTCTTGTTAATGATTGCTAAGTGCAATCAAACCCTCACAGCAATGTTCCGTCTAGTGTAAACCTTCTCCAAAAGGGACAAGGCGGTTACCCCAGCAAAGTCTCTACTGATACCCCGCGGGATGAGCAGGTGTCTGCAAACTTTTGGACAGTGTATCTGCTAATGGAGTGTGATTAGGCCGATTGTGTGCAGCAGTTTAGCTGTGAGGAGATTAGCATAGCACGGCTCTGCTTTCAGTCTCACAGCTTTGGCTGCTTCCATGCCAAATTAGCTGATGGTTGGGCGGCAAACAGGTGTCTTGGCACGTCTGTGTCGGTGCGGGGCGGAGGGGGATTGGGTGTTAGAATGAGCTTCTGACAGACGTGGGTCACCAGACAGCAGCTCTTACTGTGTCTGACTTCTGTCGTGCTAATGCTGGAGCTTCTGCATCTGGCACACACATACAGAAACTGCAGAGCTGAAATGATACCGGCTGAATAAAATGGGACGCGACAGGTGGCAATAGCAACCAGCGGAAACAAACAAACTCCTAAAGCCCAAAAGCTTCAATCAAGATATAAACAGCTCTGCTAGTTACAGTTCATTCATCATGATGTCATGTATATATCGTACAGCATTGCATTACATTAGAGATACGTACTGTATGTGATTCATTGTGATTCAATGTGTACGAATGATCCAAGTTCCACACTCGGCCGTGCATGTGACATAAGCAAGGACAGGCCTTATCTCTGTACCTGACTGACCCAACAGCCACGATTGCGGACATTCAGCGAGCAGTGATGCCTCCATGAGTCATCCTGTTAGCGCCAGCACCATTGGCAGACGGCTGCACCACGCAGGACTACATGCACGCAGACCGTTACGGCGACTGTCCTTAACACCACATCAACATCACCAAAGACTGCAATGGTGTCGTGCCAGACTGTCATGGAGTGACTCAGAATGGCAGCGGGTCATCTTCAGTGACGAGTCCCGCTATTGTCTTGGTGGAGACGACCAATGAATCCGTGTGTGGAGGCACCGTGGTCATCTCATATCTTCTCAAACTGGTTCTTTGACCATGACAGTGAGCTCAGTGTACTGAAATGGCCTCCACAGTCACTAGATCTCAACCCAACAGAGGTCCTTAGGGATGTGGTGGAACGGGAGATGTGCACCATGGATGCACAGCCGACTAATCTGCAGCAACTGCGTGATGTTGTCACGTCAATGCAGACTAGACTAAAATCTCGGAGGCATGTTTCCAGCACCTATGCCACAAAGAATTAAGGCACGTCTGAAGGCAAAAGGGGGTCCAACCCGGTACTAGCAAGGCGTACCTAATGAAGTGGCTGGTGAGTGTAAGGAATCGTACTGTCAAGAATGTTAGCATTCTTTCTAATGTTGGTGTGACGACTTTGTGTGTGTGTGTGTGTGCGTGTGTGTGACAGATGCTGCTGTTATTCCCAACATCCTGAAAAGCGAGAGCGTAAAACGAGTTGCTTCAGGCTTGCTTAGAAACATCTAATGACTCTCAACACAACTACAGTGTGTTCTTGTTTTTTAATGAGACGAAAAAGAAAATGCTAACACAACGGCAGCAATAACAACAACATCAAGCTCGGGAGCGAAGCACAACGACGCCACTGTCATCTGGATATCGACCACAGCTTCAGACAGGCAGAGAGACAGCATAAATCATCAGCAGGATAATATCCATACCGCAGATAGACCGAAACACACCTCTCTGAGCAAAGCAGAGCAGGACGAACATAATTATAACATACGACCGTAATACACTTTAGTAATATACTTTAGTAATATACTTTAGTAATATACTTTAGTAATATACTTTGTACTATATTATTACAGATACTCTGTTCTAACAATATACACTGCACTGAAAATAGGACTATATACTATATACTAGGTTCTTACTCTATACACTACATTCTGTGGATTATATAGCTACACACTATATGCTGCATCCTACATTGCTGCACTCGGCACCAGGTCTATATTCCTACACCATAGATTATGCAGTACTTTGCTACCATCACGGACAAAGAACCCGGACCGGCGCGTGCAGAGCTAAAAGTCAAACAGGCTTTATTAAACAATCGGACAGTTGAACAAAGCAGCAAAACACGATCAGACAAGAAGTGGAGAGCGAGAATCGGAATCAGGAAACAGGCAAAAGGTCAGAACCAGAAGAGACCGTCAGCGGAGATACCAGAATATGGGGCGAGGCCGAGAGAATAGTCAGAGGATGAACGGAGATCAAAAGCCAGGAGATAAATGAGATCAAAGCCAAAGGGGTCAAAGAGAGATCGAAAGTCAGAGAACAAAATGGGGTCAGAACCAGAGTGGAAACAACAGTACGAACGCTCTGGATGCAAACTAAGGGTTTGCCAAAACTTCGCAATGAGGAAGTGTCTGAATGGGGTTTATATACAGGGAGAGCATATGGACACCAGGCGGACCTAATATTCTGGAGAGCTGGAGTGGGACTGATTGGGTGACAGGGAACGCGTGGGTGTGACGTCATAGAGTGATGCCCTCTGGGAAGTTGAGTCCGGAGGAGCGGCGCAGCCGGGAAAACCCGGAAGCATGACAGATACACTATACACTACATACTTACACTATACACTATGGTTAATATTCCTACACTGAACTTTGAGAACTACATTGCTACGCTAGGCGCTACGTTTTAACACACTTGGTTGGTGTATATCCTTACACCCTACACTATGGCCTACACTCCTGTAGTTCATACACTACGAACTGCATTATACTGTACTGAACACACTATACATTATATATTTACACTTTGCACTTTTGATTACTCTCTTGCATTATCCTGTAGACTCAGTGGTGGACAGTAACGAAGTAACTTAGTTACTGTACTTAAGTAGTTTTTCCGTGTATCTGTACTTTACTGAAGTATTTCCATTTTGGACGACTTTCAGAGTCTAATATCTGACTGTTTGCTCCACTACATTATGCCAAATCTGTCGTATGTGTGTGTAAAAACATAACATGTCAAAACGAAACAAGCTTATTCATGGATTCCTAGCATCCATGGAAATGTCCATTTCCATTCCTAGACTACATGAAGGACCACCTGGAGGAAGGTAAAGCAGGATGGGGTTAGTAAACAGACCAAACATCTTGTTCCTGACTTTGTGGGTAAATAGACCACAATATAGAAACATGTACACATGCACTCGTGACTGGCGAGCGTCTTTTCCTGCATTTATACAAACACTGTTTCCTTTATAGTACATGTGTTTTGGCTGGTTTATGTTTATGAACAGAGACCTACAGATGCAGTACAGTAAAGGAGGAACTCATTAGTGATCCGGTTTAAAGACAGTTCTTATTAAGCTTGTAACTAAAATTGAAACTACTTGTTTGCAAAAAGTTATTTTATAGTTCTAGCTAATGGAACCTGTTCTCCTTCAGTGTTCTGTGCTGAAGATAATTTGAATAGACATCAGAGTCAGACTAATGAATGAGCTTCTATTAAAGACTGGTGGACTGAGAGACACTAGAGTCTCTTCACCTACACTGAGCTGATTAAGAGTCTTGTTCCAGAAATGATAATAGGACATTAGAGCCATAATAAATCATAACGAATCAAGGGAAATACTTCAGTACTGTTACTCCAGTGGAGGTCTAAAGGGAGGAACTTCTACTGACACTGGAGGAGGAGTTTACCTTGGGGATCTCTACTTTATCTCTACATGCTACATGGTTTGTGTACTACACTTGAGACATTGTGAACACACGGCCGACACTACAGATTCACCAGATCTGACACACAGCTCAAATTGGGAATGCTTATTTGGGAGGATTTTCATCTATTCAGCATCTCCTGAACACAACGACTTGATCTGACCTGGCCTGGAGGAAAGTCAGAACAAATTACGGCCGACAGGTAATGAGAAAGTGTCCTCTGACCTTTCGCTGCGGAGAAAAGACTTCATTGCTAAGGGGTTCACACTCGAGCATGCACGTAGACTCACAGGTGGGTACGTGTGTGTGTGCATAGGCTCAGACGTACGCAGCCCATGTCATTAGAGCTTTTCAAAGTAAAACATGTCTGAGACTCCTGACATCATTAGAGGACAAATGCAAACCCAGGAGCAGGGAGACAAGATAGTCGTGGGTGCTAGTAATGCATACGTGATTAGTGTTTGAATCCAGAGCGAACCCCATGCTTATGTTTAATGAGTAGGTGTGGTAGTCTCTCAGTGGTGAGACCTTGACCTGCATGCTCTTGTTCTGTAAGCACCACAGAGCAAAGGGAGCAGGGTGCTGATGATTACACAGACACAGGCATTGTATTACTATCTTTATCAGGACTTCATTGCCTTGCGCATCACTCGAGTCAAGTAATGCTATGCCTACACCCATCCCTGACCTAACCTAAACAGCACAACGATGGTGAAACTTTCAGAGAACCAGCAAAGCATCCTGACTTCTACGGGTTGCTCATGCTTTGTGGTCATTATGAGAATGTTTGGTCCGCACATGTCCATTATAAGTTGGCTCATATTGAGGTGGGCAGGCTGGGCCTTCAGTTTGACATTGTGAGACATGCAAATGATTTGAGTTTCTCGGGAACGCATGTGACGTAAGCAAGGATGGCCCTTATCGCTGTACCTGACTGACCCAACAGCCACGATTGCGGACACTCGGCGAGCAGTGATGTCCTCCATGAGTCATCCTGCTAGTGCCAGCACCTTTGGCAGACGGCTGCACCATGGAGGACTACATGTGCGCGGACCGTTACAACGACTGTCCTTGTCACCACATCACCGTCACCAAAGACTGCAGTGGTGTTGTGCCAGACTGTCATGGAGTGACTCAGAATGGCAGTGGGTCGTCTTCAGTGACGAGTCCCGCTTTTGTCTTGGTGGAAACGACCAACGAATCCGTGTGTGGAGGCACCGTGGTCAGAGCCAAGACGAACGGTTTGTTGTCACACATCACACGTCCAGAAGGCCTGGGGTCACTCCACCTCCACCTCTACCGCACCATCTGCAGGAACTGTGTGAGGATATTCAAGCTGCATGGGATGGATTATCACAGGACACCATTAGGAACCTCTACAGCTCCATGCCGAGACGTCTGGCATGTTGGGTTAGCAAACACGGCGGCCCGACGCCATACTGAGAGACAGACTTCTGTATGTGTAGCTCAATAAATATTGATCATATCAGTCTAAATTGATCATCATTTATTGATCCTGGTAACCTTTATCTTCCTTCCCAACAGCACTGCAATCTCACACCTCCTTCTGGGTGCAGCTGTTCTTTTGATGATGAGTGTACATTAAAGAGTAATTATGTTATTATGGTTTCACTGTTATACTGAACTACTGACTGGTACATTACTGTACATTAGCATTAACGTCGCTGACACATCTCAACAAATTCACTGAGAAGGTGAAGTGAATCAAATCTGAATTATCCACACTGTAGTCTTTTCTCCTGTTCTGAAGGGACCTATCAGGAGTAGAGCAGGCGGTAGACGGCACACAGTCCAACTAATCAAAGCCAGGCTTCATTCACCTGGAAACAGCCTGGCACAGGCAAGGACAACAAGTGTTCCTAATTAAAGCACTCTTCAGAGCCAGGAGTCGACATGATTAGGGTTTAATAATCGACAGCTTGAGCGTGTGTGTGTGTGGCGCTTATGAGTGATGAATCACTGCAGAGGAGATTTGGAGGAGAGAGAAAGAGCCGTCTGAGCTCTAAATAGAGCCACAAGACAGGCCGAGCCGAGGGCTGTCACATGGAGTTACGGGGAAGTCGCTGGGAATGAGACTGGAGATTTCATGTTGGAAATTTCGACAAGCCAGAGGAGGAGACGGAAACAGATGGAAGAATGGAGAGAAAAGCTGGAAAGAGGACAAGATGGTTACAATACACGTGTGACAATACACAGATAGATCGATAAACAGACAGATAGATAGATAGAGAGACAGAGAGACAGACAGAAAGACAGACAGAGAGACAAATAGATAGATAGATAGATAGATAGATAGATAGATAGATAGATAGATAGACAGACAGACAGACAGATAGATAGCCAGACAGACAGATAGACAGACAGACAGAGAGACAGATAGATAGATAGCCAGACAGACAGACAGACAGACAGACAGACAGACAGATAGATAGACAGATAGACAGACAGACAGAAAGACAGACAGAGAGACAGATAGATAGATAGCCAGACAGACAGACAGACAGACAGACAGAAAGACAGACAGAGAGACAGAGAGATAGATAGACAGATAGATAGACAGATAGATAGATAGATAGATAGATAGATAGATAGATAGACAGATAGATAGACAGACAGATAGATAGACAGATAGATAATTACACATAACGAAGATGAAAGGGGGGAGGAATGACGGAGCTGGTGTGAGTGACAGTCCGAGATGTAATGAACGCCGGCTTCTCCGAAGGTCAGCCAGTGTGCGGATTAGCTGAAAGCCTCTCCCACTGAAACAGCACCGCTGAGTGCTTTTAGCGAAGCAAGTGCCAGCTGGACGGACCCCCGTCTCCCCTGCAGGTGGAACTAAGCAGGGTCTCTGAGACGCACTGAGAGCATTCTTTCCCCTCGGCCTGAAAGCAGTTCACTGTCTTTCACTGGGACAAAAGTTCTGGCAGGTCTTTTTGCTCAGGTGCACGCACTCACTCACTCACTCAGTCACTCACTGACTCACTCACTCACTCACTGCAGCCAAACACCCCTCGCACACCACACGGGCCACGGACACCTTCTAATCACATTACCTCCTAATGATCCCCTCGCATTCCTTCCACCTCACTCACACTAAACAAACCCGCCTTAAAACACCCCAGTGTGTGTGTGGGGGTGTGTGTGGTGGGTGTGCACGCCTGAGATCCACATTCTAATGCTTGAAATCACTTGACATCATATTTATAACTATTATTGTATTCAATAAGAATTTATGCAGTGTAGTCTGAGATATTACAGACTTCTCACCAGAAGAGGTAATTAGCTTTATTAAATATTTTTAATATTTTGGCGACAACAAATAATTACATAATGAATTACAGACTTTAATGATGAATTTATTAAGATGTGTATTTAGTTATCTGCCTTGTTTATCAGTTCACTGCTCTTTAATAACTTTATTAGAACTATATTCTGGACACCGATTTTATTCAAACTACACATCAATCAGTTCGGTAACACTTCCTATGAATCCTGTACCCCTACCGCACCATCTGCAGGACCTGTGTGAGGATACTCAAGCTGCATGGGATGGATTATCACAGGACACCATTAGGAACCTCTACAGCTCCATGCCGAGACGTCTGGCATGTTGGGTTAGCAAACACGGCGGCCCGACGCCATACTGAGAGACAGACTTCTGTATGTGTAGCTCAATAAATGTTTCCCATATCGGTCCTGGTCCTGTTCCCGGTATCTTCCGTCCCAATAGCACTGCAATCCCACACCTCCTTCTGGGTGCAGCTGTTCGTTTGATGATGAGATGATGAGTGTATATATGTATCTTCCACACAGCTGGTTTCAAATGACTGAAAGCTGATTGGACTTTTGAACATGTGTGCATGTAAAGA
Source organism: Semaprochilodus insignis (assembly GCA_034552555.1). Classification (NCBI taxonomy): domain Eukaryota; kingdom Metazoa; phylum Chordata; class Actinopteri; order Characiformes; family Prochilodontidae; genus Semaprochilodus; species Semaprochilodus insignis. Next base: position 2,243,062 of record CM067489.1, read on the forward strand.
GCCTACGGTCACCTTCTAATCAGATTACCTTCTACTGGCTCCCCCCGAAACCCTTTCCACTGTCTGTAGCCCCCCCTCCCTGATTTGAGCCTGTTGTTTTCCTGTTTTCACAAAACAAGGCATTCTCAGCTTTCTCTTTGTTTTCAGTTTTCACACAGATGTGTTCTTCGTGGCGAAGTCAAACAAGCCCCCGGGGGCAAAAATAAGCCATTACAGCTGTGAAGAGCCAAAGGCACGGAGGGGTTTGATGTGGAGGGTGCTGTTAGAGATCAGAGGCTGTGACAGGATGGCTCTGAGATACCGAGAAGGCTTCTCAGAAACAACAAGAGCCAGCAGCAAATCTTCACACGCCAGTACGCTACACCAGTGTGTCTCTACCACGCAATAGTTTGGAATCATGGCTGTCCGTCACATCGGACCGGTTCTGGTGCTGATACAGGAAGTTATTACATGAAGGTACTAAGAGTGTCTGAGCTCTATACACTAACACACCACAGCCAGAGCAGAGAGACATACGGAGACTCCCTGTAGGAGATTCCAACAGAACGGAGGAGGAGAGGGAGACAGAGGGAAGGATGGAGAGAGAAGATAGAGAGAAACACAGACTATCAGATAAATTAGACAGGTAGGTAGGTAGGTAGGTAGGTAGGTAGGTAGGTAGATAGATAGATAGATAGATAGATAGATAGATAGATAGATCCGTATCAGTATCAGTTATTAACACAGTGAGCGACTGTATCAGTTATTAACACAGTGAGCGACTGTATCAGTTATTAACACAGTGAGCGACTGTATCAGTTATTAACACAGTGAGCGACTGTATCAGTTATTAACACAGTGAGCGACTGTATCAGTTATTAACACAGTGAGCGACTGTATCAGTTATTAACACAGTGAGCGACTGTATCAGTTATTAACACAGTGAGCGACTGTATCAGTTATTAACACAGTGAGCGACTGTATCAGTTATTAACACAGTGAGCGACTGTATCAGTTATTAACACAGTGAGCGACTGTATCAGTTATTAACACAGTGAGCGACTGTATCAGTTATTAACACAGTGAGCGACTGTATCAGTTATTAACACAGTGAGCGACTGTATCAGTTATTAACACAGTGAGCGACTGTATCAGTTATTAACACTGTGAGCGACTGTATCAGTTATTAACTCTGTGAGTGACTGTATCAGTTATTAACTCTGTGAGTGACTGTATCAGTTATTAACTCTGTGAGTGACTGTATCAGTTATTAACTCTGTGAGTGACTGTATCAGTTATTAACTCTGTGAGTGACTGTATCAGTTATTAACTCTGTGAGTGACTGTATCAGTTATTAACACAGTGAGAGACTGTATCAGTTATTAACACAGTGAGAGACTGTATCAGTTATTAACACTGTGAGAGACTGTATCAGTTATTAACACAGTGAGAGACTGTATCAGTTATTAACACAGTGAGAGACTGTATCAGTTACTAACACGGTGAGAGACTGTATCAGTTATTAACACAGTGAGAGACTGTATCAGTTACTAACACGGTGAGAGACTGTATCAGTTATTAACATGGTGAGCGACTACCAGTTATTAACACGGCGAGCGACTGTATCAGTTATTAACATGGTGAGCGGCTGTATCAGTTATTAACACAGTGAGAGACTGTACTGGGTGAGGTAAACAGCTGCTGGTGTTGAGCAGGGACAGGGAAGCAGGGCAGGTGAGCTGAGAGAAAGGCTTCAGTAAAGGTAGCAGCAGGTAAACGTTCCTTGATGCCCTGATTCCAGCTCCCTCTCACTCAGACAATTACTGCCCACACTGTCCGGGGAGAGAGGCTGGAGCTTATATTCAAAGGCAGGCTGGCAGCTACGAACACGCAGGAGGAAAAGTAATGAATGCCGGAAAACCTGTTAGGACTGATGGGGAAGCCGGCTTTGTGCTGATGGGTTTTGTCAGCAGCCCTGAGTCATTGCGTGTGTACAGACTCGGGAAGATAAAGGAAAGGAAGAAAATCTAAATTCCCAGACGGAACCGGGGCTACACGGTGCGGAGGACGGAGCAATTAAACTGTTCTACATTCTGTTACATATACTGTGTGCATTATATACATACATGAATGAGTGAGTGAGTGAGTGAGTGAGTGAGGGAGGGAGTAAGGGGGTATTGAGAGTGATTGAGAGTGATTGAGGATGAGTGAGTGAGTGAGTATTGAGTGTGTGAGTGAATGTGTAAATGAGTTTGTGAATGAAAGAGTGAGTGAGTGAGTGAGTGAGTGAGTGAGTGGATGCATGAGGGAGTAAGGGGTATTGAGACTGTCAGTGAGTGAGTGTGTGAATGAGTGAGGGATTAAGTGAGTGGGTGAGGGAGTAAGTGAGTGAGGGAGGAAGTAATGGAGTATTGAGAGTGATTGAGAATGAGTGAGTGAATGAGTGAATGAGTAATGAGTGTGTGAGTGAGTATGTAAATGAGTTTGTGAAGAGAGAGGGTATGAGTGACTTTGTGAGTGATTAAATTAGTGCGTGAATAAACAAGTGAGTGACTGAATGAGTGAATGAATCAGCAATTCTTTGAATCAGAGACAGAATGAATGAATGAGTGGGTGAGAGTGAGGGCATGAGTGAGGGCATGAATGAGTGAGTAAGAGCGCGACTTAGTGAGTTAATGTGGAAATGAGAGAGTCAGTGAGTCAGTGAAACAGTGAGAGGGTGAATGAATGAATAAGTAGGTAGTGAGTAAATTACTGAGTGAATGAAAAAGTGAGTGAGTGAATAAGTGATTAATTCACTCATTCACTCACTGATTTACTGCTTCTCTCACTGATTCACTGACTCATTCACCCATTTAATTGAATCAGTAATACAATGAATGAGTGAATCAGTGAGACAGTCAGTGAATCAGTAAGTAAATGAGTAAGTTAGTGAGTCAGTTAATGAGTCAACGAGTGAGTGAACGAGTGAATAGGTGCATGAATGAATGAATGAGTGAATGAATGAATGAGTGAGTTGATTATAAACCCACATCTGGAGCTGTGAATATTACACCCCTGTCAGTGTTGTGAAAGTCACTATCTCAGTATCAGGTAACGTGTGATATATCGTGCAGCCCTCGACCTGATGCTGAAAAACAACATGGGTTATGAAAGATGATCAGGGCTCGTCCCTGGGCTGGGGGGGCGCGCGGGGGGAGGGCTTGTGGTTTCCAGAGATGCCGTGGAAACACGCTAGCGAGGATTTGCGTGCCTAATGAAAGGCAGGTAAAGCGAGAGCAGTGTTTTCGACCCAGGCGCCTGGAGGGGAGAGCAATTATGGGCGTCGTTTTTCCAAACGGCTCCGTCCTGACAGCTGATCTTCGGCTGATGACAGCAGGCGCGTGTTTGTTTTCAGTGCTTCTTTAACCTTTTGAAATTTGAAGAATCCTAATCCTCTTAGACAGTAAAAAACACACAACGGAGCGTCGCTTTCGGCAGCGGGGGTGACTGGGAAAGCAAGTGGATGGAAGGAGCGCAATCAGGGCCGCACACGAACGTGTAGAGTGCATTGTAAGTGTATTACAATTCAATCAGACAGACAGCTCAAAACAGCAAACGGGTTGACTGCACTCCTGTCTTTGCTCAGCGACAGGACAACATTCCAGCATTTGGCAGGTAATATCACTAACAGCACTAATAGCACTAGTGTTGAAGTGCTTGAGGCCATTTTCAGTTTCAAGTACTAAATTAATGGTCTCGGTTCGACTACTACCTTGTACTTCTGCTAAATGACCACTTTATCAGAAACACCACCCTTCTATGTCCACTCACTGGCCACTTTATTAGAAACACCTACCTTCTACTTCCCCTCACTGGCCACTTTATTAGAAACACCTACCTTCTACTTCTTCTCACTGGCCACTTTATTAGAAACGCCCACCTCGTACTTCCACTACCTGGCCACTTTATTAGAAACACCTACTTTCTACTTCCTCTCACTGGCCACTTTATTAGAAACACCTACCTTCTACTTTCCCTCACTGGCCACTTTATCAGAAACACCACCCTTCTATGTCCACTCTCTGGCTGCTTTATTAGAAACACCTGCCTTATACTTCCACTCACTGGCCACTTTATTGGAAACATCAACCTTGTACTTCCATTCGCAGGCCACTTTATTAGAAATACTTGCTTTATGCTTTCACTAGCTGGCCACTTTATTAGAAACACCTGCCTTGTGCTTTCACTAGCTGGCCACTTTATTAGAAACGCCTGCCTTGTGCTTTCACTAGCTGGCCACTTTATTAGAAACACCTGCCTTGTGCTTTCACTAACCAGCCACTTTATTAGAAACATCTATGTTGCACTTCCACTGGTTGGCCACTTTATTAGAAACACCTGCCTTGTGCTTTCACTAACCGGCCACTTTATTAGAAACGTCTATGTTGCACTTCCACTGGTTGGCCACTTTATTAGAAACACCTGCTTTGTACAAAGCTGGCTTTGTCCACTAGCTGGCCACTTTATTAGAAACACCTACCTCATATTTTCACTAACTGGCCACTTTATTAGAAACACCTACCTTCTACTTCCACTAACTGGCCACTTTATCAGAAACACCGACCTTGTACTTCCACCAAGTGGCCACTTTATTAGAAACACCTGTCTTGTACTTCCACTAGCTGGCCACTTTATTAGAAAGACCTACCTTCTACTTCCACTAACTGGCCACTTTATTAGAAACACCCACCTTGTACTACCACTAATTGGCCACTTTATTAGAAACACCTACCTTCTACTTTATCTCACTGGTTCCTTTTTTAGAAACACCTGCCTTGTACTTCCACTCACTGGCCACTTTATCGGAAACAGAGGATGGCCATCATGCCTACACATTTAGCTGCTTTTTACGCAACGTGGAAAAAGTTCTGACAGCGCTTTCCCACATCCTCCAGCCCCCAGTGGAGAGTGAACTAGGGGTCACACAGGAACTCTTCCAAAACATGCAAGCAAACAGATTCCTCACCACATAGCTGCGCCCTTCTTCTGCATAATGGTATCTCATGTCACCAAAGAGCTGAAAGCTACTCGACTGTTTGGCCTGGGTCGTTTTTTGGCACCACCGCATCCCTGTAGCTTCCAATTGCTGGAGAAGTCAATCAGGGAAAGACAACAAGCTCAAACACAAGGGCGAGAACTTCGCACACTGGTTTGACACCTCTGTTTATTTTCCCATAAACACGTTGTCCTTTCCTCCCCGCTAATCTGATATGAGACATTCCAAAACAGAAAGTGATTTTCTTTCTGAAGGCCAGAGAACAAATTCCACAAAGAGAGCTCAGCCTGAGAGCGAGGCAAACCCCAAATTTGGGTCAAACATGGAATTTTTTTAATATAATTACTGTGATCATCATTTTCTCCATGCGACTGCAATCGCACTTCCCGCCCAGTCCCTCCGGGTCCACCATGACGACATCTCAGTGACAGACAGGGTGCGATTGGCACGGCAGAAGCTTACGGCACTTCCACTGACACTTATTCCATTAACCCCTTTAAAATGGCTATCTCAGCTCCACAGCGACCTCGTTTCCTTCATCTACACTTGTACATTTGCAAAAATGTATTTGGTTTTTGGGATGTAACAAAAAGTCCAAATCTGAAACTGTATTCATTTTAGAATCATTCTATTTTTTTATCATATGCACCCATTTTTTGGCCTAAATAATATTCTCAGATTATAGCCTGGGATTATTTTTGTAGTTCTTTAATACTGCAGGATTAGTCAGGGATTATTTGCATGGTTTATTTTGTAACTGTCTGGAACAAATAACTTGGCTCGACGCGCACAGAGCTAAAAGTCAAATGGGTTTTATTAAACTATCCGACAGTTGAGCACAACAGCAAAATCCAGGAAAACAGGGAAAAGGGCAATTCAGGGTCAAAGTCAGAGAGACAGGGAACCAGGGAATCAGACAGACCAGCGAACGAATCCAAACGGGTAATCCAGGAGAGCAATCGGATAGACAAAAGGAGAGTCGAAGGCCAAAGAGGTAAACAAACAAGCAACCAAAACAAGGGGATGATCAAAGAGAGAGAGTCCAAGTCAAAGGAAGTCCGAAACAGAGCAGCAAAAGAGAAAAGCAGGAGAGAAACGCTCGGAATTGCAAACTAGGTTTGGGAAAACTTCACAATAAGTGTGTGGGGATTAAATGCAGACCGGGGAATGAGCAGCAGGTGTGTGCAATCAGAACTCTGGTGAGGAGGAACGGGAGAATGAGGTGTGATCGGATGACTGGGGACATGTGAGGGTGATGTCATTGGGGAGTGTACTCTGGGAAATGGAGTTCGGTGTGACAGGAGCACAGGATTAATCAACCTGGATTAGCCTGGAATTTGTATAGTTTGTGTTATAGCACAGGATTAATATAGTCTGGGATTATTTGTGGGATTTATATCTTAGCACAGGATTAATTAATTTAGATTAGCCTGGAATAATTGTATGGTTTGTGTTACAGCACAAGATTAATATAGCCTGGGATTATTTGTGGGATTTATATTTTAGCACAGGATTAATTAACTTAGATTAGCCTGGAATAATTGTATGGTTTGTGTTACAGCACAAGATTATTATAGCCTGGGATTATTTGTATGGTTCATTTTGTAGCACAAGATTAATCAACCTGGATTGACCTGGAATAATATGTATAGTTTGTTTTATAGCACAGGATTAATATAGTCTGGGATTATTTGTATATGTCATTTTACATCATGAAATTCATTTGGTCTGTCTTATTTTTATGGTTCTTTAATAGTACAGGATTAATTAGCATGGATTAACCTTGCATCATTTGTATGGTCTGTGTTATAGCACAAGATTAATATAGCCTGGGATTATTTATATGGTTAATTTTATAGCATGATATGAATATAGCCTGGGATTATTTTATGGTTCATTAATAGTACAGGATTAATTAACCTGGATTAACCTGGGATAATTTGTACGGTTTGTGTTATAGCGCTTGATTAATATAGCCTGGGATTATTAGTATGGTTCACTTTGTAGCATAGAATTATGATAGCCTGGGATTTTTATTGGTTTTAAATAGTTAGGATTAATATAGCCTGGGATTATTTGTATGGGGTTAATCTACAGGGGGCCATTTTTTTACTTTGCTTTACAGTACATGATTAATAAACCTGGACTGGCCTGGAATAACTTGTACAGTTTATGTTATAGCACGGGATTAATATAGATCTCACGCCAGACAAAGTCAGATTGATGCACGCTGAGCTAAAATCAAGGTTGAGCTAAAATCAAGGCTGGGTTTATTTAACAGATTAGCAGTGAGGTTCAGCAACTGAATCCAACCAATCAAAGTGCGAGGGACAGGCAAAGTCAAACAACAGGAGACAGGCGAGAGTCCAAATACCAAAAGGACAATCAGCGAGGGCAAAACAAGACCAGAGGAAAACCAGAGATCAGAACAGGGTCAGAACGCCAGAACAGGGTCAACAGAGAATGACCGCTCGTGTGGTCAGTGTGAGAGAGAAGTATTTATACAAACAGACTAAATTAACAACAGGTGTGATCAATACTCGGGAGACTCCGATCTAGGAAACGGGACGGGATTGGTGGGTGAGGGACATGTGACTGTGACGTCACCAGGTAGGGGGTTCTGGGAGAAGGAGTTCCGGGGATCGGAGGCAGAGAGGAAACCCGGAAGTGTGACAATAGCCTGGGATAATTTGGATGGTTAGTTCAACAGCACAGGACTAATAACTGGGATTAGTTTTATGGTTTAGTACAGTAAGGGATTAGTTAACCTGGATTAATTTGGGATATTTGTACAGTTAGTTTTATCTATGGTTTTTAATCTTGGAATTAATATAACCTGTGTTTAGTTTTATGGTTCATTTAACAATTCCAGATTAATATGACCTGGGGTCATTTAATGGTTTTCTTTACAGTACGGGATTATTATAATCTGGGATTATTTGAATGTTTCATTGTAAGGCATGGTATTAATATAACCTGGGTGATTTTAGGATTCGTTTAATAGTACAGGATTAATCTAACCTGGGGTTATAAGCTGAGAAACACCAGATATGATCATACTAGCCCTCCTTCCAGTCATAACCTAATCCCGACCCTGTAGCACAGTAGGGATGGAATACCTCTTTCTGATTTCTGATTAAGGCAGTAAATTGATCAGCCATCAAAGGGCTTCTCTCTCTTGGCTCACAGCACACAGTTTGGATGTCGGAGTAATTACAGTAGGGAGAATCAGCTAAACTGACTGACTGTTTTATTGATCCAGGAGTCGGAATCACGAAACCTGTGAATACATGTTTTTTTTTTTTTTGGCACATGGAATTTTCAGTGATATGAATAACGATGTGAACTATAAGGCAGGCTATAAATGTAAGAAGGGTGTGTTACTGCCCAAGGGTTCTGATTACTATCACAAATAAATCAATGTGATAAACGTAATATCAAAAAGAAACTTGGAATGCTGCAAAAGCATTTATACACTAGAGTCTAGAGGAGGCCAGTGCTAAGATCTCTGGCATCTCTGTGCAGCGCTCCAATCTCTCAGATCTCCCAACTCCAGTGTTAATGCATCACTTTAAGTAAGCTTACACTGCACTGAAGGAGAAAGCTCCAGTATGTACAAACCCCATATCCAGGCAAGGTTTGGGAATTTTGTACAACGCAATGAAAGCCAAGAATCTTGGATCCCTCAGGCTCCTGCAGGTGGCGCTCTGCAAGCATGATGGGGCTATAAATACCTGCGGGGTGTGAGTGACGGGATCCATAGATTGGGAAGAGGTGCTACAGTGCAGGGAATGTCTCGTTCCATGTGTGGAAAATGGCTCCAAAGCAGTTAATGATTGGCTAAAAGGAGGGACTGCATTTGGGCGTGCCAAAGACCATAGTGTGAAGGAAGTAGCTGAAATCCCAGTCTACAGGGAATTCTTCTTGGAATTGTGCCAGGGAAGACATCTACCAAATCTGGCCCAACTGACCAATTCTTTGATGCAAGAGTGTCTGAACATTGATGTGGCTACATCCAGAAACCTGTCCGGTACCATGCTGAATCCAATCACAGCTGTTATTTTGTCCGGTGAGCTTATAAACAAATATGGAATTTTATGTAACACACTCAAAAGAAAATTGGGACAGAAGTGTTTACCCCTGTGTTACATCACACTGTTGAATGGTTTGGGAACTGGGGACACTGATTGGAATTTTTGCCCGCTCTTCCAGATTCCGGATTTATACAAACACGTTTTGAGTTTACTTGAAAATCCAAATTCAGAATCACTAGCGGTTTTACAGTGTATATTGAAGGGTCCATTTCAGGGTGTTTTCCATTGTACATATGCGCTATGTAAATGTGTCACAGCATCCTGTTCATTCCTCAGTCCATATGCATAAGCTGTAGCAACATACTTACATATAGCCACCTATTCATCATACAGCAGTTTAGCCCCGCCCAAAAGGGCTTGTTAATGAGCCGATGAGTTGAATCAGGTTTGTTGGGAGCAGGGAAAGCACTATAATGTGCAGGGCAGGGTGTCTCCAGGACCAGGGTTGAGAAACACTGGCCTAAAATAACGTTAAATAACATACTAATAACATATGACATGTGCTATTCCTTTTTTGCATATGATTGTATATCAGTTTTTAAGGTGCAGTAACCAAAACAGCCTGGTTTAAAGTTCTGAGGGACACAGAGAGGGCATGTGAAAATGAGTTATGAGTGTTTCAGGCACATAGTACCAAATAAAAAATGGCATGAGTGAAAAAAAAACATAACAGGTGAGAGAAATGCAGAATATGCCTCTTTGATCTCCTCTTCAACTATGGAATTTATGGAGGAGATATTTCACTTCACAGCAGCCCCAGCTGAGGAACACAAGCCCCAGCTGAGGAACCCCCGGCGGAAAGCTATAAATGCCAGAGACTGACCTTCTACTTTGACCTGGTTGCCGGAGCAGGTCGGGCAGGGCAGGATGCTGAATTCTTCAGCCTGGTGCATGGAATAGTCGGTGCTGGCCACCACCAGCCTGTCGCCTGGCCGCCAGCCCTGAGCCTCATCCGCTAGTTCCAGGATACTGCAGTTGGAGACGATGTCTATGGAGATGGAAGCCTGTGGACGGACTACACACACACACACACACACACACACTTTATATTGATATTCTGTTCTGCATGCTTGTCTTGTAAACAGCCACTATAATTGGACCATTTATGTCGTGATGATTTGGCAAAGAAGGAGCTGCCGGAAACACTGTGCTTTCACACAAATGCTCTTTGTAGAAGATGGCAGCAGCGAGACCCGCCACCAGCGCTACTGAACGTAAGGAAAGCAGACAGGACATCAGCAGCCATGCAACCCTGTGCACCACTACCCCACTAAACAGCCACACAGCCTAGCACAACATAGCCCAATCAGCCATATAGCATGGAAGCCCATTTCTGTCACTTAAAGAAAAAAAAGGCCATATAGTAAGTCATAATTACGGGATGCTAAGTCATAATTAAGATATAGTAAGTCAATGAGATAGAGAGTCATAATTATGAGATAGTAAGTCATAATTATGAGATGCTAAGTCATAATTATGAGATAGTAAGTCATAATTATGAGATGCTAAGTCATAATTAAGATATAGTAAGTCTTTAAGTGGCAGAAAGAATCTTCCATAATATAGCTTTAGCAGAATGCTACCTACCAGAATGCACCAACCGTAAAGTTTGGTGCAGGGGGGGCAATGGTCTGGGGGCGTTCAGGGTTTGGGCTCTTAGTTCTGAAGGGTGATGCTAACACTACAGCACATTTTACACAGTTGCACGCTTCCAACTTTGTGGCTGCGGTTTAGAGAAGAACCCTTTTGTGATCCAGCATGACTGTGCCCCTGTGCACAAAGCCAGCGCCATGATTTGATGACTTTGGCATGCAGGAATTCCAGAAGGATCCCTGACCCCACACCTTTGGGAATGAACTGGAACGTTAATTGTGAGCCAGGCCTTAAAGTCCAACTTCGGCACCTGACCTCACAAACACTTTTTTGACTGAATGGCCACAAACTCCCACAGAATCTTGTGGAAAGCCTCCCTAGAGGAGTGGGGGAAGGCTGTTATAGCCACAAAGGTGGGGGTGCATACCTCCATAACAATGCCCATGCTTTTGGAAAGGGATGCCCAACAAGCTCATACGGGTGTGATGGTGTCCACATACTTATGCATATAGTGCATTGAACATACAGCGTGACTCCCTTCTTTATCCATCAAGATCAAAGAGATAAACAAGCCTATTTGCTCATCTTTAGCAAGAGTGCCAATAATTAGGAAATTCATTCTAGAGGGCAATAAATATGATGGATTTCTCACCACCAAGGGCGGATATTGCATTAGACAGATGCAGCTTGTCTACAATTAAGAAGCATAAAGTGGCGAAACATACATTAATAAGCCTCCAAATCTTCCACGATTACTTATAATTAGCTCTAAAAACATCATGCTATCTCTCCAACGTACAGTAATCAGCCAGAGAATAGCTGCACAAGCAGCTGCACCCAGAAGGAATCAATCCCCAGGAATGAAACTTGGTGGGTAGGTTTGACATCATGACACACGTGAATGGTTCAAGTCCTATGCTCAGCCACGCATGTGACGTAAGCAAGGATGGACCTTATCGCTGTACCTGACTGACCCAACAGCCACGACTGCAGACATCCAGCAAGCAGTGATGCCTCCATGAGTGCCAGCACCACTGACAGACGGCTGCATGATGCAGGACTGCATGCACGCACACCGTTACGTCTGCTGTTAACGACTGTCCTTAACACCACGTCACCGTCACCAAAGACTGCAATGGTGTCGTGCCAGACTGTCATGGAGTGACTCAGAATGGCGGCGGGTCATCTTCAGTGCCGAGTCCCGCTTTTGCCTTGGTGGAGACGACCAACGAATCCGTGTGTGGAGGCACCGTGGTCAGCGCCAAGATGAACGGTTTGTTGTCACGCGTCACACGTCCAGAAGGCCTGGTGTCCCTCCATCTCCACCCCTACCTCACCCCTACCGCACCATCAAGCTGCATGGGATGGATTATCACAGGACACCATTAGGAACCTCTACAACTCCATGCTGAGACGTCTGGTATGTTGGGTTAGCAAACACGGCGGCCCGACACCATACTGAGAGACACTACTTCTGTATGTGTAGCTCAATAAATATTGATCATATCAATCTAAATTTATCATCATTTATTGATCCTGGTAACCTTTATCTTCCTTCCCAACAGCACTGCAATCCCACACCTCCTTCTGGGTGCAATTATCCCAAATCCCAAAAGATTCCTACACACCCTGATTGGCTTGTAAACATGGTCCTGCAATTAGGTCACCAGGTTCGAGTGCCAATAATACAGCTTATACATAACTGATGATACAGGCCACTAATATGCGCACGCGCTGACATTTGAAAGCCAGGATATGAATGAACAGGATGGAGGGAGGGCAGAGAGTGTTGATTTGAGAAGAACATCACAGAGCTTAATCACAAAGATTGAATTTGTCGAATACAAGTGAGGCGCGATGGCGGAGCCCAACGAGAGTGGAGCGGTATTATATGGCATTATATCACAAGCTGAAGCGCGGTGGCAGGATGATCTATAACACCCAGCTGGTTCAGGTCCAGTTTTCTCCGGGGGTGAGACGAGCGAGTCGAGGAAAGTTCCTTTCTATAATTACTGCCCTTCCCTTCCCTTTCTCTCTCCGGAGGCAGTCATTATTTGAGCTTTTGTTTGACTGACTTATTCATTAGAAAATGCAGAAATCTACACCCTGCGGTCCTCTCCTTTCTCCAAACTTCCCACACGCTATCGTTCATGCTCCGTGTGATCAATTATCACGTTTAGCATCCCGCAAGCGTCAGCCCGACCCTACAGAGCCAATCGGTACCCCGAGACCAGGACCAAGATCTCAACCTAAGAGTTGCACACAGGTCGTAATTACAAGTCATGATTACAAGCCAAAACCACAAGTCAAACATTTTACCAGGGTTGTGACTTACTCTGTATGGTCGTTATGCCGGAGAAAGGGATGAAGCTTTAGTCATCTGCTTAAACGTATAATTAACTACACTTGTACAGAGGCTAAATGCAAGCAAGGTACCCAAATTAATCAGGCTAGCTGGCTTGGTTTCCTGATAGTTTGGGATTTTCACCCAGTTTTCTACCCTATCCATACAATTCCACACAATGGCCCACACCCACAAAACTTCCCAGTGTCATCCAGGGATCCACAACAGGAGTGAGGAGCCAATTGCAGATTTATTGTGCAAAACTCAAAGTCAAAACAAGCCAGATCAAAACCAGAAAATCCATCCAGAAAACCAACAAGAATGTTACCAAAACACAACCCAAAACTCGGAACCGATAAAACAAGGCAAAGAAACACAACCAGAGAAGAAGACCATGAACAGAAACATTCAGAACTGCAGGGTACGCCAAAACAAGACTTCACAAAGGAGATTAAGCAGAATGGAGTCTTGTGTATACAAAATGGCTGCTAATTACAACCAGGTGTGAATACAAGGGCTAGAATTCAGGTGAGAGCGACCTCTGTGGGCAAGGAGGGGAAACAGCAGCAGTAGACCTGCAGTAGGACTGCTATGGCTGAACAAGGGTCAGAGTGCAGTCCTACTTACTTTGACGTTCCAGAGATTGACAAATTCTAATCTGAGAGCTCTTACATACAAAAGAAGTTTATTTAAGTGTGCTATTAGTATACTTCTTTTAAACTGAAAAAAATAAGCAAGGATACTTTCAGTTTACTTTTGATGTACGTGTGAGTGATATACTAAACACAATCCTACTTAAAGTACAGTTAAAAGTTATTTTAAGGACAAAAATGACCTAAATTGAAACACAGTCATATACTAACTAGACTATGAGTAATCTGTAATATTCACTTGAAGAAAATTTACAAGTATACTTGCAGCTTAAAAGCTACTAAACTAGTAGTTTACTGAGAGTATATACTTAAAAGTGTACTGTCTAAAAAGTAGGATAGAAGTATTTAGCTAGTAAACTAAGAGTATATCTATAAGTTTACTTTTAATATAGTTGCAGTACAAAATACAACTTGGCTTGGTAAACTAGTTGTGTACCCCTAAAGTATACTTAAAAGTGTACTTTCATAAACTAAAAAGTGGGATAGTAAATATATAACTAATAAACTAAGAGTATATTTATACATTTATATATTTATAAGAGTATATTTAAGTTTACTTTTAGTATAGTTGCAGTACAAAACAAAACTTACATGTAAACTAGTTGTGTACTCAGTTTACTACTTTTACACCTAAAGTTGTACTATTATTGTCACACGTTGGAACTCTTCCTCTGTCTCCACTGAGTCCGGGGACTACACTCCCCATGATTCCCCGCTCCACAAGTGCTATCTCCACCAATCAGGAACAGCTTCCCTGCCCTACTTCACCAGAGTTCTGATTAACCTCACCTGTCTTCCATTTACTTGTTGTGTATATATACCTGCCCTTGTCAATAACACTTCGCAAAGTATTGTTGACCCTAGTGTTGCTTCCTGAGCGGGTTTCTGCTGTTATCTGTTTATCTGCATTCTGGTGTATGACCCTCTTCTGCCCTCTGGTTTTTGTCTTTTGCCTCTCCCTCTTGTTTGATCACCCGGTTTCTGATTGTCCTGGTTTTGACCCTAGCCTGTATCTGGATTTACGCCTCGTCTTGCCCATGTCTGTTTTGGTCACTCTGGTTTTGTCATTCCATTTGCTTGTGGGCTCTGAATCAACCCCCTCGCGACACCGTGACACCAGGTTACATTTTACCTCCGCAAGCGTCTGGTTTGTCAATCCAGCGTCACAATTCTAAACTAAAAGTGGGCCAATATAGTCCCGAGAAGTATTGAAATAGTACACCCACAAGTATTTGTACTACTGATACATTGATATTAGTATAATTACTACATACGCAGACACACACTATCACACCTAGGGGGCAATTTAATATTTCCAGTTCAACTGATTGCACGTCTTTGGACTGTGGAAGGAATCCCATCTCAGGAGAACATGCAAACTCCACACAGACCCCGGATGCCACAGCCAGGATCCAAACCCAGACCCTTCTTGCTTGTGAGACGACTGCGCCACTGTGCCACCCTCTTTAAAGAACTGACTACTGAGAAGTTCCTGGGGGAATCCAAAGCAGGCCTTTCATAGCATTGCACCCAGAATGGCAGCGGGTCATCTTCAGTGACGAGTCTTGTCCTGGTGGAGACGACCAACGAATCCGTATGAGGAGGCCCCGTGGTCAGCGCGTTTGTTGTCACGCGACACATGTCCAGAAGGCCTGGTGTCACTCCACCTCCACCCCTACCGCACCATCTGCAGGAACCGTGTGAGAATATTCAAGCTGCATGGGATGGATTCAAACCCAGGCCCTTCTTGATGGTGAGGATACTGCACTACCATGATGCCCTCTATAAAGAACTGTCTACTGAGAAGTTCCTGAGGGAATCCAAAGCAGGCCTTTCATGGCCTTTATATGCGAGAGCTAGCTAATGCTAGCGGTCAAAGTATGTTTCTGACCTGTTGCTGGCTTTTATCCTTTCATCACAGATTGCAGGGCAGTCAAGGATTGGGTAGTGGACCTTTGCTGACATGTGTAATGGGTTGCTGACACTATGCCACTATGCGGAAATACTTTGTTTGGCACTTATACTCACCATAAACGTTCTTCTCTCTAGGTATGAGCACTGGGTTGGGGTTGCCAGGTAGTGCACTTATGCTTTATATATGTCTGTGTATTGTTCTCTCTAGGTAGCAGCACTGGCCCTTGTTCGGGCAGTGTCTGAGCTCAGGGTGAGTTTTAGACTCCTAACCTGCTTATACTAGGGAAACATTATCCGACGGAACACTAAGCACGGTTGTAAGTCGCTCTGGATAAGAGCGTCTGCTAAATGCCGTAAATGTAAATGCTAGGGAGATGCCAAAATAGACCAGGCTAGCTAGCCTTACATCGGTTTTGCTCCACAACAGCTTCCTGTTCTCCTCCAAGTTTTAATCGATTATTTGCAAGTCACTTTTACTGACCTTTTTTTCATTGTAGCAGAGAAACGAGCCATGGTTTCACACCACCGGGCTCCTGCTGAAACCACCAGTAGCATTATGCATGATCCACTAGGAAACACGGAAATCTACGCCCTATCATCTCCTCTCCTTTTCTCTGAAGGCCCCACACGGTATAATTCACTCACACCGTGGTCAATTACACGCATTTATTCATCAACAAAGCCCACGTCAGCTCCTGTAGAGCAATTTAGCACCTAAAGACCATTTCTTGCATCACTGTCAGCATGTCCTGCTTTAATGGAAGGAGTCTTTATACTGGGTTTGAGCTTAGTTACAGATCCAAGATCAATTTCTGTCATGCACTCGAAATAGCACTCAGCAGGGGACGGAAAGACAAAGCCGGCCCCAGATCAGCATTCTCACAGTGAGAAAAGAAGTGATCCACGCGGCTATGAACTGTGGCATTTGGACGTAATTGCACCCATGCTGATGGTACACGCTTTGAAATATGATAATATTCATTAGCACATACAAAGTAAGTAACCATACTTAAAGGCCAGGGCCACCGGTCACTCCTCCTCCAGAAGTAGCCATTATGCTGGGCTTTTGTGTGGCTAATTTGCCCATTACAAGAGCTGAAATCTACATCCTGCTGTCCGTCCTTTCTCCAGAAGTAGCCTAGCGTACTGGTCACACATTGTGAACAATTAGTCATCGCGGCTGTGTGTGTTCGACCCCGTTGAGCATCTGATGCAGTTGCCGCACTGGCTTTGAAATATGCTAATATACATTAGCATGCATTAGCATCGGAAAGCTGAGTAACCCAGGATCAGTACAACTAGCAAAAAGTGCTAGGACGTCCAAAGCGCTATGATGTCAAACGGGAACGATTTGTGCAAGGTTAGAAACCAACAGCTTCTAACAGTTTTATGATGTGTTATGATGTGCTGCCACGGAGACAATCTCTGCTTGGTTCAAAATGTCAGGGAATTTGAGGAAGCTTACGCAGATGCACACACACCCGCGCAGCGTTAGGGACCGAAGTGGAGAAATGAAACGTGTGTGTGTATTTTAGGGATTTACCAAAACCCTTTCGCATCCATTGTAAGTCTAAATCGATGGAGGGCGTACAGCTCAAGTGCTCAAGCATTTGGAAAACAGTTAACGTCCGTCAGAAGTGACCTTGGACTCCTTCCCGTTCATCCAAATTAGCTAGTGCACGGCGAAAAGTGCTCTTAGTCTGCTGATTCCACAGAGCTTTCATAACCTCCGACTACAGTTCCGTTTGAGTGGAAATGTATTGTCAGCTTGACAGCCCACAAGCGCTTTGAAAACAAAGATTCCAGCGGTCAGTTTGAGCTTCGGTCGGCAGCAAAACAAGGCCAGCAATACAGCGCCGGCTTTATGATTGTCAACTCCCTCCCTGACTCTGAAACCTCAGCGAGAGAATGACTCAGTATCCTCACAACAAATGGAGAGTCGCGTATGCGTGTCCCAGTTTCGGGACAGTGTGACCTGATCTTTAGTTCATCCTCAGGTGCTACAATTTGCTCCGGTGGTCAAGAACTTGTGCTACTTCCATGTGCTATTGGAATTAATAATCTAAATCACACAACGTTCCAATATACGTCAATCAGCCAGGTCATAGCTGATGTCTGAAGTTTGCTTCTGTAGTTTGTATCTGGAGTTTCAAGGCTCACGTAGCCAACAAGCAAAGGAAGCCAGGTTAGCATTGCGTCAAAGATCGGACGTCTTGTCAAACCAGCCACTTGCAGGCAATTTCAGGTCTTAATTTACAGCCTGGGAAACAACTAACAATGTGGTTTCAGTAGTTGGCGGGAGCTAATTCTTTCTATTTTAGCTTCCCACTACTGCAAAGCCATGGACGCACGGGAGGTGTGGCTGTGCAGGGCGGGCATGCGGACAGGCTAATGGGAGGCGGTGGCAAGGGAGACATTTAAACTGGAAATAAGTTGTTGTTGTTGTTATGCATCCTAGTAGTGCCACTGTGCACTATGCACATGCTATTCTGTGCTTTGGGGCTCGTCAGCATTACTGTCTACCATGCAGTAGGGTTATGAAGCCGTTGGCTGCTCGGATGTGCCCTGTTTCAGCCAGCGCTGATGGCGGTTCTCCTCTGCTTTTATAGGTAATAAAAGAGCATTCGCTTAAAGACCTATATTTCTCACTTCTTCTTCTTTTTCTATGCTGATGCTACATTGGTGTCAGAAGTGGGATAGCCCCCTGCTCAGAAGATCCAGCTTGGTTGAGGACTGTGGAGGAAGAGGCAGCGCTGCAAGGATGGGTAGCGCAATCTCCAGAGTGCAAGTGGAGCCTGACTGGAGAGAGGCGAAAGAGGGAGCCGCAAAGCAGCCTGGATGGCGACTGGCTGCGAGGACAGCCCCCTTTTCGAGCTACTGTAAATTAATCCAGATTCATTTTTAGAGAGCTTTAAAGGAATATGATCTGCAACTTCGTTAGCTCTATTAGGTGCACCATACGTGCTACACAAGCAGTTACAGTAGTTGTCCCTTTTCTTTAACACAGAATTGAGAACCACCTATGTGACCAGTTGTGCTTGCACACACAGGAATTTGACCTCTGCATTTATCCCATCCGTCCAGTGAAACACCCACCTACACACATACTACAGGGCAGTGAGCACACTTGCCCGGGGCAGTGAGCAGCTCTATCCATGGCATCCAGGGAGCAGTTGAGGGTTAGGTGTCTTGCTCAAGGGCACCTCAGTCGTGTCCTGTCAGTTCAGGAGATTGAACTGGTGACCTTCGGGTCACAAGGCTGGTTCCCTAACCTCCAGCCTCTACTGCACGTAGCGCTGCACTTCCATTCATCAAGCTGATGGCAAGATACTAGTATCATATTGCATATAAGCAATGCCGGGTCTAGCATGGTTGTCTCTATAAAAGGAATGGTGCTCTCGAGAAAATCCCTGCATGCCTCCACAACTCCAAAGCAACTGAACACGTATATGTAGTAATTATGACTATGCGAATTCTAAAACAGGACCATCTAACCGGCACATGAAGGCAGTATTGTTTAAAACCCAATGCGTCATGGCCTCTTGTTGAGACAGCTAAACCTGGGGTAATTTGTTCGAGCCTCTAGGTAGCCTTATCTCTGCGGTACTGAGCCCTGTGTCAACATGCTAATGTGATCCGGCCGCACGTGTAGCCCTGAACTTCTGACCGCCCGCGTATGCCAGGAACTCCCGAAACATTTTGTTTTGTTGTTGTGCTGGGTTCAATGTGAGGCAACGTGCCAAACAGCAACAGGGGCAGGCCAGCCCCGACACGCACAGGACACGAGATCAGTACCAACGTTCCAAATAGTACAGCGATGTAGTCATTCAGCCAAGACATGCTTTTGCATCTGAAGTTTGATTCTTTTGATTTTGCACTGGCACATGCACTGGGGACTAATGTAGCTACCAAATCAAGGAAGCTTCTATCTGGCCAGTTAGCATCGTGCATGTGCCTCAAAATGGATCATGGAATCTCCAATAAACTTTATAGCCTAAATTTTTCTCTGCACTGTTGACCACTTTTATAACAGCATGTTAGCAGCATGCAAAGCCATTTCATTTTTGT
The DNA here is from genome assembly GCA_034552555.1 of Semaprochilodus insignis. Taxonomy (NCBI): domain Eukaryota; kingdom Metazoa; phylum Chordata; class Actinopteri; order Characiformes; family Prochilodontidae; genus Semaprochilodus; species Semaprochilodus insignis. Next base: position 2,262,745 of record CM067489.1, read on the forward strand.
TGGGGGATGGGTGGTCTGGTTACAGGACGAGGGGGCTACCTTTAATTATGCTGTCCCAGAGAGATCACTATAGTGAAGGTGACAACCACTGATTAGCCAACTAGCCTACTTCGTTGCAGTCAGTCAAAAGACACAACAAGTGACTGCTGACCTTACATTTAAGTTGCTAGTCGCTATAACACCTGATGCAAACGGCTAATTAACCAGAGTTCTACCCTTTATAGCACTATGAGTAGATGTGCAGGGCCTGAATGCAATTTTTGTTCTGCAACACTGACCTTTTGTTTACTACAGCCAACTTAATAACTTACCTACTCGACTAGGACTAGGTACTTTGCAGGCTACGCTAGGAAGTAGCACCACTCAGGCTCCCACAACCTGTTGAAACAGTGGAGCAGAGCAATGGTGCGTTTGGTGGCTTACAACAGTGGTTAGGTTAGCGTGGTCAGATGTCCAGACATCAAGTTTTTGTCCCTGTTTTAACAGTGAAATGACACCGGAAAAAGTCCCTGCAGCAGAGCAGACGAGCATGGTGCTTGTTTCGGTGAACAGAGGGGGCTGCGGCTGCTATCTACTGACCACTTCTACCGTTTGCTGGCCTAGTCTTTAGAGGACACTGCTGTGTCAAAGTCCACCAGAAGTTAGCAAGTGTCTAGAGTGAGTCCACAACATCACCACAAACGTCTTTTCAGGACACGAGGTAACCCAGGGGTTAAAGCATAGGGGTGTGGTGGTGGTGGTGGTGTTGGGGGGTGGGGTTTACGAGACGTGAATCGTACAAATCAAGCATTTTCAGCCATTCATTTATGACATATAGCATATGCTGACAGCAGCATCTCTGTCTCCCCAGATCTGGAGCTAGTCCAGGGGTGTGTGTAGGGTCTGGCTACTAGGCTGTAGCCACAGGTCTTTGTTCTGAAGCCAAGGGTCTCTTTACAGCGGCAAAAAAATGTAATATGAATATGAATTATGGACTTATATACGACCACTGAATCTTTTATGGTATACCATAGCCCTGCCTTATCCCAGCCTAAGCCACTAGACTTAGTGACTAATCAGACCCTTTTTATTTATGACTTTATTTCCAGAAAGCTATAAGTGAGAAATCTTTAATTATTATCCCTTATTATTTTCTTCATTGACTGTTCCATAGGTTACCACAGCTTCACTCACCGGGGTAGCTACCGTATGCCTGTCTGACATGGTTTATAAAGTTATTTAGTTAGTTGCCCGTTTTATCAATGAACCTTCACTTTAGTATTACAGTACTAAGAAACCACGCTAGACCCGGCATTGCTTATATGCAATATGATACTAGTATCTTGCCATCAGCTTGATGAGTGGAAGTGCAGCGCTACGTGCAGTAGAGGCTGGAGGTTAGGGAACCAGCCTTGTGGCCCGAAGGTCACCAGTTCAATCTCCTGAACTGACAGGACACGACTGAGGTGCCCTTGAGCAAGACACCTAACCCTCAACTGCTCCCTGGACGCCATGGATAGAGCTGCTCACTGCCCCGGCCAAGTGTGCTCACTGCCCTATAGTATGTGTCATATACATCAAACTGGAACTGCCCCCCCCCACTCTTCTTGTGTTTCATAGATAGAATTATTGAATATTGAAATGATATATTGACTGCCCAACTGGAAAAATGTCCCCGGTTCTCATTTCAGAAATCTGGGGACATTTCTAGTTCAGCTGTCTACCCGAAAACCAGTGATTATCAAAGGAGAGTCATTTTTCTTTATTTAAAATAGAATTATGGCCGCCAAGATGCAAGACCTCTGCACATTTGGGATCGTGTGTTATTGTATTATGAGAGCGCATAACAAATTACATTTTCTAACATTTTCATTGGCATCGGAGGCCCTTCTTTGAGCGGCCACAGACTCCCCCTTAGCTATGTCTCTATGTCATACATAGTTAGGGATCACATAAGCAACTCCACTTGATGTGGTTTAGAGCAATGCATGTTTTGGCCATATGCTTCCATTGCGGAGCTACGTTAGCCTTGTAGGCTTCAGTGCACAACAATACGATTAAACCTTGGACGCCGAACAGGCCTTGGCTGACTGGTTACGTTTGAGGTAAGGGAGGAAACACTGTGTGAATTGGACCCCTTTGCCAAGTCATCACTTCAATGCTGCGAGCATGCATGCACACACATACAGACAGGCAGACAGACGTTTCACAACAAATGCATGCAAGTCTCAAACATGCCGGGAAGCGTCTGTCCTGGGACGCAACCCTTCTCAGCGGAGGGTACAATGCATTCCGCACATACCGAGTTTGCCACAGAGAAAGCGGACACGGTAGTTGTGGCAGATTCCTTCCGGCTGGTCCTTGTTGAGGCACACGAAGCCGTAGCTTTTGTCAAACTTGGAGAACACTTCGCCCGTCATGTTGGCAGGGATGCCGTCCAGGGTTTCAGCCTGAGGTCAGAAGAAATGAATGCCTGGTGTAAATACTGAGGCTCCAGACAAACAGGAGGAGAGGGTCATGTTTATTGGAAGACATTTGGCATGGCATCGGAAAAGTCTACAAGCACGGACACAAAACTGAGCTGCCAGTTCGCTAAAAAAACCTCTGGCCTTGTATCTGCCTTGAGCTATCGGCTATATAAGTGTACTTGGTAGGTGTTCAAATGATGTGTAGCTGTCAAGAGGCCAGAACTGAACCTCAGGAGGAGTGAATGTGTTTGGGGTGACCTGGAAGGTAAGAAAAAGCAGAAAATACAAACTTCTAAGCCGGAACTTTGGAGGTTGTGTCTCTTTGAGAACTGAAAGTGGGAAAGTCGGAAAGGACGGAAGCTGTAATAAAGGTGTAACTGACATATCAGGTAATATGCATAAGCTCACCAGACAAAAATGAGTCACCTTGTGTGTTTAAGGTGGTAGTAACTTCAGGCTCCTGAAGATGGCGCTGCACGAGGATGATGGGGCTATAAACACCTGCGGGGTGTGAGTGACGGGATCCATAGATTGGGAAGAGGTGCTACAGTGCAGGGAATGTCTCGTTCCATGTGTGGAAAATGGCTCCAAAGCAGATGTTAATGATTGGCTAAAAGGAGTGACTGCATTTGGGCGTGCCAAAGACCATAGTGTGAAGGAAGTAGCTGAATCTGCAGGTGTATGGAAGCGTACGGTCATACGGGTCTACCAGCAGTGGCTAAAATCCCAGTCTACAGGGAATTCTCCTCGGAATTGTGCCAGGGAGCAATTCTTTGATGTAAGAGTGTCTGAACATTGATGTGGCCTACATCCAGAAACTTGTCCAGTACATGCCCAATCCAATCTGTTATTGGTGCTGATGAAGGTATTACATGCTATTAGGTCCGTTTCAATCACAGGTGACTCATTTTTTTACCGGTGAGCTTAAGTAGTTCCTGTTGTGGGGGAGGTGCCTGGGGAGTGAATCTGTATTACCTCCATATCCAAGGGGTTGCTGCATAGTCGCTCAGGAAAGGCCTTATGGAGGTCCGAAAGCTTCTCCCAGTCACCTGAGCCTCTTTCATCGTCTCGGTCAAACCACTCAGTCCACTCAGCCTCTGCAAACCACACACACACACACACACACACAGGCTAAAGCTGGTTCCAGACGCTACTGGGGCAAGGTGCGGGCAGATATTAGGCTCATTTACATCTGCAATCTCCCTGCTTTACCATTCGGCCTGTCTAATAGCGTTTGTGCGGAGATAATTGAAGGGCTCTCTGAGCGCATTACAGCCTGCATGCCGTACACGCACCTACAGGGAGTTCTGCCTCGCTCCATCAGGATGCATTCAAATCATGGCACAATAAAACTGCATCGGCAGAAGCAGCTGCTCAATCAAAACACAATCTCTTTAACTCCTCTCCGATCAGGGCTCTGTACGGGGAGGGGGACACTTGATTACGATTATGGGCCTAGGCAAATATTGGTGGGGGGGTGGGGGGGCTTAGGCGGTGGAGGGGTGCTCTGGTGGATTCAAGTGTTTGTTTTCAAATCTTTGATGGAAGGAAGTAACCTTTGCGTATATTAACCCTCTATAGTAGAGCGATAGAGTGCTCGTTGCAGTGCTGCTAGATGGCCTCCATGGTGTCCCATAGCATGTTGCTACAAGGCTGCTTGAAAGGTCAAGAACCCTTTTTAATTTATTGAATTTAATTTATTTATTAAATTAATTTGATTTATTTTTTAAATTATTGATTAAATTATTAACGTAGTCAATTTCTACAGGCATTTGACCTGAAAACAGCAGATATCTTTCTTGGTAAAAGTAGGTAACCCTCTATTTTCAGGACCTGGAGTGACCCCCTTGAGCAGCAATGACCTCAACCAAACTGTTCTGGTAACTGTTGATCAGTTCTGCACACTGACTTGGAGGAATCTTGGTCCCTTCCTCCGTACAGAACTGCTTCAGCTCTGTTATGTTGGTGGGCTTTCGTGCATGAACAACCACGCCTCAGGTTCTGCCTCAACATTTCTGCTGGATTAAGCTCTAGACTTTCTGACTCAGCCATTCCAAAGTTCAACGTTTCCTCTGCTTTAACCATTCTTTGGAGGCTAACTGGTGTTTTTAGGGTCATTGTCTTTCTGCCGGAGCCAAATTCAGTTGAGGTTCAGTTTATGGATTGGTGGGTAGAATTTCTAGATATAATCCAGAATTTGATCGTTCTACCAAATGATGGCAATCCGTCCTCCTGATCTGATAGCAGGAAATCAGCTCCACGGCATGATACTGCCGCCACCATGTTTCGAAATGCTGTGTTGTATGGTTTTGGTTTTGCCAAAAATAACATCTCTGGTTCAAGCCATTGAGATCCATTATTGCCTTAGCCATCCACATAACTAACTCCGGCTGTCTGCTCGCTCACTGAGGTGGTCTTTAGGAAACGTTCCACAGGCAGACCCATGTTCTTCCTAGAAGGAGTACAGGACTCCATGCTATCATTCCCTATTCTAGTCATCTAGATGTTTGATATAGTGTTCCAGGTGGTTCCTAGGGTCTTCAAAAGTATTACAGGTTGCTAGCATGGTGTTACACGCTTGTTAAGTTGTTGATAGGGTGTTGCTGAGGTGGTTGTAATCATATCACCGGCCAGTGCTAGGCTAGCGTTGCAGGTGGTTCCTAGAGTGTTGCAATGATATTCCAGGTAGTTGTTATGGTGTTGATTGTTGGATGCTATGTGGTTGTTAGGTGGTTGATAGGGTGTTGCTGAGTGGTTGCTGAGGTATCTAAGGTGGTTGTAATCATATCACAGGCTAACGCTAGGCCGGTGTTTCAGGTGGTTCCAAGAGTGTTGCCAATGTATTCCAGGTAACTGGCATGGTGTCAATGTTCAGATGCAAGGTGGTTGTTAGGGTGTTGCTGAGTGGTTGCTGAGGTATCTAAGGTGGTTGTAATCATATCACAGGCCAGTGCTAGGCTAGCATGGTAGGTGGTTCCTAGAGTGTTGCAATGATATTCCAGGTAGCTGGCATGGTGTTACTGTTCAGATGCAAGATGGTTGTTAGGCGGTTGATAGGGTGTTGCTGAGTGGTTGCTGAGGTATCTATGGTGGTTGCAATCATATCACAGGCCAATGCTAGGCCAGTGTTTCAGGTGGTTCCAGAGGCTTGCTAATGTATTCCAGGTAGCTGGCATAGTGTCAATGTTCAGATGCAAGGTGGTTGTTAGGCGGTTGATAGGGTGTTGCTGAGTGGTTGCTGAGGTATCTAAGGTGGTTGCAATCATATCACAGGCCAATGCTAGGCTAGTGTTCCTGGTGGTTTCTAGAGTGTTTCAGGTGGTTCCTAGAGTGTTGCTTGGTATCCCTGACCACTTATTGTACACCTATCATAATAAGACGAAGTTTATTCCTAAAGAAGATTTGATTTTGAGCATGTTGAGCAGTCCATCATCACTGATGACATAATCATTTACATAATAGTATTTGAATATTCATAATTGTATTTGAATTCACATACAGTCTGCATCAATGGGTTGATATCTGAAATGCACCCCCACCACCCCCATAAAGACAAGACCAGACAGTGTGCATGACTGTAAGGCAAGACAGTATGTATGACACTAACTTTTCATCAAACTCAAATACTCACATTAAAACTTTACAAGCGCTCTTTTGATAGATGGAAATGTTGTTAGCGAAGCTCATTTCACCTGCCCTTATTTTATCAGCCCACTAAGAACATTCAGCTCTGAAACTGGCTGCGTCTCAGCTGTGCTGTTTCTTTTTTCTTTTTTTCGCTTTAATTACAAGGATGTCCGTTAATTATTCTGCCACATCTAAGATGAAAAAGAAAACTGCATATACCAGTAATTATCACAGAGACTGGCAGCATCAAACGATTCTAGAGGGTAAAGTGGGCCGCAGGCTTGGGCGATGATGTGCCGGGGTGGTAAGGTGCAGGAGAAGAGAAGAATATGGAGGACAGAGTAGATGGAGGGAAGGAGTTGGTGCTAAAAGAGAATGGAGAGGTTTGTTTTTACCCTGAACCCACTGGCTGACAGTGGTGATGGTAAAATGTTCTCCGTAGCCGGAGTGGAAGGCCCGGATGCTTCTGGCCTCCGACGACGCCTTAGTTCCTGGATGCACATGCACATACACACACACAGAGGAAGCAATGACTGTTTTTGAAATTGCATGTCATTTTTTTTTTTTTTGTATGGCCACTTTATTAGAAACACTTCCTGTGGTGAGAAATGGGTTTTGTTTTCTGCTGCAGAGCTTCACCTTGATAAATGGCATGATCCTCTACCGCTGAGGATGTGTCTCCTTTCACTGTAATGAAACTCCATGGATGCCTGCGGATAGACAGAAAGACAGAGAGAGAAAGATGGGTGGACAGAAGAGGAAGAGAGAGAGAGAGAGAGAGAGAGAGAGAGAGAGAGCAGATGGGTGAATAACAAGGGCACAGAGAGTCCAGAGCATTACTTTTCCACCTATTTTTTGCTGGGTCATGTTTCTCGGATCCAGTGAATGTTTCCCATGTCAGTAAACAGTTGTGGTCAAACTGGACTGTCAGGCATCATCGACTGTACACGTTTTTACTCAGGACGTTTTGTGAATTAGCGTGAATTAGCTTTGCTAGTTAGTTACTTAGGAGGTTTGGTCATTTGTTGCTTTTGTTAAGCTCTTTAATTCAGTTTTAAACATGCTAGAGAGTTAGCGTTAAAGTACCTCAAGCTAATTAGCCCAAAAAGTTATTCATAAGCTGTCCAGCTAGCTAGCTAGCTAGTTAGCTAGCTAGTAATCTGGGCTGTTCGTTTGATAGCTTGTTAGCAAATTGCTTCTTAATTAAGGTCATTTAATTTGTTAAGTTAATTTGCTAGGTTAATGTGTTGGACAGTAGATTTGAACTAATAATCTGAAGGTTTGTTTGTGAGTTATTTTGTATAGATAATGAAGGAGTGTGTTAGTCATTACTTTGTTGATTTTATTACTTCTTGTGTCAGTTTGTTAACCTGTTAGTTTGTAAGTCCAATATCATGTTAACCTTTAAAGTAATGGTTTATTTGTTAGATAGATAGTATTTTTAGCTGAGGTGTTAATGAAGTTTGCTAGTGAGCAGGTAAGCTAGCCAACCTGCTAGTTAGTAAGGTTGACTACTTGTCTGATAGCTTGTTAGTGAATTTTTTAGCTTTGTAGATAATGTGTTAGAGAGTTAGGACACATGATGAGCTAACTGGGCAGTTCTGTTTGCAAGAAAGAACTGGCTAAGATGAGTTAGTTAGTTAGCCTGCTAGTTAGTCAGCAATTTAGATAGCTAGTTAGTTTGATAGCTTCTTAGTTACTTTGTTAGCTTGTTAGCTAGCTTGTTATTTTGTATAGATAATAATGGAGTTATGGGTTGGTTGCTTTTTAGTTTGCTTGTTAATTAATATATTAGCTTCTTAACTGAATGTTTAATGTGTTAGATGGAGCCTAGTTTAAGCTACTAAGTATGTAGCTAATTGCTATTTAGGTAGTAAGTTGATCTATTTTGTGTTTTAGTTACAAGATAAGCTAATCAAAAATAGCATCTGCTGATTTTTTAAATTATTGAAATAAAATTACATATTTACTAATTATCATACCTTAGCTTCTTAACTTATTTTTTATGTAATGTACACAATAAGCCAATTAATCTAATTAAACCAATTAAACTAAGCTAAAACATTTTACTGAAAAGTTAACTTGTATAGATAGAGATGGAGGTAGTTAGCTATTTAATTAGCCATTTAGTTTGCTAGCTTGTAAGTGTAAGTATTAATTGTTTGCTAGTTTGCCAATTAGCCACAAACCAGGTCCCAGAAGTGTTTGCAACCAGAGCACACAAAATAAACCGAGGTGGACAGATCAAATAAAAGAAACGACAGCAGACGGCAGAGGAGAGACGGCCGGACAGCCAGTTATTCAGGAAGGAAAGGTAGCGGTGAGTGAGATGTCGTGTCTGGACAAACATTCTGAAGCGCTGCTCTGTAATCGATGTTGACATAAGACGTGACAGGCGGCCCACGGCTCTTTCTGGACAGACAGACGGGGTAATTACAGTCGGACAGTTTCCATCAAGACCCTGCTGCAAACGGGCCGTCCTCAGAGAGACAGACAGAACAACGCTGGCATCAGCACGGCTCAGATCTTCAGCTGAGCCAGACTGAGGACCAGCACTGCAAGACAAATCCTTAACAGGAGCATCAGCGGAGAAAAAGGAAAACCGGCTCGATATCCTAATAAAGGACAATCAGCGACTGATTTACTACTAGACATATAAGCCTGTTATTAAAATATTCATATTCTGTATTGATGAATAAACATTATACAAATAATTTACTTCCAATTTAGTTCTAATTCTGTTAACTCTATTCTATGTATGTATATGTATGTATCAGCCATAACATTAAAACCACCTCAATGTCTCTACACTCTTTATCTATTCCATCAGCTCCACTGACCATATAGGACACTCTGTAGTTGTACAGTTCCAGACTGTAGTCCATCTGTTTCTCTGTATACTGTATTACCCTGTTCTTCAATGGTCAGGACCCCCACAGGACCACCACAGAGCAGGTATTATGTTGGGCCAGATTTGGTGGATGCCTTCCGAGGAGAATTCCCTGTAGACTGGGGTTTTAGCCACTAGAGGTAGCCTAGAGGTCTGCATTCCCGCATGACTCACAGTGACTGAAACGTACCTAATGGCGTGTAACACCTCCACCAGCACCAACACCAGCTGTGTCTGGGTTTGGCATGTACTGGACAAGTTTCTGGATGTAGGCCACATCAATGTTCAGACACTCTTGCGTCTAAGAATTGGGCAGTTGGTCCAGATTTGGTGGATGCCTTCCCTGGCACAATTCCGAGGAGGATTCCCTGTAGACTGGGATTTTAGCCACTGCTGGTAGCCACTGCTTCCATACACCTGCAGATTCAGCTACTTCCTTCACACTATGGTCTTTGGCACACCCAAATACAGTCACTCCTTTTAGCCAATCATTAACATCTGCTTTGGAGCCATTTTCCACACATGGAACGAGACATTCCCTGCACTGTAGGACCTCTTCCCAATCTATGGATCCCGTCACTCACACCCGGCAGGTATTTATAGCCCCATCATCCTCGTGCAGCAGCGCCATCTGCAGGAGCCTGAAGTTACTACCACCTTAAACACACAAGGTGACTCATGGTTGACTGGTGGTTTAGACAGTAGGTGTCTATGTGTGTGTTGTAGACATGGTGACCCCTGGGTCCCACCACCACCACTGTAAAGAACATCTGTACAATGAGCCACATCAAACTCCTCTGAATGACTCTGTTTTCATCATAACTGTTGATTTATGCAGGAATATTGGAGCATGCAGAAGTTCTGACCTCGTTTACAACTCTCTATACAAAACATATGCAACACCGCAAACACCACAACAAGTTTTTGAAGATGAGACATTATGTGCGGTGTGACAGGCACCATCGCAATATGCAATAATTCTGCATTAACAAAAAGTATTGCTATGGCTTCTGCTGCAATTCAATTCCAAGAAACCAATTTGCATATGTTTACCCGTGCCTTTCTCTATAGCGTTCCTCAGAGAGCGGGGTATATGGGGCAGGAGCAGGGAGTGGTCATGAGGAAGAGAGAAGAGAAAAGGACTTCTCCTTATTCTGTTCCGCTTTCTTCTTCCTGTATGTCTCGCCCTCGCTCTCGGCACTGGTTCTACCATCTCAGTGATGAAGCTCAGAAGACTCATGTAGGTTCACGGATTTCTATAGCGAATAAAATGGCTATTTAGTGTTGTAGACATGGTGACCCCTGGTTCCCATCATCACCACCATGTAAAGACATCTGAGCGTCTACAATCAACCATTCTAACTGTAAACTTAAATTCATACTGAGTCTGGAAATGTCTCAGAAGTTGGTGGAAGCTCCCTTCAGTAAGGTACATACATACACCCATCAGCCGTGCCATTAAAACCACCTCCTTGTATCTACACTCAGTGTCCATGTTATCAGCTCCACTGACCATATAGGACACTCTGTAGTTCTACGGTTCCAGACTGTAGTCCATCTGTTTCTCTGTATACTGTATTACCCTGTTCTTCAATGGTCAGGACCCCCACAGGACCACCACAGAGCAGG
>CM067489.1:2289130-2302153 GCA_034552555.1 Semaprochilodus insignis
TGCAGTCTTTGGTGACGGTGACGTGGTGTTAAGGACAGTCGTCGTAACGGTCTGCGTGCATGTAGTCCTGCGTGGTGCAGCCGTCTGCCAATGGTGCTGCACTAACAGGATGACTCATGGAGGGCAGCACTGCTCGCTGAATGTCTGCAATCGTGGCTGTTGGGTCTGTCAGGTACAGCGATAAGGCCCGTCCTTGCTTACATCACATGCACAGCCGAGTGTGAAACTTAAACCATTAGCATGTCTCGCCATGTCAAACCTAACCACCAAGTTTCATTCCTGTCGGCTGATTCCTTCTGGGTGCAGCTGTTTGTGCAGCTATTCTTCCGATGATGCCAAGAGCGACTCTTGCTGATACATCAAGTGTACATGCATGGTAAGGGTTCCTGATAAAACGGTCACTGAATGTAAACACAAAGCAGAGTGAGAGAGCTAGTGGGAGATTCTAGTGTGAAAAACAGAGACTTACCGGCCTGAATAATGGGCAGAACCAGAACAGCTCCGAGAAGTGAAACACAGGTCCTCATTTTTCAGCACTGTCGGTAGATTTCAGCCAGACTGAGTTTCAAGGCACCTGCTGAAAGAAACATCAATAAATAATCTGAAGGAGCAGCAGGCCACACAGAGTCAGCTCGGCACACACTGTACGCTGGCCTGTTCGGCTGTGTGTACCAGCACCGGGGTTATGTTTAAGCTCGCAGGCTTTCATTGCGGTCTGAGTGGATGAAACCACCACTACGAGCACCGTGGGCTGTGTTTAGGCTCGCAAGCTTTCTTTGCGGCCTGAGAGGCGCATAAACCATTAACTAAGGCCCAGCTGATATGAGAATGCTGCCCACATTCGGATAAGTGATAACACCAGTTTAACAAGCTTACCAGTTCAACCTGTATTGCTTAGTATGTAAGATTAGCATAGCGTAGCACAGTGTTTCTCAACCCTGGAGGCGCACTGTCCCGAACATTTTAGAGCTTCCCTGCTTCAACACACCCACTTTAACTCAATAGTGGCCCAGTAATGAGCTGATTAGTTGAATCAAGTGTGTTGGCGGCAGAAAACAACACCAAAAATTCCAAGGCAGTGGGACTCCAGGAACAGGGTTGAGAAACACCCATATAGCATATGGGATGTTCTTTTCAATTCACCAAATGCAAGGAATTTCACCCATTCAATCAAATCATATCTGCCCCCAAAAGAGCCAGTGAGCTATACATCCACGCAAATCAGTAAAATGAATGGGAATGTGGAATTGGAATTTTCTGCAAGCTTCCATATTTCTTGCCACTGTACAAACAAGGTCTTGATTGTATTCACTTCTCATTGCTTGCTAGCAGCTCAATAGAGAGTTACAGCATTTCACACATATAGAGTCCACGTACCTAATAGCGTGTAATACCTCCAATAACAGCTGTGATTGGATTTGGCATGGACTGGACAAGCTTCCAGATGTAGGCCACATAGAGAAATGTGACACTAACACTGATGTAGGACTTCAAAAGGTCAAATCAGTACCAAGTGACATTATAATAAAGAAAAGTTAAATAATATTCTATATATAATATAATGAATATATTAAATAATAGTACATACTGGAAGTTGCATACTGTTATACAGTACAGGCATATGTAAAAGTGACTGGGTACACCTGGTCAAATTAGTCAACAGTGGTCTTGTTATCAGGGATTATGGCAGTCGCTTTAAGATATTGCTAGCAAGAAAGCTAATCCCAAATAGCAAGCGGTCTGCAGTGAGCCAAAGGTGGCCCACATAGCTAATACATGCATTTGGCCCACCTGTCCCAAAATAGATCTGGTCCACTTTAGGCACAGATACGCCAGAGTTGCCTTGTTTTTGCTGAAGCGTGGCCCTAATCTGGGGCATATGTAGCCCACATCTTCCAACCAGAAGTCCCAAGTGCCGTCAATCCATGCCCCAAGTGGGCCAGATTTGGGCCAGAACAGTTTTGTCAGCTAATACGGTAAGCTAGCTAGCAAACAAAGCCACTAATTAGCAAAAGGAGACATTTAAGAGTGTTTAAAAAATGACCAAACCATCAAATAAAGGCTGAATCTAGCTATAAGGATCCAGTTGACTGGCAAGCAGGTGGAAAACTAGAGTGTGGGATTTGCACTGTGGGACACTCCTGAATCTCTGGATGCCAAACTGAGTTCTATTAGTAAAACTTACTGGTGACTTCAAAAATGGCTTCTCTCGGGTCCAGGCTATCCTGTAGGCTCTAATAAACCTGCCCGTAGGCTCTAATAAACCTGCCAACGTAATGGGTTAATCATGCATATACATTGGCCGGATTAATAAAAGACAAACTCATTATCTAGTACCACCTCTGCAAAAATTGGGCTGAGCTGAGTTTTCATTCTTTTCCCCGAACCTTCTTTGAGCTGGGAGAGACAGGGAGGTATAGGCAAATCTTCAAAGAGATTCCAGAAGCACCTCCAGTATGATTTTTTAGCATTCTAAAAGGATCAAAGAATCCACCAGGGAGGAGAGTAGAGGCTAATAATAGCCTGCTTGTTTAACTGGGGTTATGTAAAGACGTTACGTAAGCAAGGCCGAAAGTAAAAGTCAACCCGGTGTTACCATCCCAGGCACATCTATTACCTAATGCATGGTCAGTCTCTCCATTCAGGGACCCTTTAAACTGAATCCCTTCTGGCCCCAGAGGAGCCAGTGAGCTGTACGTCCACGCTAGTGACTGAAATGGATGGAAACGTGGAATTGGAATTTTCTGCAAGCTTCCATGTTTCCTGCCACTGTAAAAACAAGGCCTTTGTTGTATTCACTTCTCATTGCTTGCTAGGAGCGCTATAGAGTCCACAGTGCCCTAGTTACCTAACGTACCTAATAGCATGTAACACCTCCACGAGCATCAATAACAGCTGTGACTGGATTTGGCCTGGACTGGACAGGTTTCTGGATGTAGCCACATCAATGTTCAGACACTCTTACATCAAAGAATTGCGCAGTTGGTCCAGATTTGGTGGATGCCTTTCCTGGCACAATTCCGAGGAGAATTTCCTATAGACTGGGATTTGTGCCACTGCTGGTAGACCCGTATGACCGTCCATTTCCATACACCTGCAGATTCAGCTACTTCCTTCACACTATGGTCTTTGGCACACCCAAATGCAGTCACTCCTTTTAGCCAATCATTAACATCTGCTCTGGAGCCATTTTCCACACATGGAACGAGACATTCACTGTACTCCCCTCTTCCCAATCTATGGATCCCGTCACTCACACCCGCAGGTATTTATAGCCCCATCATCCTCGTGTAGCGCCATCTGCAGGAGCCTGAAGTTACTACAGCCTTAAACACTCAAGGTGACTTGTTTGTGAAGGTGGTGTCCATGCCAATGTTGGAAGTCTGGCCCAATGACTCTTATAGGCATAGTATAGGGAAGTTGCCCAGGTGGGGAATCGAACCCCAGTCTACAGCATGGAAGACAGTGGTGTAGTTTAACCCACTAGTGGACCCACTACACTACACCAACACCAACCAACATTACTGATGGAGAAAAGGTGATTAAACGGCAGAAGTAGGAACGGAAATAGCTGCCTCAGCCTTAAACACAGTGATTAAAGGAACCAGGAACGCCGATAAAGAAACGCTCACGCCACACTGGACCTCACTGCATAAGCTAAGATTTCACTTACATTAGGGCCTAGCGAAGGCCGCACAAAGGGGGCACACCTTTCCTTTTTTTGATCATTGGCTCCGGTTCCTCCGCTAAAAATGGAACGAGGGCCAGGGGACCGTGCGGGGAAATTACGGGTTGAAAAGCCAGAAAGCCCTTCATTTTCGTCGGCTGCTTCTAAGGACGAATTAAAAAGCTGGACAGAAAAGTAGCCGGGTCTCGCAGCGGCAGGTGGCAATTAGGCGAAAGCTTGGCAATGCAGCTCAGCCTGCATAGCAATGCGAAGACAAGCCTGATGCTTTCAGAGCTCCTGTTCCTAACAGCCTGGGTCATTCTCTCCTGCTTACAATCCAATTCCTTCCGCACCCCTGGGAACTGTTTTCACTTTCCAGCTTGGATATTTCCCTGTAAAATTGCTTTCCTCTGAAGTATTCTCCACATAACAACCTCAGGCTGGCTGGGCTCCCAAGTCCAGACAGCATGTATCCAGTGGCTCCCTTGCTTTCCTATTCTCTGGTGCTGTCTAAATCTACCACTCAGCGACCGTTCATTAGGTTGCCCGAGCACTGCTATCTGTAATAGACTGCCTGTCATCTGCAATGCTACGCTGCTGTTATAGATTACATATAATATACATCATATACATATAATTTACTCAGGTCTGTATTTACTTGCGTGAAAGGTACTCTTATGCACATTACCGTCCGTCTCATGCCGTCTTATCCTGGGGATCTGCTTTGCTGTATTCATTATTTCGTTAGGCTTTGATTGAATGAAGCTTTGCACAGTTGTGCATTATCCTACTGTAGTTGACTCTTGTGTAGTCCATAGTGCAGTCTTTCTCAAGCCTGGTTCTGGTGCCCCACTGTCCTGCACACTTTTAGAGCTCTTCCTGCTTTAGCACAGCCAGTTAATGAACTGGGATGTTGGATCATGTGGGTTGGAAGCTGGAAAAACACTAAAAATTGCAGGACCTCCAGGACTGGGGCCGAGAAACACTGCTATGGTCTATGTACTATGTCACTTTGTGGTCCAGTAAACATGCACTGTTGCACTGGTTCCACTTTGCACCGCAGTCGGTGTTGGACTACATTCTGTAATTGATCCTATATGGTCAGTGGAGCTGATAAAATGGACAATGAGTGAAGATACAAGGATATGAAATTTGTTCTGACTCTGTTCAGAATAACAGCTAGTCTCTCCTGGATCAGCAAATCAGCTGGGCAAGGATGGCCGCAGCACCTTTACCCTCTCCGTCTCTCCTACTTCTGCTCTGATTGGCCCATGCGCTCCACTTATCCTCATTTTCTGCTTATTCGTTTCTATCAGCTTCAGTGTTTCTGGTTCAGATGTCGAGAATTGCGACATCACCACTTTATGGCAGGAAGGAACCTTTGTAAGGTGCAGTTTAGCTGAACACACTGATAAAGACTCAGATTGATTGGCCTGTCATCTCAAATCAACAGCCCAATCAATAACACACTCACTTGGACAACCTGAGATTGTAGCTGTTAGCTTAAACAGCCATTATCTATAGATCCGTAAAGCATTATTTTACATCTGAGAGGACGTTTGTGGATACAAGAGCCTAATTTCCTCCATAAGAGGACGGTTTTTATAAATTATTATATCATTGGACTTATTATTTGAATTACTACTCTGAATTATTCAGTAGAAACTATGAATTATTAAGAAGGAGCTAAACATTATTCTAGATCCACAATGAATTATTCAGTAACTACTATAAATTACACAGTATTCAGTATTTGCTATGAATGATTCAGTATCTACTATGAATTATTCAGTAATTATTATTAATTGTTCAGTAACAATTATAAATTATTTAGTATCTACTGTGAATTATTCAGTATCTATTATGAGTTATTCAGTATTCTGTATCTACCATGAATTATTCAATATCTACTATGGATTATTCAGTATCTATTATGAGTTATTCAGTATTCTGTATCTACCATGAATTATTCAATATCTGCTATGGATTATTCAGTATCTATTATGAGTTATTCAGTAATTATTATTAATTATTCAGTAACAATTATAAATTATTCAGTATCTACTATGAGTTATTCAGTATCTACTATGAATTATTCAGTAATTATTATTAATTATCTACTGTGAATTATTCAGGATCCACTATGAATTACTCAGTATTCTGTATCTACCATGAATTATTCAGCATCTACTATGAATTATTCAGCATCTACTATGAAATATTCAGTATTCAGCATCTACTATGAATTATTCAATATCTACTATGAGTTATTCAGTATCTGCTATGAGTTATTCAGTATCTACTATGAAATATTCAGTATCTACTATAAATTATTCAGTATTCGGTTTCTACAATTAATTATTCAATATCTACTATAATGATGACAGCAGCCCAACTATAACAGTGTTGTTGGTGCTCCTCACTATGTTATCCGAGTTTTGAATACGTGCGAACACGTGTACATGTTGTATTTGACCGAGTATGTTTGGACCTGTAGGTGCTCAGTGTCCACGTTTCCAGATAAATCAACAGCTGATGGCAAAGTCTGAGAAAACTGAAGTGGCTGTTGCTGTATGCTGACGTTGCTACTGGGGGTGGAAGAATTTCCATCACTGTGCCAAAGAAGAATATAGACTATCTGGTTTGCTGTCATTCGTCTACAGTCATGATGTAAATACAGCTACAGAGTTTAGAGGGTTAAAGTGGAAAAAAAAACAGATGACATCATTTTAGGACACGTTTGGTGACACGTACTTGCCTGAAGTTTCTTCTTTAGTTTTAGCACTGGAGCTAGGCGGCTAACGTGACTCATGTGGAGGCTTATACCTTTTAGCACCAGCTAGCACCTCAGCTATTAGCAATGCCTACAGACCTCACGTATCAAACATGTCTTGGCTGGCTGACTAAATTGGCTTTAGAGTATCTGTTCTCCGTTAGCTGAGTACAGGCCTCCGTAAGTACAGACTGACCATTGGGATGGTTGAATAGGGAGTTTATTTGGAATCATGGCGAACCTCCCAGAAGCTTCTGAGGAAGAGACTCAAAAACACACACAGATGTGGATGGCCATTTAGTGGAGGAGCAGGCGTGGACAGCTTCCTCCGGGCAGAGCCGTATGGGTCAGAAAAACAACCTCTGCTCAGAGGACTGACACGCACATACAGAGCCTTCAAAACTCCCAGATCCCAGCTGTGTGGAACGTCTGTCCTGCAGAAGAGGAGGCAGACAAAACAGCTTAACAAGCAGCAAACAAACTATACAATACATATATATATATATAATAATACATATATTAATAATAATACATATATTAGTAATAATACATATATATGTATAATAATAATAATAATAATAATATGTCCCATATGTATTATATATACTGTATATTGTTGTGTCCTGCTACTGGTTCCCAAGGCTGTGAGGCTCTTGGGAGGCACTGTGATTCCGGTAGTGGCGACGTAAGCATGTAAATAAGCTGATGACGTTAGTGATATTAATGATATGATATAATGCCTATGTATTGTTTGTTGGGTCTGGCTAGTGGCCGTTAGTGTTCCACTATCCATGTACAGGAACTTATTAGAGGTGACCTGCCAGCTCCCTGCTAGTTCAGCCAGTGCTGAGCTCAACTGATGTGGTGTTCAATAAAAGAGCATTCCCTATGTCTCCCACATCTCCTTCTAGAGTTACACTGGTGTCAGAAGTGAGATAGCACTTCCCAGTGGACTGGAAAAGCATGTCGCTATCACAAACTCAAAGGCGATTAGGCTGGAGTATGATGAAAGATGGCCGGCAAGGATGGCGCCGCCTGAGGACTGGTGCTGTGGGCTGCCAGGAGCTCCACCGTGAATGGGGAGGGGGGTGTAGTGCTCAGTCTTTCTACTCAAGCGCCCCAAACAAAAGGGTATGGCTCCAAGAGCGGAGTGAGGAGGCTCACCGCCCCATGGACTGCTGGCATGTGCGGCCATGGACGCACAGAGGCTATATGTGCTGTATGTGTATATTCATTCATTCATCATTCAAGCTCCTTGTCCATGTGGGTCTGGGGAGGCGGGTGCTGGAGCACCCGTTGGTTCGATCCCCTGAACCAACAGGACACAACTGAAGTGCCCTTGAGCAAGACACCTGACCCCCCAACTGCTCCCCAGGAATGTCCGTGTATATTTTGAAAACAAAAACGTGTGGCTCCAAGAGCGGAGTGAGGATGCACTGCGCCCCATGGACTCTGCTCAGACTTTGCAAGATGCCGTTACTGGCATGTATGGCCATAGACGCACAGAGGCTATATGTGCTATATGTGTATATTCATTCATTCATCTTCTAAGCTGCTTATCCTTGTGGATCGGGGGGTCGGGGGTTCAGGTGCTGGAGCCTATCCCAGCACTCAGTGTGCGGAAGGCAGGAAAGTCATGGGCTGGAGGTCAGGGAACCAGCCTGGTTTGATCCCCTGAACCAACAGGACACAACTGAAGTGCCCTTGAGCAAAGTACTTAACCCCGCAACCGCTCCCCAGGCACTGCAGATAGGGTTGGACATAGGCAAGTGTTCGTGCCCCCTTGTGTGTGTGTTATCTAGTTTGTGTATGTAGGTGGGTGTTTCACTTCACGGAAGGGTAGACTAATTCCTCTGCGTGCAAGAACAAATGGCGGATGGTTCTAACTTCTAAAATTCCAAAACAAACAGAGAGTTTGTAAAAGCACTTTCTGAAGTTAGGAGCAGTTCAGTCCTGGAAAAGCACAAAAACCAGCAAGCGCTGTTGCGCGCACACACAGACGCCTTTCCGAAAGCATGTGAATCGCATCACATGTTGCTTAGATTGCGCTGGAAAGGCCTGACTCTGCAGGTCAGGGAACACTAATCTCTGGCCAGGCGGGCAGAAGGGAGGGAGAGAAAACAAATCAACACGCAGCAAAAACTCATTTCCATACAGCAGCAGACGCAGTAAATAAGGCCGACTGCTTCACAGGTGAATTGATGATGCGGCCTTTGCGCAACATGGGCGGGCGGTCTGGGCAAAAATAATAATGCTAAGCGCTGCGCTCCCCTCTCTCACTGCTCAAGTGTAAAAGAGCCCATCAGATGAGCTCCTAGCCAGCCTCATTTACTCTTGCAGAATAGCGTGATGGAATTCTGGGAAAATGGAGCGAGAATGCCCTTATTGGGTTTTACTAATCCACCGCCGAGATTTCTCCAGAGACGAACCGCACGGAATCTCGGAGGAGCAGGTACGCGGTTTATCAGCAGATCAAACATGTAAAAAAGGCGCATTACCACGCGTTCGCAGCTCGTCTGTTAGAGACTGTAATCGGTTTGTTTGATTACAGTAGACCAAGCTGGATGTGCTCAAATTCATTAGGTACACCTCCTTGTATCTACACTCATTGTCTTTTTCATCAGCTCCACTGACCATATAGGAGCACGCCGTAGTTGTACAGTTCCAGACTGTAGTCCATCTGTTTCTCTGTGTACTGTATTACCCTGTTCTTCAATGGTCAGGACCCCCACAGGACCACCACAGAGCAGGCATTATGTGGGTGGTGGATCATTCTCAGTGACGCGTCAGTGACACTGACGTGGTGGTGGTAGTGTCCACCAACCAAAACTACCCAGCACCCAACAGCATGGGTAGCATCCTGTGGGCAGTGTCCTTTGGGCAGCGTTCTGGGGACAGCGTCCTGTGGGCAGCATCCTGAGGGCAGCAGCCTTTGGGCAGCGTCCTTTGGGCAGTGTCCTGAGGGCAGCAGCCTTTGGGCAGCGTCCTGTGAGCCCTGATGAAGGACTAGAGGATGACCAACTGTGCGGCAGCAGATGAGCTATCGTCTCTGACTGTCCATCTACAAGGTGGACCAGCAAGGTAGGAGTGTCTAATAGAGTGGACAGTGAGTGGACACAGTGTTTAAACCCTCCAGCAGCACTGCTGTGTCTGATCCACTCACACCAGCACAACACACACTAACACACCACCACCACGTCAGTGTGACTGCAGTGCTGAGAATGATCCACCACCCACATAATACCTGCTCCATGGTGGTCCTCGTGCCTCAGTTCTCCTGTGGCGTGGTCCTGACCACTGAAGAACAGGGTAAGAAAGCATGTGGAGGTATTGAACTGCTCGGTGAGTGTATATACTCACTTCATACAGCCTGCAGGGCGTCTTTGCTTTGCCTCAGTTCTTGATTTTGCAGAATTGCTGCATGAAAACAATAGAGAATGAGACGGACTGCCTTCGGCTTGTGCTTGTGACCAAATCACAGCGGTGCTGTTATTCGCAATACAGCTCTCCCTCTCATATTCGATTGCTTTAATACAGCAGCTCTGAAAAACAAAGAAGCGAAAACAGCCCCGAACATCGCCTCGAATCTGCTCTAATATAGGCACCAAATAAGCAGCACCCCTTTGCATTACAGACAGAGCCATAAAACTGTCTCAGTATCAGGTTCTGCCCAGCTTTCCTGGCATTTGTCAGCTGAAGCTGAATGAGGTTTTGTGTTCCGGTTGGTCTGTAAAGCGTTTCACAGCCCATCCTATTTGCTTAAAATGTCTTCTGTTCATTTCTGGCTGATTCCAGTTTGTTCAGTTGTTCAGCTGCAGACTGAACAGCTCTCTGAGAGTCTACAGCAGGTTCAGAATCGGACCAAACAGGTCAAATATTATCTTCGCAACGTTCTGATAATGTGGCCAGAAGCACAAGGTAAGTGTTTCTAATAAAGTGGCCAGTTGGTGGAAGCACAAGGTAGGTGTTTCTAATAAAGTGGCCACCAAGCAGAAATGAAAGGTAGGTGTTTCTAATAAAGTGGCCAGTTGAAGGAAGTACTAGGTAGGTGTTTCTAATAAAGTGGCCAGCTAGTGGAAGTACAAGGTAGGTGTTTCTAATAAAGTGGCCAGTGAGTGGAAGCACAAGGTAGGTGTTTCTAATAAAGTGGCCAGTGAGTGGAAGCACAAGGTAGGTGTTTCAAATAAAGTGGCCAGTTGGTGGAAGCACAAGGTTGGTATTTCTAATAAAGTGGCCAGTTGGTGGAAGCACAAGGTTGGCGTTTCTAATAAAGTGGCCGGTGAATGGAAATGCAAGGTAGGTGTTTCTAATAAAGTGGCCAGTTGGTGGTAGGTGCTCAAGATAGGTGTTTCTAATAAAGTGGCCAGTGGTTGGACATATTCTTATCACTGTTTGATGGGTTTCGGAGTGATACACCTTTAAACCCGCAGTGTTACAGTATAGCTGAGCTGTGGAAGTCCACAAGGGATAAAGCTGTCCGCTATCTCATTGGACAGAGAGTGGACAGTAGGGGTCACGTACTGTCCCTTGTGGTGTGACTGTCCTGACAATCTGCTAGGGTCATTCAAAGAGCTCCAGCTCATTGAGAGGAAGTACGTGCAGCCTGCATGATACCCAAGAGTGTCGTTGGGGTTTCGGAGGTAGGGAGTGGATGTGAGAAGCTAACATCGTTCCGTCTATGTGGAATTCTCAGCACTGACATCGTCATAATTAAACAAAGCCTGTTTATGTCCTAATTCCTTGTTTTGCACCAAAACTCAATCACACCAAACCCTTTAAAGTAGCCCGAAAGAACTGTCTCAACCGAGGATGCCACCCATCTAAGGTCCAGAGTCCTTCCTGCCCTGTTTTCAGGTGACCACCAGGATCGACTGTATCCTGGGTGTGCTCCTGAGCTATGCGGTTTCAGGGCCGATTATTGCATTGAACAAGTCCAATGGATTTCACATTCTATCAAATTGCAGCAGCCCCATTTGCCGTCCTCACGACCCAAAGGTGCCAGGGTTCGGCTCCAGCCTGGGTTTAATCCCTGATCCCACCAAACTGGAAGCTCAGTGGCATGAGGACCCCCCGTGAACTGGAGAAAATGAATATGATGGTGCAGTAAAACTCTCAAATTGACTCTTCCCCCGCTAAACGCGATATGCTCCATTCTACAAAAATGCCTGAGCCAGCTGTTGCCGCCGCAAATCTTAAGAAGCCCGAGATAATAAACAGAACCTCCCTCACTGGCATTATCCATCACATATCCTCATTCCAGACAGCCGAGCCGACACATCTCTGAATGTGCCCCGTCAGACATGAGTGCAAAAAAGGGCCCTGAAAGATTCTCCCACAGCATTACATCATCCCGTGAGCAGCAGACGCATGATAAAGCCCTCAGGCTCTCGGGATTCGCCTTGCCTATGCTATCTCACTTTCGCCTGAATATCTCCAGCATGGTGGGCTATCTTCACAGAGCAACCGCTGACCCTCACTGCTCCCCAGCCTGATAGCGGCATTTCCACATCCTCCATGGAAGCTGACCCTCGCTCTATCTCTCCTGCACCGTCCGATGTCAATGAGAGTGCAAACAGAGGCCCCTCGAGTGGAATAAACTGAAGTGTAGGAATGACCTAGAGGTACACAAGCTGGATCTGGTCAATCTTCAGGGTTCCAGTGGTTGCCTAGTGGTTGCCTGTTAGTGTGAGAATTGATTGTGAATTCATTTTCTTGGTTTTGTAAAACTATTTATGAGCAAACCCCCAACTATATGACTGATGTGTTTGAGTTGTACAGATCCCTGCGGTCCTCCTACACTACTACCCCACAGCACCACTCGCTATTCCAAGACCAAGGACAAAAACGAATGACGAGTCTGCTTTTCTGTGTACAGGGAATTTAGCTTGCCTTATTCTAAAGGAGCTAAGTTGTGAGATGATGCAAGTTGTTAAATTCTAACTCCAAACAAACAGGGGGCAAAATAGCTCCAGAAATCTGTGGGGTCCAGACCTATCATAAGAAACAAGGAAATGCATCTCCAGCAGTGGAAAGCAACACCAATGTTCTGCTTCGATGTACACTCTTAATCAACAAACTAGTTGCACAAATAGTGGAAGGAATCAACCGACAGGAAAGAAACTTGGTGGGTGGGTTTGACATGAGCATGATTCAAGTTCCACCCTCGACCGCGCATGTGATGTAAGCAAGGACGGGCCTTATCGCTGTACCTGACTGACCCAACAGCCACGATGTCCTCCATGAGTCACCCTGTTAGTGCCAGACGGCTGCACCACGCAGGACTACATGCACACAGTCCGCTACGACGACTGTCCTTAACACCACGTCACCGTCACCAAAGACTGCAATGGTGTCGTGCCAGACTGTCATGGAGTGACTCAGAATGGCAGCGGGTCATCTTCAGTGATGAGTCCCGGTTTTGTCTTGGTGGAGACGACCAACGAATCCCCGTGTGTGGAGGCACCGTGGTCAGCGCCAAGATGAACGGTTTGTTGTCACGCGTCACACGTCCAGAAGGCCTGGTGTCACTCCACCTCCACCCCTACCGCACCATCTGCAGGAACTGTGTGAGGATATTCAAGCT
>CM067489.1:2305033-2315153 GCA_034552555.1 Semaprochilodus insignis
CTGGCCACTTTATTAGAAACACCTGCCTTGTGCTTTCAATTGCTGGCCACTTTATTAGAAACACCTGCCTTGTGCTTTCACTTGCTGGCCACTTTATTAGAAACACCTGCTTTGTTCAAAGCTGGCTTTGTCCACTAGCTGGCCACTTTATTAGAAACACCTACTGTGTGCTTCCACTAACTGGCCACTTTATTAGAAACACCCACTTTGTGCTTCCACAAGCTGGCCACTTTATTAGAAACACCCACTTTGTACTTCCACAGGCTGGCCACTTTATCTTAAAATATCCATCCAAGAGCGGCTCTGTGGTCAGGAACTGATCACTGACGAAGGGCCAGACGATGGCAAACTGTGCATCAGCAGATGGGCTCCAGTGTCTGTGGTTTCCAATATAGTGGCCATGCAAGAGATTTCCACTTGCCACGCTGACGCACCTACGTTTTACAGGAGAGGCAATCAAAGAAACTTCCATGAACAATAATTACCAAAAACTAATATAGTAAACTTTCACGCTCATGATTTCAGATATCCATCACACGCACTGACGAAGCACCTAAGGCCGTTTTTGTCAGTTTGATATATTGACGTGAGAACGCACAGTACATCATGTCACATTACGGGAGTGAAACGAATTAAAAAGACTTCTCTGAACTTTCTAATCAAATAAAAGGAATGAAAAATGAAGAATACACGTGTACTGCGGGAAAGACGCACTTCCTCCGTCTCCTGGCCTGATGGACTGATGAGCAGACGAGAAACAAGACGGATTCGGTTGCACAGAAATAAACACTTTCACATACACACCAATACAGACACATTCTGTACATGCTGTCCTCGGCCGGCGCAGCCCGCAGGACCACCAGTACAGGTACATTCAGTGCGAGCAGTCAAGCAGCCAAACATTACATACACAGCCTGAAGGGAAACAAACTTAGCAACGACTGACCCCAATAACCCCAGTAATCCAGCACGTCCACTCTTTAGCTTCATTACAGCTTCAATCCTCATTAGTAGACCCGGTTTCTCAAAGAGCCACAACCTCCAAAGTTCAGTCTCAAGAGTTGGTTTAACATTTTCTGCTTCTCACCATCCAAGTGATCCCAAAAACCCATTCAGTTGAGGCCTGGACTCTGGGGCGGTCAGTCCATTCTTCTGAGAAGACCAGCAGCTTCCTTGTTTGATCAGCAAATGCCTAACCACCACCTAGTAAGACTAATCGGACAAAAGGCTTCAGAATGCTAGGGAGCACAAACACCGGACTCTGGAGCGATGGGAAAAGGCCATGTGGTCTAATGAGCCCAGACTGACCCTATGCTGACCCTATTCCAGAGTGATGGGAGCATTGGGAGGAAAGAAGGGAAGTGCATGAAGTGATGCACCCATAGTCCCCTCTGTACAAGCCTCTGGAGGCAGTGTTATGTTCTGGGGGGCTTCAGTTGCTCAGGACAAAGGTCAGCAACATTATGTGGTGATAAAATAAAGTCAGCTGACCGTCGGAATGTACTGAATGACCAAGTTATCGCATTAATACAGTTGTTCTGGTTTGATGGTATGGCCATATTCCAGGATGACAATGCCAAGATTCACTGGGCTCAGATTGTGGTGGAGTATGGAGCATGAGGAACTATTTTAATGCACGGACTGGCCACTAGAGAGTCCTGACCTTAACCCCCTTTGGAAGTCCTGACCTTAACCCCATGGAAAGTCTTTGGGATGTGCTGGAAAAGACTTTACAGAGTCATTACAAGAGCTTAGCCATGTGCGACTCTGGATGGAAATGGCTGTTGAAACAATGCCACAGCGAACAGCACCATAATCAAACCTTAAGGCGGTTCAACAAAACCCATACAGGCAGTGTAAATACGTAGACACAGGGAAGGAAAACACCCATATAAGACTCTGATCCAATTTTAGACACAAGCTGTGGGGAAAGGGGGAATCCTGTTAGGCCACGTCACCAACACGGCAGCCATCTTGAATGCAACTTCCTTGGACTCAACTTCATTTGGGAAGGTAGGTGTGTGACGTATCAAACTGGTGGAGAATTTCACCCGAAAAACAGCAGTGTGCTTCATGTTTGCATAACTTCAATCAGTTCAATCACATGTTTAAAAAGGTGTTAATGTTTAGAAAACTGACCGTAAGGTCTGTAGAATGGGTTTAATATGCTGTCCACCATTTGCAAGTGTTAGGGCCTCTATCCTTTTCTCCCATTCCTGATGAACATTCATCAAAACATCTGGCTGAATGCTGCTAAGATGAACTGTCTTTAAGAGCCAACAAGTACCTTGACAAATAGAAACCCCTATATGATAAATCAGAAGAATGCGGTGGACTTTGATTGGACTCTTAGAACCAATCCACTTTGGAGGAAACTGCACATCAAGATCAAGTCTCTAGCAACACATCCATAATGAGGTGGGGTGGCACTTGTTTACTATCTGAAGATACAGAAAGCTCTTCACCAGACAGATGCCATTGTTGATCCTTATGCAGCGTTCAGCCAGATGCTTTTGGTTAAATTTGACCTCAAATAGCCTTAAGACTCAAACATGCTGGACAAAATATCAAATCCATTACGTAATAGCCAGTAACACCTCCACGAGCACCAATAACAGCTGTGATAGTTTCTGGATACAGGCCACATCAATGTTCAGACACTCTTGCATCAATGAATTGGTCAATTGGTCCAGATTTGGTGGATGCCTTCCCTGGCACAATTCCTAGGAGAATTCCCTGTAGACTGGGATTTTAGCCACTGCTGGTAGACCCGTATGACCGTACGCTTCCATACACCTGCAGATTCAGCTACTTCCTTCACACTATGGTCTTTGGCACGCCCAAATGCAGTCACTCCTTTTAGCCAATCATTAACATCTGCTCTGGAGCCATTTTCCACACATGGAACGAGACATTCCCTGCACTGTAGTGCCTCTTCCCAATCTATGGATCCCATCACTCACACCCCGCAGGGATTCATAGCCCCGTCATCCACCTGCAGGAGCCTGAAGTTACTACACCCTTAAACACGCAAGGTGGCTTGTATGCAATCAAAGTCATATCCTAGCCATAACCTCAGTAACCTGTCAGAAGAATACACTGCAGGTCTTTTTGGCATTTAGACTTCTCACTCTCTGGTGTGGTTGCCGGAGTGAGATATTTCCTGCAGAAGAGCAAAGGCTTCCACCTGTCAGCCCGGGCTGAAGGGAGCCTCTTTTATTTCTGCCACTGTTGAGAAGGCAGCGCAAAAAGCTCTTTCTCTTTGTAGATAAGACGCAGAATAAAGAGGCTATCAGTTTATCTGGGAGAGGAAGGAAGGAATCCACCTTTTCCTTTCTTTAATCTCTCTCAGTGATGAAACCGACAGACAGACAGAGCGAGCGAGCGAGCCGAGAAAACTGACACAAAAACGCTCTCATTATGAAATACAGGAGGAGGGGGGAAAAAAACCCTCAAGCTAGGAAAGTGCGGTCTCAAAGCCGGTGGAAGAAAGGAGAGAAATTAAAGAGTGATGAAACTTAAAAAGGGTTGGGATGACGCAATCTCGCTGGGTCCAAAATCAGGAGAATGTGTTGGCGACACAAAATATCTCGAACATAAGAGCGCGAGAGCGAGAGATGGGATTCCTGCATTAGCATAACAACTGTCGAGCTAATGAAAGCTAACTAGCGCGCTAATGAAGCTGAGGAGCGCCATGTAATTGAGGCAGATTCTGTTTCGGGTGGCTTAAGAGGCCCTGATGAATCCGTTTTGACAGATGTCACAAATTCTGCAAAATCATAAACCAAGATGTTCCGCTTCTATCCGCCAAATGCTCCGGCTAATCCCATTCTCCACTTTGTAACCCTGTCATTTGAAGCTCGAAGCTACGAAGAGGAGTTTTAAAGAGAGACGCAGCAAGTTTGCCAGTGCATTCCGTTTCTCAGAGCTCCTCCCGGGAGTTCATAGGAGCTCTAGCTCTGCAGCAAATCATTCATTCATTCATTCGTCTTCTGAGCTCCTCATCCTTCTGGGTCACGCGGGCTGGGGGGGCGCTGGAGCCTATCCTAGTGCTCACTGGGCGGAAGGCAGGAAACAGGCCCTGGACAGGCTGCCAGTCCGTCACAGGACAGGCAGACACATTCACTCACACCTAGGTGGCAATTTAGCATCTCCAGTTCTCCTGACTGCATGTCTTTGGACTGTGGGAGGAAACCGGAGCACCTGCAGGAAACCCACACAGGTGCAGGGAGACCATGCACACAGAACGGATGCCCCAGCCGGGAACCGAACTCATGCCCCTCTTGCTGTGAAGCAACAGTGATACCCACTGCAGGTAAATCTAAAGCACAGTGTAACAACCCTCATCAACATAGCCACTCTGTAAGTCATAAGGTCTGAGGTGGTCCAAACTGACCGCAGCTGTAAACAGGGCAACCTATGGGTCAACGATTTGGTGTAAATATCTAATTGCGATTGCGATTGCAATATTGCGACTGCAATTGTTTTTCTGGGGGGTTTTGGGCCAAAAAGACCAGAATATCTACCTCTGAGGTTTGATCAGCGAAAGTAGTGTCCAACCCAAGTTTGTCTCTTGTGGGTGTGTTTGAGGGCGCTCGCATTGTGGTGTGTGGGCATATACAAGATGCAAGTAGTTAGGTGTCAAATTTGTATGGAAACCTAACTACTTGCATTCGTGGACGATTAGCATGCTGGCTAACCTAGCTAGCAAGTGAGCTCAGCAGAAACACCAACAATATCCGCTACTTTCTTCCACACTTCATTTCTGTGCAAAGGCACATCATATAAACTGGGGAAAGAGGAAACAGCGGTGATGAGCTTCTCCTCCATGTTTACCACCACACTGCTGAGAACCGGAACCAAAGGCTGGTAGGAACCAAAAGTTTAGGCAGCAGAAGCTTAGAGGACCTCAGACCCCCGGTGTCTGCGATTGGTCCGAAGAATTTGTTGGAGCCGGTGGTTTAGAATGTGACTTCACCGCATCATAATTCATTGAGAAAATCTCCACTCGGTTTGTCGCTAGCCGCTAAACTGCAGCTACAAATCTCATACTTTCGTAGGAGATGACTGGACGCTTGTTGCTCTGTTGCCTGCTAGTGTGAGCATCGTTGAAACTGGAATCTAAAAAAAATTCTTAAATTGCGTTTTCAATATGAAAACGATTCATCTTTCAGACCCAGGGCTCCCCGACCAATGCACCATTAAAATCCTGGTTAAAGTTAAACCAATGCTTCTTCTTCTTATCACTATTGGCTACCACTAAAATACGTCTCAGTGTTTGAGCGCTACGGTACATTACAGTAACTTTTTGATTTGGTTCTGCAGTAGTTACACATTACACTATCATTACACTATCACTGTGTAGGACCAAGCATGTGCCACAAAACGTGTTAACTTTAAAAATGGATAAATAAGCGCTAATTGGTTTTGGAGTCTGCACTGGCTTAATAAGGCTGAATCTCGAATGGCTCCCTGTGTAGCGCACTAAGCAGAAATGAAAATAATACATCTAACAGCAGGTTGTCTGGGATTCAGAGGCGTGTACACAGTTCTGTACTGGACAAACAGTCCCCAAATCCCAGAATTTATCCTTTTCCACTGGTTACATACCGTACAGCACACTGTATATGCAGTACAGGGAACCATTTGAGAAGAGTACTTAGCTTGCTAAAGAAAGCAAGGCAGGTTTCTGCCTATAACATTGCCAGAATGAGTTTCACAGTAATTAAGAATAAAAAATAATGGAAATAATGTTCACAGACGCAAGATTAGTTTTAAATTGCAAATCATAAAGAAAATGCAAAGACCTCTACTGATCAACTGCTCGGACCACCAAACGTTGACCAGAAATTTGCAGACTGGCACTCACCTATAACACCGGACTTTTTAACACTGTACAATTTGCTGTGGAGTTCCACTATAAATGTAGCACATCAGTCGAGACCGGATGTCTAAAGTCTCTTAGATTTCTGAGGTTTGTGCTGACAAAAGCATAATGTAGAGCTTAAAGTAGAGGCTAATGCAGAGGCTAATGCAGAGGCTAATGTAGAGCCTAATATAGAGGCTAATGTTGAACCTAAGGTAGAGCCTAAGGTAGAGCCTAATGTAGAGGCCAATATAGAGGTTAATGTAGAGCCTAATGTAGAGGCTAATATAGAGGCTAATGTGGAGCCTAATGTAGAGGCTAATATAGAGGCTAATGTGGAGCCTAATGTAGAGGCTAATATAGATGCTAATGTATAAACTAATGTAGAGGCTAATGTAGAGGCTAATGTAGAGCCTAATGTAGAGGCTAATGTAGAGCCTAATATAGAGGCTAATGTAGAGGCTAATGTAGAGCCTAATGTAGAGGCTAATGTAGAGGCTAATGTAGAGCCTAAAGTAGAGGCTAATGTAGAGGCTAATGTAGAGGCTAATGTAGAAAGCTAATCTAGTTCAGTGTAGAGCTCAAAGTGGCAATAATGAAAGACCAAACCAGTGTGTTGGTAGAGGAGCAGGTTGGCTGTACTCCCAGGTGGATAACCTGAATCAACGTAGCATGTTAGCTGCTCAACCTGAGGTACAATCTACAGTAAATTCAAACAAAACAGACCAAAACTCAGCAGGCTTGCTGTCCCACTTGAGGGATAGACTGCTGGTGTTAACATGTGCAGTTGAAGCTTACAACGGTTAACCCAACAAACCTGCAGCGAAGATGAAGTTGCCAGGAACTACTGCATCACCAATCAGGGCACCAGAATGTAAACCAGGCCAGTTTGTTCCATGTTATCCACACGGAAGTCAGTCATTTGCTGTTGTGACATGGATTTGTCCTGCAACGATCAATTCCTGCAAGTCCCTTGGTTGCTACGTCCTTCCTAAGATCCAGTGGAACTAAGGTAGCACTAGACTCTCCATCATTCCTGTAAATTCAGGATAACTCAGGGAATCTATTTGTTTTTAATTTCTCTTTTGGTGCCCAGGGTTAGCAGCTAGCATGATTTGGAAGCAACTGGGCTTCCAAAGGCTCCATTGGTGTATGCGGACACTGTGGAACGCTGTGGAAACGTGGTAATTGGCAGCCAGAAAAACAGAAACAGCAAGCCAGTCTTTGGCATGGGGTTTAAAAGGATATTTGAATATCCTGATGGGAAAGAGAGAAAGACAGAGAGGGAAGACAGCGGAATTACAAGAAAAGATCCTGCCCAGATCCTTAAGGAAAATCCCGATTTTCACTTCAACTGCTCTCTGTATCGGGTCATACGGCAAAATGCTACTTAAACTGTCAAAATGTGACGTAAGGACATATTTCAAGGTAATAAGCCTTCAGCACATGACATCATGCACACACATAAAACCCGTCCATACGGACCGTCCTGGATTCCACAGAACCTGTGACATTTTTAGAGGGGAATGAAGTCCCTAAACGGATCAGGGCACACATTCAGATGACCCTCAGATAAGACTTGTATGTGATGACTTCACCGGGATAATTTTAGAATCGTGACAGTGACACATAATTCACCACTTTTAGAGGCTTCCATACGGAGTCACTTAGTGAATCCATTCCACTGGAATTTACAGCGCACACGTAAAACGGAACACACGCGCTGGATTAAGCCCGTCTGCTCTTCGGACAAAAGACGGCACGCAAAATCATGCTAATATGACATGATATAATATGATGAATTAACAACGACTTCATCCCACACCCCCCGCTACCTGGCCACTTTATTAGAAACACTTTCCTTGTACTACCACTCACTGGCCACTTTATTAGAAACACCTGCCTTGTCCTTCCACTCACTGGCCACTTTATTAGAAACACCAACCTTGTGCCTCCAATAAGTGGCCACTTTATTAGAAACACCTGCCTTGTACTTCCACTAACTGGCCACTTTATTAGAAACACCAACCTTGTATCTCCACTAACTGGCCACTTTATTAGAAACACCAACCTTGTGCCTCCAATAACTGGCCACTTTATTAGAGACACCAACCTTGTATCTCCACTAACTGGCCACTTTATTAGAAACACCTCCCTTGTGCCTCCAGTAACTGGCCACTTTATTAGAAACACCTCCCTTGTGCCTCCAATAACTGGCCACTTTATTAGAAACACCTACCTTGTACTTCCACTACGTGTTTCAGCTCTAATACTAACTGCAAGTTCCTTTGAGATGGACCTTCAGCATCTGCTCTCTGGGAAACACTCCTCCATCATCCGCACACACATCATGGGGAGTGACACCTGACACTTAGCTGAGCATTACTACAAGTGACAGCGGAGCTTTGTGAAAGCTCGTTCCTCCAACAGGTGCTGAAGGCTCCTCTCCCGGACGCGGAGGACGTCAGGGTAATTACTGCTCTGCTCTGAAGTCAGCAGGATGAAGGACCGGGGAGAAGAATCCACAGCGGCTGGGGAATAGCTGTCTGAGCGAGTGAACATGAACATGCACCTTCAACCTGCTTTCCCAAATCTCCCCCACATGAACTCTGTTTACCTTTTCCCTTTTCCGCGTTAAGCTCAGCCTTTTTATTCAATTATGAATCTTAGGAATCATTTTGAAGGTGCTGATTCAGCTGCATCCTATTTGGAATGTTAGAACTGATTATGCACCAGTTAGAAGAATGGAAAAAGCCTGCAAATAACAACAGCATGTTTTTTTCATCAGATCCTTCTGCTGAGCAGCATCGTCCCTCATCCTGCAGCTTACCGAGCAAAATCAGACAACTGACCTATTAGATAACCTCCGTAAGGTCATTTTGACTGGTCAGGTTCTGAATAAGAGCGTGACCACAGGCCTACATCCAATTCTCAACCTGCTGTCGAGCCTGAGCTAGCCTTTTGGATTTCGGCACCCATGTTCTGGGCCTGCATAACACGACTGAGTTTTTAGACTTGAGGGGCTCGTTATCCGAGCTGTGGATCGATTGCACATCCCCCCATGCTCTTAGTTCATGCACTCACTCCACAAAGGTAAGCTTATTACAGTGACTTTGCACCAGTCCTATGATAGTGTAATTTTATTAGGCATATACTGATGCATAATAGTGATAGCACTGGACTATCACATGGCTAGCCTTGCATAATAGTGATAGCACTGGACTATCATATGGCTAGCCTTGCATAATAGTGATAGCACTGGACTATCACATGGCTAGCCTTGCATAATAGTGATAGCACTGGATTATCACATGGCTAGCCTTGCATAATAGTGATAGCACGGGACTATCATCGTCATATATCATAGCTCTAGACCGATCTGGGGCTCAAAAACAACTTTCACACTTGACCAAACATACCAAACTCGTGGAGCAAGCGGACCTGGGTCCAGAAAAAAGGTCTAGTGTGAAAAATCAAATTTGAACACCGATTGCATTTGCAAAGATCATTCCGATTCGGATCATTCCAAAATAACTCAGGGAGAAATCTGTGGGCCATTTTCATGATGAGCTCGATTGCTACCTAATCAATTGAACTGACCATTGTGCGGTCAGATTTCAACTCCCTTAAATAGAGTTATGACTACTATGTGTGGGAAGACGACCACCCCAGAAGCTCCTCTACCTTCTAATCAACTTCCCGTCAACTTCCTTCTCCAGAATCTCTAAGCTTTCCTCCTTGTTCCTCAGTTCCCTCACTCCCAGTTCAACCCTTTGTTCTGCTCCAGCCTTCTAGCCCAAAGTCAGGCATGGCGGAACATCAGCCCAAGTTCTCAGGCAAAGCGTGAACTCTAAATATTCCGGTAATTCCTGCTGTACTGAGCGAGAGCCTGAATGTGGGCCCAAATACAGACCCTCAGGGTTTACGGGGTTAAGAATGGCAAGAATGTACTGCCCCAACAAAGTGACAGTCTCCGCACACACATACACCCACCCATATAAACACACAAAGGAGTCAAGCCTGTCACAATCAGCCATCCTGCCACCGCTTCCACCATGACCGCCTGCAATCAAATTAAAGAGAGGCCCACAGTCACAGCGCCAGAGACACGCAATCACTGAAACCGTGTCCCTTATTCATCTGGGCTTCAGCTGAGCTGGAGAGTTTAACATGTGGGGCCCTGATTGAGCTATTACTCAATATTCACATATCATAACTGAAGCTGGTTATACATAATGAATGAACCTGTGGAGG
>CM067489.1:2318143-2337009 GCA_034552555.1 Semaprochilodus insignis
CGCAAAGCCTGCCAAAGGTAAGCCAAAAGACAGGCAGGCAGAATTCCTGCTGTAACTCCTTCACATTAAACTTATAACTCAGTCTGTATTCCTATTTAAGCTACACAGACCGGTTATATATATATATATTACATTAACAATAACACAATCATTTGTTCATAGCAATAACCAGATAATAAGCATTAAGATAATAGGAATAAGTAAAAGTGAAAGGACCTTAAAAGATTCATCTTGAGGTTAATTATCATGTAACTACTATTAATTACATTGTCATTACCATGTAATTACTATGTAACTACATTTTAATGCCATCAATTCAATTTACAGACCTGCCAACAGATCCTTGAGGAAACTTTCCCATGCAGTTCAGGCCAAACTCAGGGCTCCACAAATGCGGCGTGACAAGCCAACAAATAAGTCAGGCCAGCGTCTGATGAATTGCTCCTGACAATCAGGCCGGCAGAAACTGATCTGCGCCACTGATAACTTTCCAGGCGAACTTGTCCGTCCTAACGAGCCCCCTCTCATCTCCACGTGAGACAGGCCGTGCACGGAAGGCCCTTTCTCCAAACCTCCATAACCGGCTCCCATTTGCAAATCCGATGCGAAGCATTAAACGCTTGGTTAGCTCGCCGTCCCGCCGCATGCGGAAGATGGAAATTCTGAGCTTTTCCCATTAATCTAATACCACACTGACAGGCTTGCTGATCTGTAAGCTTGGAAATGCAGCAAGGCATGGAGAGCAGGCATGCATGATGTATCATCCATCGGGACAGCGGAGCACGTCCAAAGTGGCATAACGTGATAAAGAAGAAGCGAAGGCGTCCACAAGGACGTGTCTGAGGCTGGCCTCACGTCGGACGGATGACTAGATGCACCGGCGGAGGGAGGGTGAAAATGAGTGAGTGATATTTAACAGATTTTGAAAGTTCAATGTTAAAAGGATTCTCCTCGCTCCCCGCAGGTCTTTCTCACAGGCCCGGAGACTGACAAGGTTTGGCAGGCAATCCTCTGTGAAACCATTACGATGCCGCATATGACTTCTAATAGGTTTACGCTTGTAACTTCGGAGTTCAAATGCAGGATTATGAGATGGGAAACTCCTACCAGCAACCACAACTTAACGTCTCGGCCCGGGGCCATAGCTTGGCACGCAATCAAACTCTTACCACCCCTTACCTCAAAGTACCTCAGATGCCAAGACTTGCTTGGTGTCTAAAGTTTGGGTCTTTAGATCTGGAGCTATGACGCTAATATAGCTAACAAGCAATGGAAGCTTGTGATCATGCGAACTGCATGTGTATACGTACCTCCAGTCTTGTCAATTGACTTCAAACAGGAACCATCTAGAGGCCCTCACATCTAGAGGCAAGTTCAATCCCCAGTGGGAGTCCAAGACAGCACTGATCTCTCTAGGTGGGAAGGATGGTCCTCCCACTCCCGCATCCCTCAGAATGATTCTGTCCAATGTATGGGACCTACTAGCTTAGTGGTTCTCAAAGCTGACCATGAGGGACCCCCATACGTTTCCTCCAGCCCTTTTTTCCCAATGCATAGAGAACCCAAAAAATGGGGACTATCCAGGGATGAACTGCTTTGAGAACCACTATGATAGCTTTAGCAGTTAGCATGCTCTGTCAAGTGTGCTGTGCTGTTCAGTAACATTGCATAACACAGCAATTTGGAAAGATCTAGAATGCTTCACGGTGGGTAATACCACACCCCTCAACACGGTAGACCAGGGGGTCAATTAAAGGCCTGGGCAAGTTTACTGTGCAAGGCAAATAAAGGGCAAGCTTATTTATATAGCACCTTACAGTGCTTTACAAATAAAATCTAGAATAACATCAGATATAAAATATAATTAAACATTTTAAAAGATGTATAAAAATAGAAAACCTTAAAAGAAAGTTGAGAATATGTTAAATATTGAAAAATCTAATTTAGCAATTGTGCTGATACACCAGACAATGACTTATAGACCAGTAATAGAACCTTAAAGGTAGCCATGTAGATACTGGTAGCCAGTGTAAGGATTTAAGAATGGGGGTGATGTGGTCCATTCCTTTACTCCTAGCAAGAACTTTGGGAGTCCAGTCAGGAGACCATTACAGTGATCAATCCGGTTAAACACAAAGGCACAGATGAGCTTCTCCGGGTCTGTTTTAGTTAGAGAGTCCCTAATCTTATTGGGGTGATTGATGAAGGTGATCAATGCTGAATTTGCCGTTAGTACACCAAGCTTACGTTCTATAGTTCTAGCTCTCTAGCTTTAGGACACTTGAGTCTGTGCCTCCCGTTATATTCCCAGATAAAATAATCTAAATTCAATTGCAGTTCAAATTCAAGTTTCATACCTTCCACTGAGTGATGTGTGCTCAAGGCACTTTACGAAGTGAGTCAATGGGACCATAGTTGTGTTGGGGAGAGAGCCAAGTACATCTGAGGAGCATCATCTGCATAGCTGTGGTAGGATGTCCTATAGTCTTAGCCAAAACCAATAGGCGCCCTTGGGCAAGACTTCTAACGCTGCGAACATAAAATGATTAAGTGGTGAGCTGCTCTGGATAAGAGCTTCTGCCAAATGCATAATGTAAATAACACAGCCTTAATGAAGCTTTGTGTGATAAGTGACCTAGCTAGCGGGAACTAGGCACGGCTAAGCCGAGGGAGCAAAAACAACATGGACAAAAGGATGGAACAGCAAAAGAGTAGCAGTAGAGGCATGAACTTTTTCTGTACTCGTGTCCTTTTTTGATGGCTAGCTACATTAGCATCATAGCTAAGCTCCAGTACAGACCTGAAGAAGACCACTTACACGTCTTAGCTGACTCCAGCATTCGAGTACCAGGTAATCTTAATTCTGTATATTCAGATTTCAGCCAGCTTCAGAGAACAGAATCTTCTACCGGCACTGGTAACATGACGTTTCCGTGCTGTGCAATTATTGCACAAGTCCCTAGCTGATGGTACGTGCACAGCTTCGTCCCTCTGTCCCCTACTGAGTTTACAGAAGCTGGGATTGAGCAGCCGTCAGCAGCAGCGCTCCCAAAAGCACGCAGCTTACTCTGGAGAAGAGTCCCCAGGCAGACATGAAAGGGCACAGAGAGAGAGAGACGGGTAGGCAGGCAGTTCAACAATGGGGGGTACAGAACTTTAGGCTGGAAAAGAGCTGAAGTGCGCACTCTGATTGAAGCCAGTCACACCTGCCTGTTCTCTCCAGCTCCTGTTCTCCTTGCATAGGCGAGTTAGCCGACAGGGCTCTATTCTACATACTCCTGTAGTGCTGCCTTCTTCTGCTGCTGCTGCCGTGAATAGTACAATTCTGTGCCTCAGTTTTGTTTCCAATAGAAAGAGGATCCCATGTACTAAGACTTTTCGTGGCAGGTTCAATCAGACGCATTCGGCCAGCGTAGTAAGTGCACAGCTGGTGTATGGGCAGAAACACAGAGCTTGTGGGCCATTTGCATGGGAAAATCCATAATGCACCTATGCATTTGAGGGAGGTACATCCGTTTGAGTCAGGGGACCATTACAGTGATCCATCCTGCTAGGATTGGTGTGGTTGAGTTTCTCCAGGTCTGCTTTAGTTAGAGTCTCTAATCTAATTGGGGTGATTGATTAAGGTGATAAATGCTCAATTAGTAACTGCTTTGACATGATGGCTAAAACGGAGTCAATTGGTACACCAAGGTGACTATTTATAGTTGTAGTTCCCTAGTTTTAGGGCTCTTGAATCCAGATAAGCAACCAATCTGGGACTGTTACTGTCTTCTCAAATAAAATAATCAGTGTTATTATCTTCATTCAACTGCAAAAAGTTTTGTCCCATCCACTTAGTGACGTGTTCAATGCACATTTGAAGGAAGGTACATGCGGTTTTGGGAGTCCAGTCAGGAGACCATTACAGTGATCAATCCGGCTAGACATAAAGGTGTGGTTGAGTTTCTCCAGGTCTGCTTTAGTTAGAGTCTCTAATCTAATTGGGGTGGTTGATTAAGGTGATAAATGCTCAATTAGTAACTGCTTTGACATGATGGCTAAAACGGAGTCCATTGGTACACCAAGGTGATGATGTATAGTTGTAGTTCCCTAGTTTTAGGGCTCTTGAATCCAGATGAGCAACCAGTCTGGGACTGTTACTGTCTTCTCAAATAAAATAATCAATGTTATTATCTTCATTCAACTGCAAAAAGTTTTGTCCCATCCACTTAGTGACGTGTTCAATGCACATTTGAAGGAAGGTACATGCGGTTTTGGGAGTCCAGTCAGGAGACCATTACAGTGATCAATCTGGCTAGACATAAAGGTGTGGTTGAGTTTCTCTAGGTAGTCAGAAAGTCTCTAATCTTATAGGGGTGGTTGATTAAGGCGATAAAGTCTCAATTAGTAACTGCTTTGACATGATGGGTTGAGTCCATTGGTTCACCAAGGTTACTATCTATAGTTCTAGTTCTAGCTCTTGAATCCAGATAAGCAACTAGTCTTTGCCTCCCATTACATGCGTCTTGACTCAACTGAAGCTGTTTGTTTGTCTTTTCTGGGAGTTTTGGGGAGATACTACACAGGCACCTGATTACATACTGTAGTTCAGTTTGTGCTACTTGCAGCAGCCATACCTCTGTAATTATGCATTAGGGTTATTAACAATGGTGGCTAGACGGAACTGGAACATGAGCTGCAAGACTGTTTACCATCAAAATAACATGCAATGTGCAGGCATAGTCCATGTTAATGTTTCACCAGCTCTGCTTGAAATCTATCTGAAACAGAGTAACTCCCCTTTTTGAGCTATTGGTGGGCGGGGCTGCATGCAGTTTGCATGTTAATGAGCTGCAGTCTGGGCTGCGGTCGCAACAAGGCACATTGCACATGATCTTGTACGTCCATCCGGCTCAAAGTCAGAACTGCTGTTCAAAAGAAATGCAGATTCTGATGGTCAATGCCACACTGAGCACTTCAACAGTGACTGAAGCTTGTATCTCAACATACTGACCATTCAAGCTCCAACCTCATTAGTCCACTATACAGGTGTCTCATTGCCGACTGTAGCCCATTTGTTGTCGGCCCCCTGTACCCTATTTATCACTGGTCAGTTATGACCCAGATGTCCTCAGACACAGTGTTGCTGGTGTTTCTACACATGTCAGTGTCACTGCTAATTTGCGAGTGGTCCACCGCCCGATAACATCCAGCCAAGAGCTGCTCCGTGGTCAAACACTGACCTTGATGAAGTCCTATAGGATGGCCCAGGTGACCTTACTGAGACACTCGTCCGCAGTGGATGTCCAGAGAGCCATAGAAACTGTGTAGGTATGTTAGAACAAAGTTAGACTCCACAGGTCAGCAGAGTATGGAATGCCTTTTCCAACGAGCCCTGGATGACATTGCTAACCTTCAGGGAACCAGAGATACGGACCTCAGTGTCAGTGCTGTCAAGCTGCAAGTGGTCCACCACCCAAAAGCATCTAGCCAAGAGCTGCACTGTGGTCAAACACTGACCACAATGAAGGTCTACAGGATGGCTAACACAAACTCACTCACCGGTCAATAGGCTTCAGTCCCTAACTGCATTAAGGTAGCGGCCTGTTGAGAGACGTTCCTGACATTCAATCAGAGAAATGGTGGAGATACCAGGTACAGCGTGACAACCACATTTCCTCTGCATTTCATTAGATCAGCTTCTTGTCTCCCGCACGCAAACAAACAAACAAACAAAATAAATTAAGGCTTCATTTGTCATTCCGTTGAATGCTTTGACTTGCGAGCCGACATCGGAGTGCACTTTATTGGAAGGGGAGGGACGGTCTGCAGCTCAGAGGATAAATCACCCACTAAGAGAAAAAGACTGACGTATTATTTATTTTAAGAATCCCCTTTCAAAGCACGCCTTCCTCCAGCGCCTCCACGCCATCAGGAGAATCAAAGTCGGAACAGGCTGCCGCCTCAAAGAAACAGATGCTCAAAGTAAGGTGATAAAATAAGAATTACCCTCAGGCCTCGCTCGAGAAAAGGAAAGGAACTGGGAGGGACGAGGAGAGATGATACAAAGATGCAGGAAGAGCAGAAACAACACAGCCCTCCTGAAACTTTAACGGCTCAAGATCTTTTCCAGAAGCCTTCTTCTCCGTCATAGCTATAAAGCCTGA
Source organism: Semaprochilodus insignis (assembly GCA_034552555.1). Classification (NCBI taxonomy): domain Eukaryota; kingdom Metazoa; phylum Chordata; class Actinopteri; order Characiformes; family Prochilodontidae; genus Semaprochilodus; species Semaprochilodus insignis. Next base: position 2,324,293 of record CM067489.1, read on the forward strand.
AGCCTTTTCGCTCAGTTTCTGTGTTGATGGTCCACATTCGTGCTCGTGACTGTCAGAGGCAATCCGTCAGTCGTGGGAATGTGGTCACATGCAAAAACCACCTTGAACACTATTTGCAAGTTGATGCCCTCAATATATAGTTGAAGAAATGACTGTATGACTGCCAGAGGGGAGAGGACTCATCATTCTGCTGATGAATGCCCTAGAATGCACCGCTCACATGCTCACCAACAGCCAATCACATATCACACTCACGGTCATTATCACTTGTCCCTTTGCGAGGTATTGCCAACATCCCAGTTGCATACTAAGCGGTTCTCTTTGTCATTGCTCTGTTTATCTCGTTTCTGACCCTTGCTCTGTTTCTTCGGACGGTCTCATGGTATTGGCTTTGTTTGTTCCTCTTGGCCCCCTAGTGGTCATTCCACCAGTGGACTGGAAATCAATTTGTTTATTTTGTGTTAATATGATAAGAAAAAAAAGACTGTTTTCAGATGAACTAGGGCATTGCTGTCTCCGAAATGTTCAGCTCCTAGTGAGCAGTAAGGGGTGAAAAGGGTTAAACATTTCCATCAATCGTTACATGCCTTTTCCAACGAGCCCTAGATCGCACCGCTAACCTTCAGGGAATCAGAGATCCGGGCCCCAGGATCTCGCAAATTTGCATCCTACCTAGGCGCACCCTAGGCGGCCTTGCTGAGACGCTCGTTCACAGCGGATGTCTGGAGAGCCATAGAAACTGTAGAGCACTGTAACTCTGTAAAAACAAGAGCAATCAACTTTACCATGACATGATTATAGGGCATTATGCTCCCTCTCCAACTATGCTTTACTTCTCATTGTATCGCCAGATACCCCCTTGTCCCAGGGGCTCTCATGCAGGAGGCGAGGAACTCCTAGACATTTCCTAGACACAATGGGACTGGTAATCAGTGGGCTTGCTGCTCATGGAGTAAGGGAGGCAATGGGAGGCACACACGGGTATCAGTGTGATAGTGCCATTCTGTAGGAGGAAGGGAACCTAGCAAATTTGTATCCTACCTAGGCACACCCGAGGCATCCTTGCTGAGACACTTGTCCACCGAGGAGAGCCATAGAAGCTGTGTAGAACTGTAAGAACAAAGTCAGCATCCACAAGTCAGTAGCACGTGGCATGCCTTTTCCAACGTTCACTGGATCGCAAGGCTAACCTTCCGGGAACCAGAGATACAGACTCCGGAATCTCACAAATTTGTATCCTACCTAAGCACACCCCAGGCAGCCTTGCTGAGATGCTCGACCACAGCGGAGGTCCAGAGAGCCATAGAAACTTTGTAAAACTGTAAGAACAAAGTCAACCTTCACAGGTCAGTAGCACGTACCATGCCTTGTCCAACAATAACTGGGATTGGATTGCTAACCTTCCGGGAGCCAGACATGCAGACCCTAGGCGCAGAGATAGGCGCACCCTAGGCAGCCTTGCTGAGACACTCGACCACAGCAGAGATCCGGAGAACCATTGCCACTGTAAGACTCTGGGAAGGAATAATATCAAGTGCATTCACACAGCTTGGAAAAACTCCCATTCAACACATGGCACATTTAGCCCAAATGCCACTTTAACCTGCAAAGTGAACATAACCCAGGTTGCTTGCTGGGTTTCCATCATGCACAATAGGAAGCGTCCTTGTTTTCACACCTTTGGAGCTGTTAGCGTCGTTAAATAGCAGGCAGAGAAGAAGACTCGCTGAGTGGAGGGTGATATTTAGCGAAGCAGCGACAGGCATCCACTTCCTCCTCATTATGCGTACATTGCTGTGCTTGTCCTTGGTCACCGCGCCCGGTCTCTCGTTAATGAGGGGTGTGTAAAAAGGCACCATGGCGCTTAAAAGCTCTGAAAAACTGAGGACTGGCAGGAGTTTGAAGGTTAATCCTTTAAACAAAGCCCGCACACTCCCCTCTACTCTACTTAAGTTTTTCCTTAGCACAACTGTCAAATGTTCCTTCGGAGCGCCGAGGCACGTTATTGGCCAGAAAACGTCTGTAAAATTGAGGCGCTCGTGTTTTTTGGTTGACAGCAGGAAGACATGAACAGCCTGACAGCAGTGCTTATCTTTGATAGTCTGTAATTGCTTCTCCAAAGGCCTGTTCAGTTTGGGCTTGAAATGCCAAGAACCTAATGGCTATTCATGTTAACTTAATACTTGTCCTTGAGGACGAAGGTGATGGTAATAACTCCGGTAACGGAGTAAGCGAGGACTTTCAACATGTAGACAGGATTTCATTTCTCGCCTTTCTGAAGAATGACTTCTCCTGTTTAACTTAAAATGAATCGAAGGAAAGGCTGAACCTTCCAGAGTGGGTCCCTTCTGGGAGGTTGATCCGCAATCAGGGGGAGGCTTTAGAACTAATGATGTGATGATTAGAACCAGTGACAGTCAGGGTAAGTCTCAGAACGAGGGTTTCAGAACTAATGACATGGTGATCAGGCGGTGAGTAATTGCCAATCACAGTCAGGGGGAGGTCTCAGTACAAACAAGGCGGTGACTAAGGCCAATCACAGTCAGGGGGGAGGTCTCAGTACAAACAAGGCGGAGACTAAGGCCAATCACAGTCAGGGGGGAGGTCTCAGTGCAAACAAGGCAGTGACTAAGGCCAATCACAGTCAGGGGGTGGTCTTAGAATCAATGACATAGTGATTAGAACCAATGACAGTTGGGAGGAGGTTCTAGAACTAATGGCGCTGTGATTTTAACCAATGACAAGAACCAAAGCCTCACAACGGCTCAGAACAAACATCATAGTACTTAGGATCAAACACAACTGGGGGGAGGTCTTAGGTCTTGGGGAACTAATGACAAAACTAATTGGTCTCAGAACCAATGACATGATGAATAGGATCAAGCACAATAAGTGGGAGGTCTCAGAAGTGACGATGCGTTGGTTGGGACCAATGACGGTCAGGGGAAGGTCTCAGAACTAATGACATTGTTATTAGAACCAATGACAGCCAGGGGGAGGACTCCGACTGAACAATATGGTGATTAGGACTAATCACTGTCAAGGGGAGGTCTCAGAACCCGTGACACAATGAACAGAACTAAGCACAATAAGAGGGAGGTCTTAGAACTAATGACACAGTGATTAGGACAAACCACAATCAGAGGGAGGTCTCAGAACTAATGATGAGGTGGCTAAGACCAATGACAGTCAGGACGAGGTCTCAGAACAAACAAGGCAGTGACTAAGGCCCATCTCAGAACCAATGACATGATGAATAGAACCAAGCACAATAAGTAGGAGTGCAGTGGTTAGGACCAATGACGGTCAGACGAAGGTGGCGACTAAGGCCAATCACAGTTAGTGGGAGGTCTCAGAACTAATGATGCGACGGTTAGGACCATTGACAGTCAACGGCAGGTTTTTAGAACTAATGATGTGGTGATTGAACTGTATGGTGGAAATATCGAGCAATTACAATATTACATTTCGGACTCGTAAGTAAGAGTCAAATTGGAAACAATCCAGACAGTCAAATCTGCAGCCAGCACACTTACAGGCCAACTGCAGGCCAGTTGCTCTCCAGGCAAGCCGCCCCATTCATTCGCTCCCCACGACGACAAAGACAGAAAAAAGAACAGGACGAATAATCAGTCAGTGCTTTTCAACCGCCAATCAGGCTTCTTTCAGGAGTCAATCAGTTCGACATGAAGGTGCTTTAATTGTCCGTCCCCTTCGCACAAAAGCCACTAAATGGACCTCCATTTATGGCCCGCTACATCTGTTCAATTCTCTATTATATCAGATTCATGAAGACAGAGAGCCGGTGCATTTTTTTTTCCCTTGCATTCAAGGACAAGGTTCTGCCTGTGGAAATGTGATTAGAAAAAAACCTGAGGCAGTGCAGTCTCTCATAGAAGACTCTGTATTTATCATGCCTGCCTATGGGAATTAAATCAGCTTTTTTTCCTCCCACCCCCTCCGCGACCTGAAAGGTTCCTTTATGAAAAGAAGGCCTGGGCAGTGGACTGAGGGAGTTGGCTGAAGGATTCAATTTGGGGACGCAATATATTTCCAGCCCATCTTTAATTTAGCCAAGAATGTGGCGTTTCTCAAATGAAGCACTTCATTTTCGGCCACAGGAAGGAGTTCCCGGGGTGTCGCGTGTCCCTGAGAGGGCAAGTGGCTGGATTTATGTGCTGTAAAATCCTGACGGATTTCAGTTAACCTCATTTGGTATCCGTCTGGATCTTTGAATGACGGCTGAGTGACTGAGGAGCTAACAAGTAACGTGAATGTGTGAACCGAAATGAAAGAGCCTGGTTTCGGAGATACCGGACATGCATGCTTATAAGTATTTCTAGCGGCCATTTAAAAAAGACGGCTTGTTTTTCCTTTATTTCCTAGTTCTGAATTGACCATTTGACCAATTGACCATTTTGTCATTTGTGCTTGTGATTTGTCCTTTGAATTTAACCCACCCATGAAGTGAAACACCCGCATACACACACACATTAGTGAAGGCTAGGGGGCAGTAAGCACACTTGCCCGGAGCGGTGGGCAGCCCTATGCAATGCGTTGGGGAGCAGTTGGGGGTTAGGTGCCTTGCTCAAGGGCACTTAAGGGCAAAAACAAAACTTAACAAAGACTAGTTACTAGGACAAGGACAAGTTACTAGAAGTCTGGCCACCAGTTTGATCCCCTGGACTGACAGGACAGGACAAGGACAGTTACTAGAAGTACAAGGACTAGTTACTAAGACAATGATATGTTACTATAAGTCTGGTTACCAGTTTGATTCTCTAGACTGACAGGACATGACAGGACAAGGACACGTCTTGGCACGACACCACTGCAATCTTTGGTGACGGTGACGTGGTGTTAAGGACAGTCGTTGTAACGGTCTGCATGCATGTAGTCCTGTGTGGTGCAGCCGTCTGCCAATGGTGCTGCACTAACAGGATGACTCATGGAGGACATCACTGCTCACTAAATGTCTGCAATCGTGGCTGTTGGGTCAGTCAGGTACAGAGATAAGGCCCGTCCTTGCTTACATCCCAAACTTGAATCATTTGCATGCCTCACGATGTCAAACCCACCCTAGTCTCATTTCTGTGGGTTGATTCCTTCTGGGCGTAGCTGCTTTTTGGTGTAACTACTCTTTTGATGATGAGTGTACATCACAACACTATTCCAACATAATGCCAACACATTAAAGCAAAATCTTTGTTCTGTTGTGTTCGGAGAACAAAGTGCGAGCAGACTCTCTTTGCCTGTTTGCTCGGTGCTCGGAAAACAGAGTTCAGGGGATGAAGTGAAGTATTGGCATTAGGCGAGCGTGTAATTGATTAAAAAGGGATTTGTTTTGTCTAATTGATTAGAGGGGGCTTTGTGTTGACGTTAAAACCCTCAGTTATTCTGCTGGTGCGTTATTGACCACTCTGGAGAGCTTATCTGCCGCGCGCTAATTGCTCAAGCGACGGTCAATTCTGTTAATCGCTGAAGAGGGAAAGAACAATCCAGCCCCTCTGGGTGTCTCTCTCTCTCTCTCTCTCTCTCTTTCTCACTCTCTCGCTCGCTCGGACTGACTGGGACTGCTTCGCTATCTGCTTTTATCACTTGTACAACCTGCCCCTTGCACTTTGTGACACATAGACAGAGCAGTCGTATTCGCCAAGGCAGGCAAACTTCTCAGTCTCTCAGTCCCGTAGAAGACTGGAGTTATTACTGTGGTTACTGTGGTAAACTTCCCCAGACAAAAACTGAATCCCCTGTGACTGAAACGTACCTAATAGCATGTAACACCTCCACCAGCACCAATAACAGCTGTGATTGGATTTGGCATAGACTGGACAAGTTTCTGGATGTAGACCACATCAGTGTTCAGACACTCTTACATCAAAGAACTCCGCAGTTGGGCCAGATTTGTTGGATGCCTTCCCTGGCACAATTCCGAGGAGAATTCCCTGTAGACTGGGATTTTAGCCACTGCTGGTAGATCCGTATGACCGTACTCTTCCATACACCTGCAGATTCAGCTACTTCCTTCACACTATGGTCTTCGACACGCCCAAATGCAGTCACTCCTTTTAGCCAATCATTAGCATCTGCTTTGGAGCCATTTTCCACACATGGAACAAGACATTCACTGCACTGTACCACCTCTTCCCAATCTGTGGTACCGGTCACTCACACCCCGCAGGTATTTATAGCTCCATCATCCTCGTGCAGCAGCGCCACCTGCAGGAGCCTGAAGTTACTACCACTTTAAACATGCAAGGTGACTCACTTATTGTCCAGTAAGCTTATATTACATTCAGTGCACATTCCATGTTGGACGGGTTTGAGTCAGCACTGACGTTTTTCTCTATCAAAAATGACAAAGAATGACAAGAAATTTCTGCATATTATATAATTCACAAACCATTAAAAACTGATAAGCAAATGAGCAAAAAATACAGTGAATATCTCAGGGGGGAGGGATTCATAACCATGTCATGTAATAAGCTTTTAGAGGTGGGTGTCTGGTTCCGATTGCCACCACTTCCGACTCGGAAAGTTGCTCCACAATAAGAACGTTTCACACCAAACCTCTCTGATTCCTAATGGTGACTTGCGATAATCTAATATGTGGGAATTTGGGAAAAATGGGTGGAATTCCTCTGCAAGCATACTGAATAGGGCTATTAGGTCATTAGCAGTCGTTGTTGTCGTTGACTCCGTCTCTGCTCCGTCTTGAGGCCAGATCCAACCCAAATCCTAACCTTTACTATAACGAGGTGACGCCCAAAGCAGTGGAAAACCTAAACAACGTCACATGTTTCCCATCCCGTAATCTCGCCCACGGCTTCCTGCCAGCCCCACTTGTGGATTATTTAAATTGATGTTAAAACACCGTCATACATCCAATCATGGAGCGATCTGCTGTTGGCACATTTCCTTCATTATTGTCGCTCGTCTCTTTCAATAAGGATGCCCACCCCAACGGTAAACGACCGGCCCGCTTTGGCAGAGCTCCCGCTCACGGATGCCATTTGCATAGAATATTCATTCTCGGATTATTTGCATAGAATACACATCCTCCAGTGCCAACTTTCCCTCCACGCCGCTGTTTGTGTCCCCTTCCACATCGAAGCGCACACTGCGACACAAAAGCTTAATTACTTATTTGTGCATCCCCTGGACCCGTTATTACCAGCACTAAGACCGAACGCACTTTCCATTTGAGCGGAATAAAAGACAGCGCGACGCAGGACGACTAATGTTTCCGAGGGCCGCTGCTTTGGCTTTTCTCTCTGACGGGAATGGATTTGGACGTTCAGAAGACGTGCGAGCCAACGTTCCTTTCAGTTCTGTCAAACTGCATGAACCCGGAGCAGCACAGTGGGAGCCCTTTGGAGGACCTGCCATCTCGCACATGAATAACTGAACATGCCCCAAGAATAAATAAATAAATAAATAAATAAAGTCCAAAGCCTGAAAGGTACGTCAACCGGTTCCGGTCAGAGGTCTTTTGTGTCGGTCTTGTGAGGGGGGGGGGGCTGCATAATATGATGCAAAAATCACATTGCAATTATATTGCTAGTTACTGCAGTTGTGATATATACACCCACACCCGCCACTTTATTAGGTACACCTCCTTGTATCCACACTCATTGTCCATTTTATCAGCTCCACTGACCATATAGGAGTTACATGTAGTTCTACAGGTCCAGACTGTAGTCCATCTGTTTCTTTGTATACTGTATTACGCTGTTCTTCAATGGTCAGGACCCCCACAGGACCACCACAGAGCAGGTATTATGTGGGTGGTGGATCATTCTCAGCACTGCAGTGACACTGACGTGGTGGTGGTGTGTTAGTGTGTGTTGTGCTGGTGTGAGTGGATCAGACACAGCAGTGCTGCTGGACACCTCAGTGTCACTGCTGGACTGAGAATCGTCCACCAACCAAAACTATCCAGCCTACAGCGTCCTGTGGGCAGCATCCTGTGGGCAGCGTCCTGTGACCACTGATGAAGGACTAGAGGATGACCAACACTGCACTGTGCAGCAGCAGATGAGCTATCGTCTCTGACTGTACATCTACAAGATGGACCAGCAAGGTAGGAGTGTCTAATAGAGTGGACAGTGAGTGGACACAGTGTTTAAACACTCCAGCAGCAGATGAGCTATCGCCTCTGACTGTCCATCTACAAGGTGGACCAGCAAGGTAGGAGTGTCTAATGTGGACAGTGAGTGGACAGTGAGTGGACACAGTGTCACATTATAATAGTATATGAAATTGGCCTGCGATATTTATTCTTGGTTATATTATCCTTACCCGGGTCATATAGATGCCATCCAAACGCCCAGACGAACTCATAAGAAGGTCTGTGATTGGCTAAGGTGCTCACATTAATATTACGACGGCCTCCCAGGCTGGAGGTCAGGGGTCATTTCCTACCTGGGCAAGTACCCTACACTATACCAATAGGAGTCCTTGGGCAAGACTCCCAACTCCCAAGACTACCTGTGTAAGAAATGGTCAAACTGTAAGCTGCTTGTGAAAAGAGTTTGCCAAATACAGTCAATGCAATAATGTTTACACACACATCTTCTCGATCCAACTTCCATTTTTCGGAAAAACATCATTTAATTCCGAATTTTTTTCCCATTAAGCATTCATAGGATAAACAAGTACACGCCCGTCTACTGTACTTCCACTCGACCGACAGACCCCATTTCACATACACTATCTCAGGGCAGACCCCCGACCACAAATTCAGTGTTGTTCCGACCCACACTCGTCTCATTGTCTATTTTTCCCATCCCTCTTTTCTCCCATAGAGTCCCATTCATTTCCACCCCCATTCAAACCCTACTGTTCCCATTAACCTCCAGCCACCAAACTGCATTTGCTCACTCAGGGCAGATCCCCAAACTCTAATCCAGAGACATACTGACCCACACTCCTCTATGTGTCCTTTATTCATCCCTGGTTCCTCCAATAGACACCCATTCATTGTTAGCATCACTTTAACAACCGGTTAGCAACAAGCTCAAGCTGCCCAATCACTCTGCATACACTTCTTGTAGTTCAGTTCTAGCAATTAGTGTTCTAACCACGAGCATAACTTTCTAAGCATAGCATAAAGTCAAAAAGGCAGCAGAAGAGAACTCTAACACTGTCTCAAACAAAGGCAACCTGGATTACAGCCAGCTAAGTGCTCATCAGCCCCGCAAGATCATCTGCTAGATATTAATATTCTTCTAGCGCATTCTTCTACAGGAAGTGATATATAAAGCATTCCTTTCCACATACACTCTGTAATTACCTTCAATCTGACAGCCTCCATATGCTGCATGCATGACCGCATGCTGGGAGGTCCAACAAAGTATTTAGACAGTGGCACAGTTTCCCGTCTTGTTGGGTTTATACAGGAGCAGTTCCTAATGAGACTGATTGAGCCCATGAGGTGCAGGGAGGACTGTGCTGGTGTTCGGTTGCATACAGCCTTTAAATCTGTAATTACGATTACCTGTGATTACCTCACACCTGCCGAAACACTCTGATCTTTTACCTTGCAAGGAAGAAGAAAAAAGAAGCTGTCTGGAGCTCCATAATCATACATCACACAGACAACTGTAAAGCCCACCCCAAAGACCCCCACTGAGAAATAATGGTCAACCTCCGCTAAGAACAAGGCGATTTAAAGAGACAGTGACCCGTTTTTTTCCAACCACACGAAGATTGCAAAGGCACAAGCAATGTGGAAACATAGGAATCATGAAATCCGCCTAGGGTGTCCGAGACTTCCTTGCTTCATTGAACCTGAGGCTGTTTATAGCTTGTCCCAGACGTGCATCGGTGTTACTCTGATTGCACCACGCTCATTTACTTGTTCGCACCTGCTGAGAACGCTGGACAAGTTTCTGGATGTAGGCCACATCAGTGTTCAGACACTCTTGCATTGTGCAGTTGGGCCAGATTTGGTGGATGCCTTCCCTGGCACAATTCCGAGGAGAATTCCCTGTAGACTGGGATTTTAGCCTTATGAGCGTACGCTTCCATACACCTGCAGATTCAGCTACTTCCTTCACACTATGGTCGTTGGAACGCCCAAATGCAGTCACTCCTTTTAGCCAATCATTAACATCTGCTTTGGAGCCATTTTCCACACATGGAACGAGACATTCACTGCACTGCAGCACCTCTTCCCAATCTATGGATCCCGTCACTCACACCCCGCAGGGATTTAGTGACAGCCCCGCCATCCTCGTGCAGGAGCCTGAAGGTACTTCCACCTTAAACACACAAGGTGACTCATTTTTGAATGACAACTTAAGCTTGCATGCTTGGCACCACATTTGATTTACTTCCAGCTCCCGGTTTACACCATTTCATCATTTCATCATGAATGAGCCAGTAATATTTGGGCATATTGCGCCATTCGGATTGCTTTAACCCTCACAAAATGTTTGCGCAATGTAAAGAGCAGCTGTAGTTCCGCACGTTTGATGTGATAGTGACAATACCCTTTAAAATTCCATTATGGGAATGTATAGACACCAGCAGGTGAAGCTCCATCAGGCCTCAACTGACTGTGTCAGGAATGTGCTACAATCCAGTTTTGCCTCAGCATGTGAACCGCATGCTCGATTGGATTTGGCCCAGTCAAGAATTTTCCCCTTTTTTGGCCCTGCAACGTTCCTCGGAAGTCAGCTTGTGTCCTGGTCGACTATTCTGTCGATAGTCAACTTGGTTGAACATTATGTTTGCATGACTTTAGCATACGTTCTACCTGATTTATATTAAGTTGTTTATCCTGATGCAACAAAATATGTATTCCAGAAAAGTGACGAACTGAGTTTTCTTGATTCCAAATCATTCCCATATGAACTGAATCCCTATGACTTTGTTTCCAATTGCAACTAAACCGAATGGCAAGCATGTCGTCATCACCATCCAAAGAAAAACATGCCTATATGTTTTGCCAATGTTTATTTTTCCACATCATTTGAGCTTGGTAGTTGTCCTTTACATTGTGTGGGAATTTCATGATTAATGGACGGATGGAAAGGCTCTAAAACCACTTGGAATGTAACCTCTTTACCTTAACTGAGCATTGTTGCCTTCTCCTGTAAAGTCCCTATTTTGGAGTTCCTTGTTTTTCTTTGGGCAGCGACGATTTCTTGATGTACTGAATCCAGTAAAGTCAGTGCATCACTTGATTCTGGTACATATGATTCACTTGTTTCCATCGGAAATGACTTCCGTTGGCCGTAAAACCGTACATGCTAAGCTTTGGCACTACCTCCACCATGCTTCACAGATGCTATGCTTGTGCTATGCTTATGAACAGGACAGTTTTCTGTTTCATCATTCCCCCCCATCTCATCTGTCCGGAAGACTTCATCCTTAAACACATCAGTTCCCTGTAGTCTGGGTTCTTTCAGCAAGTGCTCATCAGCAAACCACTACAGTGGTCTCCCACAGGCGTGCCAAATGACCCGCTATAGCTGAGCTCATCCACAGCCTCATTCTTCTTAATGATGCGCCCGAAACGGTTGCCTTCAGAAAGCTTAATGTTTTGTTTACTGCCCTGGCTCAATATGTCTTGGTGTGCTTTACTTGCAGAGGCATAAAACGAGTGTGACTTTGTTTGAGGAGCCTTTCATGAGCGTCCAGCGCTCGACAAAAAAGAGGGATGGAGGCGGTCTGTGGTGTGACCCAAATAAGAGAGCCGGCCACGGGAAGGAAACCGCACTCACTCGTCGGTCTTTCTGTGTTTGTTTTTTAAGTGTTCAGTCGCTCGCTTTGATTTATATCAGCTGTCAAGAACCCTTGGACGCAACATCCCCACCCCCACCCCCATATCCACAACACAGCGGGCTCATAAAAGCAATACAAGTACTAAGGTCATTACGGTCCGGGTTCAAAATAAAGGGGCATTCCGAACTGAACCTTACGGAGTGTTCTGTAGTGTGCCATTGTATCCATCAAGCTCATGAGTTTGACAGAATTGAAGATTTTAAGTCATTTTCGTGTTTTATGTATCACTGTTCTCTGCCTTTTCTACACACACTATATAAATACATTGTACAACCATTGGGAATCCCTGGGGTGCCAACCAATCCTGACTGCGGATCGCAGACACTGATCTAATAACTACAACCAAGCTAGCGTTAGCTAACAAACTTCAACTGTAGAGGTACAAGTTAGAGGTTCAAAACAAAGTGGACACCAGAGACAAGTTTTCTACTGTATCAGTCGGGTGAGGTATCTTGCCAGTTAGCTACCTTGCTAGCTTTAGCTTTTAGCTTGTCCTTCACATTCTCTCCACTGTAATGATTATTTGAAGACAAGATATTCAGCTTGTTAGCAATAATGTATATCCAGCTACATTTATATATATATACATACATACACTTATCGTGTATGTATAAGAGCTGGGCAAATAGTAGCACCCAGAAGGAATCAATTGACAGTAAACAAACTTTGGGTGGGTAGGTTTGACATTGTGAGACATGCAAATGATTCAAGTTTCATACTCGGCTGCGCATGTGACACAAGCAAGGATGGGTCTTATCTCCGTATCTGACTACATCGCAGGACTAAATGCACGCAGACCGTTACAACGACTGCCCTTAACACCACGTCACCATCACCAAAGACTGCAATGGTGTCGTGCCAGACTGTCATGGAGTGACTCAGAATGGCAGCGGGTCATCTTCAGTGACGAGTCCCGCTTTTGTC
>CM067489.1:2337405-2348398 GCA_034552555.1 Semaprochilodus insignis
ACACAGACCGTTACAACGGCTGTCCTTAACACCACGTCACCGTCACCAAAGACTGCAATGGTGTCGTGCCAGACTGTCATGGAGTGACTCAGAATGGCAGCGGGTCATCTTCAGTGACGAGTCCCGCTTTTGTCTTGGTGGAGACGACCAACCAATCCGTGTCTGGAGGCACCGTGGTCAATGCCAAGATGAACGGTCTGATGTCACACATCTTAGTCCAGAAGGCCTGGTGTCCTTCCACCTCCACCCCTACCGCACCATCTGCAGGAGCTGTGTGAGAATATTCAAGCTGCATGGGATGGATTATCACAGGACCCCATTAGGAACCTCTACAGCTCCACCCCGAGATGTCATGTTAGCAAACATGGTGGCCCAACGCCATACTGAGAGACTACTTCTGTATGTGTAGCTCAATAAATATTGATCATATCAGTCTAAATTGAGCATCATTTATTGATCCTGCTAACCTTTATCTTCCTTCCCAGCAACACTGCAATCCCACACCTCCTTCTGGGAGCAGCTATTCTTTTGATGATGAGTGTACATCAGCTGCATTCACCTTTCTGTTAGAGACGGCACCCATGAAGGACATGAGTAAGTATGTTTTTGACATTCATTCCATTTTGGCCACATACATGAACATCTCCATCCCATTTTCTGTCACGGGAAATGTTATGCAATAAGTTTACTTGAGTAAAACGTCCACACCATTTCCACACAAATGAGAAAACCATTACATCATTTATAATACTCCCAAAAGTAAGTAAACAGGAAACTGTGGTGTAATATATTTAACTCATGTGGAAATGCCTATTCAAACTAAGTAAACTCCGTGCATTGCTGTTTCCTGCCAACATCTCTTCCACAGCAGACTCCATGGGAACTAGTAAAGAGCAGCATTTTGAGAAGCACTGGACCAAACTGTGTGTTCCTCCTTGTGTTGGGGGACGCTCATTTATTAGAAATGTGGGTAATTAGGTCGACGCACTGACTCAAAGCAGGTGGTATGTTCCACTATGGATTTCAGTGTTGCGCCACACTGCCTGCAAGCCAATTAAGAGTCGACCTCTGTGAACTACTCCTGAAGTATAAGTAATGAAGACGACGTGGGGTGGTGGTGATGCTGAGAAGAATTATGTGTGTGTCTTTGGGGGGGTGGGGGTGCGGTGGGGGCAGGTCCTGACATTCCCCTAATTTAAAGAATCAGAACTAAAATAATTTGGAACAAACGTTCCTTCTGAGTATGGTTATTTCTGGAGCGCTGTTGTTATATAGTTATGTCCATGTTATTAAAACAAATGAACGAACATTCCATTTTGTAAGTACCGAAACAACCATAACACCTCCGAAACTGTGCCGAATGTTCGGTGGGGACTGTTCTGGTGGTGACCATTTGGGCTCACTTTGGGCAGGACTCAAAAATGCTACTACAAGACCGGTAAACCCAGCTAGGAGCGGTTATACGTAGGGATGAAGGATTTGGGATGAATGTCTAATGGTGATTTTTCAGTGTTGCAAGTGAGATTTAAATTGCTGTTATTTTCTGGGGACTGAAGTCCAGGCCTGTTATTTGGTCAGTAAGACTAAAACGTGTTGTGTTGATCTAATTCCAGAAGATCTGTGTTTCGGTAGTGACCGTTTTCAGTGTTCCATACTGATTTTCAGATTTTGAGATTCACTTCAATACAGTTGGATGTAACTGCTCACCATGTGGCCATGAGGGACAGGGATGCAGTCTCACTTCCTGTTTTGGTAGTGACAAGAAAACATGCAACACCAATTTTTGCAATAAGTATTTTGTTTTTATTAAATAAGTTTTTATTTGTTTCGATAGTGGCAGACTATTAATTCTGGGTTTACTTCAGTACCATGGGATCTAACTGCTCATGATTTGGCCAATCACAGTAGTGACAAGAAAACACAAGACAGTCTTTTTTGTTATTTAAACGTTATTTTAAAAAAGTTGATCTAATTCCAGAAGATCTGTGTTTCCGTAGTGACAGTTTTCAGTGTTTCATACTGATACTGGGATTCACTTCAGTACAATGTAATCTACCTGCTTACCATGTGGCCATGAGGGGCAGAGATGCAGCCTCACTTCCTGCTCTAAAATGTAGGGGTGTGGCTGAAATAAGGCTCCGCCTACCAACTAAAATTTGTTGTGTTTTGGTAGCGACAAGAAAATATCCCATTTTTGCAAGAAAAATGTTTTTTAAACATTAATTAAAACGGAATTTAACTCCTCCTTATGATGTGGCCATTAGGGACAGGCTCGCTTCCTGCTCTAAAATGCAGGGGTGTGGCTAAAATAAGGCTCCGCCCACAGACTAAACTTGTTGTGCTTCTGTACACGGGAAAGGATTTTTTGAATACGTTTTTTTTTTCATTAAAACTCCATAAAAACCTTTTTCCCCCCACAACAACTATGTAAAAATGTTTTCCAGAAAATCTGTGTTTCCGTAGTGACAGTTTTCAGTGTTGGGATTTACTTCAGTACATTTGTATTGAATAAAGTGTCTTTTTGTTTTTCATCTTTTAACTTCACAATAAAAATGTCATTAAAAATCATTTAAAAATGTATGTAATATTTTCAGAAGTGTAAATTTAAGGTTTATGGTTATTTGGGACAGACAATTCCCAATAGAAAGCTGACTGATGACTTTGCTTAATATTTAGCTTATTACTGTCTGTATAAACACAGTGGGGTTTAAACAGATCCGAATATAATCCCTTTAAGTATCTAAGATCATCTTTTGACGAGCGTATTTAGATCATACTATTGAATGAGTTCAAAGTCAGACTTCAAAACACATTTAGGACTGACATGGACTTGCCACAATAATCGTAACACCACCACAACTTTACCAGATGTTTCAGAAGCGACTCTTTCGGCACTGACGCGGTTAGCTCATTTTGAGCAGGACTCGAAAGCGCTAGCCAGTACATGACTAGCAAACACAGTTTTTGGGATAATAAGTGTCTGAGCAATGCAAATATGTCCAGGCCGAACTGTAAGTGCTCGGAATCTGCCCTGCATCGTTGTCATACTTTCTCATCTAGACTTAGTCCTTCAGCAAGCCCGCACATGCGGCAAAGCTTTCTCAGTCCTCCGTCTGTAAGTGGCACACTTCAACTTGCAAAACATATTACGTAATTAATCATCTCCAGGGATTGAACATGGCGAGACGGGCCCAAACACGGGTTCCCCACTCCCCCCATGCATCCAGAAAACCATACAGCACGGCAGCCAGCATTTCCATCTGACAGTAGCACATCATCATAAACACGATTTGTTACCACTGGGCATTCAGCGCTGGCGTGTCTCGCTTTAAAGTGGGTCTCGGAGCGAGGGGGGGAGAGTGGGACGCCGGCGCCTCGGAAATAAGGAAATAACCTTTACGTTATCTAAATGGAAGCAGAATGAGAGCAGAATAGGAACAGGCTGCTTTTACAAGCGACAATTGGTTACTTCGCATTGACAGAAACGCCATAACAATGAGACCCCAAGTCAATAACATTTTGGCAGGCATACAAAGAGGCTCTTTGGACGCGGATGCTAAAAGCGGAGCTGACAAAAAGCCCCCGGACTTTATCTAACATCATCTGCATGGCGCACACTCACAAAAGGAGGCTTCACGCAGGCCGGATCCAAGAACAATGTGGTATGGGAATTCAGTATGGATCATTATGTCCTAAGCAGCAATCAATAATTACGGCTGCATAGCGGATTACATGTTTTTGTCACTGTGACTATGTAATACTGATATAGGCTGTGATAGGTAAATGAGCCGTCTAGCAAATTACAGGCTTCAGCTGAACAAGTGCATTTCCTGAAGAAAACCCAGAGTGCAGCTTAAGCTTGCAGCTAAAATTGAATCTATGGATGAATAAACAACACATAGGGAAGTGCGGGCCTGTATGTGTGTGGATTAGAGTTTGGGGATACATGTACATGCAGTTTGGTGGCTGTAGGTTAATGGAAACAATAGAGTTTGAATGGGGGTAAAAATAGATGGGAAAAAAAGACAAACAGATGGTGTATCAGAAACGGTGTCTCTGCGTCAAGCAGAAGTACAGTAGATGGGCGTGTACTTTTCCATCCCATTCATTCTTAATGGGAAAAAATCCAGAAAAAATTGTTGCTACAAGTAAGCTGGGCATCCGATCAAAAGCACACCATTCCCTGATCAGACTGAACAATTTGGGGTTGGAACGGTGTCGATATCTGGGAAACTGTGGGAGTAGTTAGTGGACAACAAATGTGTACCAAGAAGAAAAAGAAGAGGAAGAAGAAGAAGAAGAAGAAGAAGAAGAGGAAGAGGAAGAAGAAGATGATGAAGGAAGAAGATGAAGACGAAGAAGAAGATGATGAAGGAAGAAGATGAAGACGAAGAAGAAGAAGAAGAAGAAGAAGAGGAAGAAGAAGAAAAAGAAGAAGAGGAAGAAGATGAAGACGAAGAAGAAGATGATGAAGAAGATGAATAAGAAGAAGAAGAAGAAAAAGAAGAAGAGGAAGAGGAAGAAGAAAAAGAAGAAGAGGAAGAGGAAGAAGAAGAGAAAGAAGAATAAGATGACGAAGAACAAGAGGAAGAAGAAGAGGAGGAATAGGACGAATACATAACCATAATTATTACTTCTTATATTGTCATGCATTGCACTTTATGTCCATTTGGGAGTAGATTATCCGGGAATGACTGTGTTCCCAATTTTCCCTCCAATATCACATTTGCAGCTTTCCCCCCAGTATCGTTCAGCCCTACCAGTAACATTAGTTATGTAATAACTCCACCATTGAGTTGGGTTAATTCCATAAAAGCACTGGGAACCTATGGCCATACATCTACAACCTTCCCTGAAGTAATGGCCTAATTAAAGAGATTCCGTATTATTCCGGAGTAAGTGTGCTGACCTCAGTTTCCTCCGTTTTGTCTTTTATAATTGCGCTCAGCTTCTCCGCACCTTAAAGTATTGATGTTACAGGACGTATTACTGGACAGAATTAGAATTGATCTCATGTTCCCGGCCCTCATTAATACCGAACCTCCAGAAGTCGCCTATGTTTAGGTACTCCGCTGTCACCCGGCAGCTTCCCACCAGTCACGCTAAGTGCCGAGTTCAACAGGGCGGCTATTTTTTGCATGGTGGCCGCTATCGATCCCGAAAGTATCATTATTGTTGTTGCTGTGGCATTAGACTTTCATGATGATCGATTTGTCTGTTCCAGGAAACCATTTGCATCTCCGCTCCTCTTCTCATGTTGCCCCCGTGCCTTACCGCCTCCGCTAAAGAAGCCTGCGTATCATTCTTAGCATGTAAAAGAGACGTCTACGTTACCGGAGAGCAAAACTACGGGGCCATTTCAGGGTCAGCATAAGCTGTGACTACTAATAAGGCAGCTAATGATTACTTCTAGAAACTAGTCAGAATGACCGTGTGGGTCATATAAACATTATAAAGGCTTTTTAAATGAGACAATAGAAGTCATATCGCCCCCTACACTTCCTGTAGTGTATTACAGTCTGTCAGAATGACCGTGTGGGTGACATCACCCCCTACACTTCCTGCAGTGTATTACAGTCTGTCAGAAGGACCATGTGGGTCATATCGCCCCCTACACTTCCTGTAGTGTATTACAGTCTATCAGAAGGACCATGTGGGTCATATCACCCCCTACACTTCCTGTAGTGTATTATATTCTGTCAGAATGACCGTGTGGATCATAAGAACATTATAGAGGCTTTTTAAATGAACGATAGAAGCCATATCACCCCCTACACTTCCTGTGTATCTGTCAAAATTACCACGTGGATGGTATAAATATTACAAAACATGCAAACATGCCAAACCTTTCTACACAGCCGACACTCTCGATGACTAACTGACTTTGTGGACTAATCATAGCAGTCCTAATTAGCAGCTTCGTTCATTCTTGCAGGACTCTGCATTATGATTCATGTCACAAGCATAAAGTGGTCTAATATAACAGCTTCGGTTTTTCCGTCCATTCTCCCGAGTCCTCTCTCTTTTTCTCTCTCCACCCAGCTGTTCCTCCCATCCTTCCTCTTGTTCTTCACCCTCCTCCACCCATCTCTCCTTTCCCACACTCTGTCAGTCTCTGAGGGTTTATCTCTCCAGTGCCACCCTCCCTGTCTCCCCTGAGACCGGTCACATGCCAGCCTTCACCCGTGCTTCCTCTCTGCGCTTTATCATGCAGAACTGCCACATGAGTGCGAACGTCATACACACCGGTGATGCAGTTCAGACTGAAATAGTGGGTATATTATCCTTAGCTTACTTCAATATCAGCTTTAGCATGCCCTCATTGACTAGCCCTTCTGGGAATCCCCAACGCCATCTAACCCAGCAATAGCAGGCAACAGGGTGAGAAGCGACCGGTCATTTTCTATGGGAGTACGTGATCTGTAGCCACGATTTAGTGTCAAGCGACAAATTGAGTTCGGATTTTCTCAACTTTATACACACGAATTAAGATGCAGTGAAGCCACATTGTAAATGATTGGCTGTAGCAAATTCTTCAGACCAGTTCCTACCAGCATTTGGTTCCAGTTCTCAGCAGTGTGGTGGTAAACATGGAGGAGAAGCTCATCACCGCTGTTTCTTCTATCCCCAGTTTATATGATGTGCCTTTGTACATATACGTGTGAAGAAAAATGAAGTATGGGAGAAAGTAGTGGATATCGTTGGTGTTTATGGACAGTTAGGACACTGGATAGCTAGCTAGGTTAGCCATCATGCTAACCAGTCAATAAAGCTAGCCATGAAAATGCAAGCAGTTATGGTTTTCATACAAATAAGTGCTTTCAAAACTAGCTAGCTTTCCTGGACCTTGTATACGCCCACACGATCAGCCTCGAACACACCCAGAAGAGACAAACTTAGGGTGATATCAGGTAGCCTAATAGCTTATTAGCTCAAGTAAAATGTGCTCACTTGTATGGATGAGACACAAGGTGTCACAGTCACCGTAACCTGGCGCAATTCTATTTTCAAGCCTCCGAAAGCAACAGCAGTAAAATACTATATAATACTTCACCTTTCAAATCTGGCTTTCATTAAATCTTAGTTCATCTGCTAAACATGACTGCTAATAAAGCTTCTTATCTCCTAGCTTGCTAGCATACCAGGCAAATGGCTACACAGCTAACGACAACAGCAAAGAAAGCCAGATACGTATGTATGTTAAGATTTCTCAAAAAAAAGATTTTTAACAAAGTTAACTTGGTCAGTTAGCTCACTGAGGCTAATTCTAGTCAGCCCGGGCTAACTCTGTTGTGTCCTAATAATCTACTACTCTGCTTGAGTATTGTGCTGAAGTTGGCAAAGGCATTTTTTAAAAAAAATCAAATGGGTCCAGGAAAAAAAACAAGAGCCTTAAAAAACCCAGTGCAAAAAAACATTCCATGTTTTTTTATTCCATGTTTTTTATTGCCATAAATAAACAATATATTAAGAAAACAGCAGAAGCTATGTCGCCCCCTACACTTCCTGTAGAGTATTACAGTCTGTCAGAATGACCATATGGATCATATGAACATGATAGAGCACTTTTTAAATGAGACAATAGAAGTCATATCGCCCCCTACACTTCCTGTAGTGTATTACAGTCTGTTAGATGCAGGATATGGCATTTTAGCCCCACCTGTAGTCATAAACAGTTTCTCAGCCTGGACTGCTTTTTGAATACCAGGCAGCCAATCAGAAGAAAGCTTATTTACATATATCAGTCTTATAGTCTTAGGTTTGGCCCTTTAATTCCTTCCCTTTTCTTGAGTCCTTTTAATTACAATGCTGTTATCGCTGAATGTGCTAATCTCCTGGGTATCATTGTTACATTGATAAGTGGTTTCCTAGTGAGTATACAGTGTGTACCTCTGTACCTCAAACTCTCACAAAGACACTCCTTTCAGCACTACTTAACCAACAGGCCCCCCCCTCCACCACCACCACCACCCGCCAAAAGAGCACACAAGAGAGATGTGCCACTAAACAATATCCAACTCCCACGATGCCACAAACAAAAACAAGCCTCCACAATAGCGATGGTGCTCCGTCCTGGCTTCGATCCTCACAACGCCCCGCTGTGTCAAGCAGAAAGATACAACCGTGTAGGATGGCATGAACACAGAGCGGAAAGAAAAACATCCTGGCGCACGCCAGGCCTGAGATCAGACAGCTCCTGCAGCCGCAGGAAGAACGCGGTCGCTGTGATGCCCTCGAAAACACACAGCCGCCAACGTCGAACGTGTTCAAAAGCACAGCCCAGCAGAAGACAATGGCATCTTCCGCGCGCAGGCCTGCATTACAATGCCTGATTTGGAGGTACGACAGCAGTGATTACGGTGATTATAACCTCTCCTCTCGAGTGTGGGAGAAGAAGAACAGGACGTTTGATGAAAGAGCTTCAGTGCAGTTGTTAAACTACTGCCAAGCTCAAAACACAACAGCACAGTGTAATGCAATGCAGTGGAAGCCCATAGGAATGAATGTGCACAAATAGAACACATTAGCTCTACAATACGAGCAGCATAAGCATCCTGGGACAGTTGTCTAACCTTGCCTCACAGTAAGAAGGGCCTAGGTTCCATTTCCAGGTGGGGTGTCCAGTGTTTCCAGTGGAAGGACATTCAGGAATTATGGCTTGAAACACGTCCCTGTTTACTGAGGGGGGGTAGGGTGGCCACATTCACCACAGACTGTAGTGTAAGTGGCAGTACTAAACAGAACCAATAGAGTGTACTTTGGGTGACGTACCCCTGATCTGATGTATAATGAGTGTATAATGGTTGTTTTCCACCACAAGGGGGCGTACTGATGAGCGTCTACTTTGGAAGACGTATCATGTATAATGAGTGTATAATGGTTGTTTTCCACCACAAGGGGGCGTACTGATGAGCGTCTACTTTGGAAGACGCATCATGTATAATGAGTGTATAATGGTTGTTTTCCACGACACGGGGGCGTACTGATGAGGGTCTACTTTGGAAGACCTACGATGTACAATGAGTGTATAATGGTTGATTTCCACCACAAGGGGGCGTACTGATGAGCGTCTACTTTGGAAGACGTATCATGTATAATGAGTGTATAATGGTTGTTTTCCACCACAAGGGGGCGTACTGATGAGGGTCTACTTTGGAAGACCTACGATGTATAATGAGTGTATAATGGTTGTTTTCCACCACAAGGGGGCGTACTGATGAGGGTCTACTTTGGAAGACGAACCCCTGATCTGATGTATAATGAGTGTTTTAGTGCCTCTTGAATGATGAGCAATCAGAGCCATAATTATATGGCCATTAAACAGGCTGCCGAGGCTACACAGGATGTTCCTGCTGTTTACAGACTGAAATATGCTAATGAACTCGGTTCTGATTGGCTGCCTCTTTTGAAAAGCAGTCTGGGCTGTCAGTGTGAGTAGGCAGAGCTAAACTACTGTATGCTGAATATGTAAATGTAGCAGCAATGAAAGCCCTTTATCACCGCATGGACAGACATGTTGACATGAGGTCCTGAGATTGGTCTAACGTAGCAGAGATATTTCAGCTCATATTAGTGGCAGTGCTGGTTCGGAGGTAAAGTCATAGACCATGCTTGTTTGATGCCCTTGTTGTGATGTCACCACTCAAACGGTTCAGGTGTTTAAAACACCTTTGGGCCAAAAGAGTATTACCTTTTTCTCGGCAGTCGAATAAAGTAACAGCGAGAGAACAAAGGCAAAGTGTCCGTAAACGTCTGCAGTGCAGGCAGGATGTCGGTCCAGTCCTCTTTGGTCTGGAGGGCTCAAAGGAAAAACCAGAAGAGGCAGAATTAGACTCTTCAACAGCCGCAAAGCACTGGATTGTGGTGTTTTCCCGAGAGAAGTCCAGTCTAAGCAAAGTCTGAAGCCAAAGGTTTGGGTCAGCTGTCGGCTAAAAGGCACAGAGAGGGTAAAATGCACCTGAACTCGGCCCACCGAGATGTCCGATAATCATAAATCAAACAAAGTGCTGGTTCTGCGTACGGCTCTAATGTTATTATAAAGGCCCGAGGAATAAGAGACCCGATAATGATAAAAATAATAATAATAGTAGTTCATAATAGCACTTCACTGGAGGGCCCTTCACTCTGCGCTCAGCTGCTTATCTGCAGTCTGAAAGCTTACACTGCAGTCCAGCAGGAACAGCGCTGGGCCCCCCAGACGACGGGACCCCTGCTGAGGAAGCGGAGATGAATATCATTCAGGACCTGCCGACGCAAAGAAGCTGTCCTTTACTGTCACGTCTCTCAAAAGCACATCCAGACTGGAGATCAGGACTGGCATACAAAGAAGAGAGTGAGGGAAGAAAGGAGAACACATAAGAGAGGAGAAGAGAGGAGATTATTCCGTCTCTGCCATATGACTCTCTAGCAAAGAAATGAATGAAGGAAGACAGGAAAAGAGGGGAGGAGAGGCTGAAGAAAGAGGACAGAGGCAAAAAGAAAGAAGGAGTAAAGAGAAGCAAAAATGAGAGAAGACAAGAGGAGAGCCAAAAATGAGAAGAGAAGAGAAGAGAAGAGAAGAGAAGAGAAGAGAAGTAATAAGAAGCGAAGAGATGGAATAAGATGAGAAGACAAGATTCCCTTTCTGTCACATGACTCTTTGGTAAAGAAATGAATGAAGGGGGACAGGAAAAGAGGGGTCGAGAAGAGAGCAGCTGAAGAAAGACAATAAGAGAAGAGAAGAGAAGAGAAGAGAAAAGAGGGAAAAGAGAAGAGAATAGAAAAGTAAATTGTAGAAGAAGAGAAGAAAAAAGAGAGGAAAAAATAACAGAAAAGAAAAGAACAGGAAAGATTAGGAGAAGAGAGAAAAAGTGAAGAGGATAGAAAAGGAAAGTATAGAAGAAGAAAAGAAAAGCAAAAAGAAGAGAAGAGAGGAGAAAAGAAGAGAAGAGAGGAGAAAAGAAGAGAAAAAAACAGGAAAGAAGAGAAGAGAAGAGAAGAGAAGAGAAGAGAA
>CM067489.1:2353319-2370772 GCA_034552555.1 Semaprochilodus insignis
CTGTAATACACTACAGGAAGTGTAGGGGGCGATACGACGCACACGGTCATTCTGACAGACTGTAATACACTAGAGGAAGTGTAGGGGGCGATATGACTTCTATTGTTTCATTCTGACAGACTGTAATACACTACAGGAAGTGTAGGGGGCGATATGACCCACACGGTCATTCTGACAGACTGTAATACACTACAGGAAGTGTAGGGGGCGATATAACTTCTATTGTTTCATTCTGACAGACTGTAATACACTACAGGAAGTGTAGGGGGCGATATAACCCACACGGTCATTCTGACAGACTGTAATACACTACAGGAAGTGTAGGGGGCGATATGACTTCTATTGTTTCATTCTGACAGACTGTAATACACTACAGAAAGTGTAGGGGGCGATATAACCCACATGGTCATTCTGACAGACTGTAATACACTTCAGGAAGTGTAGGGGGTGATGTCACCCACACGGACATTCTGACAGACTGTAATACACTACAGGAAGTGTAGGGGGCGATATCACCCACACGGTTATTCTGACAGACTGTAATACACTACAGGAAGTGTGCTCTGTATTGATCTATGATGTCCATACACTCTATGCAGTCATACTGACAGACTGCAATCCCTTTCTGCAAGTGTAAGGGGCGATGTGTCTTCGGTTGGTTGACTTTGCTTGATGTTGTGGGTAAAATAAGCCAGAAACACAAAGAACAAAATAGCTTATTGAGGCACATGAGAGCTCTGAAGTGTGCTAAAACAGCGTTTCCTGGCTAGCATATCCACAATCATGTTTCAAAGCTTCCTGACCTTCCTGACCTTTTGGGTGGAAAGGCCATGCACTCACCATGCAATACCTCACAAGACAGCAACCTTAAGAAACTGCTGGCTGCAATATTGAGAAACGCACAGTTCCCCTGTTAAAGCACTGCTGACCTTAAACCAGCGCATAGAGAAAGTGAAAGGTGGAAATTCCACAGGCGGCCCCCAGCCTCCAGCAGTTCATAAGTATTCTCCGCCCGTGCGACGGTCACGTGGCTCTGTGGCAAAGGGACAGAGCAAATATTGATGTCGGCTCAATAGAACTCGCAAAGCTCGCCATGAAAATGTGTCAACTGCATTAAATATGTCGGAGAGGGAAGAAAGGAGAGCGCGGGAGCGATAGAGAGAACAAATGAAAATGACAGGGACAAGGACGGCACGATTATGAAGGCTTTTCTTCCTCTCTCCATTCATTATCACCACCTGCAGTGGTCCCTAATGTGTCTCCTCCTGTTTCCCTGGCATCTGTATCACAGCTGACTTTCCATCTTTCCCTCTCTGAGCCTGCCGGTTTAACGTCAGCAGGATTTCACAGGAAACCGGCATTTTGTTTTGGGTTTCCCGGAATCAAATAATTGCTACATTGCTTAAAAAATGTGCTGTCTTGCTGGGTTTCACGTGCTGAGCTCAGGGGTTTTAAGGTCATTGGTAAAAGATGGTTTGGTTTCTGATAAGCAGAATGAGATAGATCAGAAATATCATGATTATGGGTAAAGGAATGGTCAATAAAGGTCAATCCTAGTTTCTAGGACATCGTTGCATTTATGCTTTGTCTTTTAATGGCCTTTGTCATCATTTTTCATTTGTGCAAATGTCTGAATCCTAAAAAAAAAACCCTTTATGTTATTAAATTATTATGCTGAACCCAAGGGCTGTGGTAAAGTCCCCCCAAGACCTGGCTAAGCTTGTCCGAGTCTTGCCTCTGGCTTGTCCTAAGCTCAAAATGGCATGTTCTGGGCTGCAATTGAATTGACATGTACTGGATCAGTTTCTGGATGTAGGCCAGATCAATGTTCAAAGACTCTTGCATCAAAGAATTGGTCAGTTGGGCCAGATTTGGTGGATGCCTTCCCTGGCACAATCCCAAGGGGAATTTCCTGTAGACTGGGATTTTTGCCACTGCTGGTAGACCCGTATGACCGTACGCTTCAATACCCCTGCACTATGCTGTGTAAAGCAAATAGACTTAATGGAATATCACTTTCAATATTCATTACTTCATTCATTCATCTCTAACCTGCTTATCCTTCTGGGTCGCTGAGGGGTTCTGGAGTCTATCCCAGTGCTCACTGGGCTAAGGGCAGGAAACACCCACACATGGTGAAACTTTCAATATACACTCATCGTCAAAAGTCAAACTTGGTGGGTAGGTTTGTGATGCCCTCCATGAGTCACCCTGTTAGTGCCAGCAGCATTGGCACCACGCAGGACTACATTCACACAGACTGTTACGACGACTGCCCTTAATACCACGTCACCGTCACCAAAGACTGCAATGGTGTCGTGCCAGATTGTCATGGAGTGGCTCTGAATGGCAGCGGGTCATCTTCAGTTTGTCTTGGTGGAGACGACCAATGAATCCGTGTGTGGAGGCACCGTGGCCAGCACCAAGATTCACGGTTTGCATCAAATGCCCAGAAGGCCTGGCTGGTGTCACTCCACCTCCACCCCTACCGCACCATCTGCAGGAACTGTGTGAGGATATTCAAGCTGCATGGGATGGATTATCACAGGACACCATTAGGAACCTCTACAACTCCATGCCGAGACGTCTGGCATGTTGGGTTAGCAAACACGGCGGCCCGACGCCATACTGAGAGACACCTCCTTCTGGGTGGTGACCCTAGTGACTTTTCATGGCCTACTTCTGGACTTAGTTTTCCAGACCTTTAAACCTCTTTACAATGACCCTTTGGACCATTGCAGTACCTCTGAGCGTACCTGTGTGCACCTTGGTGAACAAAAGTGTACCTGTGGCTCAGTGTTGCATAGTGACCAGAAATGGTCAATGGGAGACAGTCTTCACGTTACCCTACTTGCTATTGTTCTACAGCTGTGACATGGAAGAGTTTTCGGCTGCCTCGTCCTATAACATGCACGTGAGGTGTTTGAGTAGACTCCACTTGACCCAGAGGTCAAACGTCATTGCTGGATGCAAAACTTAGGGACGCCTTAATGCTTTGGGTTAGCAACAGGGGCAAAAAACGAGCACAAAGGAGCAAGCGAGACGCGATAAACCAGGAGGAAACACACTCACACAAAGCCTGAACATCACTGGGTATGACTCACCGTGCGAAACAAACCTCTGTACTGAATCACGGCTGTTCCAGGCCAGTGTAAGATGTCAAATGTCCACGAAACACAAAAGAACAACTTTCACTTTCATTCTATTTAATTAGGAGTCCTGTGCGCTTCACAGATAATCAGCTGCAGTAATTACCGACATTAACAAGGACCACTGCTGAAGCAGACAAGGAGCCAGTGGGGAAACATACAGGGGCATTCGCACAACATAAGAAATGCAAATCAACACTGCCCAAATGGCAACTTTACAGGAGAGGGCAAAAACCTTTATTTAATTGCAATGCAAGTCAATGGAACCAGACTTTTTTCCAAGCACATTTGGCCCATTTCTGTTGGTCCATTTGTCATGAATTTTTTACATAGTGTAAACTTCAATCCATGGGATCAAATGAAGCATAAAAGTAAAAACTGACAAAAATAGAGATACATGTTTTTCATAGGACTGGGACGATATTCATTCCTTTGTCGAGTCCGGCCCCAACAAAAAGCTCACTAAATATACACTTTATAAACTTTCAAGTGACCTTTTCCTCATTTGTGCCACCTGAGGACCTTAAACCCACTGCTGGAATGAAAAGAACAGCTCTTCCAAGAACGCAGGGAACACAAAGCGGGCATCTATTCAAGATTAATTAGGCTCAATTAATGACACCGGGGAGTCTGGAATAAGCTGCGTACCTCTTATCTTATTAAAATACAAAGCCATTGTCCTTCCTCTTCCTCTAAGCCCTTGGGTGAGTACCCTATCTTCCAGTCACGGATGGCACAATCTAAAGGCGAATCTTATTACGAAAACTGAGAATCTGGTAGGTTTGCGTAAATAGAGGAACCGGTAAATGAAGTATTATCAAACAAAGGGAGGAAAAAATACAATTACAGGACGCTAATGATTTGCTAATAGGGGAAATTTTTACCCTGGGGATCTGCAGCGACCCTCTTGCTCAGGTTACCGTTTAAGCTTCTTTAATCACTTGCTCTTTAATTTGATGCTTTTTTAGCTATTCCTCGAACTAATGTCCATTTCTCTAATGGCAAATCAGCTTAGGCTTCCTGAGGTGGTCGGACAAAGCAGGGCTGAGACCTACTGCCGAAACTTTGTGGATTCGCGGCTCGTTCGTAATGCGCAAGGCTGTCATCTAAGACGATGGATTAAGTCACATTTCCCCCCATTCAGTTTTCCCCAAAGGTCCAAAGGTACTTGGGGATGAAGGAAAAGCAGAACGCAGCTTCTATTCCTCATATTCCTGGGTAAAACGACCAACTACGAGTTGGGAATTAGCCCCCTGTGAAACGATCCGCATTTGTTTCGCATGGACACGACTGTGATTCTGAACGCTTACCCTTCTTTCCCAAAGGTTGAAAGGTGCTTGGGGAAGAAGGAAAAGTGGAATGTAGCTTCTGTTCCTAATTTCCCTGGGTAAAACAACCCACTATGAGTTGGGAGTTAGCCCACCGGGAAGTGATCCGCATTTGTTTTGCACGCACGTAATTTGGATCATGAACGCTCACCCTTCTTCCCTAAAGTTCCAAAGATGGTCGGGGAAAAAGGAAAAGCAGAAAACATGCTGCTACGACTAAAGTTACTTAGTAAAACAAACAGCTACGAGTTGGGAGTTAGCCCACCGGGAAGTGATCCGCATTTGTTTCGCACGGACACAAATGGGAGTCTGAACGCTTTCCCTTCTTCCCCAAAGGTCCAAAGGTGGTTGGGGAAAAAGGAAAAGCAGAACCCATGCTGCTACTCCTATTGTTACTGGGTAAAATAACCAGCTACGAGTTGGGAGTAATCCCACTGGGAAGTGATCCGCATTTGTTTTGCTCGCACGGAACTGGGCTCATGAACACTCACCCTTCTTCCCTAAAGTTCCAGAGGTGGTTGGGGAAGAAGGAAAAGCAGAAAACATGCTGCTACTCCTATTGTTACTGGGTAAAATAACCAGCTACGAGTTGGGAGTTAGCCCACCTGGAAGTGATCCACATTTGTTTCGCACGGACACAACTGGGATTCTGAACGCTCACCCTTCTTCCCTAAAGGTTGAAAGGTGCTTGGGGAAGAAGTAAAAGTGGAACGCAGCTTCTGTTCCTTATTTTCCTGGGTAAAACAACCCACTACGAGCTGGGAGTTAGCCTACCGGGAACTGATCCGCATTTGTTTTGCACGGACACAACTGGGATTCTGAACGCTCAAGCCACATGCTTGAAATCAGGTCCAAATTCGCATGCTGAGTGAATTAAAACTGTCGATCAATTGCTCTGTGCACCACAGCTTGGCTCTCATTTTCCGTAACTCCGTCCCATTTCATGAACACTTCGTTTGCACCAAACCTGAGATCCTTAATAGCCCTGCTGTCCACCATCATCAATCTTACGGAACAGATACAGCCAATGACCGTGCATGATATTTTGATCCTGTGCTTGGGATCACGATGCTGAGAAAGCTCATTGAGGAGTTCACCCACGGCCTTCGGTGGTGACCTCATGTCCTTTGCCCAATCTCCTGCGCTCATTGTTCCGAAGCGGCTATCAGACGCTGAAGGGTTTAGTGCCAGAAATCTGCATGTAGACACAAAGCAGGTGGCCTTTAGCCTCGTCTGTAATAACATCCATGAGGAACAGACGCTCTCTCTGGACTGTGGAGAGGAATGTTCTTGAGAAACTATGGCTGGCTAGGGTGAGGTCCTCACATACAGTAGCACATAACAGGTCCCAATGGGCTTCAAGGGTGAATACTATGAATAGGGTGGCCAGACGTTGCGTATTTCCAGGACGCTCTCGTATTTCAGGTCCCTTTTTCTTTTTTAGCTGTTCGGACTTTATTCCCTGGTCTCGTGTTACACGACTGCTTTGCTGGAGTATTCCATTGTGCAGAGTGACGGACGGGTATGTAGGGTTTGTGTAATTGCTAATCGGATTGTCTTTTTTTAATTAGTAGGGTAATTGGAAGGAATCCGTGCAAAGAAATGTCTTGACAGGACCAGAGTCCTGTCCGGCGAGCGGAGAAGATACTCCAGGCAGCTAGGCTAAGAAATGTGCGCTGTATGTCTGAAAGGAATTCACGGTACTTTGTCGAAGGTCATCTGAATGATCTAATATCAATAGGTAGTTTGCACATCCTTTGCTGGTTTGCTATTCTGGAAAAAGGCTTTACACTAGATGTTGGAACTTTACCACTGGGATTGACTGATTGCTTTCATCCATGACAGCATTACTAAGGTCAAGGAAAGAGGTTGGCTGGTTAGTTCTGGATCACAAATGCCACTCCAACTAGGCCCAAAGGTTTTGGATGGAGCTTCATCCTAGCCTAGTAGAGAGCTATATGTCATGCTCATCTTGAATACCAGTTGAAGTTCCTCTGAAGCTTCTGAGTGTTGTTGTTACCATTATGCCATTAATAAAGACAGATGATGCAATATACAGTACCAGTCAAGAGTTACGGCTACTCATAGAAGACGGCTACTCATAGAAGGTTCTCCTTATTTTGAGCTTGAAGACATCGAACTGTAAAATAGCACTCATGGAATTATACAGTCCACCTTAAACACCTCCAAAACTGAACTTTACAGGAGGATGAAACAGCTTTCTTAACCTGCAATGGAGGTTGCAGCAGTGAGCCTATTTATTAGCCTAGCATAAGGACTATTAGCTTAGCATAGGGACTTGCCAACTTTGCACCACTCTATGGCATCCCTCGTTTGGCCAGCTGCTTCAGCTTCTCAGCTAAGACTGACAGCGTGGATGGCTTGTAACATTTACAAAATTCCAGAAGCGTCTGACGACCATAGATGGAGCCTTAGCCGTAAGTGTAAATGACTTTCGGGCATAGAGCGGCATTAGCACCATGTTTGCCAGGTTCAGAGAAGCTGCCGTGTGCTTCAGTTGCCGTTGCTGTGCCATTAGGGTTAGAAAGAAATATGGACATCTGTTGTTTGTTTCTGTTTTAACCGCTTTCCCCATTGCAATTACTCTAGATTTCCTTCTGTTGTTAAATATTTGCTAAACATGGTTCTTATTAAAAGTGATGGGGCATTCCAGAGCATTACAGCCATGTTAATCTACAAAATGAAAAACTTAGACCCTATACCCTATAGGGAATCAACTGACAGGAATGAAACTTGGTGGGTAGGTTTGAGATTGTGAGACATGCAAACGATTCACGCTCGGCTGCGCATGTGACGTAAGCAAGGACGGGCCTTATCGCTGCACCTGACTGAACAACAGCCACGATTACAGACATTCAGTGAGTAGTGATGTCCTCCATGAGTCATCCTGTTAGTACAGCACCATTGGCAGATGGCTGCACCACACAGGACTACATGCACGCAGACCGTTACGACGACTGTCCTTAACACCACGTCACCGTCACCAAAGACTGCAATGGTGTCGTGCCAGACTGTCATGGAGTGACTCTGAATGGTAGCGGGTCATCTTCAGTGACGAGTCCCGTTTTTGTCTTGGTGGAGACGACCAACGAATCCGTGTGTGGAGGCACCGTGGTCAGCACCAAGATGAACGGTTTGTTGTGACGCATCACACGTCCAGAAGGCCTGGTGTCACTCCACCTCCACCCCTACCACACCATCTGCAGGAACTGTGTGAGGATATTCAAGCTGCATGGGATGGATTATCACAGGACACCATTAGGAACCTCTACAGTTCCATGCCGAGACGTTGGGCATGTTGTGTTAGCAAACACGGCGGCCGGACGCCATACTGAGAGACAGACTTTTGAATGTGTAGCTCAATAAATATTGATCATATCAGTCTAAACTGATCATCATTTATTGATCCTGGTAACCTTTATCTTCCTTCCCAACAGCACTGCAATCCCACACCTCCTTCTGGGTGCATATATACTTTTGACGATGAGTATACATTATGGTTGGAGGTTTTAGGCACAGCGCCCACTGCTATTCCATTCCTCCAGAGAACACAGTGCTCCACAGTCCAATGCTAAAGGACTTTACACCTCTCTAGCTGATGCTTGTGTTTGGGACATGACCTTAGGCTCCTGTTCGGCAGCTCTGGCATCAACACGCAACTAAACACCATGTGTCAGCAGTGACTGTCCCTTAAACAGGCAAGTCCGCTAATTAGAAGTGGTGAACTTTTGGCTGTATAGCATATATACTGTGGGAAATGTTCATGTTGTTGTGACACGACATCGGTTTCATTTTGACTGCTGCATACTCTGCACGCTGGGAGAAATGTGTCCAAGGCTTGGACACGCTTTGAAAAAAAACAGACATCCCGGAGATTTTTCCTCGCTGTTAATGGAAAACAAACCCCGCTGCCTCCACTGAGAGGCAATTATCTCCCAGTGCGGCGTATGTAGCTTAAGTTGCATTACAAAGAGACACAGAGTCCCACTTAAACGTGTAAATGGCAAATTATTGCCATTAGCAAATGACTCCTAATTCTCCGACGGGCCATCAAAGCCGCACATCCGCATTCCTGCACAGAGCTTTTCTTAATGATGATTGAGGCTGGGGACAGATGAATACAGACAAGGCAGGAATGCGCTTCATTCACTCCAAGTAACGCATAACTTTAGCAGTGTCCCATCAGGCTTCTTCAAGACTAGGGTGTTGCTGAGGCCCATTTTAGTCGATGACAGATAGATGGTGCCATATGCTGCACAGTGAACCAGATTCCCCATGTTTTTGTGCATCCACTGGTGACTGTGTCGAATACGTTAGGAGGCACTAAACAAAGACCTTTTCTGGCTGTTCAGCGCACTTTACTGGAAAGCCCTAACTTGTATGTCCACTCACTGGCCACTTTATTAGAAACACCTGCCTTGTATTTCCACTCAGTGGCCACTTTATTAGAAACACCAACCTTGTACTTCCACTCCCTGGCCGCTTTATCAGAAACACCAACCTTGTACTTCCACTCCCTGGCCGCTTTATTAGAAACACCAACCTTGTACTTCCACTCCCTGGCCGCTTTATTAGAAACACCTACCTTGTACATCCACTAACTGGCCACTTTATTAGAAACACCACCCTTGTACTACCCACTCACTGGCCACTTTATTAGAAACACCACCCTTGTACCTTCACTACCTGCCATGACTGTGTGTGATGCAGCACGAGTGTATCAGTCACAGCAGTGCTGCTGAGGTTTTTACATGTCAGTGTCACTGCTGGGTTAACAGTGGACTGCCACCCGAAAATATCCAGCCAAGAGCAGCTCTGTGGTCAGAAACTGACCGCTGATGAAAGACTAGAGGCTTCTAAACTCTGCATCAACAGATGGGCTGCAGTCTTAGTGAACACCAGCATTTCCAATAAAGGCACTACTTGTATGTGTTTTCAGCAAAAATAATAATCCTCCACGAGCACACATAACAGCTGTGACTGGATTTGGCCATATCAGTTTCTGGATGTAGGCCACATCAATGTTCAGACACTCTTACATCAAAGAATTGGTCAGTTGGGTCAGATTTGGTGGATGCCTTCCCTGACACAATTCCGAGGAGAATGCCCTGTAGACTGGGATTTGTGCCACTGCTGGTAGACCCGTATGACCGTACGCTTCCATACACCTGCAGATTCAGCTACTTCCTTCACACTATGGTCTTTGGCACGCCCAAATGCAGTCACTCCTTTTAGCCAATCACTAACATCTGCTTTGGAGCAATTTTCCACACATGGAACGAGACATTCCCTGCACTGTAGCACCTCTTCCCAATTTACGGATCCCGTCACTCACACCCGCAGGGATTTATAGCCCTATCATCTTGTGCAGAGCCATCTACAGGAGCCTGAAGTTACTACCACAGAGGTCCCCAATCCCAAAGAAGAAAAGAAATCCCTAAAAAATAGTATTTCTTGCTGTAGGTGTTCTGCAGCTATACTTAGGCTTCTTCAGCCTGCAGCTCATTATCAGTGGCGTCTGTAAACACGGCCCACAGGTCAGAAGGCCGCCAGCTGAAATATGAATCACACTACTGCCTCCCGCTGAACAGAGAAGTCAGGCTCAGGGTGCTCCGTAGGGAAGCATGTGTGTTTCTAGATTGCACCTTTCTGAGAACAAAAACACATACTTCACCAGAACAAGGTGCGGCCCCAGTAAGCGAGGGACATTGCTTGTTTTCATAGGGTTGGGTTACATACATCCCGTAAACCCAACGTTATCAGGGCTTGCCCCGTACTCCCTCGGAAGGCATCGCCAAAGCCATTAGGACACAAAAGCTCTGAAAGATCTGAAAAGTCTCCAAACGTTCTGGCTACAATCAATGCTCTGCTTTGCATTTTATCATCCCTGCCACCGCCGTGAGTCTCAATCAGAGCCACCGCCTGCTGCTAGTTTGTTTATCGGCATACAAAACGAGATTACAGATCAAATATTCTGCCCGCACGGAGCTCTCAACAGAATAGCTGCATGTAGACAAACGCAGCATGGCTTCACAACCAAACGGATATGCATGAGGGACGTCCTGAGTGGCATCTCGCTTTCTATAAATTTCACCACGGATGTTGTTTTCTCTCTTCCCTTCATTAATAATTGAAGCGAGCCACGGTGCCAGCAAACCACCACGCGTGCGCTCGCACACACACAGGCGTGCAAGACACGGAGCGCAGAAACAGCACTTCCTTCCAAATAAGCGCTAAAGCATTCAAATGTACACCGTTTTAAGCCGTCATGCACCAAAATGGACTAAACCGTGGGGAAAACAGCCTCAAGGCAGCCGCTACTGCGTTTAGCAACGCTAACACACTTTTGGCCATGCTAATAGATGAACAGCATGTCATACGATGCCAGAAACCACATGACCAAGCCTGTTCATAATCACTTACCAACTCCACATCAATGAGATGTGATGATTTAGACACCCAGTGTGTATGAAGAAATCAGCCAAGGCATGTTTAGCATGTTATTGCTTCTTTACATTTGCACTGGAGCTACGATGCTAACGTAGCTGACAAGTTATGGGGGCCACCAATCATCAAACCAGCAAACTGCATGTGATTCTTCAACTGCTACTGTATGTACATTACATTTAAGGAATTTGGCTGATGCTCTTATCCAGAGCAACTTACAAGGCTAATCAAATTACAGATACAGTGTTAGGAGTCTTGTTGGTGTAGCCCAGCATGGTCACCCGGATCGGGAATCAAACCCCAGTCTCCCACATTGGGCGGCAGCTCTTTGGAAGGTGGTGGTGTTATCCGTTGCGCCACACCAACCACATGTAGACTGCATCTAGAAATATGCATAGAAGAACAGGCTTCAAGACGGTTCTACCAATGCCAGAAAGTCATTCCCTGCTAGAAACACCCGGATAGGCCGGCTAATCTGTGTGTTTTTTGGATGCTGGTAAGGAAGTGGAATGAATCATGGATGCTCACCAGCAAAACCAGCAAGGGCATGCTGGATGAGCAGCTAGAGGAACACCAGGCCTGCATAAGCCGGACTTTTCCATGCTGGTCTGGGATGGTTTTTTTTCTGGAATTCCTTTCCTGAACCCTTTGCTTGCTAAAACTCCGTAGCATTCCAGCACGGTAAAGCAGTAACAGGTTGCCTCTGGGAGTTTTCTGAGCCTTCACTCCGTCTCGAGACATATGGCTTCATTTCTGCCTGTCAGCAGGTGGCTGTACTCCAGCCTCTAACATAGACGAGGGGAGAGATAAGTGTGTGCTGCCCCATTATACCGCCTTCCTGTGTGGGAGTGTCCAGCACCGTCTCCACTGTTTCCAACAACTAGCGGTCAAGCAGGATAGGCCACAGGAGAGAACTGTCCCTTAGAACAGGGGTCTTCAAATATCCTAATCCTTGGTAGGTGTGAGACTACTACAGACCAATCAATTACATGAACCGTTTCCTTGATTTCCAGCAAGAACAAAATCCAGGACTGGAAGCTGGATTCAAGGTCCAGATTTGAAGCCCTGGGCCTTAGAAGATGAAGCTACTTAGATGGTAACTCTATGGAAAGAATTCAGTTCATACCACACTTGTAACCCTTTAACGCTCTTCTCAACTTTTTGGTAGAGCACTATGATTTGCTCTTTGAGTCACTATAATTTAATGGAGAAGGTGCTGAACTCACTCCTCAACCTGACCGCACCATCTCTACCAGTCGGTAGAGGTGGGTTAGACTAAATAAATCCACTAGAGGGCGCTGAGTCTTTCAGTAGATACGCCTTTACTGTACTCATCCATAGAGGAAGCAATCAACAAGTAACTCACTCCACACATGTGGATTGGTTTTGGTGGAATTTTCGAAGGTAGGCATATTTTATCGGCATATTACAGTTTCAGAGGTTTTGATGAGCAGAATGAAGTAACTTCATGCATCAAAAAGAAGTCAAATAGGGGAAAAATAATGTTCGAGAAACATGCTCTACCAAACGGTCTAATTGTTTCTTTCTGCTACAGGTGTCTATCCTAAGCTAATGTCATTAAAATTGAGTCCTTGTTTCATTATTGCCCCAAAAAAATAAAAAATCTATTTCTTCTTGGTGATGGTGTTAAGGCGATACGTAAAAAATAAGATATTTGTGGAATAAATAAAAAAATATATATATGCTGTTTACATTATTCCCACGTCTTTGGAAGCGCAGACTCGAACCTGTTTATGAATGTACTATACGCGTAATTCATCAGGAATCTTATTATGTAACTGAGTCATATAATTAACTCTGAATAGTAAGAGCACAAAAGTCATAATTCTCAACTCCTGAGACTCGTGAGCTTGTCTATCAACGGCTTGCGCTCAGCTCAGTCCCGCTGTACATAGCTGAGCCCTGAGGGATTACAGCCTACACCATTATTACAGGTTTGTACCCCAACCTGGCTCTCTTCAGGGCCAAAACAGGTGTGTGCTGGCACTTCTAGTCATGAATCAGTCATGCTCTGTGCATATTTCAGCTTATCCTTCATTCCAATCCACTTTACCAGCTTCATACAAATTGGCAGTCCTGTTTACAGCTTTCTCCGAGACAGCACGAAGGCTTTAACCCCTTCAAATCCTGTGCACAATGCAAACTGGTTGGGCTATTCTTAGGTTATAGAAGCAGGTGGCAATGCTGTGGACCCAGCAGTGGGTCCTGGGCTTTTAACTTAAACACAGTCAGTCAGCCCAGGCTTGTTTGGTTCGATATGATACACTACCAGTCAAAAGTCTGATATCTAAGCCATCAGCAATTGTCCACATATGCTGGTTTTACTGGTGACCAGTATCTTAAACTCCATTGCTGCTGACCAGCATATCAGCATCCGAAACACCACATATGCTGGTTTAACTGGTGACCAGTATATTAGCCTCCATTGCTGCTAACCAGCACAGCAACATCCAAAACACCACATATGCTGGTTTTGCTGGTGACCAGTATATTAAACTCCATTGCTGCTGACCAGCATTCCACCATTCGAAACCCAACACATACTGGTTTTGCTGGTGACCAGTATATTAGCCTCCATTGCTACTAACCAGCACAGCAACATCCAAAACACCACATATGCTGATTTCTATCAGGCATTCAATGTGTATATATATATATGTATATGTTGAATGTCTGATTGAATGGCATATGCCGTGATAGGTCAATACAATGCAGACTGCTTTGTTGTTACATCATGAAACTCTATTATTATCCACAATAATGCACATAAATCAGGCTGCAATGTGGCTAATATACTGTTTTTAGGTATGCAGTGAGCACACTTGCCTAGAGCAGTGGGCCGCCTATCCACAGCACCCAGGAAGCAGTTTGGGATTAGGTTTCTTGCTCCAGGGCACTTCACTCGTCGTGTCCTGTCGGTTCAGGGAATCAAACCAGCGACCTTCCAGTCACAAGGCTGGCTCCCTAACCTTCAGGCCACGACTGCCTCGTTAGCATCGTTAGCCTCATAGCTCCAGTTCGAAAGCAAAGAAGCAAACTTCAGACCCCAAACACGTCTTGGCTGACTGCTGTCGCTGTAACACCTCAGCCAAGCTCCCGTATCAGTGGCGATTCTTTTCTCATTGCTAAAAAGACATGTCGTAGCGTTCCGCCGCGCGCCTCTCCAATTTTCAGGTTTTCATCAGTAACATCTGATAGAGCGCTAGTCTGCGGCTGCTGTCTGGCAGTGGATGAATTACTTGAGCTCTGACGGATGCGGGGCCTGGTGGAGTTGCTGTTTGTGGGCTGAGGGATTATGAGCAGCCAGAGAGAGATGGCTCTGTCAGCATCCACCTGCAAATTCATAACCTCGGGGTCTCTGGAGCTGCACTTTGCACGCTTTGGTTGTAAGTGATGGACAGACACGCAAGCTAGCCAAGCAGCAGGCCTCACTTTATTACCAGTCTGAGGAGCTCCATGGGGGTAATTTGCACTGGTCATGTAACAGTGACCACATGCATGTATGCATAGATACACACACACGCCCCCCCCCCCCACGCACACACACACACACACACACACACACACACCCCACACAAAGAACGACCAGTCGTTTGGAGCACAGCAGCATCCAGAACGCAACATATACTGGTCTTATTGGTGACCATTATATTAACTTCCATTGCTGCTGACCAGCATACCAGCATCCTAAACACAACATATACTGGTTTTACTGGTGACCAGTATACTGACTTCCATTGCTGCTGACCAGCATACCGGCATCCAAACCACAAGATATGCTGGTTTTACTGGTTACCAGTATATTGACTTCCATTGCTGCTGATCAGCATACCAGTATTCTAAACACAACATATACTGGTTGTACTGGCAACCAGCATATTAGCTTCCATTGCTGCTGACCAGCATACCAGCATCCTAAACACCAAATATACTGATTTTACTGGTGACCAGCATATTAGCTTCCCTTGCTGCTGACCAGCATACCAGCATCCTAAACACCAAATATACTGGTTTTACTGGTGACCAGCATATTAGCTTCCATAGCTGCTGACCAGTATACCAGCATCCAAAACACAACATATACTGGTTTTACTGGTGACCAGCACATCCCACACACAATGCTGGTTGACCAGCATACTTAATTCATTTGAGCAATATTACTTAATTTGTATTTTTGACAGGAAATGAAATATATGTAAGGTGGTGTCTCAGTACTGTCTGTCTCAGCATGGGCACCACTTCATAGCGTTTTCAGTGGTACTGTGCAAAAACTGCAACAATGGTGATACAAATGGGCCACACAAACAAACACTGGTGATAAAGCGGCCTCTAGCAGGGCTACATTTCCCCTCCATCAGCCCTAAGCCCTTCCTGCCTGCCTGTATCATCACGTCCCCGCCTTCCATACACAGATAATGAGCCACGCCTGTCATAACACATATCTTGGCACATTGGAGTAAAGTCTAAACAAACAGCGGGGACTTCTCCCTGAACCCAAGGTCCTTTTCCAATCCCTCGTAATTAAAAAAAAGGGGGTCAAAGCAGGCCTATCATGTGGGCACAGTAATTGGAGCAGGCTCGTCTCTAGTAGTGGCCAGCGTCTGAAGGGAATGCCAGGGTCAGACGCTGGAGAGATATGCCAGGTCGCATGTTCCTGAAGGGCCAGTGATTTGTCTTACACTCTGAAGGAATGCTTGTGTTGCTCGAGGGGGAACAACCATGAGAAATAGGGCCATTTATTATGTATGTTGCCCGTCGCCAAACGCAGTCATTTCCAATTCCCTAATAAATATCTCTCTGTATTGCCAATCTAGAAGTGCAAAGTCTCTACATGTCTTCTCTGGGGCGTGTTTGGTCCGCCGCTGCATTTAATAACACTGCCAGACGTGCGGCTCTGTCAAATGTCTCAATGCTTTCGGAGAACAGCGGTGACTACACAACTTTGGACTCCAAATATGGATGGCGCGTGGTCAGCTCAACACTTCTGAAAGCAGCCAGTTGCATTCCCCACAGTTTCGGGCACTGGCAGTGGTGCAGGATGGCTTCAACTTCACATCACTGCTTCGTGTTTGAATGAAAAATCAGTCTACAGTTTACCCAAGTTTTGGCAGGCCAAGTTTGGAGGCAAGTTCTGAAGGCACTCCATGTTGGTTTAAGCTGGTATCGTGCTAGTCTGGTGCTGGTTTAGCTAGTCACCCGGCTTGGTCATGCTAATTGACCAGAATACCAGCATCCAACATATGCTGGTTTTACTGCTGACCAGTTCCAAAACACAACACATGCTGGTCTATGCTGGTTGTTCTAGCAGAGATGATCATGAAGATCTTGCCATAAAAAGGAAACAATCATAATGTAAATACACACTTAAACGTGCTAACTGACCCCAAACTGACCTCACTAAGAAGCCTAATGCTAAAAAAAGCTAACAGCGGTTGCTAGACATGCTTATAAATGCCTAATGCTTAAAAAAAAAAAGCTAACCGTGGTTGCTAGCCATGCTAAGCCCTTATGAAAGCCTAATGCCAAAAAAAAAGCTAACAGTGGTTGCTAGCAATGCTAAGTTTCCCCTTCATTAGCCCTTAGCAAACTTTGGACATTGAGTGTGAGTGTTTGGTATATGAAGTTTACTTCTTTAATTAGAGCACTGGAGCTAAAAGGCTAATGTAGAGTAAAGCTTATTAGCTAATTAGCATTATGCAATCTGCATGCTTTAATCATCTTACATTTGCTTTGAATCATGCAAGTTATTTTGAGACTTGCTAACATGGTTTCTGACGCTGTATGACATTCTGTTGTCTATAAAAAGGGATAGAACAGTTAAGCAAGTCTGCTAAAGAAGCAAACTTCAAACATCAAATATACGTCTCGGCTGATCTACATTTGAGGTGCGGGTGAAACTGTAAATGAGGGTTTTAGCTACACCGTTCCTTCGGGAGCCTGACGCCGCACTGTTCTACAGTTCAATATCATCCATTTAACAGACAACGTGACAGCAAAGTGTAGCGTGCCACCCCACTGACTATGACACCACGCTATTATCATATTTAAGCAATCGTTGCAAGGTAGCAACATTAACAGCTTACTTCATCCCTTTATAATTCATTTCCAACTGAGAGGAATAATAATAATAATAATAATAATTCTTGCACAATGAAGAAAAAAAAAAAACTGGGAAAAAAAATCATTTAAGCACCCAGATGAAGCCTAAGTAGACGACAAATGGAGGCGCTCCCCCCTGCGGATATTAATCACCACATTCACTCATGATTTTCTCCCCTGATTTCAATATTCATGCCAATATTCCTGAACCCACATACGTATTCATTTACATGGAAATGAGCCGAGATGGGGAACAGTGAGTGTCGTGACACTGTGTGGATGAAGGCGAGTCACAACGCAGAGTGTGGACCGGAATAGGAAATTCTCATCCGTCCGCACAGTTGAGATTGAGAGCGAACGGGCAAAGGCAGGGGTCCGCCGGTACGTG
>CM067489.1:2371272-2388794 GCA_034552555.1 Semaprochilodus insignis
GTGGCCAGTGAGTGGAAGTACAAGGTGGGTGTTTCTAATAAAGTGGCGAGTTAGTGGAGCCGCAAGGTAGGTGTTTCTAATAAAGTGGCCAGTGAGTGGAAGTACAAGGTAGGTGTTTCTAATAAAGTGGCCAGTGAGTGGAAGTACAAGGTGGGTGTTTCTAATAAAGTGGCAAGATAGTGGAAGCGCAAGGTGGGTGTTTCTAATAAAGTGGCCAGTTAGTGGAAGCACGAGATGGGGGTTTCTAATAAAGTGGCCAGTAAGTGAAAGTCCAGTAAAGCCTGTTTGTAACTTAAATTCACAATCCAGTGTTTTATTCTCTATTCAGATCGAATGTGTGAGTTGTGTAGTTGTTAGAGTGCAGAGAAGCTGAACTGAAGACTTGACAGAACCCATAGAGTTTAAGGGTTAATAGTTCAGAGAGAAAGAAGCTAAATCTCCTCTCAGATCTGCAGCACAGACCAGTGTGAACTCCATAACCCACAGGACGTTCCATTTATGTGTGCATAATTGGGCTAAATGACTAAGCTGAATTTGGATAGTCATTATTTTGCTAAATATCATCTGGGGTTTTATATGTTGGCCTGCACCAAACGCGCCTGCGACAGATGGCTTTCATCTTAGCTCTGATTTTATGGCGACTCATAAACTGGTGAAGCCAACGGAGTGAATGGCCCAGGCTTCAAAATCATTTGGTTGAATTGAATTCATCAGCGGTTTGTTTCCATTCTACCTGGGCTTTGGGTATGAAAGAGTATAATCCAATACTGTACCCATCGAAGGCTGCGCACACCTTTGTGATGTTAATGCTTTATGCGCAAGTTAGCCTCTAACCAAACACTGAATGTTTTGCTGTGTGCAGTGAACATTCTGACTATCACAGATTGGCAGTTGGGGTGAATAAAGACATGCACAATGTAGAGAGTGTATATACACTCATTGTCAAAACAATAGCTGCACCCAGAAGGAAGTGACAGATTATAGATAGATAGATAGATAGATATAACAAATATGTAAAAATATGCATTAATATCCCAGAGATAAAAATGGCAGTGCAATAATAAAATGTGCAATAATAATGAAATGTGCAAATGGGCGCAGGTATCAGCAAGAAATGACAATACTGAATAAACATGTGCATGTACTGGTGTTTAAGTAAAGTGTCTAGAGTGTCCAGGAGTGCAGATGTACAGGACATACAGTAAAGTGACAGCAGTCCAGATAAATAAACCTCTGAACAGAATAAACAGAAGAGATTAAGTCCTCATCTGTCCTCTTCCCTCTTCCGGCCCCACTGGGAAGAGTTGAAGAGCCTGATGGCTCTTGGGACAAAGGATCTCCTGAGTCTGTCTGTGGAGCAGCTCTGTGACAGCAGCCTGCCACTGGACTTGCTCCTTTTGTCCGTGATGATGGTGTGCAGTGAGTGCCCATCATCATCCATAATGAACAGCAGTTTGTGCAGTGTCCTTCTCTCTGCCACCTTCACCACAGAGTCTAGCTCCACACCAACAACTGACCCCGCTCACCCGACCAGCTTGTCCAATCGCATCTCGTGTCTCCAGCACACCACAGCATAAACGAGACAGCTGGACACCACAGTCTGATAGAACATCTGCGGGAGCTTCCTACAGATGTTAAAGGACCCCAGCCTCCTCAGGAAGCAGAGCCGGCTCTGCCCCTTTCTGTACAGGATGTCTGTGTTGGCTGACCAGTCCAACCTATCATCCAGGTACAGTCTGAGATACCTGTAGGTCTTAACCATCTCTACTAATAGAGACTGACTGTGTGAGTGGCCTGGCCCTGCGAAAGTCCACCATCATCTCTTTGGTCTTGGAAGTGTTCAGTAGCAGGTGGTTCCTACGGCACCAAGCCACAAAGTCCCTCACCAGGTTTCTGTACTCCGCCTCCTGCCCTCCCCTTACACAAGCCACAACAGCAGTATCGTCCGAGAACTTCTACATGTGGCACGTCTCAGAGTTGTACTTGAAGGTGTACAGTGTGAAGAGGAAAGGGGAAAGTACAGTGCCCTGTGGTGCTCCTGTGCTGCTGACGCCAGTCTCTGATGTACAGTTCTTCAGCCTGACATACTGAGGTCTGCCAGTGAGGTAGTCAGTAATCCAGGAGACCAGGTGCGGATCGACTTGCATCCTTGCCAGCTTATCTCTCAGTTGGAGGGGCTGATTGGTGTTAAAGGGACTGGAAAAATCAAAGAACATGACTCTCACAGCGCTG
This sequence comes from Semaprochilodus insignis, assembly GCA_034552555.1. Classification (NCBI taxonomy): domain Eukaryota; kingdom Metazoa; phylum Chordata; class Actinopteri; order Characiformes; family Prochilodontidae; genus Semaprochilodus; species Semaprochilodus insignis. The sequence goes on from CM067489.1 coordinate 2,373,505, forward strand.
CCCCCCTTATCCAGATAAGAGTGGGCCTGATGAAGAAGGTATAACCTGGCGTCCTCTAGTCCCACTTTCTCCCTGTAGGCAAACTTCAGGGGGTCCATTGCGTGTTGAAAGTGCTGTTGGGAAGGAAGATAAAGGTTACCAGGAACAATGAATGATGATAAATTTAGACTGATATGATCAATATTTATTGAGCTACACATACAGAAGTAGTGTCTCTCAGTGTGGCATCAGGCCACCATGTTGGCTAACACAACGTGCCAGACGTCTCAGCATGGAGTTGTAGAGGTTCCTAATGGTGTCCTGTGATAATCCATCCCATGCAGCTTGAATATCCTCACACAGTTCCTGCAGATGGTGCGGTAGGGGTGGAGGTGGAGTGACACCAGGCCTTCTGGACGTGTGACGCGTGACAACAAACCGTTCATCTTGGTGCTGACCACGGAGCCTCCACACACTGATTCGTTGGTTGTGTCCACCAAGACACGACACCATTACAGTCTTTAGCGACGTTGATGTGGTGTTAAGGACAGTGGTTGTAACAGTCTCGATGCATGTAGTCCTTTGTGCAGCCGTCTGGCAATGGTGCTGGCACTAACAGGATGACTCAGAATGGCAGCGGGTCATCTTCAGTGACGAGTGCCGCTTTTGTCTTGGTGGAGAAGCGCACATTGTGATGGTTTTGCTTCTTTTGATAGTTTCAGTTACAGTTTGAACTGTGGGCTGCATGGTGGCGCGGTGGTCAGCAAGTAGGGCCTGGGTTCGACTCCCAGCTGGTGCATCCAGGGTTTTTGTGTGCAGCTTGTTTCCTCTGGGTGCTCCGGTTTCCTCCCACAGTCCAATCCAGTCAGGTTGGGTCGGTCAGGTACATCCATAAGGCTCGTCCTAGCTTATGTCACATGCGTGGCCGAGCATGAAACGTGAATCATTCACATGTCTCACGATGTCAAACCTACCCACCAAGTTTCATTCCTGTCGGATGATTCCCTCTGGGTGCAGCTGGAGCCCATCCCAGCACTCATTGGGTGGAAGGCAGGAAACACCCTGCTGCCCTAGTCACACCTAGGGGGACGATTTAGTATCTCCAAATCACCTGACTGCATTCAACCTGAGTGGATTTGGACTGTGGGAGGAAACCAGAGCACCCGGAGGAAACCCCCGCAGACAAAGGGAGAACATATAAACTCCACACAAAAAGGACCCCGAATGCCCCAGCTGGGAGTTGAACCCAGGCCCTACTTGCTGCCCACCGCGCCACCATGCCGCCCATAGTTCAAACTGTAATTGGAACTATCAAAAAAAAAAAAAAAACAAGAAAAAAAAAAAAGCAAAACCATCACAACGTGACTTTCCCCCAATCTTGCTCGGCCTTATATCTAATTTCCCCAATGCCTCATACTTCTAGCTCTTACACGGAGTGAAGCACATCCTGAACATTATCCGTAATTGAAGTAAGCACACGGCTTAATGCAAGGTTAATATCAGTGCTGAAAATCGGCAGAAGTGTGGGGGAGTTGCAGGCGGCTGTACTTTATTCAATTTGTGTGGGCCTTTGACCGTTTGATTGATTTACTACACATTCCCGTGCTCTCGCTCAGTGCGTCTGGCATCATGAGCAGGGCGCTCAATTAAAAATGAAAGACGTCTCAATAAGCCCGGGAACCGGACCCCGTTCGCTCTCAGGGACACAGAAACGGTAAACGTAATAAATGGGATGAACCCGGCAAGCCCTTTTTTCTTTCAGTCCAAATTTCAGAAGAGATTGAATAAGACGTGGAATTTGTTCTTCATGGAAACGGCCTCTCCTTGTCCAATCTCTCCCAATTACACATCTCCTCTTGGAAGGACGCAGACTCTCTCTCTCTCTCTCCCTCTCTCTGTCTTTCTCAAGCTTTTGCTTTTCATGCAAACCGCTGGCTGGCAGTGCCTGACCCTCACATGGCTCATGGTTTTATGACGCGACATATGTTGAGGCTTGTTTGGTGGCAAAAAGTGTGGTTAGGCCAGTAGCGCTGCTTTGATTTATGCTCTATAGAGACGAAAGCAGCGGTCGGCTGGAGCGCGCGAATCCTATAATTTGATGTCTGAGACCGATGGTTAGGCATGATAAGGTGTGCAGCATGCCTCCAAGGCGAGGAACGTGCGGAGCCAACATTTGTTTTATGATTGAGGTGGTATAGAGGATTGGAGTCAGAGAAAGTGGGCAAACGTGTGTTTAAGAAACTGTCAGAGTAGACGGACTGAAGGAATAGCACCACATGCTAATGTGGCTAACAGTGAATGGAAGGTGGTTACAAATGCCATGATTTAAGTAGCACAATGCCTATTCACTGTCGTTTACCGTTCCCTTTTCTAACTGAACTGTCCCTTTAAAGCAAACAGCTGCCCTTTGGTCAGAACAGCTGACCAGTGATGAATGGGGTAGACAGGGGCTGATAAACTTTGCTGCAACACACATGCTACAGTCTGTAATTGTACACCTACATAGTGGTCTTATAAGAGAGGTGGAGGTCAAAAACTGGTCAGTGAGTGGAAGCACAAGGCAGATGTTTCTAATAAAGTGGACAGTTTCTAGAAGTACTAGGTGGGTGTTTCTAATAAGGTGGCCAGTTTGTAGAAGTATGAGGTAAGAGTTTCTCATAAAGTGGCTAGTTGGTGGAAGCACAAAGTTGGTGTTTCTAGTAAAGTGGCCAGTGAGTGGAAGCACAAGGTAAGAGTTTCTCATAAAGTGGCCAGTGTGTGGAAGCACAAGGTTAGTGTTTCTCATAAAGTGGCCAGTTAGTGGAAGCACAAGGTGGGTGTTTCTAGTAAAGTGGCTCGTTTCTAGAAGTACAAGGTTGGTGTTTCTAAAGGAGTGGCCAGTGAGTGGAAGCAGAAAGTCAGTGTTTCTGATAAAGTGGCCAGTGAGTGGAAGCTCAAGGTGGGTGTTTCTAGTAAAGTGGCCAGTTTGTGGAAGTACAAGGTAAGTGTTTCTCATAAAGTGGCCAGTGAGTGAAAGCATTAGGTAGCTGTTTCTAATAAAGTGGCCAGTGAGTGGAAGCAGATGGTTGGTGTTTCTGATAAAGTGGCCAGTGAGTGGAAGTAGAAAGTCAGTGTTTCTGATGAAGTGGCCAGTGAGTTAAAGGACTAGGTAGGTGTTTCTAATAAAGTGGCCAGTGAGTGTATAAAGGATAGATATGGAATGAGTCTGATATTAGTAGACCATTCGTTATAAGCTAATCCTTTCAGACTCCGCGTCATCCTAATTGAATATGCTGTAGACATATTGCGATTAGTCTTCAGGATAGGCGGCTCTGTCCACTGCAGAGAAATGAATTGGTTCTGAAGATTGATTCTTACCTGCCATTGACCTGTTTTGAATCCAACAGGAAACCAGTACCAGTGTGGTCCCGCACGCTCCAGGTTAATTGTGTTTGTGCAATAAGGATGACCCGTGGGGAAGATAAGACTGCTTAGATGGGTTTTTCGCTCCAAGTTCGAAGTGCCAGCCTCCCTAAGACAAAAAGCTTTCCACCATGCTGAGACGGGGGAGCGCTTTTCAGTAGCAAAGATTAGCAGTGGGAAATTGGTTCAGGTTTTTGCAGGGAGACAGCAAACTGCAGGCCAAGTGAATCATCCACCCGGCAGATTATTCTGGAACACGACCGCTATCCATTCCTCTTCTCTTTAATTCAACATTTTATCACAAAACCACATGCATTAAATCTGTAAGAGACTGAGCATGGCAAAACTGGGGGCCCGTACAGGATCGGTGCATTGGGAGTGCAGCGTCTAGGTAAAATCTAGGCCTAAAAAAGCAATACCATACGTTAAACCACTACCAGCCCAGCCACCAGACCAAAACACAAGAAGGAACTATATACGGTGATGCAGTTGATTCTTCCCTTGATCCTTTATCTTGTCAACTTGAATTACTCATCATTTAATTCCGGTTAATGGCTTTAGGAATGAGTTACTGGCCAACCAGAGCTGCCAGTCTAAACACTTGGCGAGTTTGACATCGTGAGACGTGCAAATGATTCAAGCTTCACGCTCGGCCGCACATGTGACGTAGACAAGAATGGGCCTGACTGACCCAACAGCCACCAATGCAGACATTCAGGGAGCAGTGATGTCCTCCATGAGTCACCATTGGCAGACGGCTGCACCACGCAGGACTACATGCACGCAGACCGTTACGACGACTGCCCTTAACACCACGTCACCGTCACCAAAGACTGCAATGGTGTCGTGCCAGACTGTCATGGAGTGACTCAGAATGGCAGCGGGTCATCTTCAGTGACGAGTCCGGCTTTTGTCTTGGTGGAGACGACCAACGAGAGTCCGTGTGTGGAGGCACCGTGATCAGTGCCAAGATGAACGGTTTGTTGTCACGCGTCACACGTCCAGAAGGCCTGGTGTCACTCCACCTCCACCCCTACCGCACCATCTGCAGGACCTGTGTGAGGATATTCAAGCTGCAGGACACCATTAGGAGTTTTAGGTGAGTGACACTGGACTAGCAAACTGCCCCTTCGTCTGTTGTACTTCATCTAGTGGTACTATCAGGCACGTTGCCAGTTAAGGTGGAACGGAATTGACAACAGGAAACCAGCTCTAGCCTCGTCAACTCTCTGAGGTCTGAGATCTTTGTTCTTCAGATCTTCTTCTCTTTGGCTGTTTCTCAGTCATCTCTCCTTCATAACAATGTGTGGAGTTCAGCACGTAGCCCCTCCCCATCTCCCTTTCCTGTGCACAATGGCCCTTGTACTGATTGGCTGGATTGGAGTGTTGTGTTTTTTCATATTTATGATGATGCTATGTTTTTGCTGGTGCCCCTTTGGCATTTCTAATAGTATGTTAGTGCTAAGCTGACACTGGTGCACATGGACCATTCTAGATTGCACAGGGATATTTGAAGCCAACAAAAGTCCATGGAGGATGGTGATATACACTGACACACCAAAAGTCATGGGATAGCAGTATGTAGACTGATTATGTAGGTGGTGTTACCTCAAGGGATGGCCTGGGAACACCCACACTTGTTTAAGCTGTGAGGTGTTATCTTGTGAGTGAGGTTGAACACTGGCCAGCGTGCTCATGGCAAGGCGACGTGAATTATCGGAGCCTGAATGAGGCGTGATAGTGGAATGCTTCAATTGGGATCATGTTGGATGAACTTGCAGGCCACACCATTCGTCTGAACTTTCCAGAATACTCCTGGAACCAATACTAGATAACTTGGGGCCCGACAGTACGGTGCATTGTCCTGCTGGTGTATCCCATCATTGTTGGGGTCAGTCCGTGCCATTCCAGAAGACCCAGAGTGATGTACTGGTTAGCAAAACTGCCTTTGCAAATCAGTCGATTCCACAATTGCTTCCTAATCGTGTTGGTAGCTACGGCCTTCAGTCCACTTTACCTTCAACACGGGTTTGGGCTACTCCACCTAGCTCCGCTAACTCCGCACTTAGGGTGACAGTGCCGGCACAGAGATGAGAGCAGATGGGACTTTATATCAAATCATACAGAGCACCGAGCACCCGACATGGAGCTGCGTGATTCAATAAACCGACGGCTTCCTCTCCGTATTTGCTATCAGCCGAAGTCATCTCGAGGCTAGATAAGCCGCAGCCTATGTGCCCACTCCAGCAGCTACTTCCCTGGAAATACGATTAGATCCAAGCCCAAGTATATGCAAGTAGCTCGCAGCTACATTATACAAGGCCCAAACAGTTTGCTCCTGGCGCGTACGGTGGAGAGGAGGGTTAATAACAGGGGATGAGACTCACACATACGCAAAAATACCGAGACAATAGAGGCCTAATGAAAGATAAATCTGTCTGCTGGGAGCGTTTTCTCCTCTTTTTCTCTTGGCCAAACCCTTTTGTTTCTCTCGCCAAGGGAATTTTATGCAAAAAAAAAAAAAAGTGCAATTAGGTGGGCGGATCATAACTCTCCAGATTAGCAATTACAAGCTCATTTGTTGTGGGGTGTCGGAAGTGAAAGAAAAGCGATCCTGTTCTTTTAATATTCCTTGCTACAGGCTGGCTCGGCCTTCTGTCTCGGCTTCGGATACATGGCCGTTAGAGCGACGTGTGATTACAGGCAGGGATCAAGCATTATAGACACTCCAAGTGCTCTGGCGCTGCAGTATTAGAGTGTGCTAAAACTAAGCTAAAGGCTAAAGCTAACCAAAGCTAAAACATGGGCAGAGTTTAAAATTGGCTGCACCTCAATTGTATACTACACAGTATGTGGTCTGTACTAGTCTTAATAGTACTGTATGAGTTCGGCAGGCTTGTACACACAGTGTTAGCATACTGCATCCTTTCTTACTAACAGGAAATGATGAAGCCCACATCATGCCAAGTTCTATACGTGTTTTTTTTTTAGAATATGCAAATAAATAAATATATGCACTGTTTATAAAATATATATTTTATTTTTAAAGAAATAATAACTAAATATATTCGAGTAAATATGGATAAATAATAAGTAATATATATATATATATAGAGAGAGATAGATAGATAGATAGATAGATAGATAGATAGATTTAAAGAACCTTGACATTCATCACACATACTCATTATCAAATAGAGAAATAAATAAATAAATAAATAAATACATAAATAAGTAAAGACATTTTTAATAGACAGTTTAATTTGGCTTCTACGTTCCTCGGACATGATCAGAAAATTGAATTATAGAAGCCTTTAAAACACTCATTTGCTGTCATATCTCATAATGCTATGTGGCATAACTCATTGCCAACCTAGATGTGATATGCTGTTATTATAGCAGATATCTTCATTTCACAATAAAATTATGAATGTTGTATTTAACGTGTTAAATATTGTAAAATTCTGGCAGAAATGAACAATATAAACAATATAGAGCAAGTAAATGGCATGAAAACTGTTAATCTCAAAACTATAAACACCAAAATGTGATTAGTAATTAATAGAGTAGTTACTAAAGCAATAAGCCATGAAATGGTGTGATTACCTCACGGTAAGAGGGTTATTAGGCGTGAAGTGAAGCAAAAGATCATTCCATTAACAGCACACGGATTGTTGGGTCAGTTGTTGTGAGGCACTGAACGCAGCTCAGGTCTGTTACGTAGTTGCTGAGTACAGATGTTGAAAGAATTAGTCTTGTGCTTTGTGACCCGTAGTGCAGTGTCTCCAAAAGGAGCTCAGACTGAGCCACAGGTGTGTGACCTGTGTGTGAAAGCGCTCACATCGTTTCAGCTCCTGAATAAAGTGTTGAAACTCTCCGCGCGTAAACAACACAGCGAGATTTGCCCCCAAAAAAGTCCATTTCTGTGGTGCTTCTCCGTGTCACGTTCTGCGTGTACATAAATAAAGCTCTTCTGGAGGTTACGAGGCGCTCTCTTCCAGGTGGTTTCTGCGCTGTAGAGGGGGAGCTCACTTCTCTGATGATTTCTCATTCTTGTGTAGCTGAACAGATTGGTGAAATCACGGTCTGAGTCATTACTCCCACATGAAAGGCCCAGACAAAACAACTCCCTTTTAACTTCTCACTGATAGACAGCGAAGCCATGATCTATCTGTCTATCCCTGCATCTGTCCCTGCTCAGCCGCAGGACCAGTACAACCCATCAAACTCTTCATCTGTTAACCTCCAGATCCTCGGTTCCTCCCTCTTACCTACAGACACGTACACATTAGTTACACAATAGACAGGAGCAGTTACAGCATAATTAAAGTCGATACTGAATAATTTATTGCAAAATAATTCATAGTGTTTTGCTTAATAATTCATAAGGGATTATTAAATAATTCATACTGGTTACAGAATAATTTATAGTAGATGCTGAATAATTTACAGTGATTCCTAAATTCATAGTAGAAATTTAATAATTCATAGTGGATACTGAATAATTTGTAGTAGATACTGAATAATTCATAGTCATTACTGAATAATTCACAGTAGATACTAAATACTTCTTAGTAGATACTGAATAATTTATAGTATATTTATAATTCACAGTGGATAGTGAAAGAAATCATAGTAGGTACTGAATAATTCATAGTGGTTACTGAATAACGCACAGTAGATACTAAATAATTTCTAGATAATCCAGAATAATTCATAGCAGTTGCCTAAACAGTCATAATGGATACTGAATAATTCATAGTTGACAATAAATATAATATAACATAAAAAATATAATTCATATTGGTTACATAATAATTCATAGCAGACAGTACATAGTTCATAGATAATAAATAATGTATATATTGTATATTTTGTATATTACATTATAAATACAAATAGTATTTAATACAATTTAATTTAATACAATTTAATACAAAATAAGTAATTGTAGCTAATTGTACTAATTCGTAATGGATACTAAATAATTTAAATCAGTTGCTGAACAATTCATAGAAGATTCAGAATAATTCAGGATTGAAAACAAAGTAATTCATATACTGAATACTGAATTATTTATAGTTGATGCACATTAATTCATATTGGTTGTTTAATAATCCATAAGGGTTCCCAAAATTACTTATAGCATTTGCTAAATAATATAGTTTATAGTACATGCTGAGTAATTTACAGTAGTTACTTCATAGTTGATAAAAAATATTTATAGCAATTGTGTAGAAATTCATAATGGATACTGATTAATTAATAGCAGTTGCTGAATAATTCAGATTAGATACTGAATAATTAATGTTCAGGTGAATTGCTGTCTTAACCCTGAGATGCTGTTGCCATTCCCATATTCACATGTTTCAGTCCACTGTAAGAAACCCGACTGTGGCTCTCGTTTACTTTGCACACCTCTGAGTAGTTGCTCTACAGGACTGAAGTCACCTGCGCTCAGTGGAGGCTCTGCTGGGAATATTCAGCTAATAATCAGAGTATATTACAGCATAACTGACAGGAGAGAGAGAGAGAGAGAGAGAGAGAATGCATGTCCACAATGCTGATAACTGACAGGCTGGGGAAGTGAGCGCTGTGAGTTTGCGACTGTGTGTGTGCAGTCTTCACACCTCCAGCTGTCATCAGCTCACTGTGGCCTATCAGATCAAAGCTTGAGCTACATATGGGCCTATCTGACTCCTGCTTCTCACATACAGTCAATAGGCATAAATACAGTAACTGGAGCTGGATTACTTTTAGCTGGAGAACTCCCATACTGTGCAGTATGAATCTGTAGGGTGTGTAGTGTTTACAGTCTGACAGTAATAACTGTGGAGTGATTTTAATCCAGTATGAATCTGCAGCGTGTGCAGTGTTTACAGTCTGACAGTAATAACTGTGGGGTGATTATAATCCAGTATGAATCTGCAGCGTGTGTAGTGTTTACAGTCTGACAGTAATAACTGTGGAGTGATTATAATCCGGTATGAATCTGCAGCGTGTGTAGTGTTTACAGTCTGACAGTAATAACTGTGGAGTGATTTTAATCCACTATCTGCAGCGTATGTAGTGTTTACAGTCTGACAGTAATAAGGATTGATTTGGAGTGATTTTAATCCAGTATGTGTAATCTTTGGTTTTAGTATTACAAATGCACCAAATTATTTTCATGCTACAGTTTTGTGCAAATGATATGTAAATATTTGAAGGTAATTTGTACACGTGTGTATAAGACTTTCTTATGATTTGCTTAACTAGGCCTGACAAATTGCTAATAAATGACTCTCACGACACGTAATTAATGAAATAGCGGCACATGTGAGCAGAACTGCTGTATGAGCTGCACTGGCTCAAACACAGGCCTTCTGCTGAAGCTGATGAATCCACATGCCCGTGCACACTAATTAGGGAAATGCGTGCTAGAATTGATTTAAGCTTGACAGTGAAAAATGCATGCGCGCATATGAGAGTGAGAGATATTCACATACTTTAAAAAAGCAACCCGTGTAACCTGAGTCTAGATATCTCTGCTGTCTGCTGGCTTCACTTTGACATTTGCGTTTCTATTATGTTGGAAGAAAGATAAATAATTCAAGGCTAATAATTAGCTTTGCGCAAATTCACTTTGGCCTCTGTGCCAGTGTGAACTCCTCATCGTTTGAACGGCTGTTTTATAAGGACCTGTCTGACTTGGCACAGTTTGCTAGAAGAGAATCAGTGGAGGTATCAGGTCAAAGGTCATGCTAGTCTGTACTTGATTTAGATTCTAAGATCCAAATATATAAAAGGAGCTGCCAGGGAGGAACACCAGCAACTTGCTAATGTTTGGAATCTCACAGACCAATCAGCCAGAACATGTTTGGCGTCTGAAGTTTGCTTCTTACCCTGCATTCACACTAGCAGGTCGGTGTGTTTGGGGCTGCTCGCGTTGTCATGTGTGGGCGTCTACAAGGTCCAGGAAAGCTAGTTTTTAAAGCACCTATTATTACTGATGAGCGAATTTGAATGGAAACTGCTTGCATTTGTGCTAGCTTATTTGGCTGGTTAGCATGCTGGCTAACCTAGCTAGCTATCGAGTGACCTAACTCCCCAGAGACACCAACAATATCCTCTACTTTCTTCAAATGTATATGTACAAAGACGCATCATATGAACTGAGGAAAGAGGAAACAGTGGTGATGAGCTTCTGCTCCATCTTTACCACCACACTGCTGAGAACTGGAACTAAATGCTGGTAGGAGCTAAAAGCTCAGAGAGCCGAACCCGAGGGGACCTCGGACCCCCATGTCTACGATTGGTCTAACAAATTTGTTTACAATATGGCTTCACCACGTCATAACTCATTTGCGTTTGCATTTGCAAGTCTCAACTCGATTTGTTACTTGTCGCTCTGTCAACATGTCTCTTGCCACTTGTTGCTAAATCAAGGCTACAAATGGCGTACTCCCATAGGACATGACTAGTCGCTTGTTGCTCTGTTGTCTGCCAGTGTGAACGTAGGGTTAGGCACCAGAGCTACGAGGCTAATGTAGCTAACGTCAGAAATGAGGCCAAGACCACGCCCATTAGCACAGTCCCTAAATCATCACTCACCTGCCTCAAACCGTGTTATGTAACGGACTTGCTTGGTTTCTGTCACTGCATGACGGACTGTTATCCATAAACATGGACAACACTGTGTCTCCTGTCAGCTCTGACTTGTTTTGGACCTGATAGTAATTTCTACTTGGGCCTTGTCCATCGGTTTCACCAAATATAGTTGGTGACCAAGACCACTTGAGGCCCATGTAAAGTAGTGCTCTGTATCTGGTCGGAGTTTGTCACACCACCCAGGACACACCACCCAGGACACACCACCCAGGACCACCAAGCATATCAAATTAGATTTCCAAACTGTGAAACAATAGCAACGTTCCCTCTGGGGGCGTGTCCACTGAAGGTGCTGAAGCCATGCCCAATCGCGGGAAAGGTACAACCTTTCTCAGGAGTCAAAACCCAGTACAACCTGAAAACCGGACACGCCGTCTAGCAGCTTTACTGTATGTGTACAGTCATACAATCATGTTTGAGCCAGAATCCGGTTCGATGCCACTGACCTACCGGAGAATCAACCTCTTTCCCCTCAATCTGCAGTAGGATGGTCAATTTATTCTCCACTGTAAGCTGGAAAAGCCCGTAGCCTCTTAGTCTTTTTCCGTAAGTGGCTGTTTTGACTATGGTATCGGCCATAGACACAACATGCTTACCTCGAAGTACCGCATAACTGATAGTGCTGTTAGCCTAGCTGATGTTAGCAAAGCAGCCGCTGTCTGAGGAGGGCCGACAAACCGTAACTGGAGCCGGGGTGGAGGGGTGGATGGAGGGGCACCACAGTGTGAAAAGTAGCTGCTAACAGTGAATACCTAGTATTTACATGATTGTGTGTCGTTAAGGTGTAATTACACAGTTATTAGAGAGATTGTATATAAAGGTAGCGCCTTTCTTTTAACAGTCACCAGCTTATACAGTATGAATCAAATCAGTGGACTTGTTAGCGTTTGAATCAGCCAACTGGTAGATACTGAATAATTCATAGTAGATACTGAATAATTCATAGTAGATACTGAATAATTCATAGTAGATACTGAATAATTCATAATCAAACATGATTACTTGCAGCTGCTTAATAATGCATAATGGATAGTTAGATGCTTCTTAGTAAATACTTAATAATTCACAGTAGATACTGAATAGTTTATAGTAGATCCAGAATAATTCATAGTAGATATTGAATAATTTAATATATAAAGTCAATATAAAATTAATTGTTGTTGTTTAATAATTCATAGTAGATCCAGAATAATTCATAGTCAATACTGAATAATTCATAACACATAAAAAAATAACTGCAGTTGTTTAATAATTCATAGTGGAAAATAAATTACCCATAATAGTTACTGAATAATTCACAGTATATATGAAATTATTTATATTACTATTATAAATAATAGTGTTAACTATATTATTAAGTATTATACTATTCTATACTATTATAATATTAATTATATAAACTATTCATAGTAGTTAAGGAATATTTTGAAGTAGTTACTGAATAAATTGTAGAAGATACTAATTAATTCATGTTATTTACTTAAATTCATAGTAGTTAATGAATAAATCATAGTAGATACTAAATAATTTATAGATATGGAATATGAATAGTTCACAGAATGTACTGAAAATTTTCTGAAAAATATTTTAGTTGATTAATATTCCATAATGGATAAAGAATAATCCATAGTAGTTACTAAATAATTCACAGTACATACTGAATAATTCATATTAGTTACTTAAAAAGTCATAGAAGTTAATGAATAATTACTAGTAGGTACTAAATAATTCAAAGTAAATACTGAATAATTCATAGTAGTGGCTAAGTAATATTTATATATTAAATTAAATTATACACTTATAATCAATAAAAAATATTGTAGCTGATTAATATTTCATAATTATTTCACTATGAGTAATTCATAGTCGTTACTGAATAATTCACAGTAGATAGTAAATAAGTCATATTTCACACAAACTATCCATAATGAATATTTTGAAGTAGTTATTGACTAATTCATAGAAGTTGCTTAATAATAATTAATAATGCATCCAGAATTTTTAAAAATAGTAATTACTGAATGATACTGAATATATCAGTCAATGCAGTATTTTATAGTATTTGTTTAATAATTCATTGTGCATACTGACTTAACTAGATACTGAATATAAAAACTTTATTAAGAAAAAGAAATTTAGAAAGATGGGAGGTTTCTGGGGGTCTCAATCTTGATTTGGTCCCATTTTCATTTAGCGTTAAACTAGTCATAGTCTTGGACTTGAGAAAGGTGACCTGGACCACAGTTCATCACATAGCTCAAAAACAGTAGCAGAGGCCTGAACATTATCTGTACTTAACCTACCTAACCTACCTACCTAACCCTAGTCCTTGTTTATAGGTAGAAGCGTATCAGTATAACCACCAGGCTCCTGGAGAGAACCTACCTTCCATTACGTGTTAGCTACAGCCTCGTAGCTCTAGTGCAAACTCAAAGAAACAACCTTCATAGCCCAAACATGCCTTGGCTGATAGACCCCACTGCGGGTAGGAGCCAACTGCTTCAGTTGCCCACTGTGATCCGAGGTTGCTGAACCTCTGACCTGTAGATGCTGCACGTTTATCATGTTCCAGGTGGTTGAGTGGGAAAGTTTAGTTGGACAGCAAACAGGCTTAAAAAGAGCTTGCTCTCCTCTCTTCACCCATCCCTCCTTAACTTTTACTCTTTCTTCTCCCACGACCCATCCACACCTCCCCCCGTCTTTCTCCTTTAAAACACAGCAATCCTTCCCTTTTGAAATTACAGCCCCATTTGCTTGACAATAGCCCTGAGTGACCCGTGGTGTTCCTCCCAGTGTGAAGTGCTGAGATGTGCCTGCAGGCTGCAGCTTCATTCACCAGCTCACAGCGCCATGCTCTTTAGACATTCATGACCCCAGAGCATAGATTATGCCAGGAGGAGTGGTCTGTGTGCTTGACAGATCTGTAGTTAAAGGTAGTTGACATTAGAGTAATGAATGTCTTTTTATGTGTTTATTTTACATACAGAATCGATATAAGAGTTAAAAACAGACCTATAGGGACGGAAACGTGCCGCTGGCTCCGTAGAGTGATTTTAAAGAAGCTCCAGGTTTCGGTTTTAAAGGTCTTACCAGAGTAAGACCAATTTTTCTTGGTCCCAGCTGTTTCCAAACCTCTCTTTGTGGCCGCCCGGTATTAACTGCAGAGGTCATCTAATCTAATGCTACCTGTAATCATGTGTGCACTGGGGATGGAACCGAACAAGTCCTGGGGGTGAAATGCAGAAGCAAACCAGCTATATAACTATATATATATAAGATAATAACTTTTTCTGAAAACAGGAAATTCATGTTCAATCCACTCATTCTAAATTAATGTTGAATATTTGTTATATTTATTAATTATTTGTTATTTAAATGGCAAAAACACACATACCACCTACAGCCTACTGCTACTAAGACTTTCACAGAGTACTGTACCTATATGTGTATATCACTGCTGCAGGGACAAAACCGAATACCTCCATTTTTGTTTTCATTTCATTTCATTGACAGAATGAGTAAATATCAGCTCAAAAATGCTTCAAAACCACATCAGAAATGCTTGAAATATTTTATGTTTCATTAAGTCTTATTCAAAGTGTGTTATAACTGCAGTTACCTAGTAATTCATAGTGGATAATAAATCACGCGTAGTAGTTACTGAATATGTCACAGAAGATAAATAATTAGTAAATAATTTGTATTACATATAAACTATTCATAGTAGTAAAGGAATATTTGAAGCAGCTACTGAATAATTCATAGTACATACTGAATAATACATATTATATGAATAGTACTATGAATAAATCATAGTAGATACTATACATATACGTATATATATATGTACCCAAAATCTCGACTTTACAGGAGAGGGCACTGTCATTTCTGTTGGTCCATTCAACATGACATTTTCACACAGTGTAAACAGCAGCTGCCAAAAATGCTGACAAAAATGGAGATACATGTTTTTGATGACGATATATATATATCAGATGGACCAGAGTCTGTAACTTTAACTCTGTAAGTGCTCCTGTATGGTCAGTGGAGCTGATAAAATATAAAATATTATGTGGAGGTTATTAGTTCTGTAGAACAGACCACCTTCATACCTTCATATTAAGAACTGTCTATACCACACACACACACACACACACACACACACACACATAAATATATATATATATACAGCTCTAGAAAATAAGATTCCACCTCAAAATGATCAGTTCCTCTAGTTGTACAGTTTCTGGGTTTGTGTT
>CM067489.1:2403433-2427329 GCA_034552555.1 Semaprochilodus insignis
GCCAGCATGGAACTGCTGCACCATTTAAGGTGGAAATGGAAATTTGAATCAGAAGCTGAGCTGCCTGAATGTAACCGCTGAACCACTTAAGGTGGAATGAGAAAGTTAGAACAAGAAGCTGCACAGGTAGACTGAGGTGCCAGCATAGAACTGCTGCACCATTTAAGGTGGAAATGGAAATTTCAATCAGAAGCTGAGCTGCCTGAATGTAACCGCTGCACCATTTAAGGTGGAATGAGAACGTTTAAAGAAGAAGATGGACGGGTAGACACAGGCACCAGCACAGAAGCACTGCACTATTTAAGGTGGAATTAGAAGGTTTGAACGAGAAGATGGACAGGTAGACTGAGGCACCAGCATGGAACTGCTAAATCATTTAAGGTGGAATGGGAAAATTTGAACAAGAAGCTGAGATGCCTAAATTAAACTGCTGCACCATTTAAGGTAGAATGAGAAGGTTGAAACAAGAAGATGGACAAGTAGACTGAGGCACCAATACTACTGCACCATTTAAGGTGGAATGAAAAAATTTGAAAGAGAAGATGGACGTGTGGACTGAGGCACAAGCATGGAACTGCTGAATCATTTAAGGTGGAATGGGAACGTTTCAACAAGAAGCTGGCAGAATGAGATAAGGAGGTTGCTCTGTTTCTGCTGGACAGGTGGGTAACAGTCATTTTCTTTTTTGCTGTTCCACAGAACCAGTAGGTCAGCATTGTTTTGTGCTGTTTGTTAATGTTTGTGATAGCAATTGATTAGCATCATAGCAGGAATTGTAGCGACAGCTAACATTAACCCAGCTAACATTAGTTTTATTACTAGCTGTATTTGGTATACGATGAAATATGTCCATACAACAGACAAAGGGTTTGGTGAAGAGTTTTATTTCATGAAAGAAAGCAAGTTTGCATTGTTTTGGCAATGCACATCTGTGTGGAGAACTGAAGGGAGGAGTGTATTTGTTTTACTGTACAAATATCAACAATCACTCTCCAGAATCACGACCTGCGCCTTTGGCTCAAGCCCACATTAAAAGGAAGCCCAAAATTGCTGTTTATTCATATTATTCTCCACCCAAGAACTTCTCTACTACAGGTTTGATTCCACCTTCTGGGTCTAAACATGCAGTGAAACCTTCCATGAATGAAGCTGGCTATATCTGCAAGACAGAGTGTCTCAGGTCAGCGCTTTCAATACCGGATGCTCCGTCTTCTTCGCTGGGGTTTCATTGAGTGGGTTGGCCTCTCCATAGACGAAGCCCTTTGACCCCAGCAAAACAGCATTAAGGTTGAAGGGAATTCTAAAGCTTTAAAGCTTTCAGGTCTCAGACTACAGAAGATGTACAGGCTGTTCTGCAGGAGCAGAAGTGGGAGAGAAAAGGCAGAGACATCAGACCGCAGCTCAGCCTGACTTCCTGAGGCTTGCTGGACCTACAGAACAATTCAATTAGTAAGAATTAGAATTTGTGTGTATACGTATATATGTAGGTGGTAGTAACTTCAGGCTCCTGCAGATGGCGCTGCACGAGGATGTTGGGGCTATAAATCCCTGCAGGGTGTGAGTGACGGGATCGATAGATTGGGAAGAGGTGCTACAGTGCAGTGAATGTCTCGTTCCATGTGTGGAAAATGGCTCCAAAGCAGATGTTAGTGATTGGCTAAAAGGAGTGACTGCATTTGGGTGTGCCAAAGACCATAGTGTGAAGGAAGTAGCTGAATCTGCAGGTGTATGGAAGCGTACAGTCATACGGGTCTACCGGCAGTGGCTGAAATCCCAGTCTACGGGGAATTCTCCTCGGAATTCTGCCAGGGAAGGCATCCACCAAATCTGGCCCAACTGCCCAATTCTTTGATGTAAGAGTGTCTGAACACTGATGTGGCCTACATCCAGAAACTTGTCCAGTACATGCCAAATCCAATTGTGGAGGTGTAGGTACATTTCAGTCACAGGTTTGTCCAGTGAACTTCTTCAGTTCCTCCCAGCATGCAACATGATATGTCCATTACTTCTAACTCTAAAATCAAAATGATGTATAATTTTTCAGATCCAAATAGATAGTTTAGGGTAAACATTTACGCTAGACATTAGACATTAGTGGGTGGAGTGGCTCACTCTGATTAAGAACAGTGAGTCGTTTTTCTTGTCATCCAAGGTCTAATTAACGTTGCACTGGGGGCTCATAAGATCCTTGTTACTCCCCTGGCCCCATGTCCTGACAAGGTTCAGACCCGTGTGTGTATGAGTCTGAGAGTTCACACATTGCCTCCTTTTATCAAAACTCACTCCGTCTGCTGATGCACCCCCCCCCCTTTTCCGGTGCACATCATTTACTCTGGGTCTTTCAAGTGTGTCACCTGAGATGTAAGCTGGCGGTGACCCGGCCGTACACTCGCTTTGATCTGTTCTCCGGCTCGCACTTCCTTATGGCTTTAATATGGCTGAAATGCTGGGGGTCACCAGCGCACCAAGCTCCTCCTTCCTCATATGAACCCTATTAGGGCCACTGTTTATTCTTTAGGACATTTGTGAGACTGGACTTATAGTACTAATAAAATTAGATCTGACACATTCCACCTTAAATCACTCCTGCCTACATTATTAACCCACCTTGGTCCCCCATTGTGTGCATGACTCGTAGTTCTTTGGAGCTAACAAAGTATACAAATATACAAAAACAAATATACACTCATCCTCAAAAGAATAGCTGCACAAATAGCTGCACCCAGAAGGAATCAACTGACAGGAATGAGGTGGGTAGGTCTGACATAGTGAGACATGCCAACGATACAAGTTTCACGTTAGGCTGTGCATGTGACGTAAGCAAGGACGGGTCTTATTTGCAGACACAATTGCGGACATTCAATGAGCAGTGATGCCCTCCATGAGTCATCCTATTAGTGTAGCACCATTGGCAGATGGCTGCATGATGCAGGACTACATGCACGCAGACCGCTACGACGACTGTCCTTAACACCACGTCACCATCACCAAAGCTGCAATGGTGTCGTGGCAGACTGTCATGGAGTGACTCAGAACGGCAGCGGGTCATCTTCAGTGAGTCCCGTATTTGTCTTGGTGGAGACGACCAGCGAATCTGTGCGTGGAGGCACCGTGGTCAGCATCAAGATGCACGGTTGGTTGTCACAGGTCACACATCCAGAAGGCCTGGTGTCACTCCACCTCCACCCCTACCGCACCATCTGTGTGAGGATATTCAAGCTGCATGGGATGGATTATCACAGGACACCATTAGGAACCTCTACAGCTCCATGCCGAGATGTCTGGCATGTTGCGTTAGCAAACATAGTGGCCCGACGCCATACTGAGAGACACTACTTCTGTATGTGTAGCTCAATAAATATTGATCGTATCAGTCTAAATGTATCATCATTTATCGCTCCTGGTAACCTTTATCTTCCTTCCCAATAGCTTCCTTCTGGGTGCAGGTATTCTTTGGACGATGAGTGTATATTTCACCATCATTTTCAATTTGCAGTTGTCAGTCTTTGCTATCGAAACAAGCAGACTCAGCCTTGTAAACTCAAATGTGAAGGTTAATTCATTGCATGCCTACATAAGCATTTACTTGTATAATTACATAGTAATAAGTATGTAACATATACAAAACAGCGACAACAATATTGCTGTTTCTCTAAGGATTAGTGAAAACCGGAAAATGTATGCTTACCTGCACAGACCTAGGGATTATAGTCTGTTTAAAGTGTTGTAGCCAACCTAGGTGACAGTGAACTTTGACCTCAGCTGTGGCGGCCTTAGCCCCTTAGCCAGCGGCGGCTCTGTGGTTAATGAGGTTGTAGAAACTGAACCACTCTGTGACTCATAACTTTGTTTGACCTTCCAGATTCTCCAGCCTCTTTGATCCTGGCCGTTAAAGCCAATGACCGTGTGCTGGAATCTCCCGCTTCGTCTCGTACTAATCACACTCGACCCTTGCGAGAGTGTTAAGGTGCCTGGAACTGGATTGTGGGATTATTTTATACAGTGCCGTGCACAAGTCCCTCTGTTTATTTAATGTCCAGTCAAAACGGCCATTTAAGCTCATGTTACTCATTTCTCAGGAGTACTCCACCTGCAGAGAAGGATTTGTAGCTATTAAGAAGCTCCTCACTGAGAAAAGGAGACGGACACATCAAACAAAGAAGCCGCTGGTGTTCTCAGTGGACTGACAACCCCAGAACCTCAACACCACTGAATATGCATAAGGTTACCTGGATGCTGAGAAGCAGAACGCAACAGTCTGCCATGACACCATTGCAGTCCTGGTGACGGTGACGTGGTGTTAAGGACAGTCGTCGTAACGGTCTGCGTGCATGTAGTCCTGTGTGGTGCAGCCGTCTGCCAATGGTGCTAGCACTAACAGGATAACTCATGGAGGACATCACTGCTCACTGGATGTCCGCAATAGTGGCTGTTGGGTCACTCCATGCATGTCGGATAATCCGTTGGTTCTCCCTCTTGGTGGTTCGTGTGGGTCTCGCAGATCCTTAATAATATAAGAGATAACACTTTATGGATCCCGAAAGAAATTGCAGTAATGTCGCTGGTGCGTGCCTTCTTTTAGCCCCTGCTGCCAACAGCATGCTATGGTAGTATCTGCACCACCGGTAAGACCATCCTGCTTCCCGGAGCCCTACGATGCGACCCCTCTCCAACTTTTCCAAAAGCTCGAATTGCTTTCAAGCTCTTCTCTGAGACATACCATGCTTACAAAGGATGCTACCAACACAACAGCACAAGTCAAAATGGAAAGCGTGCATGACAGGATGACTTTACATAGTCAGTTAGGTACAGCGATAAGGCCCGTCCTTGCTTACTTCACATGTGCGACCGAGCGTGAAACTTGAATCATTTGCATGTCTCAAGACGTCAAACCTACCCACCACGTTTCATTCCTGTTGGTTGATCCCTTTTGGGTGCAACTATTTTTTGATTATGATATGTATTATATCTATATTTAGGACTCAAAGTGGCCTCAAAGTGCCCTACAGTGGCTCTTTGGGACATATGCATGGTCCAGTAGCTAAAGAGGCCAAACTACTGGCAAAAACAAAACAAACTGATAAAAACTAAACAAACCAGCAAAATCAAAACACGTGGACCCGTCCGGTAAACATGCAGTGGAGTGGTCCCAAACACCGCTGTCTATAAATAACCCTTAATAGTTCCAGCGCAATCTGCTCCCAAGCAAGCCAAAGCAGGTTTTTCTACAGAGGCAGGTAAACAATAAACAACAAACGTCACCCACATTAGAGCTTTGACTACGAATGACTTCCTAGTACTTAGCATAGCAGTTTGTTTTCACATTATAGTGACTTGTCCAGTTACCAATAGTCAGTCTGCTGACTCTCAGAGAGAAATTTCATTTTCAGAGATTTACACTCTAGCATTGACACATTTATGCACACTGCATAGACAAACACAGTCACACACATACACACACACACAAACCCACACACACCCTTCCAAACAATTTCAGGCCCCATTTTCTTCTCTTGATGGAGTAAATTTCCGGAACAAGGCCTGGGCGGGTTTATGGAAAAAAACGTCTGGTCGGCCCGAGTCTGCTCTCGGCTCTGCGAGACGCACATGTGGCTCCCATCAAATGGCGGTAAAAGTCATCGCCTGCTGTAACAACTTCATTGTGAAACAGCTTGTCCAGCACCCATAAACAGAGCTAAGGGTCAGGAGCCATTACTGCAGGTTCACACTAAAGACCTGCAGCTTGTGGCCGTCTCCTCGCTAAGCAGAAAAAGAGCCATTGGCTTAAGCAACAGAAGACAGACACCCTGTTTACATAATCGCCAAATATCGTCGATTTGTATTCCTAAAATAACCAAATTTATTTGATAACTGGGATCACTTAAACTAGGCTCACCCTGGTTTGGTTAAGGCCAGACAGGCTTAATCAAAACATCACTCAGTAAAACTTTTCCAGGAATGTGACGTAGGATAAAGCGCCTCAACAAGCAGCAGCACAACAGCCTGTGATGGAAAGAAACTGTAGAAGAGATGAGGAAATAAGTGTAACTATATCAGTCTGGTTAGAGTTGTGATGCCATTTCTAAGTCTCTGGGACTCCAATGAACCCTACCAAGAGTCTATCTCCGAATGGGGAAAACCTAGGACAGTGGGGAGTCTTCCCAGAAGTGATCAGCCTACCTAAGTTCCTCCCAGAGCTCAGCAATGACTCCTCCAGGAAGATCTCAGATGTATATCCAAGCAACTGCAGGCCTTGCTTGCTTCTGATAAGGGGAGTATTCAACCGTTACAATGAGACCAGTCAAAGACATTATCCACGGAAGAGCTGCAAGGCAAAATCCACTGCTAACCAGGTGGAACATAAAGACTCATCTCACATCTATGATGAAACACCTTGACCCTCTGAGCCTTTCGGAATAATGTCCTGTAATCAGCATTCAAGAATAAGAACATAGAACCAGCAGTGAAGCATGGTGGTGGTAGTGTAATGTAGTACGGGGATGCTTTGCTGCTTCAGAGCCTGGGTGAACTGCCATAACTGCTGGAACCATGAATTCAGCTCTCTTCCAGAAAGCCTTGGACTAGAATGTCAGGTCAGGTCCATGATCTAAAGCTTCAGAGCAGTTGTGTTTATGCAGCAAGACAACGATCCAAAGCTTGAGAGCAGGTTTACCTCTGGACGGCTCAAAAGAAGCACAGTTAAAGTTTTGGAGTGGTCAAGTCAAAGTGAACTCCGGTCATGAAGTGTTCGGTTGGAGATTGTTGCTGCTAAAGGTGGCATAACCAATAAATAATTCAATAAAATAATTCCTGTCTATTACTGCCTATAAGGCACAGCAGCAGTCCCTCATGCTGAACCTTGCAGGTGATGGGCCCACGTGGTCCCCCACTGTTGCCTTTTCAGGTTGAACCCAGCCAGGTTACGTGGGCTGCCCAGCCACCAGGCGCTCACCGAGGAACACTGCCCCCAGGCCTGGCTCCCGTGCAGGGTACACAATGTCCTGTGTCTTGTTTTCATAGGGGATTTTGGACTGTGTCTTCACTTCCGACCTGTTCACCCTGGGAGACCCTACCAGGAGCCTACTGCTCCAGATGACATAGCTCTGAAGATCTTAACCCATACAAGCCCTTCCACCACATCTAGGCCCCATTCCAGGAAGAGGGACCATGAGATCGGCTGCAGGCTGGGGCAGGTGGCAGCAGTAATCTAGTCACTGTACCGGACTGTAGTGGTGAAGAGGGAGTTGAGCCATAAGGCAAAGCTGTCTGTTTACTCATCCGTCTATCTCCCCATCCTCACCTGTGGTCATGAACTTTGGGGAATGACCGAAAGAATGAGATCGCGGATGGCAGAAATGAGCTTTTTTGGCAGGGTGGCATGCCACTCTCTACTTGATAGGGCGAGGAGCTCGGCCATCCAGGAGGAGCTCAAAGTAGAGGAGCCTATTGAGGTGGGTCAGGGATCTGATTTGGATGACCCTGGGTTGCTTCCCATTGGAGGTGTACCAGGCACGAGCAACTGGGATGAGACCCAGAGGTTGTGCCAGAACCTGCTGGAGGAATTATGTCTCCAAGATGGCCTGGGAAGGGATTGGGATTCCCCCAACTGAGCAGGAGGAAGTTGCGGGGGAGAGGGCCGTCTGGGCTTCTCTGCTTTCCCTACTGCAACCCCAACACTGGTCTGGACCAAGCAGTATAAGAAGATGATGGTAAGTTTAATAAGCCAGAATTTTGGTTGTAGGTTACCATGCCAGAAGCGTAGTATTACAGCTAGCTGCATGCTGCAACAGTTTCAAATGAGTTGCATTGGGATGCTCATTCAACTCAGGTGCAGTTTAGTTGCATTGCTGGCTAGCATTGTTATTACTTAGTAACTGTTTGTCTGTTTAGAGATATAATTACATGGGTAAAGCACTTTTCAACCCATTAGACTGAGAGGTTAGAACAAAATGATTTATAATAATAATAACTGAGAAAGGGCTTTTAGGATTGTCTGTGTCATAGAGAGGTTCAGGCTTTATGAGGTCTCTGAATAACGGCTGCAAAACAATTCGAGGAGTGCCGGGTGAAAATGAAGATTTTCAGTGCTGAGTCAGATTTCTCATTAAACGGAGAGAGGGGAAATGAACATTTGTCTTCATTATTCTGCCTCGCCATCAGAGCCGAGCAAATTCATTTTGTAAGACAAAGAGAAAGATCCATTCAGTGCAAAGTGGAGCAGATAATGATGAGCAGGTTGCTTGCAAATTCCTTCAGATCCCACTTTTGATATATTTAAAAAAGGCCTGCTATTTAAACCACATATTGGAAGCAACTAGAGATTATAACAATTATCAAAACAATGAGTCGCCTTGCGTGTTTAAGGCGGTAGTGAATTCAGGCTCCTGCAGATGGCGCTGCACAAGGATGATGGGGCTATAAATACCTGTGGGGTGTGAGTACGGTGGCCGAGAAGTGCACAAACAAATTAACATTTCAGAAAACAAAATTGCATAAATGAACAAATTTAAATAAATTTTAAAAATTGTTTTCTGAAATGTCATTTTTTTTTGTTTGTAAATTTGTTTTTATTTTTGTAATTTTGTTTTCTGAAATGTTAATTTGTTTTGCACTTATCGGCCACCGTAGTGTGAGTGACGGGATTGGGAAGAGGTGCTACAGTGCAGTGAATGTCTCGTTCCATGTGTGGAAAATGGCTCCAAAGCAGATGTTAATGATTGGCTAAAAGGAGTGACTGCATTTGGGCGTGCCAAAGACCATAGTGTGAAGAAAGTAGCTGAATCTGCAGGTGTATGGACGCGTACGCTCATACGGGTCTACCAGCAGTGGTTAAAATCCCAGTCTACAGGTAACTGTGCCAGGGAAGGCATCTACCAAATCTGTCCCAACTGCACAAATGCTTGATGGAGTGGCTGAACACTGATGTGGCCTACATCCAGAAACGGGTCCAGTCCAAACAGATAGACAATGAAAACGCATTCCCTTTCTTCATAATTTACCAAAAAGGGCAGAACCAGCCAGTTCATTGGACTTCACATCACTTCGCAAATGCGCTACAGGTTAGAGATCCAGCCTGGTCACCGGAGGGTTGCCGTTTGATTCCCTGAACTGACAGTAACAACTGAAATGCCCTTGAGCAAGGCACCTAACCCCCAACTGCTCCCCGGGCACCATGAATAGGGCTGCCCACTGCTCTGGGCAAGTGTGCTTCACTGCCCCCTAGTGTGTGTGCTCACTGGAGTGTGTGTATGTGGGTGTTTCACTTCACGGATGGGTCAAATGCGGAAGACAAATTCCTCTAAATGCACACTATGTACCATGTGACCTTGGGGATTTCCGTTCTACAGGCTAGTGACCTTTTTTTAGATTGTATCTAGCAGTTCAGGAGGCAGATGTTGAAATAATGGTCTCCAAATCCTCAGAAATAACTAGCCATTGTCCCGGAGTACTGCAGCCAGTCAGTCATGAGGAAGTATCCTAAATATCTCCTTATACCTCCTTATACCTCTGAGTAACAGAAGGGGGTGTTTCTCTCTGCAGGTCCATTCAGGAAACAGCATAAAGGCTCCTAAATGGTTCCTAACTTGGGGTCATGCTAAGTACAGCTTCAGTGCATCAATCACTGAGCCATAATTTCATGTCCATCCCAAAAAATCCAGAACCCAGAGATTGATGGATCAAAACCATCCTCTACTAAGCATGTCACAAGGTTTAGGGAACTGGCCTTGTGACCGGAGAATCGCCAGTTCGATTCCTTGAACCGACAGGGCACAACTGAAGTGCCCTTGAGCAAGACACCTAACCCCCCACTGCTCCCCAAGTGCCGTGGATAGGACTGACTACCACTCTGAGCAAGGGTGCTCACTGCTCCCTAGTGTGTGTGTTCACTAGTGTGTGTGTATGTGGGTGTTTCACTATAAAGACTGGTTTAATGCGGTAGACAGATTCCTCTGTGTGCAAACACATTTTACAAATGGCTCTAAATTTCAAGGAGGTTCAAACTTTCAAGGCTTGTTTGTCGTGAGATGGACAAAGACTGACCAACTTTTTTGGTGTGAGATGAATTTGTTTCTTTCCATGCAGCCTGATACGGGACTGAGGTTAGACGACTTGGCATACAGAAGAAGCACTAAGCTTTGTGAGACAGGGATATGGATACAGCCTGAATCTTTCATAAATAACAAACTCCATAGCTGATGCTAATGATCTCAAGTGTTTAGAATGCTACAGTGTTAATGCTAAGTATGGCTCCAGTGCATGAATCACTGAGCCATGATTTCAGGCCCATCCCAAATTGGACAAGAAGAGTGCTGGTGAACTTTGGTCGACAGATTATGGAGCCTACAATACTTCAGTTTTTATGAGGTTTGGTGTACTGGGAAGGTCCCTTGCTGTTCGTTAGGGATACATTTCTCTTATCTGGGCTACTTGAGTCATTTTTTATTTAAGATAATTGCACCTCTACTGTGTGGTTTCTGGCTCCTCTGGTTCCCACTTCTGGTTCTGGATTGTTGTTGCATCACACAGCAGCACACACAGAGCAGTGTGCAGGAATGTTGTTTATTTATTTATTTATTTATTTGTTTGTTTATATATTTATTTATTTACAGACGGCTTCATCTTGAATGTCAGTGCATTAATGCCAGCTGCCAGACTCACGGCACTGATCAATGGGGGTCCAGCGGCCGGGCCTTTTGCACAGACTGCAAACAGCTCGATAGTATTGAATGAATGTTGTCTCTGTGTTGTAGCACTAGACTTTCTCTCTCTCTCTCTCTCTCTCTCTCTCTCTCTCTGTCTCTGTCTCTCTCTCTCTCAAACACATACCCACAATCACATACAGACACATATGTAGAGCCTGCTGTGACAGACCGTCTGAGCTCCAGTCGAGCTCTTGTTGTTTTGGAGGCCTGAGGTTTTCTCGCTCTCTCTGTTTTCCCTGGATGTGTTGAGTAAAGACCCATGAGGTCCGTCTCTCCAAACCAAATTCTTACATTGTTCCGAGGTCCAATTCCGATGCTCGCCTGCCCATTGTAGGCACTTTCAATGGTGGGCCGAGGTTAACATGGGTGCTCTGACCAGTCAGCAGATACGCTCTTGGGGGTTCCCCTACAGTTGCGGAGTGTAATTCTCTTTTACACCACAGTGGTAAATACAAATCATGCTTTGAGCTTCTTGTGGTCAGCTGTACATGTGTATTTGTTGGTGAGCTAAAGGTGCATAATCCAACCCACCTTCATATGCACGTGCCTCATGCTGGCATATGGACGCTAGAGATTAACTGAAATTGTAATAAGCAGCATCCATATGCATATGTGTGTCAAATTCTGCGAGAATTCTGAGAGAAAAGAATATGTGAACTCCAAGGAGTAATAGTACAGGATTTTATTTCAGCCCCAGTGGCCTAATGGAGAAGGCACTGGCCGCCTAAACCAGGGATTGTAGTTTCGAGTGTGGTCGGGTGCAAGGCTAGCAGGGTGGTGCAGCGGAAGCGTGC
The DNA here is from genome assembly GCA_034552555.1 of Semaprochilodus insignis. Taxonomy (NCBI): domain Eukaryota; kingdom Metazoa; phylum Chordata; class Actinopteri; order Characiformes; family Prochilodontidae; genus Semaprochilodus; species Semaprochilodus insignis. Next base: position 2,414,931 of record CM067489.1, read on the forward strand.
TGGACCCATAACCCAGAGCATGATGGTTGATTCAAACCTTCCTCTGCTAAGTGTGTCACAAGGCTTAGGGAACCAGCCATGTTACCGAAGAGTCACCGGTTCGTTTTCCTGAACCGACAGGACACAACTGAAGTTCCCTTGAGCAAGGCACCTTACCCCCAAGTGCCACTCCTCAGGTGCCGTGGATTGGGCTGCCCGTTTTTCCCATTAGCCATGAGACTGTCCCGCATCCTTTTATCTCTTTTAGCTCTCACCAACCAGTAAAACCCAGTCCGAGATTTACTCTTGTCCAGTCTCTTGCTCAGTCACACTCTCTTTTTCTGTTCTTCACTTCCTTCAACAACGTTTTCTTCCATCTCTTCCCAGCCTCTGCCATGATGCCCATAGCTGTTGGTATGTGCCGTGGTGCCGTAAAGTGTTCCATAGTTCTCCCAAGAGGTCTTGTGCCTGCTCTTCCAAAGTTACATAGCCCTAAAGCAGGCGTCCTGGTTCTGGAGTGGGAATGACAGATGCTGTTCTCCCTATTATCCATGTGGTTTTAAGGTGAAATTACTATATAATGTTGCTCTATGTTGCCAATATGCAACATCCATAATCAGATCATTCATTCATTCACCCTCCAAGCTGCTTCTCCTTCTGGGTCGTGGGGGTTTCTGGAGCCTATCCCAGTGCTCGTTACGTGGAAGGCAGTAAACACCCTGGACAGGGTGCCAGTACATAGCAGGGCAGACACACGCTCCCAACTTGGGGACAATTTAGCATCTCCAGTTTACCAGACTGCATGTCTTAGACTATGGGGGCAAACCGGAGCACCTGAAGGAAACCCAGACAGACACGGGGGGAACATGCAAACTCTACACAGAAGGATCCTGGACACCTCAGCCGGGAATTGAACCCAGGCCTTTTATGCTGTGAGGCAACAGTGCTACCCATCGTGCCTCACCATGCCATCGTGCCATCCAGCATACTACAGTATACAAGAGACAAGATTTAGGTGCAAATGATGCCTCAGTGCGTGAAATCAAGCGCCAGCATTCCAGAATCTTATTTACATATTATTTACACGAAGCACTTTGTAATTCATGCATTAATATTTTGCTAGGGAGCCAATAAAACGACAGCGCTCAGTAGCTCGTGGCTTTGAGGAGGAAGGGCCGATGTGTCTGAACGTGCGCCGGTGTCGGACAGCTATTTCAAGCTCTATACAGCAAAATCCCCTCTCTGGTCTGCTGAGTGATTCCAGCTGTTTCCAGACGTTCTCTCTGGCCCAGAAGGTGCAACTGATCTCAGCATGATGGATACAGAAACGCACTCTCACTGACTGACAGCACATATGTTACGCAGTACACTTGAACATATAATTATCACTTCTGGCTACATGGAGAGCGTCCCTGCCGAGCCTCAGAATCTGTTAGCTTTGGAGCTCTGATTGCCGCTAATGCAGAAACCAGAGGTTCTGCACATCACCACAGAAATATTTTCACATGTGTTTGTGTTGTAATGGGGAGAGATCGGAACGAAGATGATGAGATTGCAGTTTGGCAGTATTTCACCTCCCAAGGCTTTTCTAAGGGATGGGTTTGGGAGGAAAAGAAAGAAACATTTCACGAAGTGTTCAAAAGGGATGAGCTGCTTGGGTGCAAGGTGTAGGAAAGGAAAACAACACTCAGAAGTCCAGGTTGATGAAATGTCAGAATGTTGGGTAGCATTGCATCAAGTGATGTAGAGAAGAGGTACATCCTACCCACCCTCAGAGAGAGACAGAGAAGAGGGGGTGCTCTTTATGCCATCTCAGACTAATGAAAGCTGATGCTGGAGAAGTGTCTGTTTTGGTGCTATTGGCTATCAGTGCATCCTTTGACACTGTCGATAACAATATCATAATACATATCTGAGATACAAAAACACTCATCCTCAAAAGAATAGCTGCACAAATAGCTGCACCCAGAAAGAATCAACCGACAGGAATGAAACTTGGTGGGTAGGTTTGACATTGAGAGACATGCAAATGATTCAGATTTCACGCTCGACTGCACATGTGACGTAAGCAAGGACAGGTCTTATCGCTGTATCTGACTGACCCAACAGCCACGATTGCAGACATTGAGTGAGCAGTGATGCCCTCCGTGAGTCATCCTGTTAGTGCAGCATCATTGGCAGACAGCTGCACCACGCAGGACTACATGCACGCAGACCGTTACAATGACTGTCCTTAACACCACTGGTGTCACTCCACCTCCACCCCTACTGCACAGTCTGCAGGACCTGTGTGAGGATATTCAAGCTGCATGGGATGGATTATCACAGGACACTATTAGGAACCTCTACAACTCCATGCCAACACGTCTGGCATGTTGCGTTAGCTAACATGACGGTCCGAAATGCCATACTGAGAGACATTACTTCTGTATGTGTAGCTCAGTAAATATTGTCCATATCAGTCTAAATTTATCATCATTTATTGATCCTGGTAACCTTTATCTTCCTTCCCAATCGCACCGCAATCCCACACTTCCTTCTGGGTGCAGCTGTTCTTTTGATGATGAGTGTATTTCCTGTGGGGTTCCACAAGGCTCAGTCCTCGGTCCTATTTCATTTTCATTATATTTGCTCTTTTTGTGAAATTTAACTCATCTATTTAATATATTTTATCACTTTTAACGATAACAATACACAGCTTTACCTAAACAGCTTTAAATAAATAAATGTGCCAGAAATGATTCAGTAGACTTGAAAGTCTAATTGAATGTATTCATGTTATTAAGGATCGGATGCCCTGTAATTTCCTTAAGCTAAATGAAGGAAAAAAACTGGTACTGGTTCTGGGCCCTGAAATGTTTCCAGTGACTTAAAGAAGGAGCTTTATTTGCTGGCTCAGGGATGAACTCTTATCCTAGAAATGTAGCTGTTATTTTTGATTCTGAATTCAATCGCTCATTTCATATTTCAAGGGAGCTGGTGCAGGTCTGTTACCTTCAATGGAGAAATATAGCTAAAATCAGAAATAAGAAATGCTTTCTTTTCAGGATGCAGAGAGAATTATTCATGCTTTGATATCGTCATGTCTTGATTATTGCATTGCCTTATTTACATGTCTTAGTCACGGAGCTATGACACAGCTGCAGATGGTCCAGAATGCAACGTCTCGGGTGCTTACCAGGACCAAAAGAAGGGAGCATATTACACCTGCATTAGCTTCACTACATTGGCTGCCTGTAACCTTTAGGGCATATTTCAAAATACTGATGCTAATATACTAGGCGGTACATGGTGATGGACTAAAATATATCTCTGAGCTATTAGTCACATACTCAAATGCTAGGACGCTGACGTCCTCCAGCCAAGGGCTTTTGGTAGTTCCTAAGAAAACGAAATGGTGATTGTGCCTTTGTGGTATGCAGGCCGAAGCTTCGGAATAGCCTAGACTTGCTGGGTCAAATTTGTATGACTTATTTATAACAGGAAACATTAAGATGAACTAGAGAGTGCAGTTCCTTAAGAACATGCAGAGTGAACCTCCAGCTGATGCCTGTTGTTGGCCAGTTGCTAAGATGTGGCTAAAAATGAATCAGAGTCTATGGGAGGAACGAGTGTTGAATAAATGACACATAGAGGAGTGCGGGTCAGTATGTCTGTGGATTAGAGTTTGGGGATCTGCCCTGAGTGAGGTTCAAGGAAACAATAGGGTTTGAATGAGGAGTTTTAACGGGAGGAACGAGGGATGTGGTAAAAAGACAAATAGACAAGTGTGGGTCGAACCAACATTGAATTTGTGCTCAGGGGTCTGCCCTGAGTAGGTTAAACAGTGTCTGTCGGTCGAGCAGTACAGTACAGTAGATGGGAGTGCACTTTTCCACTCTATTCATTCTTAAGAGGAAAAAAAATCATAATTTAACGAAGTTTTTACGGAAAGTGTACGTCGGATCAAAAAGCTGTACGCAAGCACACCATTTCTGATCAGACCGAATATTCTGGAGTTTGAACAGTGTTGCTCTCAAAACCTGCAGGACCGCCAAGTCTTTCCCGAATCCTGGAGACCATTGGGATAGTGTTGGTCCAGAATATCCTGTTCCTGGTTTCAGGCTTCTGATTGGTTGGCTCGTGATATCTCTGATTGCATTCATGTATTTTGTAGTTGGTCGTCCTCTACCTTCAATTCTTCCTAGCATAATGGTCTTCTCAGAATGATTTCCAAAATAAGCGTTTGGATATATTTGGGTTTTCCATTCATTTTTTCCCCATCCAAGGTCCTCTTTAGGATCTCTACCAATACCTTGTTTGTAGACAGCTTTCGCGTCTATATAAAGAACCACAAATAACCCTTTTCCACCAACATGGACTGGGTTCCATTCTAGTTAGCGTGCCTAATTTTGAACCTATTGGCGCATTTCCACCACAAATAAACAGGTTTGGAACCCGAAAGGTTCGTTCCCAGTTGGAACCAAAGAATAGCAGGTTCTTTAGCACGAACTGTGATGATATCAGTGGGTGTGTCTGTCTGGCGCCACCAACTGGTCTGCTGAAGAAGCTCTTCTACGTCTTCCTATCTCTAGTAGTTGATCTGTGCTTGCTTTCTGGATATAAACAAACATCTGGAATAACAGCCCAAATGCTCTCAGGTAATCTATATGCGCCGCCATCTTGGTACTACTGTTTACTGCCACTGTGCAGCACATTTTGTTGGTGTTGATGACGTATGCTCTGATGAACCTTGGTTCAAAAAAAAAAAACCTGCTGAAAAACTTGGTTTCCGAAGTAGCACCAAGGTTTTAGGAAGGCTGAATGGAACCAGTTCAAGAACCAGGATTCAGGGTTTGGTTGGAAAAGGCTAAAAGAAGACCACAGCCTGGACAATTCTGATCTTTGTTGGCAGAGACAAAGCATGTGAAGAGATTCTTGTCCTGCTTAGTGCCGACCTATGTCATATTTCTTGAGTGCTGGATCCTCTGTTGTTAGTTATTGACCCGAGTAAGCAAAAGAAATCATAAGCTGTCATGAGTTGCCATGATAAATATTATGTCCGGTGATATAACCGTGTCCAGCTGTGATGATTAACTAGAAGACCCATGTGGCATAAGCCTTCATGACATCACACATTACAGCATCTGTCATTCCAGTTAATGGCAGTGGGAACATGATATTACTGGACAAATATTCAGTGGGATTAACCACAACGAGCACTTCTCAAACTTCGTGTGCATAGCTGACTTCGCATCCTCAAGCCAGTATGTCGTGTACTTTAATGATCCTGCAAGGGATATTTGTCATTTTGCTGCAGCTGAGCAGCACCACCCAGAGATGCGGAAGCCAAAGGGCACCACCAGGAATACTCAGTCAGTCCTGAGGTTTAAACCACAACCTTCTGGTGGCTGGCTAACCTCACCTAGCACTAGACTACTGGTCACCCAAGCCAACGGATGGAAATGGAGCCCCATCCCCCTACCCCTCCCCCTCAACACTGGCCATTACTGAACACAGTATAGTGAAGTAGCATGAGATCCACTCACTGGGACGGCTGTGAGTGTTTTTACTGTGTGTACTTGTTTATTTTGTTTATGTTTGGCTAGAGTGGCTGCAGCTTCTACACTGATACTCCTTATTTACTTGTAGAAGACACACATATACACTATATTGCCAAAAGTATTCGCTTGTCTGGCTTCACGTGCATATGAACTTGAGCGACGTCCCATTCTTAATCCATAGGGTTTAATATGATGCCGGCCCACCCTTTACAGCTGGGAAGGCTTTCCACAAGGTTTAGGAATGTGCTTATGGGAATTTCTGACCATTCTTCCAGAAGCGCATTTGTGAGGTCAGACTCTGATGTTGGACAAGAAGGCCTGGCTCGCAGTCTCCACTCTAATTCATCCCAAAGGTGTTCTATCGGGTTGAGGTCAGGACTCTATGCAGGCCAGTCAAGTTCTTCCACACCAAACTCGCTCATCCATGTCTTTATGGACCTTGCTTTGTGCACTGCAGTTGTGCCCAACTCCTGAAAAACAACCCCACACCATAATCCCCCCTCTCCACCAAACTTTACACTTTCAGTCAGATAGGTAGCGTCCTGTAAACCACCAAACCCAGACTGGTCCTTCAGATTGCCAGACAGAGAAGCGTGATTGGTAACTTCAGAGAACACGTCTCCACTGCTCCGTCCACTGCATTCCACGCTTTGCATTGTGCTCGGTGATGTAAGGCTTGGATGCAGCAGCTCGGCCATGGAAACCCATTCCATGAAGCTCTCTACACACTGTTCTTGAGCTAATCTGAAGGCCACATGAAGTTTGGAGGTCTGTAGTGATTGACTNGCTGTCGTTCCCAATCGCTTCCACTTTGTTATAATCCCACGGACAGTCGACTGTGGAATATTTAGTAGGGAGGAAATTTCACGACTGGACTTGTACAGGTAGCATCCTATCACGGTACCACACTGGAATTCACTGAGCTCCTGAGAGCGACCCATTCTATCACTAATGTCTGTAGAAGCAGTCTGCATGCCTAGTTGCTTGGGTTTATACACCTGTGGCCATGGAAGTGATTGGAACAAATGAATTCAATGAGTGCTGAAATACTTTCTGGAATACTGAATAGTTTCAGCAATATAGTGTGTGTGTATATGTATATGCAGTCAGGTCCCAAGGTCCCACGATTTAATGTGTTTTGGTGTTACATAATTTACCGCACACTTACTAGCTTTCACTTAGCCGCTGCTAGCCGAATAAAAGGTCTGCTGAAGGCAGGAAAGAGGCAGTAAACGTCCCCTGATCGCACAGCCATGGTGTTTGGAGAGGGGCTTATTATAGAGAGCGGAGCGGGTGAGAGGGGCACCTCTCCACACCTGCAAGCTTTTAAATATTACTGCAGCTGCATTTATGGAGACCCGGCCTACTTTTTTCCTAATGTAGCTCACTGAAGCTCGGCTGGTAAACACTACACAGGGTCCTCTCACAGGTCCTCCTGCTGTTCTACACATTTTCAGCTCACACCTGGTACGTCCACATGTTAGAGCTGCTTTATGGAACACATAAGCGTTTAACTTGTGGACAGACGAGCCTGAGACCAGACTCCAGTAAAAGTACTGTTACTGCAGTGACTCAAGCAGAGGAACCTGAGAGGTGTAGGATCCAGAAACTCCAGTACTGAGTTCCCTACAGGGCTGCAATGGAGCTTAGTATATCCAGCGTCTATCAACATAGGAACTGAAGTTTGTAGGAACTGAATTTTCTCCTTTTGGGACATTTTGGTCTTCAATGCTAAATTTGCATAAGTGGGTTTACGTCAGTTGTTATTACAGGTATATGTCAAGGTTTATTTAAATTGGACACACCCACCTAAAAGGATGTTGTTGGTGATCTTAAAGACTCTACAGTCTTACACTGATGAGAGTCTGAAACAGTATAATATCCTGATATACCACATACACTGTCCTGATGTACCACAGTGTTATATTTCTACCATATTCCCACCAGGTTATGGGGGCAATATTTATTGAGCTACACATGCAGAAGTAGTGTCTACTAGCGCAACATGCCGGACGTCTCGGCATGGAGCTGTAGAGGTTCCTAATGGTGTCCTGTGATAATCCATCCCATGCATCTTGAATATTCTCACACAGCTCCTGCAGATGGTGCGGTAGGGGTGGAGGTGGAGTGACACCAGGCCTTCTGGATGTGTGACGTGTGACAACAAACCATTCATCTTGGCGCTGACCACGGTGCCTCCACACACGGATTCATTGGTCGTCTCCACCAAGACTGAAGCGGGACTCGTCACTGAAGACAGTCTGGCACGACACCATTGCAGTCTTTGGCGACGCTGACATGGTGTTAAGGGCAGTCAACGTAACGGTCTGTGTGCATGTTGATTCCTTCTGGGTGCAACTATTTTTGCAACTGTTCTTTTGACAATGGGTGTATAGTTTAGTGAATATTCATGATGGACCGACCAATAGAATTGCTCCAAACCTGCTTAGAAATAAACCTTGTTCTATCAACTCCACTGCAGGTTAAGAAAGCTGGTTCATCCTCCTGTAAAGCTCCATTCTGCTCCGGTTTTTAAGGTGGACTGTATAATTCCATGAGTGCTATTTTATAGTTTGATACCTTCACTTTTATAATACAGTGAAGCATTAAGATAAACATAAGCCTTTTATGAGAAGCCGTGTCTAAACGTTTGACTGGTAGTGTACAAGGTTTTGCTCCAGCAGTGAGAATATGCACGATTATGCAGTTCTTCTCTATCAGTCATTGTTTGGCCGATGGCAGTTTGTCATTATATGAAGTGATTTGAGTGTGAGTAGTTTCTCTCCGGAGCTATTGAAAGATTCTGGGAGTGAAGTGCTGGACACAGCCAGGGCCAAAAGTGCAGTCACACACACACACACACACACACACACACACACATGCACACACTCCATCTTCCTGACAGTCATTAGTCTTTATTCTCAGTGCGTGACATGAATTGTTTCTGAATGCAGCCTGACAAGGATTGTCCTCCCATAAGCTGATAATTAAAAAAAAACCCACCCCCTTCCCTCGCAGGCCTCCCCCACCCTCAACAGTGACATTATGCTAATATGCTAAAATGCTAAGTATCCCAGTGTCTTCCTCAGCTGGACTCTTTCTCCTCTCCATTGTGTTTCCTGCTCTGTGAACATTGTCCCTTCTTTCTCTCCACATCCCAGTGGGCAGGCCTGCTGTGTGTGTGTGGGTGTGTGTGTGTGATGGACGGTTCTGGCCCGTCACCGCAAGCTTCTTAGCCAGCCAGTCAAATGTCACTGAAGCACGACTTCTCGAGATTTTCTCAGAAAGAGAATCAGTCTCCTTTTTTCCTGCCATTCAAAAGTTTAGAACGTCAACAATGTAAAAAACCTTCTTCATAATTTATTTATTTACTTGACCACACAGCATATACAGTACTAAAGTTAATAGGATAAAATCGATGTATATTTGCAAGAATATGTCAAGACAAATATGTATTTTGGTTATATTGTTTTTAATATAATAATACAAAAAATAAAAACAACAAAACCAAAGGACCCCAGAATGGAGCCTTGTGGAACACTTTTCAGGAGAGGGTGAATTCACATGTCTTTCAACATCCCACAACATATTTTGTGGTGTCATTTCCATTAAGTTCCTGAATTTGTTTAGTTTTCAAACATCTATAGATATTCTTTTCAATTTTATTAACCATGTGTTTAGCTAAAATATATTTAATATATAATATATTACAAAATCCCTTGTAATAAAAAGAGAGTTGCTTCTTTAACTGGAAATTGGTGGTGGGATTAAAGTAAACAACTCTCTTAATTACAAGGGATTTTGCCTTCTTTTAGCTGAACACATGGTCAATAAAATGTAGAAAAACATCTATAGGTGTTTAGAAACTAAACAAAATCAGCAACAAAATAGAAATTACACTATAAAATATGTTGTGTTAAACACTCAGAGTTGAAGGTGTTCCACAAGGCTCCATTTTGGGGCCATTTGCTTTGTTTTTTTTTGTTTGTTTTGCTTTTTTATTGTACTGAAACAATGCAAACAATATACATATTTGTCCTGATATATTCTTGCAAATATATGTCTGTTTTATCATATTTACTGTAATACTGTATGGATGTTTTACACTTTATCAACCATGTGCTAAATACAGGCAAAATCCCTTATAATAAGGAAAGTGGCTTCTTTAACTAGGAATTAGTTTTAAGCCAAAAGGAAGCCGCTCTCTTTAAACAAGAGATTGAAAATAAAACAAAACTAGGTCAAATATGTATTTTGTTTTATGTATTTTCTGGACAGTCAAAAAAAGCAAGGGTCCCCAAAATGGAGCTTTGTGGAACACCTTCAATTCTGAGAGGGTGAATTCACATGTCTTTCAACATTCCAAACATATATTTAACACAGTTCCATTTCCATTTAGTTCCTGATTTTGAATTTCTAAACATATATGGATGCTTTTCTACATTTCATTAACCATGTGTTTAGCTAAAAGAAGGCAAAAGTTAAAACTTTAACTGGAAATTGGTTGTAGGATTAAAGTAACCCTTCTTTTAGCTAAACACATGGTTAATAAAGTGTTGAAAAACATCTAGATGTGTTTAGAAACTAAACAAAATCAGGAACTAAATCGAAATGATACAACGAAATATGTTGTATTGAAGTCTCAGAGTTGAAGGTGTTCCACAAGGCTCCATTTTGGGGCCGTTACCTTTTTTTAAATTATTATATTGAAACAGTGCAACCCATAAACATATTTGTCCTGACATATTCTTGCAAATATATGTCTGTTTTCTATCTATCAAGTGATTGCACACTTTGGAACAGTATACTTTTCCAATTTCACTGGTTTAATTTCCCTCATGTATACACTTTGCATATATACAAATTTGCAAAAGCAATATTTTACATTCAGACAGACCTTACCACACTTCAAATCAATTCTGCCCCATTTCATTTTTATAGTCTACATTATACCTGTCTTTTTTATCCTTTTTTTTAATCTAGTGATTACAATATCCAAGTCACAGTCCCAAACAACAACACTAACAAACAACATTCCCAGCTCCACTTTACCCAGGGTGCAATAGGATTCCCATTGTCATCTGACCCATTGTCATGCGGCTTTTTGAAGGGTGGATGGCTTTCTCTCTTTTTTATGCCTGTCTTTGGTGGGAAGAAGCTGCCTGACTGATGGTGCTGGGGTTTCAGAAAGAAAGACTTTAGCCTGAAAGCCTGAGAAAGCACAAAAGACTCAGAGAGGTGAAGAGGGAGCAAAGCCAAAAGCTCAATCAAGTGACAGTGCCACTCAACGCCATGGCATGTATCACTGATTTGACTCCTCGGTATTTAAACCTTTTAAAGCATTCAGTGTGTTTATTAGACAGGGACAGTGTAGATAATCACTGACACAAGAAGAGAAAACAGTTCTTCCAGCCAGTGACGTGTTGTTTTGAGCACTGCTTTAAAACAGATTCTACAGTCTTACACTGAACAGTCCATATCCTGATATACCACATATCCTCTTGATGTACCACAGTATGATATTTCTCCATATCTCCACCTCTAATATGTATTTAGTGGTGTAAAAACTTTGATCTCTTTTTCTGCACAGTGTAAAAGCTCTAGTTCTCCTTATTAGTGAATATTCATGAGGGATCGACCAATAGAATTGCTCCAAACCTGCTTAGAAATGAACTTTGTTCTATCAACCTCCACTGCAGGTTAAGAAAGCTGGTTCATCCTCCTGTAAAGTTCCATTCTGGAGGGTTTTTAAGGTGGACTGCATAATTCCATGAGGGCTAGACTGATAGTGTCCTTAAGTATTATTTATATATCTAAATTCTTTGGGTTAAATGCTGATCTATGAGCAAAAAAGAAAGGGTCCTAGAATTGAACCTTGTGGTACTCCTATTTTTGCAACTTTGATAAAGTGAGTTCATATAAATTATTTAGACATCTTATTCTCCAAAATCCAAATTTAAAATTTTCAAATTTTCAAATTTAAATCAGTGCCAAATGTAATTTTGCAAGTATGTGTCTATATAAATAAGTATATATATATATATATATATATATATATATAGACATACTTATTTTATCCAAACATATAATATTTTATTGATCCCGAAGGAAATTGCAGAGAATGTGGAGATGCAGAGATGCAGAGATGCAGAGGATTTAACCCTGAGCCTCATACATGCAAAGTGCTCTACCAGTGTGCTACATCCCCGCGTATGTATATGTTATAAATAACAATTTAATAAACGTATAAGCAAAAAAAACCCAAAAAACAAGGGTCCCACAACTGAGCCTTGTGGTACACCTAAAGACAGATGTAATGTGTATAGGTCTTCAAGCCTATACAGCTTAGACTTTTAAAACAGAGAAACAAATAAACTGTAAATATAACAGTGCAAATTTAAACAGGGTTAAATGTAATTTTGCAATTATGTGTCTATATATACACTTTTTTGGGGTGAAAAAAAGCAAGGGGTCCCAACATTTAGCCTAGTAGTACACCTTTTTTGAAACGCAGATTAAGTGACTTCACACAGTTTGTTTTGACACTTTGGCCTTAGAATTCCAAATATGGTGGAACACAAAGTCTCAGAGAGGTGAAAGGGCAAAGCAAAAAGCCCGCAGCCAATGAAGTCACATTGCCACTCAACATGATTAAGATCATTTGTGGGCCTGTGTCACTGACTGGTCTCCTCTTTATAAAATCAAATGATGTTTTTGTGATTTATTACTTATTTGACAGGGACAGTATAGATAAACATTGCCAGTATTTTGTAGATTTTGTCATTGCTGAGGCTTTTAAAACTGACACAAAATTAGGCAAAGGCAAACAAGGCAAAGTATGTGTCTATATATATATATATATATATATATATATATA
>CM067489.1:2427829-2443627 GCA_034552555.1 Semaprochilodus insignis
ATGAGCCTCACGCTGCTGCTGATGTGTTTGCCGCTGATGCTGGTTCCCCGCGGTGAAGATGAGGAGTTAAAGCTGTAGAGTTTTTGGAACCTTTCATTAGAACGCCTCGAACGCTTTATGCGAGTTTGATGACGGGGCCCTTCTGCCTGTAATTAAAGCACATCATACCCTCTTGCGTTCTCTTCGCTTCTGTCTTCTCCTCTGGAATATAATGTTGTTCCATCGCTAGAGTAAACAGTAATTCTTTAAGACAGTCTTAGTGGACAATATAGTTATACACTTAAGGACCCTTAGTACGCACGTGTGCCCGACCCTCAGCCAGGCATCTTCCCTGATTATATCTATTATCTAGGGGTTTGAGTTTTTCTCTAGTGACTCATTCCTTATGTTGTATACTGTTGTGCAGAACTGTATCCCTCGGCCTCACCGGTATCCGGCCCCCCACATATCCAGCTTGAAGCACTCTTTAAAATTGGTTTCCACCTTCAAGGTACATCATTACAAGTGCAGTTTCCTTTGTATTTAAACCAAGATGTCTTAATTTAGAGACTGCTGCAGCACCACTGCATGTGGCAGCTAGGCATGTTTACAACAGATGCAGGAATGGCTACATTTGCCATTTTGGCCAAAGTGTCCCTGGATTAGTCTGGATTAACCCTATCAGACCCTCTGTCCTGATGGAATTCAGTACAGTTTACCATGTGTATGAAATAAGACAATTCATCTGGGTGCTTCACTGCTTACTCTATTGCTTATTATATGCAGGGGTGCATTAACCATGTCATGGGCCCTCTGTGCTGCAGGTGGTCAGGTGAGGCCAATCACTCTCTGAGCGTTTCTTTGGCCAATGCGTTAGTGGGCAGTGAGCACACTTGCCCAGAGCAGCGGGCAGCCCTATCCACACCACCTGGGGAGCAGTTGGGAGTTAGGTACCTTGCTCAACTTCAGTCGTTACTGTCGACTCAGGGAACCTACAGCCACCAACCTGCATGTACTGCCCAACTCACAACTGTGGTCTTGAGCCCTGTGGGTCTTACCGTCGGCTTAGGGAATTGAACCAGCGACCCTATGGTCACATGGCTGGTTCCCTAACCTCCAGCCCACGCCTGCTCAATTCACGAAACTTGTTAGAGAAACTTGTTAAATTCCAAATATTTGCCATTAAGAATGAATGGGGTAGAAGGGTAGATCTACTATCTACTGTACTTCTGCTCAACCAACAGACACCGTTTCACATACACCATTTCAGGGCAGACCCCCAAGCACAAATTCAATGTTGGTCTGACCTGCACTCGTCTGTTGGTCTTATTTTCCCACCCCTCGTTTCTTCCATAGAATTCCCCCTATTGCTTCCTTTAACCTACAGCCACCAACCTGCATGTACTAACTCAGGGCAGATCCCCAAACTCTAATCCACAGTCATACTGTCACGCCTCTGGGTCTCCCTGACACAGCCGATCTACCGGACTCCATTCCTCAGAGTGCACTACCTGATGACGTCACACCCACATGTCCCCAGCCATCCAATCAGTCACGGTCTAGGTCACCCGAGTTTTGATTAGCTTCACCTGTCATCATTTACACACACCTGTATTTAAACCCCTCTCTCACACACACACACACACACACACACACATTGCCAAGTTTTGCCAAACACTGTTTGCAATTCAGTTGTTGTCAGTGTTGTCTCTGTGACTTACCTATCGATTTTCCTGGTACTGATTTCCCTTCATCTCTGATTTTCTCTCTCTCGATTCTCCCTTTGGCTCTGTCTGCTATTTTCTCGCTGGTTCTGACCATCCTTGTGTGTTCTGACCATTCTCTTGGATTTCCCTTTGGATTCGGTTGCTGGCTTGTTTGATCTCCTGGCTCTGACCCCTGCTTGTCTCTTATTCTGGACCCGGCATTCCCCTGTTTATATGTGTGCTTGTTATTTGCTGTTGTGCTCAGCTTCCTGGTTGTTCTTTGTTCCTGACACATACTGACCTACACTCCTCTATGTATTGTTCACTCATCCCTCGTTTCTTCCATAGACGCCATTCATTTTTAGCAACACCTTAGCAAACGGCCAGTAACATGAACAGCTGCGCAATCGCTCTACACTTTCTTCAGGAAATGGACTTTTCTCGTTGTGCATTGAAATGTGTTCTCTGTAGAGCAGTGCTCACCAAACCTCCTCCTGGTGATGTCATTTCCTGCAGAGTTTAGTTCAAACCGGCATCTAACATGCTTCCCACTCCTAATGCATCTAATCCAGCCAGTCAAGGTCTTCTGAAGATGTTAAAATGCTGAAGCAGGTGTGACTGCTTGCAGTTGGAACCAGACTTTGATAGAAGATAGATCTCTATACCTCCAGGGATGGTGACCACTGTTGTAGAGGATGTGTAGCTTTGTCCATACATATAGACTACCATGTAATCAAGTCCATTACGGCAACTTCAGACGTTGCGCATTAGACGACTCTGCCCAATCAACTACAGGGGAGACCAATCGGATATCTGGTAGAACCATCGCTTTAACTCAAGCTTAAAAGTGTTACATGTGTGTCTATTGTATGTCCACCGACATAACTCAATCACTCACTCCGTCCGGGCTGATGGCCTTGATCTTTGTGCCCCTGTATTGTCCCAACACTGTTTGTTATAGTTTCACCCCCACTCTCGTGGCTGCTAACAGGTGCCAAGCAGCTGTCACTGAGAGGACTGTAATGGTCATGACTAAAGCATCTCAGATAAGGAGGGAATTCCCATAGGATCAACTTAATTACCCCTACCACTAGTTCATCAAAACATGAATAAGAATATAACAGTTTAATAATAATTATGTAATAATAGTAGTATAATAATGCATATAATATTATTCCATTGGTTCCTGACTCTGGACTCATGGACTCATTGAGTTTCATCAGCAGCACCTGGTTTAATTCAAAGAAGGTCTTACTGACTGAAATAGTGGACTTCCTCAAAGACAACTTTGGAAAGGCACACATCAAGCCACTTCAGGCTCCTGCAGATGGTGCTGCAGAATGATAGGGGCTATAATGTGTGATCCATAGATTGAGAGGAGGTGATACGGTGCAGTGAATGTCTCGTTCCATGTGTGGAAAATGGCTCCAAAGCAGATGTTAATGATTGGCTAAAAAGGAGTGACTGCATTTGGGCGTGCCAAAGACCATAGTGTGAAGGAAGTAGCTGAATCTGCAGGTGTATGGAAGCGTACGGTCATACGGGTCTACCAGCAGTGGCTAAAATCCCGGTCTGCAGGGAATTCTCCTCGGAATTGTGCCAGGGAAGGCATCCACCAAATCTGGCCTGACTGCGCAATTCTTTGATGCATGAGTGTCTGAAGCATCCCAAATCCAACCCCCTTTAACCCCCTGACCACTAGATAGACTCTTCCACTCCAGTGTAAACAAGCATATTGCAAGCATTACGCTATATCGCCTTGCTTACAGTATCGCAATATATCGCTATACATCGAATCGCAACTCCTGCATCATGATGCCTATAATATTGCAGGTTTCCTGCCAATACATATCCCTGCATGCTAAGGCATCTGTCACAAGCTTCAAGTATAACATCAAATGCCATTTATGAGCTACGAGCGATGTCTACGTTTAATCTAGAACTGCCAAACACAGTCACATGAATTGGTGTTAGCTTAGTGCTAACAAACTACTAAAATCTCATAGAGCTGCTAGCAAAAGTTAGCATTATCATGGGTTAATGTATAATATGTGCACATCTGAATCAAGTAAATCAAATCCCCATTGTGTGTTGTATGAAGTGGTCAGACTCTGACAGTGTGCCAGGCAATATAATACTGAATCTAGAGTGGCTCATGCCCCCTGCAGAGTGGAGCTGGAGAGTGAGTTATTGTACCACAGCTGGGACAAATGGAGGGCATCCCGGGTCTGGCATCCAGCTGGGTGAGGCTGGAAGCTGTAATGGCCGTGGCATGTGACAGTGGCCCAGGAGAGGAACCAGGGGTGACATCAGAGCTGATACCGGTCGCCTGCAATGTCATGGTTGGTGAATGAGATCAGCCTATCCGGTTGTTAGGACCTGAAATATTGACCTCACGTCTGGGTTCAAGCCTCTACTGTGCTGGCTGAGGCTCTTACCTTTTCAGTGCTTTGTCTCTTGTTGTTTGAACAGATCTGAGTCCAGTAGTCATTCTACTGCTTTCCTTGTGATGAGAGAGAGAAGATGAAGGTAAGGTGGATAAGGTAAGGTACAAAAAAACCGGTGGGCCCTAATGTTAGCTAGCTAGCTTACCTAGTTAGAGCCAGCACACACTGGTAAAAACCAAACGCACAGCTAATGCACTTAGTGTTGGACAGTAACTCAGTAAGTGTAATGCGTTAGTGTACTGTAAGTAGCCTGTCGGTGTACAGTAACTCAGTAAGTGTAATGCGTTAGTGTGCTGTAAGTAGTGTGTCGGTGTACAGTAACTCAGTAAGTGTAATGCGTTAGTGTGCTGTAAGTAGAGTGTCGGTGTACAGTAACTCTGTAAGTGTAATGCGTTAGTGTACTGTAAGTAGAGTGTTGGTGTACAGNCTCACGTCTGGGTTCAAGCCTCTACTGTGCTGGCTGAGGCTCTTACCTTTTCAGTGCTTTGTCTCTTGTTGTTTGAACAGATCTGAGTCCAGTAGTCATTCTACTGCTTCCTTGTGATGAGAGAGATTCCAGAAAAACAAAGTTTAACACCGGTGGGCCCTAATGTCAGCTAGCTACCTTACCTAGCTAGAGCCAGCACACACTGGTAAAAACCAAACACACAGCTAATGCACTTAGTGTTGGACAGTAACTCAGTAAGTGTAATGCGTTAGTGTACTGTGAGTAGCGTGTCGGTGTACGGTAACTCAGTAAGTGTAATGCGTTAGTGTACTGTAAGTAGAGTGTTGGTGTACAATAACTTGGGGATCTCTACTTTAACTCAGCTACATGGTTCGGTCTAGACATTAAGTGATTTAGTGTCTGGTTTAGACATGCTAAATGGTTAATATAAGCCTCGTAATTTGATTTGCTGGTTGACTATATTTTGAGTATAATATAGACATTTGATTTGTCTTTTATTACTGCCATTTATGAACACATATTCCATATTCCAAAAAGTACATTCTCTTAGTCATTAGCAACCCCTCTCCTACACAGTTTGCTAGTACCATTCCCATTTTATTCTCAGTGATCAAGCGCCATTAATCAACCTTCTGGACTGTTCTCCTAATGAGTTTCTAATAGGTTTCGGCATTGATCCAGTACCATTAGCCGTAATGTGTCTTCTTTTTCCTTCCTATCTGTGCGAGAGAATCTGTGAAGTTAGGCTGTAAGACAACACTCTTCCTGACCGGCTGCCTGGGTAGCTGATGCTCCCCTGGGCATCGCGGCACTGTGTTACTTGCTTTGCCCAATCTGGCAACATCCACAGCCAAGGAAAACATGGCAGTAACATCCTGTGTGGAGAGAGAGAGAGAGCGAGAGAGAGAGAGAGAGAAGGGGAAAAGAGAGGGAAAGCTGCTGCTGATTAAGAAGTGTGCCGGACTGTAATTGGAAATGACTGGGCCCAGAGCGTATCCACCCGCGCTGTGAAATGTGCTCTACTGCTTCAGCCCCTAACACTCGCAGGATTAGCCTACAGCCAACACGGATACACTGTGCGTGTATGTGTTGGGGGGTATGTGTGTTAGTGAATGTGTATGTTAGAATGTTGAATATCAGATGTGTAGATACTGTAGATGCTCATTCTGAAATTTAAGCCTCCGACTTGTTTCCACAGATTGACTGGGAACTTTAAAGTTACGTGTTGCGTAATGATCAAAAAACATCTTAAGCAGGCAATGCAGTTATGCCTGGCCTACACAGGGGTGAATACACAGGATGCCTTATGAGCACGGATCAGTTGAAGCTTATCACTAATGCAACAGCTTAAGCATTAAAGACCCCCATGCTTTGGAGATGGATATCACCACATGGGCTTGTTGTTGCTGCATCCACAAATGCAGGTACTAGTACTATGCACAGCGGAAGTCATATTTCATCAATGTCCAGAGATGCCGCTCATTTGAAATGGACTGATGCATGATGGATATACGCTCATCGTCAAAAGAATAGCTGCACTCCGAAGGAAGTGTAGGACTGCAGTGCAATTGGGAAGGAAGATAAAGGTTACCAGGAACAATAACTGATGATCAGTTTAGACTGATATGATCAATATTTATTGAGATACACATACAGAAGTAGTGTCTCTCAGTATGGCGTCGGACCGCCATGTTTGCTAACGCAATATGCCAGATGTCTCGGTATGGAGCTGTAGAGGTTCCTAATGGTGTCCTGTGGTAATCCATCCCATGCAGCTTGAATATCCTCACACAGTTCCTGCAGATGGTGCGGTAGGGGTGGAGGTGGAGTGACACCAGGCCTTCTGGACGTGTGACGTGTGACACCAAACTGTTCATCTTGGTGCTGACCACGGTGCCTCCACACACGGATTCGTTGGTCGTTTCCACCAAGACAAAAGCGGGACTCGTCACTGAAGATGACCCGCTGCCATTCCGAGTCAGTCTGGCACGACACCATTGCAGTATTTGGTGACGGTGACGTGGTGTTAAGGACAGTCGTCGTAACGGTCTGCGTCCTGCGTCATGCAGCCGTCTGCCGTGCTGGCACTAACAGGATGACTCATGGAGGGTATCACTGCTCGCTGGATGTCTGCAGGTAAAGCAATAAGGCCCGTCCTTGCTTACATCATGGCTGAACATGAAACTTGAATCATTCTCATGTCTCACAATGTCAAACGTACCTACCAATTTTCAATCCTGTCGGCTGATTCCTTCTGGGTGCAACTATTTGTGCAACCATTGGTGCTTGTCTGGATGCTGTTTGTTAGCCTAAAAGTGTTGCATACAAGAGCAAACTCAACAATAACAGCAGCAACAATGGAGGAACCTCAAGTTCTGAGTTACCTGTTACTGCAATAGGGTTTGAAGCGAAGAGTCATTATGGGTGGCAAGAGTTCTTTTAGAAATAAGGATCATCCAACTTTGAAAGATAAATTCCAAACGTTCAACTTGGAAAGTGAGGCTTGAAGAGCAGCTTTTCAACTGTGCATCTGTTCTTCCTTGTTCAGTCACTATAATACTGGATTAGTTAAGGGTTGCTAATACACTTTGTGCTGTGGAGAACATGCCAATTGAAAGCATCTTTGTTGACACCCGGAAGTAGCTTTTCTCGCTGTGGAGAACACTGGTGCCTCTGGACCAGAGCTCCATTATCCCACAGGAGATCTGCAAGCCATCGCGGGGTCCACAGTGAGAGCAACCGAAGGAATGGGAAAGTCAGAGAAGGTACAAACCTACTTCTTTCTTTTGAGCAGTTTAAGGAGGTGCACCATTTCTGGAGGTACATTAAATACCAGGTCCATGTGTGGAGCAGACGGAGCAAGCTCCTGTTTTGTCTCCCTGTTCTAAAAATGAGTTTAACATGTAGTCCTGATGTGGAGGACACATCGGATATTAAACTGATAAGATACTACATCTTAGCCAAAAGGTTGAGGCGCAAACCTACAGTGCCATCTCTGATAAAGGGCGAAAGGAGATCCCTCTCAAACACAAAGGAGAGTTAGCTCTTAGCTGAGAATACCGGGAGTGTTTGTGGGAATACCAGGAGTGTGGTTTATGTGCTTTACTGAAGCCTGGCTACATAAGCTAATTCCTGACGCTAATGCTAACACTGAGGGTCTCCAGCTGGCGAGAGTGGACCAGAACAACAGTGGGTTGACAATGTTTGTGAACTGGTGGAAGTGGTGGAATTCGGGTCACATTAATGTAAAAGAACAACTGTGCAGTCTGGGCATTGAGCTATTAGCAGTTAGCATGCAACCAAACTACCTGCACAGGGAATGTTCTCATGTTATCGTGATAGTAGTGCACATACAACCATCTGCTGTCGCTGGTTTAGTGCATGATGTTATCCACAAGATGATCAGGGCTACAAACTAGGCCTGTTCGTCATCTCAGGGTACCAGTCTGTCCTGCATTCTGCCAACAGGACCAACAAATGGGATATTGGACTTGCTATATGCCAGTGAGGCATGTAGCTCTACTGGACTACTTCTCCACATGGAAACTCCACTACTGTCTCTTGGTGGACCTCTTGTGCTAAGGCAACCCGTAATGACCAAGGATGTGGTCAGCTGAGGCTCCATGTTAACCCCATGTTGTGAACCCCATGTTAAGGATATGGATGGTCTCCTGGACTGTGTAACAAACCACATACAATTTGCATGGACAACACTGTGCCATGTAAGACTATGCTAACCCTCAGCTACCCGAAGGCCCTGTTAAACAAGAAGAGCAGGGCCTTTAGGATTGGTGATGGAGATGGTATGATGAGTATACAGAGGGAGCCAAAGGTGAGAAATACAGAGGTTGAGGACGACTATAGGAGGATAATGGAGACAGATCTCGAGAGGGGTGATGTAGAAAGTGGTTTGGAACAGAATAAAGCAAGTGTCAGGCTGTAAATTGCCCTCCAATCAGCAGGCTGAGGTGAGCTGGACGAGGGCAAATGAGCTAAACACTTTCTTCAATAGGTTCAATGCTGGGCCATCTGTAAATCCGTCACCTGGGACATCACTGCATCACATTCTCACTTTGTGTCCTCCTCAGCCCCCAAATGATGAGCACCCCTTCCTCATCTAGGAAAGTGTGTGTGGAGTCATGCAGTACATATACAACCTCACCCTGAGACTGCAAAGGGTCCTGGTACTTTAGAATGCATAGTCCCAATACCAAGGATCAGGTACACCAAAGAACTGACTGACTACAGACCTGCAGCACTGACGTCACATCTAAAGAAGTGACTGGAGAGGTTCTGGACCCCTTACAACACTGGACGCCTTAGTTTGCCTAATGGCCATATGTAAGGGTTGGGGGTGCTGTTACACAGAGCTTGCCCATACCTGTAGACAGCAGGAACCACTGTGACAGTGATGTTCCTCTCTAGTTTGACCTCTCTAGTGCCTTCAACACCATCCAGACCTGAGGAACAAGTTGAGTGCAACGCTGCGGATACTCTTCTGGTATCAACTGACCAAAAGGCCCCAGTACAAGCAGTTATAGAATTATGTGCCAGAGCATACAGTTAGCAGTACAGGTGCTCCACAGGGGACCTTTCCTAGTGCACAGCTTGGTGGACTGGAGTCAGCACATCCATCTTAACCTACCTAAGCAACAGGGCTTGTGGTGGACTTCCGGGAAGTCTCCTCTGGCTCCTGTCGCCATCCCGGGTAAGTACACTAAGGTGGTTAACACCTACAAGTACCTGGGGGTTCATCTGTGTGACAAGTTGGGATGGGAAGTGAATGTGGACAAGCTGCACAAGAAGGGCCAGAGCTAACTTTACTTTCTGAGGAAGTTGAGGTCCTTCAGTGTGAGAGGCCAGGAGCTGAGGACATTCTATGAGTCTGTGGTGTCAAGTGCTATTTCTTATGCTGTTGTGGGCCGGGGCAGCAGTGTTACAGTGAAGGACACCAACAGACTGAACAAGATCATTAGAAGGGCTGGCTCAGTCCCGGGGGCTAAATTGGACACAGTGGAGATGGTGGCGAATAGACGGATGCTGGCAGAGGTGTCAGCGATCATGAAGGACCCCTCCCACTCACTCCACAAGACACGACAGGGACCGTACTGCACAATGAGCAGCAGACTCATCGCCGCAGGTAGGAATGCTTTTGCAGGTCATTTCTCCCAGCAGCCTGGACTGTTCGGGTCCGCCTTCTAATGCATGCTTATGCATCATCGTACATCTATATACGTATCATCTACACGGCACTCTGTTACTTCTTATTCTGCACTGGTCATGCTCTTTTGCACTATATGGTATCTCATAGTAAAGTCTGAGCACTGCCAGATAATAAAAGTAATCAAAGTAAAGGAATTGTATGTTGGTTTAGGCAGAGCCAGCCCCTGGCATAGGCATTACAGGTGAATGCTAGGGGCACTGTCCATCCATGAGGTACCCAGATGCCCCAGTTTAGTTTCACTTTTGCTAGTTTTTACTACTGTTTATACTATTATTAATAAATCCTACATAAAAGCCCACAGCATCATAATTTCATAGTCTGTTAATGTGAGCCCTACCTATATGCAACGGTTAGCTAACAACATAGCAGCTGCCAGGCTGAAGTTAGCTAGCTCAATAATACACTTGTTGTCAAAACAACAGTTGCACAAATAGCTGCAACCAAAAGACATTAAACCAACAGGAATGAAACTTAGTCGGTAGGTTTGACATTATGAGATATGCAAATGATTACATTTTCCCATTCGGCTGCGCATGTGACGTAAGCAAGGATGGGCCTTATTACTGTACCTGACTGACCCAACAGCCACGATTGTGGACATTCAGCGAGCAGTGATGTCCACCATGAGTCATCCTGTTAGTGCCAGCACCATTGGCAGATGGCTGCACCACGTGGGACTACATGCACACAGCCTGTTTCAACGACTGCCCTTAACACCACGTCACCATCACCAAAGACTGCAATGGTGTTGTGCCAGACTGTCATGGAGTGACTCAGTATGGCAGCGGGTCATCTTCAGTGACGAGTCCCGCTTTTGTCTTGGTGGAGACGACCAACGACTCCGTGTGTGGAGGCACCGTGATCAGTGCCAAGATGAACAGTTTGTTGTCACACGTCCAGAAGGCCTTGTGTCACTCCACCTCCACCGCTACCGCACCATCTGCAGGAACTGTGTGAGAATATTCAAGCTGCATGGGATGGATTATCACAGGACTCCATTAGAAACCCTTACAACTCCATGCCGAGACGTCTGGTGTGTTGCATTAGCAAACATGATGGCCCTGGCGTCCTGGTAACCTTTATCTTCCTTCCCAATAGCACTGCAGTCCCAGACTTCCTTCTGGGTGCAGCTATTCTTTTAATGATGAGTGTATTTGCTGCCTAATAAATAAATAGATAGCTAGCTAGCAAGAGTTAGCCTCAGTTACTTCCACTCTAAATCTGTTAGGAACAGTTGGAAAGACTATTAAGGTGTTTAGGGAAATAGCCTTCATCATTTAGAGAAATACAGTTTCTCCTGTCTGCCTGAGGTAAACATTTACTGCCATCTTAGCCTGGTTAGCTAGCCAGTGTTAGCCCTGCTAATAACAGTGAATTAAAAGGCGTTTTCTTTAGTCATTAATTGATGTAAGCCGGATTTTCATTTTCAGCTCATTCACAGTATTGAGAGAAGTGCACACTGAATACATGTTCTGTGCATGAATACTAGGTGTAATATACTGTTCATGTTTTAGGCTTTAATGTGGCTCAGGTGCTATTATTACCAGGGTTTCATCATCCAAGGAGCACCAGCCAAAATCTTGCCTAGGGTATCAGATTTGTCAGGGCCGGCTTTGGGGTTAGGTGACATCAAATGTGTCAAATGAAACAGTGCTGTAATCCACCTCGGCTCTGCCCTTAGTGCCAGATGCACTCTCTCTGAACCAGTCGAGCATTCAGACTGGAATTCGCGTCATTAAACAGATTCTTTTAAAAACCTGCACATTTCCCCTGAAATAGAGTCGGAATGGAGTCGGAGCGTGATCCTCCGTCACCTTTCTTCGCTTTTAAGGCCTATTTAAACTCCTCCTTTTCACAGTCTTCTCATCTCTCTCCTCTCCTGTCTGCACCATATGTGCTGTGTCATAGGCAACATCTGCTATAGCAGTTTAAGCTATTCCCACATCAGTACTTTCACAGCCCGCATCCAGCACCTCCTCAGCTCAGCCACAGCCGGCAGCTAAACACAGTAAAAGGTGTTCCGAAAAAACTGCTCCCTGCTCATCGTCCGTGATGTCCGATATGTCTGCCCTGGGGTGCGCATTTTGGCCTGACAAGTGGGGAATGCTATAGGATACCTACAATATGGAGTGACTCAGAATGGCAGCGGGTCATCTTCAGTGACGAGTCCCGCTTTTGGGCTGCAAATGCCGTATACCAGCAACACCCCGAAAGGTCCAGACACTGAAATAGTGGAATGCCTCAATGGACGTCTACCGTGGTCTGACCAGTCAAGCTTCCAGATGGTTGATGGAAATAACGGGCATCACGGCCAAATAAGTAGGTGCGGATGGAGTAAATCCTGGACTCGCTAACAACAAAAATGTCTGAACATACCAACAGAACATGAAAGCCAGGTGATACTGTTTTGCTTCACCCTTCTACCATAAAAGGACGGGAGGACGATATGAAAAAGAAGTGGCCAAAAACCACATATGGAAGTGTTTTGCATACTTTGCGGAATAATTAGCATTAGCGACGGAGCGGCTATGAATAAACTTGGAAAGCTCCAAGTCACGGCAGTATCGTCATAGCAATATGGTCAGGCAGGTCCTAGTGAAGGCGGTCAGCGCTTACGATGATGTTGATCCTGGCCAGAGCCTGGAGAGCCAGCATCATCATGACTGGGTGGCCACTGTAGAGAAGAAGAGCTTCACACAACGGGATGCTCAAGCATTGCGGGATTCGGGATGCCATGAAGACTTTTCTTGCTGCTGTTTTATGGAAGGAGTTTCTTCCTTAAGTGAGATTAAATCACTTGAGTCAGGTTAAATTGTGACAGAGTGATTCCGGTACATGTTCACTGGCAGAGCCATCAAATTCGGGATTGTTGGTTATATGCAGTAGGCACGGTGGTAAATGGACCGAACTAAGTTACATAAATTTATATTTCAAAGCAATGTATGAATTAATAAATGAGCACTCTTAGTGGGCTTTTGTATGCTGGAGAAGGAATAAACTGTCCTGTGAACTGAGAAGCGTCTTTCACTCCAGGACCGTGATTAATAATTGCAATTAGCTACAATAAATATGTGACTAATCGGAATTACCTACAGGAAGCATAATGATTTACTATCAGTGGCTAACCACACAAAATAATACAATTAATCATGATTAATATGATTAATCACAACTGACTACAAAAAACCATGTGCTTACTTTAGATCAACTGCTCAAGACAATACAATTAATGATTGTAACGATTAATCATGATTGTCAACACCAAAAAATGATGCAATTGATCACAATTAATTACACAAAACGGGCAATTAATTGTGATTAGCTGCACTAAGCACTACAATTAATCATGACTATCAGCACAAAAGCATGCAATTAATCACAATTAACTACACAAGACCATGCAATGCATTGTTACGTACGCAAAACAATATAATTAATCACAATTAAAAACACAAAACGAGAAATCAATTAGATGATTAGCTACACTGAACAATACAAATAATCATCATCAGCACAAAAATCATGCAATTAATCACAATTAACTATATGAACAATTGAACAATTAAATGTGATTTGCTGCACTAAGATATACAATTGATCATTATTATCAACACAAAAATAATGCAATAAATCACAATTAACTACACAAAACAGGCAATTCATTGTGATTAGTTGGACCAAACTATACAATTAATCATGATTATCAACATAACAATAATGCAAATAATCCCAGTTTACTACACAAAACCGTGCAAGTCATTCAAGCAAAATGTTTTATTATTAATCGCTAACCACACAAAATAATACAATTAGTCATGATTAGCTTTAATATGATTAATCATAATTAACATAATTAATTTTAGAAAATCATGTGCTTACTTTAGATTAACTGCACAAAACAATACAATTAATCACAACTCTCAGCACAAAAATGATGCAATTAATCACAACTGACTACACATTATAATATTAATTAATTATATTAATCATATTTTGCCTGCTTGACAGTACTACATTCATAACCTCTTAGCTACATTAGCTTTGTAGCTCCTGTAAAAGCCTAAAGAAGCAAACTTCAGACCCCCAACACGTCTTGGCTAGGAAACTGTGCATTCCACTTTCTGTCCTAGCTATAGCTTTAAGTATCTCCCTCCACCTCTTCCACCCCAGTACGCACTGCACGTCCACTCGCTCCAGACGGGCAGAAGCAGCCTCTTTGTTTAGCGACCTGATGCACATTACACCCTGGCTGGAGCCACTAATTTGCTGCTGCATTACTTTGAGGCCGCCATAATTCGGTTTTCTTCAAGGTTTAAGCTGTGCAAATATTTTCCATGGCAGCAACAAAAGAATTTTCCCTCTTTCTAAACGCTGCTGCTCCTTTATCCTCCGCGCTTCTCCTCGTGCCTTTCCTTTTAGCAGATTTGGTGCCGATCGTGCTTTAAATTCTCTTTAAAGCACCATGAACAATAGACATGAAATAGATCAAAGCTTTGATTCCTTATTGGCTCCTTTTACCTAAAGCCCACTTAGACTAGCATATAGGGTTTAAAACTATGGCCACCCTGGTAACCAGGCCTTCATCACCTGGATAAGGTGTGTTAGATTAGGGCTGGAGATACAGGCTGGCCACCGTTTTTGAAACCATCTGTTCACAGTTTGTGCTAACCATTAGCCCTTCATCAATGGCCAGTTTCTGACCATCGCTCTTGGTTGGGTATTTCTAGGTGGTGGCTCAGTATTAGCCTAGCAGTGACACTAAACACCAGCAACACCTCTGCACCGTCATACCAGCACCACATACACTACCACAACAATGTCACAGCAGTCAGAAAGTGGGCAATGATGAATGGGATAGAGGTAGACATGTACAAACACTGGTGTCCCACAAGGCTCAGTACTGGGTCCTCTTCTCTTTTCACTCTACACTCGTTCATTTTTTTTTTTTTTACCACTGTTATGATAATGACACCCAACTCATGCTTTCCTTCCCACCTTCTGATCCTCAGGTTTCCAGCTGCATCTCAGCCATGTGAGCCCTTGAGCTCATGGGAAGATTAGTAAGGTTAGCAAGACAGTAAGGATAGCCTTAATACTGAATGCTAAAGGTCTGAGTGACTTAGCTGAAGGAATGGACTCCAGATGCTTTTCCTGCGCACCACAGAGAAGATACTAGAGAGAGCGTCACTCCTGTGTTAGGAGAGCCGCTGCTGAGGAGGTTTTAATGAGGATGCTCTGACATTTAGCGCTAGTGCTAACCTCAGTGGCTGCTGGCTGCCCGACCGTCATCAAACAGGAATATGAAGAGTGCGTAGCACGGAAAGGCCGGGGTCAGGAGGGTCAGCATTAGCAGCATGTCGGGAAGAGCTCCTGTGTGATCTTGTCCTGTTTAATGGTGCCTTCTTCCAGGCTTTTAGCAGGAAAGCTCGACGTGATCGAGCATAACAAGATCGGCAGATGTCTGAAGAGTGAAACGCTGCCGTTATTAGTGCTTTCATCAAGCCAGAGTTTTAATAACCTGCCAACGGCACCGTATTCAGACGCACATGAAAGACTATGACACAACGAAGTGGTTAAACACATTTGCCACATTTTCTAAAGAGCTGCCATCCAGTTCGCGCCCTGACACTACAGACTGAATATGAGCACGCTTACTGTATAATACATATATATATATATGTAAAATGAATGGGGTGGAAAAGTGCACGCCCGTCTACTAGACTTCTGATCGATGTATAGACCCCATTTCACATACACTATCTCAGAGCAGACCCCCGAGCACAAAGTCAATGTTGGTCCAGTCTGCACTCATCTGTCTTTTTTCCCTCATCACTCGTTCCTCCCATACAGTCCCATTCATTTTCACCCCCATTCAAACCCTATTATTTTCTTTTACCTACAGCCACCAGGCTGCATGTACACACTTGTATATATCAATATATCAACGTTAGTGGAATATTTCCTGTTTGGCCATATACATAAGTGTAGGTGTAT
>CM067489.1:2444127-2454856 GCA_034552555.1 Semaprochilodus insignis
ACTCTCTAAGAGCATGAAGAACCTCTGAGAAGACTCAAGACTCCAAAAGAAAAAGTCTTTAAGGGTTTGAGGATGAGGATCTGAAAAGAGCTCAAAACACCAAGATCCCAAAGAAAAAACTCTCCAAAGAAGAACCTCTGAGATTAACCAAGACCCCCAAAAAACACTCTATAAGGGCATGAGAATGAACATCTGAGATGAACCAAGGCTCAGAGGGAAAACTCTCTAAGAGCATGAAGAACCTCTGAGAAGACTCAAGACTCCAAAGGAAAAAGTCTTTAAGGGTTTGAGGATGAGGATCTGAAAAGAGCTCAAACAGAAAAAACCCTCTAAGACTCCAAAGAAACGATCTTAAAGGGCATGAGGATGAGGATCTGAAAAGAGCCAAGACTAAAAAAATCTATATAAGAACATCTGAAAAACACCAAGAAGAACCTCTGAGAAGAACCAAGACCCCCAAGAAAAACTTGATGAGAACGAACCTCAGAGGGAAAACTCTCTAAGAGCATGCAGAACCTCTGAGAGAAGACAATATTTAAACTGAGCAAGAACATCTGAGAGGCACCAAGATCCCCAAGAAAAACTCTCCAAAGAAGAACCTCTAAGAGGAATCAAGAGTCCCAAGAAAAACTCTTTAAGGGCATGAGAACAAACCTCTAAGATGAACCAAAAGTCCAAAGAAAAACGCTCTAAGACCATGAGAATGAACCTCGGAGAGAAGTCAATGTTTAAAATGAGCAAATCCCTCTAAGTAAGAACATCTGAGAGCCACCAAGATCCCAAAGAAAAAAACTCTCCAAAGAAGAACCTCTGAGAAGAACCAAGACCCCCCAAAAACACTCTATAAGAGCATGAGAATGAACATGGTGATGAGGATCTCAAAAGAGCCAAGACTTAAACAGAAAAACCTCCAAGTAAGAACATCTGAGAGGCACCAAGATCCCAAAGAAAGAACCCTCTAAAGAAGACACTGTGAGAGGAACCAAGACTCAAACAGAACCCCCCCCCCCTAAGTAAATACATCTGAAAGGCACCAAAATCCCAATGGAAAAACTATCTAAAGAAGAATCTCTGAAAGGAACCAAGACTCCGAAGCAGAAGCCCTCTAAGAGCATGAGGAAGAGTCGCTGAGAGGAACCAAGACTCCAAAGGAGAAAAGCCTCTGACAGCATGAGATTGAATCACTGAGAAGAACCGTAACCCGAGTGAATAAAATCCAGTTCAGTTGGTCTTTGTAAAGGATGACTGGCTGTGGGCAGATTGTAGCTGCATGATAAAGCAATGCCTTCTATTACTGCTGTGTGATAACAAAACCTTCCACCTTTTATTCCAGTTGCTTTATAAAGTATAATTTTCCTCCTGTAAATTGACAAGTTCTGGTGAAATGTTGATGATATGTTGTTTTAATACACACCAAATATCCTGACAAACCAGCCCAAATTAGCACAACCCGCCACAGCACACATAATCCAACCAAGCAGTGTAATTTGGTTGTCCTTGAGGTGTGGGGTATGTGTGCAGGGGAAAGTGGGCTGTAGATTGGATCTAGCTTTGGGGAGAGAGCGGCCACTCTGATGGATGTTCCACAGTCCGCAGGCAAACGTGTTAAAAATATCAGCCTGCAAAATATTGGCCTGTATAGCTGCAGGGTCCTTCACCGCTCTCAAGGTCCAGAAACTCCCCACGTAAGATCTCAGCTCGAGTCATTTATGCTATGCTATTTAAATCTTATTATATGGTCAAACTTTACATTAGGTGGATCTAATAACTGCAACAACAATGTAACTACTAGTAATGTATTACAATGTAATTACATATCTGTTATATCCTGAACAGTGTTTTCAACAAGACTTTATTGATAATAATTTATTGGTAGCCAAAACATCTGAAATGTATTACTGTGAAATTACAGATTGGTGTGATTTGATCGGGGTACACAAATGCTCACTCATAAATATGATTCACTTACAAATAACTGGACAGTTCCTGGGTAGTAGGTCATAATAACATTAATTTTTTTAATTAATTACATAAAAGTTGCTTTTTAAAGATGCCATCACAAACTTTGGTTAGGTGACCATCCTACAACATAAGCAAACTTTTACAGCTAGTTAAATTTTATAGGGTGTGTACATTTGTTTAAGCACCAATATAATAACTTTTAAGACTTTTTAATACCTAGACAGTACAGTATATAGTGTTAATGGCTTTTATTGATTTTGAATAATGGCAATATTCATTGCACATGAATATAAAAAAAGTAATTAACCTAATAATAACCCTTAACCTGATAACTAGTTGTGACACTATTGGCACTCAAAACCGCAATCAAACGTTTGTGATAACTTGCGATGAGTCTCTTACATTGCAATGTAGACATTTTGGCAACTCTTCTTTGCAGGATTGTTTTAACTGGTCAACACTGAAGGGGTTTTCGAGCATAAACTGCTTGTTTAAGGCCTCACAAGAGCATCTAAAAGGGCATCTGCCTAGACGTTGACTCGGCCACTCCGAAACCTTTTGCCTTTAAGAGCTGGACTCGATTGTGTGCTATGGATCATTGTCCTGTTGCATAACTTAACTGCACTAAAGCTTTATGTCACAAATGAACGGGCAGGCATATTCCTTCAGGATTTTCTGATAGAGAGCAGAATTCATGGTTCCATCAATTATGACAAGTCGTCCATGTCCTGCAGAAGCAAAGCAGCCCCAGACTACCACCACCATGTTTCACTGTTGGTATAATGTTCTTGTGGTGTAACAGGACTCATATCTTCTAAAAATGTCCACCTTTTGACTCATCAGTCCCCAAAATATTGTCCCCAAAAGTCTTGGGGGTCATCTATAAGTTTTTGGCCAATGCAAGATGAGCCTTTGTGCTCTTTTTGGTCAGCAGTGGTTTGTGCCTTGCAACTCTCCCATGGATACCATTTTTGCCCTACGTCTTTCTTATTGTTGAATTGTGTACATTGACCTTAATTGAGGCAGGTGAGACCTGCAGGTCTTTAGGTGTTGTTCTGGGTTCTTCTGAGTCGTCGATTCGCTCTAGGTGAAATTGTAGTAGGCGGCTCTTTAGAACGTGGCATCATGTGCTGCTTTTTGAGACCTTCTAGCTGCTTCACATTACCAGACAGGTTCTATTTAAGTGATGTATAGACTCAGCAGGTCTGGCAGGTAATTGCATAGTTAGCATCCTGAACGTTTGGTTTACTGTATCTTCCATTCTTAGTTTAGTTTCAGTATCAAAAGATGACAAAACCATCAAAAAGTCAAGAACTTCCTTTTCTATGTATAAATACAAATGTGATATGGATTGAAAGTTCAGAATCTCCCAGTGTCAGTGTGTGATGGGTGAAAAATACTTGATCTGAAATTTAGAGCTATCAAACAATTAAAACAATTAAATCTCATTTCCTCAGATTTGATCCAAAGGAATGCCCATTGGACCTCCGACAATGTCTTCTTCCGTCTCTTCACAGCCTCTGTCATGATGTCTATGCTGGAAATACAGAGCTAGCTTCTTCCTATAGCAAGCTGAAGACCCATAGTTATTGGTATGTACTGTAATACCATATGTGGTTCCATAAAGTGCTATGCAGTTCTAGTGAAAGCCTCGTGCCCACGCCTCCAAAGTTACATAGCGCTGTAGCAGGCGTTCTACTCTCAGAGTGGCAATGACGGGGATGCCATTCTCCCTATTATAAGTCAGATGAAGGTACAAAAGTAGAAGGCAAAATTGCTATGTAACGTTGCTGTACCGTGTTGACTTTGACAACCCTGAACTACAACATGCTTGTGTTTCCATCCAACACCACTTTTGAGCCATAGCGCAGCTACAAAGCTAAGTAGAGTTCTCAAAGAACCAAGACATGTAGCTCTAATCGAGTAAAGTCGTCTCTGGCCCCATGACCCATTAACCTCTAACCATCATCATTCCAGTGAACAGCTTATCTCCAATTAACTCATATCTTATTGGGCTGAATATGAAGATGTCGTTCAGCAGAACCACATACGGACCATCCCATTCTGCCTCTCTCTCTAAAGGCACAAAAGGAGAGAGATGAGTCTTCAAATCCCTGGGAAGCCTCTCAAGTTCTCTATGTGGCAATCAGGGCCATTAGTGTCCCGCTCTTTAAGAGGCCAATTAAATTAGAACCCGCTCTTTTCTATTGGAGTCTTTGGTCCCTCGTCCCAATCCCTCTGATTGATCTGAAGAGAGGGAGAGAGAAAGGGAAAGTCTTTCTCTTATCTTGGATGGCAGAGACGCTAAGCCCTGACTGCTTTGGCAGGGAAATGGTTTTGATGACGGTGAAGCGTTGTGATGTGGTGAAGGAGGCGAAACTGAACACAGGGCTTTGGAGAATGACATGCTGTGCTGAAGCACCGAAGGACAAATGCAAGGACAGTCATGCACTGTTAACATTCAGAGTAGCCTTGTGAAGCAATGCCACTGTACCTGCTTCTGTATTCGTATGTCAATCAGAGGTAGGCACTAGGTCTAAATCAATACAATGCACAGTACACAGTGTTTCAGGATGTAGACCAGGAGTGTTAAACTACCAGCTGTAGCTATTTATACTGTATACTTAGATCCATCCCGCAAAAATGAGTCCCCTTTAAGGTGGTAGTAACTTCAGGCTCCTTAAGATGGCGCTGCACGAGGATGATGGGACTGTAAATACCTGCAGGGTGTGAGTGACGGGATCCATAGATTAAGAAGAGGTGCTACAGTGCAGTACTCCTGAACAGACAGGGACAGGATGGAGAGCGAACAGGCATGCAGAGCTTAGCATGATGGCTCAGTAGGCATACCCATGGCTCAAGGAGGAACTGTCGCTGGAGCACTTCCTGAACATGCTGCGGCTGGGGGGAATGAGGCAGCAAGTACAGCTCAGCAAAGCCAATACTGAGGCAGTAATGGCGGCGCTCACCCTCTGCCAAATAAGCCCACGGAACAAAAAATGAGGCACCATGTGTATTTAAGGCGGTAGTAACATCAGGCTCCTGCAGATGGCACTGCACCTGGATGATGGGGCTATAAATACCTGTGGGGTGTGAGTGACGGGATCCATAGATTGGGAAGAGGTGCTACAGTGCAGGGAATGTCTCGTTCCATGTGTGGAAAATGGCTCCAGAGCAGATGTTAATGATTGGCTAAAAGGAGTGACTGCATTTGGGCGTGCCAAAGACCATAGTGTGAAGGAAGTAGCTGAATCTGCAGGTGTATGGAAGCGTACGGACATACGGGTCTACCAGCAGTGGCTAAAATCCCAGTCTACAGGAAATTCTTCTCGGAATTGTGCCAGGGAAGGCATCCACCAAATCTGGACCAACTGCACAATTGATTGATGTAAGAGTGTCTGAACATTGATGTGGCCTACATCCAGAAACGTGTCCAGTCCATGCCAAATCCAATCACAGCTGTTATTGGTGCTTGTGTCTGGTGCTATTTGTCTGGTGAGCTTATTTACATGCCCAGCAATGCACAGTAGTACATACCTCATGACAAGCTAAGAAACTAATGGAATCCCTTGTGGTGGGTGTGGCTCAGCTGATAACACCACTACCCACCAGGGAGCTACCACCTGACATGGGAGATGGGGGTTCGATTCCCTTCTTGGGTAACTATGATGTGCTACACCAACAAGGCTCCCAACACTACACAGGCCTACCTGTGATATGAATAACCTTGTAAGTGCTCTGGATTAAGAGTGTTATGGCTAAATGGCGTAAAAGTAAATGTCCAACTCTCAGCACGAAAATGCCAGTGTTGTCACAATAAAAGTCCTAGGTACCTCTACCTTTATAGGGACGTTTGCATGTAAAACACAGAGTGTATTTATAATAATAAAATAAAGTACTGTGGTGACCTCCACATGGTACACAGGCCATACAAAGAAGCTCATGAGAGGCATGCAGCCCCATTAAAAGGGACTTTTTAGTACTTTTAACTGACGCTGTTTATTAGTTATAGGTGTGTGTGTGTGTTATGTGTTTAAGTTGTTTGTTGTTGTGTCAAGTTTGTGTGGTTTTGTGTGGAGTCGTCACCATGGAGTAAGAGGCCATGGCTAATGGTGACTGCCCCCTGTTTTTGGCTGTGGTTCGTGTGCCTTCAGCCGCAAAGATGGCTTCCTCTAACTCTTCCTCTGCACAACACTATGTTTGGTGTCAGAAGTGGAACAGCGCCCTCCAGAGGCCTGGAGAGGAGTATGATAAACCCAGAACAGGATGACGAAAAGGAAGAGAAGACCACAAAACGATGCCGGTAGAAGCAGATGCTGGATCGGCAGAGCCCAGCAAGAACCTGGCAAGGAAGGGCCGCCACCCAGCAGCAGAGACCAGCTGGAGCCCGGTGAGGAGGAGTTGGCAGAGGTGACAATCAGGAAGCTGCTCCTGGACAGACAGAGACAAGATGGGGAGGGAATGGGCATGCAGAGCTTAGCATGACAGCTCAGTAGGCATGCCCATGGCTCGGGAGGTGCTGTCGCTGGAGCACTTCCTGAACATGCTGCGGCTGGGGGGAATGAGGCAGCAAGTACAGCTCAGCAAAGGCATCACTGAGGAAGCTCACCCTCAGGGTGAGCAACACAGTGTGACATGGCGGAGGAGTGTCCTGAGGCAGAGACGACGTGTTGTGTGCCTCCCAAGCGAGCAACGGTGGAGCGACTTGTATGCTGATGCTGCAGGAAGCGGGGGATACCAAGGTGCCACGAGCCTAAGCCTGGCTCTTCCTCTAACTGTTCTTCCTCACTACACTACAGTATTATCAGTATTATTAATTCAGTCATCCATCTTCTGAGCTGCTTATCCTTCTGGGTCACAGGGGGCACTAGAGCCTATCCCGGCGCTCACTGGGTGGAAGGCAGGAAACACCCTGGACAGACCGCCAGGCCATTGCAGGACAGACACACACATTCACACCTTGGGGGGCAATATAGCATCTCCAATTCACCTGATGGCATATCTTTGTTTGGACTGTTGGAGCACCTGGAGGAAACCCACAGTGGACTGCGCTACTAACTTATATACAGTTATTTAATAACAGCAACATCTATAAAGAGCCTAAAAAAGAACCTAAAAAGACAGATAGATAGATAGATAGATAGATAGATAGATAGACAGACAGACAGACAGACAGACAGATAGATAGATAGATTGATAGGTAGGTAGATAGATAGATAGGTAGATAGATAGATAGATAGATAGACAGACAGACAGACAGACAGACAGATAGATAGATAGATAGATAGGTAGGTAGATAGATAGGTAGGTAGATAGATAGATAGATAGATAGATAGATAGATAGATAGAAGGATAGACAGACAGACAGACAGACAGACAGATAGATAGATAGATAGATAGATAGATAGATAGATAGATAGATAAATGGATGGATAGATGGACAGACAGACAGAGACGGAATGGCGGGCAGGTTGGGCAGGTGCAAGGGCAGGCAGACAGACAGACAGACAGACAGACAGACAGATAGATAGATAGATACATAGAAAGATAGAAAGATAGATTGATAATTAAAACTACTTTAATAGTTTTTTAATAGTTTACTGCTTTAATAGTTCAATAAATGTTTTATTCTGGTTTATTTAGGCTTTATGAATGTGAAATATGCTTTAATAGTAACACACACACACACACACACACACACATATATATAGTTAAAAACAAAGGGTTTAATAGTTGTGGCACACTCATGTAAGCTGTATTATGGTTTATTTAGGCTTTATAGATGTTGCTGATATTAGAAAAATGCATAATGAATGTACTATGTGGGTTTTTTTGTAGAGGTGACAATCATATATGATGAAAATATTTAGACATGTGGCCTGCGCAGAAGATTAATCTCTTGGACTATGTTATGTCATACACATATGAATATGTTAGTCTTAAAGGGATAGAGTCTGCTTAATGCTAAGGGGAACACAAATATAATAATAATAATAATATTAATAATAATAATAATAAGTGTAATGTAAATATCTGCTTCCTAAAGAAGCGCAGCTAATATTCTTCTCTTGCTGGCTGCAACAATGACATCATCCAGGCTGTGCTAATTAGCAAATGAGCTGGCCAACCACACAGCACCAGGAAGTGGAGAAAAGCCCAGAATTCAGCCGTGCCCCCCACTCCCATTCCGACACCACTCACACTCACCACCACCCTCTTCCATCTGTCCCCTCGAAGCGGATGCCATTCAGCCGCTCTCCATGCTGAGCCCACCGGGCTTCGCACTCAGGATACAGTGAGTGATTCACTGAACTGAATTTGCTGGAAGCTGCGCTGACTGAATGTGAGATTACCATGGGATCTGATCATTAACAGCTACAGTTCTCTATGAAAACTGTTCGGCATGAGGCATTTAAAAGCCAGCCACCTTCCTGTTAACGCTTAGCGTTAGCAGCATGTACGCCCTCAATGGACCCCGTCTTGATCCTTTCTGTTTTTGCTTACTCGTCACACTTTGCTTCTGATCTTCAAACGAAATGCAGTGAAAGACAAAGAGCACCTGCATGAAAGTAAAATACAGTCTCCTAAACTGCCGTTTCATTTACTGGAGTAGAAATGTTATCCAGCATAAACTGGCCCTGTGGGGCCAAGGCTTGGTTAACCGCCTAGCTACATCACTTAAATAGAACCTTTCCGGCAACGTGATGTAGGCGCAAATGGTATCAACAAACAGCATGCCACCCTACAATCCAAAGACATTCCAGAGGAAATGAGAAAGAAGGTTATTGAAGTCTGGAAAGATTGGCAAAGGCTCTTGGAGTGCAAAATTTGGGACAGTGCTAAGTCTTCTCAGAAGTGATCAGCACAGCAACCACTCAGGTGAACCCAGACGAAGGAACTGCAGGCCTTGTTCACATCAAATCAGGCCATCGCTCATGATTCCACCACTAGGAAGAGAATGGTATGCACAGGAGAGCTGCAGGAAAAGGTATAGTCTCCACTCCATGATCTGAAGCTCAAGCGTAATTGGTTTATGCAATAAGACAACAGTGTAAACGGCTTAAGAGAAGCCAAATGATGGACTAGGAGTGGTCAAAGTCCAGTCAAAGTCTAGACTTGAACCCCGTTGCGATGCCGAAGCAGGACTTCAAATATGCGTTTCTCTCAGATGAAGAAATTCTGTAAACGACAGTGGGCCAGAACTCCTCTACAGTAATGTGAAAGACTGATCTCCAGTTATCGGAGGTGTTCATTTGCAGCGGGTGTAGCTGCAGGTTACATAATAGATCGCATAGTAGGTAAAGCAATTAGGTAAGCTCACCAGACTGACAGTCCCCTGTGACTGAAACGTACCTAATAGCATGTAAAACCTCCAAGAGCACCAATACCAGCTGTGATTGGATTTGGCATGTACTGGACAAGTTTCTGGATGTAGGCCACATCAATGTTCAGACACTCATCAAAGAATTGCGCAGTTGGGCCAGATTTGGTGGATGCCTTCCCTGGTACAATTCTGAGGAGAATTCCCTGCAGACTGGGATTTTAGCCACCGCTGGTAGACCCCTATGACCGTACGCTTCCATACACCTGCAGATTCAGCTACTTCCTTCACACTATGGTCTTGGGCACGCCCAAATGCAGTCACTCCTTTTAGCCAATCATTAACGTCTGCTTTGGAGCCATTTTCCACACATGGAATGAGACATTCCCTGCACTGTAGCACCTCTTCCCAATCTATGGTTCCCGTCACTCACACCCCACAGGGATTTATAGCCCCATCATCCTCGTGCAGCGCCATCTGCAGGAGCCTGAAATTACTACCATCTTAAACACACAAGGTGACTTGTGTTTTGTCCAGTGAGCTTGTATTTAGATTGGCTTGTATTTAGATTGGACACTCTATTTATCAACTTCCAATAGTTCGGATTTGGAATGGAGTGAAAGTTTCGAATCTGCAGTTTCCACACAGTTCCTCCATTTAATACGACGTATACGAGGGACCTAAGAGCTTTAAAGTGCCCGCAACGGTTTCAGTGATCTTTGTGTGGAAAAATGATCAATATAAAATTACAACATTCTTTTGTTATTGTTGGCAGTAACTGCAACTCCACATGTTTAAGTGGCCTGAAAGGTGCACTTACAGGGGGATAATGGTCACTGGCCCACTTCCTTTTGGTCACCAGCATAAGAACTGACCTCACCAGTGTCCAATTGAATAGCAGTCATTTAGAAAATGATTCAGTCATTTTAGTCTCACATTTCATCACACACGCAGTGTTCCCAGCCACTTCTGTGGTCAAAAACACAACATGTCTGACAATTTGACGGCAGGAATAATTTTATGGAAATGTGCGAATCTCTGTATACAGTGGTGGTGATGGAAACCAGTCATCATGTCTGCAGCACAAATATAGACATTTCATTTACTATCAAAACCACCAGTGGAACGTTTCTGTCCTGACTTGGAGCTGAGCTTAGATAGAGGAAAGGTGGGGGTGGGATAGATAGATAGATAGATAGATAGATAGATAGATAGATAGATAGATAGATAGATAGAGAAAGGAAATATAGAAAGAAGGGGGACAGAGAAAGGGGGATACAGAGAGAGAAATATAGAGAGAACTAGAGAGAGAGGGAGATAGAGAGAGAGAATGGGGTAATGGAGAAAGAGGGAAAGAGATGGGGAATAGATAGAGGGGGAGAAAGAAAGGGGGTGAAAGAGAGAGAAATAGTGAGAATGGGTGAGAGAGAAAGGGGGAGAAAGAGA
>CM067489.1:2455232-2469944 GCA_034552555.1 Semaprochilodus insignis
CTCTCTCTCTCTCTCTCTCTCTCTCTCTCACTCTGTTTTGATCTGATCAGTGTTAGAGAGAAGAGAAGGATGTGTAGACTCTCTTGGTGAAGAATCGCCTGTCTTTTTCATCATGTTGATGCATCAGTAAAACAGAGAGAGAGAGAGAAAGAGAAAGAGGGAGACTGGCTCCATATTCAGTGTGTCATTAAGTCATTAGTGAGAGGGAAAGTGCAGTTCATTCTTCTGCGTTTATTGTTCTAGAGAGCAGCTTTTTACCTTCTGTTCAGCCGCTTTGTTCTGGACTCTAATGGAAGAGTCACCCTCCCACACACACACTCTCTCCCTTTCTCTCTCTCTTCTCAACCCCCTATATATACATGACCATACATTACTTTTAATGTAGTAATATAAGTAATATAATTCTAGGTACACAGCATTCTGCTCCAACCTCAAAACTGATCAGAAACTGATTGAAAGTTACAGAGGAAATGGGGCTCTTAACAATCACCTGGAAGATGTGACAGATCCACCAACCCTGTTCCCCAGCACTTTCATCTCTGAGAGAGAGGAGAACATCAAGGTCCACTGTTGCTTCAGATCTGAGAACATCCACAGGTGCTTCTGTCCATCCTTCCACTGTGAGAAGACCCTTCAATGCTATGGGGGTCTGAAAGGATGTGTAGCTGTTCAAGAAGCTCCTCACTGAAAGTGTCTGATCCATAATTTCTATTAATTAATATACTGTATATCCACAACAGAGAATATGCTATTACTCTGTCAGTCAGTCACACATATGCACACACCCACACACACACAGTTCATACATTCATACATGTGCACATTCCCTCACACACACACACACACACCTCCCACACACTTCCATTCCTTCTCCTCATGTCAGCTCTCTTTCTCTCTCTCTGTGTGTGTGTGTGTTTAACACTAAGAAAGTATGTTACATTAATACAGTTGCCTTCCTTAAGTCTACTAACACCAATAATGGTGTTAATGTAATACATTTTATTCATGTGCGACCACTCGACACATTTTAATCACCCCATATTCTATTTTTCAGTGTACTCTCTCTCTCTGTTCAGGCGTGTTTAGATCAGTGCAGGACAGTGAAACAGTTTTTGAGGACCAAAAATATGCCATAACTCCATAAATTCCCTTTTTGGCAATATGTCACATCCAACACATAAACAAGCAGTGCAGATGTTTGTTAATCTGACCAGCATCACTCAAACCTATGCATATGACTGTACGTACATCTGGCCCTCATTGAGTTACATTAATATGGAAAACTATCTTTGGCTTGGGTGTACGCGCTAACTTTGCTGGCTAATGATCATCAACCTGTCAACCTCAGGCTAATAAGAATAACATGCCAGCAAAATCATTAAAATGTCCCCATAAAGGTCCATAATCATGTGGGCTGGGTGGAGTGGATTGGGCTGAAGGGATGTAACTCTAGCACATGTGTACCAGACCATTAACGAGCACATGACTTTTATTGCGGATGTGATGCCGTGTGTTTTATTGCGGATGTGTGCGTGTATGAGGGAGAAGCAAAAGGCTTGGTGCGACAATGTAAGACACTGTGTGTGTGTGTGTATATCAGTGTCTGTGGTGATGACCCCTGCTGGATGCAGAAGGAACAGCTGAGGATACACTGTGTAGTTCCTGTGGAACTCATAGCATACACTTACAGTTGGTATACATTTTCAGTTTCTAATTTGCAAAGCAAGAGAAGACAATACCCAGAGACTTAACAAATTTTGCTGTCTAATGGTCATTATGACATGGAAATAAATGATAACTGTTGAAATCAAGACTATGATCTGGAAGACTAGGAAGAATCTCCAATAGAAATGCTTTTAGTGCTGGTATGCAAAGCAAAACCCCCATATCACTGTCGCTACACTACAGGAATATATGCCTAGGAATCGTAGTGGAATAGTAATGCCCTGCTGGATGCAGAAGGAACATGTTGGTTTGAATAGACCTTAATCCAAATTGGGTGTAGACAAATCCAGAGCTTAATAAATTCTGTAAATTAATTAACATGCTTCGAGACGTTGTACTTACACTTACCAGACAGAGGATATAATTTACAAAGCAAGAGAAGACTAGGATATCCAAAGATTTACGAATTCTGCTTTCTAAAGGTCATTATGAAATGGAAATAAATGATAACTGTTGCAATCAAGACTACGATCTGGAAGACTAGGAAGAATCTCCAGTAGGAATGCGTTTAGTTCTGGAATGCAAAGCAAAACCCCCATATCACTGTCGCTACACAACAGGAAGATATGCCTGGGAATAGTAGTGGAATAGTAATGCCCTGCCCCACTATGCAGTGTTTTTGGACAAATATTATCATCATGAAATCATCAATAGTTAACCTTGAATGCGATCTCCTTTCAAATGCCAACATCTGAAGTATGCAAATCAACAAATAGATAAACCAATGCCATAAACCAATGTGGTTATGTGCCAGGCTACCATTCCCTTCTCGGGCACCAATGACAACCATGATAGGTAGTGTGAAGGCAGTGCCTGAAACCAAATGAGGAAGTCGCCAGCCACAAGAGATGGCATGATGAGATCACTTCCACCTGCCAGAAATGGCTGAACGGCCATGACAGCCGCGAGAGGTGTGAGGATGGTGCCCTTGTCCAAGGCTCCACCACCTGTCTTGTATACTGACTACAAGAAACGTTTGAAGGCTGTGATTTGAGATGAATGGGGCCCTAAAAGAGGACCGGAAGGGTGTTTTACCTGCACACCACATTTTCTGTTAAATTCAGCCAATGAATAACCACTGTCTAGTCAAACTTGCAGAAATGTGATGTCATATGTACATTGGTGCCATGCAGAGGTGGTGTCACCTCCATTTCACGTCTCAAGTCATTTAGGGGATTTCGGGGAACCCTATGAGGAAGTCAGCAGCAAAGGGAAAGGCCGTGAGGGAATCGTCAACCACAAGAAACAATGGAAGACAATGACAGCCATGAAAGGTGTGAGGATGGTGCCTTTGTCCCACCTCCTCTCCGGTTCTGCAACAAGGCCACTCCTGATGTTTGGTAGCTGAGCTGCAGAGTTGGGGTGATGATAGGTAAATGGAGCAGCGAACTCTCTCTTCCCCTCTTGGCCCAGGTGCTTGCGCTACACTTAACCAGAGCCAGCTGACACCAGTTTGGCTTCAGCGGCATGGGCAATTTTAAATGAAGCAGAGAGGGAGAGAAGAGAGGAGAAGACACAGCAACAGAAAGGAGCCCGCGGCCACTGAAACGTAGCGAGGTTGAGCTCATTTGTGCTTGGAGTGTAAAATAAAAGGGAAATGCTTGCCGGCATCGTCCCACCTGCCTCCTTCTTCTACCGGGATAGCACACAGCATGCTACAGGCTACTAATAACAGTGGTATATTTAGAGGAAAAATAGCAGCAGCATTTGATAAACAGAACACCTTTTTTATTTTGTTCCCTGCTGAAAAAATCAGCTTAGACCAGCATGGAATTCATGCTGGTCCTTGCTGGTTTATGCTAGTTAGTGCCTGTTGACCAGCAAAAACATTTTCTCCAGGGTTACTCTTGAGCGGGTGGTTCTATTGTGCACTCTAAGAAACGCTATCGCTCTGTTGTTGGCTTGAATTTATTTTTATTTTTTGGTGGCTTTACTTAACAAATTTACACTCATTGTCAAAAGAATATCTGCACTCCGAAGGAGGTGTGGGACTGCAGTGCAATTGGGAAGGAAGATAAAGGTTACCAGGAACAATAAATGATGATAAATTTAGACTGATATGATCAATATTTATTGAGCTACACATACAGAAGTAGTGTCTCGCAGTATGGCGTCGGGCCACCGTGTTTGCTAACCCAACATGCCAGACGTCTCAGCATGGAGTTGTAGAGGTTCCTAATGGTGTCCTGTGATAATCCATCCCATGCAGCTTGAACATCCTCACACAGTTCCTGCAGATGGTGCGGTATGGGTGGAGGTGGAGGTGGAGTGACACCAGGCCTTCTGGACATGTGACACGTGACAACAAACCATTCATCTTGGTGCTGACCACGGTGCCTCCACACACAGATTCGTTGGTCGTCTCCACCAAGACAATAGCGGGACTCGTCACTGAAGATGACCCGCTGCCATTCTGAGTCACTCCATTGCCGTCTGCCAATGGTGCTGGCATTAACTTGATGACTTATGGAGGGTATCACTGCTCGCTGGATGTCTGCAGTCGTGGCTGTTGGGTCAGTCAGGTACAGGTATAAGACCCGTCCTTGCTTACGTCACATGTGTGGCCGAGCGTGAAACTTGAATCATTCTCATGTCTCACAATGTCCTCTCGGTTGATGCCTTTTGGGTGCAGCTATTTGTGCAGCTATTCTTCTGATGATGAGTGTAAACGATCAAGGTCTACTCAAACTGGCAGAAATGTGATGTCATCTCGTGCCATGCAGGAGCTCATCACCTCCATATCATTTCTCGGGGGTGCCGAAACTTTCACGCAGACATAACTGCAGGTATTTGTGTTGGTAGGTGTGAAATGTTTGCTACGTGCTAGCAAGGCTAGTCACAGTACAGTCACTGCCTTTCAGACTAGACTAGTGCACTGCAACTGCTCTCACCTCGTTTCCTTCCTCATCCCTGCTTTTGTTTCTCACTCCTCATCTTCTCTTTTGTTCTCCTCTCCTTCTTTACCGTCCCTCAGGCTATGACAGAGAGATGCTGCAGACTAGCCGTGTGTGGGTGGGTGGTATGTGCTTGTAGCCTGAATCCTGCAGTGGTGCGCTGTGCTGTTATCTGAACCCAGCGTGAGGAACAGCAGTTTAATACACTCGCGACTACATTCATCAGCTCCGAGAGAGAGAAAGAGAGAGAAA
The DNA here is from genome assembly GCA_034552555.1 of Semaprochilodus insignis. Classification (NCBI taxonomy): domain Eukaryota; kingdom Metazoa; phylum Chordata; class Actinopteri; order Characiformes; family Prochilodontidae; genus Semaprochilodus; species Semaprochilodus insignis. The sequence goes on from CM067489.1 coordinate 2,460,104, forward strand.
GAGAGAGAGAGGGGAAGACAAATATTCCCCCCTGATGGGGAAAATGAGGAGGGAGAGAATAAAAGAAAGATGGAAAGACAGACAAACAGACAGATAGACAAAGACACAGCAAAAGACAAAGAAAATACAGAGAGAGAGAGAGAGAGAGAGAGAGAGGCAGACAGAGAAATGCATTTTCACTGGAGAAACAAAGAGATGGGCGGGGCTGCTCGATCACCGATCTGCCTCTCCACCGCAGCAGCACCAGACAAAAGCACTCTTTTTTTTCCCCCACTTATTTTCCCCTCCCTCCATCCTCCCAGACTCCTCCAACAAGCCTCTCTCAGCATCTTAATAGAGTGCAACTGCCAATTAATGACTCGCAGCAGCGGGAACCGCCGTACGCTGAGACGAAATTCATTATTTCCAAAAGGCAGACTCTCATCTCGTCTTGCATTTCAAAGGCTGTGCTGCAGTCAGCATATTTCAGAGCAGGCTCCAGGCCTGGGCGAGGGGGAGGGGTGGACGGGATGGGTTCAGGGCTGCGACTAATGCTTCCTAAAAGAATCAATGCATCTATCCACTCCTAATTTTGATTCGTACACTACTCAAACCATTCTGTCCTCTGCTTTTTCCGCTTACTTTGCCCCATTATTGCATCTCCATCAGACATCAAACTTCAACATCAAAAGCACAAGCCATATCGCCCCCTGTCTTTCCTGTAGCGTATTGCAGTATGTCAGAATGACTGCATGGATGCTACTTTTTGTCTTGGACTTTAGACTCAGTTACCCAGAAGGAATCAACCGAGGGGAATAAAACTTGTGGGGTATGTTTGACACCGTGAGACATGTGAATGATTCATGTGACATAAGCAAGGACGGGCCTTATCGCTGTACCTGACTGACCCAACTGCCATGATTGCAGACATTCAACGAGCAGTGATGCCTCCATGAGTCATCCTGGTAGCACAGCACTATTAGCAGACAACTGCACCACGCAGGACTACATGCAGGCAGACCGTTACGACGACTGTCCTTAACACCACGTCAACGTCACCAAAGACTGCAATGGTGTCGTGCCAGACTGTCATGGAGTGACTCAGAATGACAGCGGGTCATCTTCAGTGACGAGTCCCGCTTTTGTCTTGGTGGAGACGACCAACGAATCTGTGTAGAGGCACCGTGGTCAGCGCCAAGATGAACAGTTTGTTGTCACACATCACAGAAGGCCTGGTGTCACTCCACCTCCACCCCTACCGCACCATCTGCAGGAACTGTGTGAGGATATTCAAGCTGCATGGGATGGATTATCACAGGACACCATTAGGAACCTCCATGCCGAGACGTCTGGCATGTTATATTAGCATACCCATCACCATACTGCGAGACACTACTCCTGTAGTGCGGTAGGGGTGGAGATGTTCTTATGTGTAGCTCAATAATTATTGCCCATATCAGTCTAAATTGATCATCATTTATTGATCCAGGTAACCTTTATCTTCCTTCGCAATAGCACTGCAATCCCACACCTCCTTCTGGGTGTAGCTATTCTTTGATGATGAGTGTACATGTCATATGTGAAACTTAAAATTAAATGACATGTAAATGCCAAACGGTTCATGTACCCCCAACTGTGTGTGTACCCCTGGGGGTACATGAGATCCACTAGGCTAGAGGATGGCTTGATGACAGGCAGTGCATCAACAGACCAGAGGAAGGTGGAACTAGCCAGCAGTGTCTAATCATGTGTCTTTATTTCCTAGACTTAGCAATGCTCTCGGGATCTCAGTGACACAGTATGTTACCACCAGGACTTATTTAGCGAGCACAGATCCAGGCCACATTTCGTTGTAAACACATAACTGCCCATTAGATGTACCGAGGAAGCACTTCAGATGGTTTCAAGTGCTCCATGCACCATCATGGTCTTTTCAGGCTGAACTGCACGTTCAATGTCAGAGTAAACACGCACCTGGTCACATGCATGGGCGGAAGCGTGGCGTATTAGATGCAGAGATTACATTATTGTGTCCTAGAAAGCAGGCAGAGTATCCTCCAGAGGACTGTATTGACTCATAATGTTCTTAGAAACTGCCATAACCACATTGTGCCATGCTAGATCGCGAAGTTAAAAGCATAAAGGACAATGAAACAAGATAACATCAACCCACACGCTCCTTAGATGTGCCGGTTTAGAGCAAATCTCACAGGCCTCGTCTGCGTCAAGCCTAAACTCTCAGGGACCAGAGAGAACAGAAAAAGAGAATCTCTGGAAACCACAAACAGTGGAACAGAAAAGTGAGGCCTTGAGGTGACTGAGATGCAGAGTATGTGAATAACAACAAGGACCTCTTATTATCTCATGTCCGTAGGACTTTTCAGAAGTTATGAAGTTGAGGAGAGGCAGAGAAGGAGCGCTGAAGAATTACTGACTGCTGAATGGACGGTGTTTGGAGTCCGTCCAAACTAACTCTGCCAAACAGATGAAGAGCGCGAGGTATCTTGGACATTAACTTTAATCCATCCAAATATTTGTTCATGCTTCTGAAAACGACGTCTGTGATTCTTCCTGAGATTTACTTCACTGTTTTCTTTCTCTCTTTTTTTCATTTGCTGGTAAGCATTCAGAGAACATCTGACGGTGATATGTCTTCTGAATATGCTCTGTCCAAAAGCAAATTTCAGGTTCCTTTACCCTTAAATACTTTGGTGTTCCACCAGCTTTGAGGACCAAGTACTAATATCTACAATTTAGCATCAAAGCTGTTTTATTGATGATGCCAGAACACCAAAATACATTTAGTTATACTGTAACACCAGGACACCAGTAACACCATTGTGTCACCGGGAACAAATGGGGCATTCCGTCCTTCAACTACAATTTATTACTGTAGCATCAGTATAGAGTAGGACACAGGAGAGGCCATGATCCTCCTGGCCTTGTGAAGTTTCTGGAGCCCCATTGCTGAACCTTCCGTGCTGGCACTGACGTCAGGACTCACTAGGATACCTTCTTTGGGCTCTGCCGGTCATTGTGGTCTTTCTCTGGTCTCTGCCTTGAAGCTCTTTATAGTGTAGTTCTGCCTCACACCACATGGGCATGCTGTCCCACATCTGACACCGCTGTAGCGTCAGCTTAGAGCAAGACACAGGAGAGACCATGTTCCTCCTGGCCTTCTAAGTTTCTAGAAACCAGCATCAACCAGTAAACAGGTCACAAGCACAAAAGCCTCCTGTCCTCTTCCAACCCTACGTTCTGCCACACCAACGCCATTAACTTCGGTACTGCCGTCAAGACTTACTAGGCTGTCTTCTTTGTGGAGGGCTCTGCCTGTCGTCTCAGTCTTTTTCTGGTCCCTGCCTTGAAGCAATTTATAGTGCAGTTCTGCCTCACATCACCTGGGTGTGCTGTCCCATGTCTGACACCGCTGTAGCGCTGTAGTAAGACACAGGAGAGAGTATGATCCTCCTGGCCTTTCTAGAGGCCAGCAGTAACCAGTAAACAGGTTGCAAGCACAAATGCCTCCTGTCCTTACCCAGGCCTACATCTTGCTACACCAACAGGATCGACTACGCCACTCTGCTCTGCCGCCTGGATGATGGTTGCCTTCTAGTCATTTGATGTAACCCTCTTGGTGCATACAAGCACGTCTGCTGCCACTAGAAATGTTAGGGAACCACACTGTATTCTGGCGTCCACACTGTATTCGACCACCAGCCCACAACCACAGCTGGCTCACCAAATGCTCTGTGCTTGCATTCCTGCACAGAAGCCATTAAAGGTTTCACTTTCGCTTTCGCTGGACTCCTTCTCATTGGCACTGCTGTTGGGCCTCACTGCACTGAACACCCTCACCCCAGCCCTGCTGCTAAGCCTTCCATGCCTCCTCGGTTGTCAAGACTTGCCAGGCCGTCTTCCTTGTGTAAGGCTCTCTCTGTCATCACGGTCTTTCTCTGGTCACTGCCTTGCAGCTCTTTGTAGTGTAGTTCTGCCTTACACCACTTGGGCGTGTGGCCCCACTTCTGACACCACTGTAGCATCAGCATAGAGTAAGACACAGGAAAGCCCATGATCCTCCTGGCCTTCTAAGTGTCTAGAGGCCAGCACCAGCCAGTAAACAGGTCGCTAGCACAAATGCCTTCAGTCCTGGTCCAGGGCTATATCCTGCCACACTGAGGGTATCAACTACGGCACTCTACTCTGCCGCCATCATCTCTGCTGGCCACTGTGCTATGGACCCTGGGATAAACGCTCCTCAAGAGCACATGGGCATGAGCCCACTGCTGGTTACTGACCTAAGCTGGATGGTGGTCACCATCTATTCATTTAATGTAACCCTCCTGGTGCATGTGAGCTGCCAGCAGAGATGTTAGTGAGCCCCAAATGGCAAATGTGGCAAGCCATCTGCTGTTCACACTGTACTCAACCCACAGCCCACAACCACAGCTGGCTCACCAAAGGCTCTGATGCTGGCATTCCCACACTGAAGCCATTGAAGGCTTCACTTTCGCTGGCCACCTTCTCATTGGCACTGCTGTTGTGGCTCACTGCACTGCCTTCCGCCTCTATCCCCCTTTTGGCATTGGCAGCCCTGCCCCATTGCTGAGCCCTCCATGTCGGCACTGCCATCATGACTCACTAGGCTGTATTTCCCTGGTCACTGCCTTGAAGCTCTTGATAGTGTGGTTCTGCCTCACACCACTTGGGTGTGCTGTCCCACTTCTGACACCGCTGTAGTGTCAGCATAGAGTAAGACACAGGAGAGACCATGTTCCTCCTGGCCTTCTACGTTTCTAGAAGCCACTACCAGCCAGGAAACAGGTCACTAGCACAAATGCCTCTAGTCCTTGCCCAGGCTTACATCCTGCCACTCCGACGACATCAACTACGCCACTCTGCTCTGCCGCCTGGATGATGGTTACCTTCTGGTCATTTGATGTAACCCTCTTGGTGCATGCTAGTGAACCCATAATGGCAAGTGTCGCAACCATCTGGCTTCCACACTGTATTCATCCCATAGCCCACAACCCACAACTGCTCTGCTGCGTATATTCCCACACTGAAGATCTGACTCCTTCTGCTGTACTCCCTCTCACTGGCACTGCTGTTGTGCCTCACTGTACTGCAGTGACCTCCAGTCTCTATCCCCTTCATGGTAGCCCTGTTGCTGGACCTTCCATGCCAGCAGTGCCGTCAAGACTCGCGAGGCTGTCTTCCTTGTAGAGGACTCTGCCTGTTATCACAATCTTTCTCGGCTCCTTGCCTCTCTTGCTGCCTGCCTTGGAGCTTTTTGTAGCGCAGTTCTGCCTCACGCCATTTGGCAGTGCTGTCCCACTTCTGACACCACTGTAGCATCAGCATAGAGTAAGAGCTTCCAGAAGCTTCCAAAGAGCACTGACAGCCAGTAGTGGGTCACTACAACATGCTACTTGTGGTAATATAGCGTTGTATTCCTCATCAGTGGAACAGAATCCTCAATTTTATATACTTTCTTGTTCGTCAGTGTTCTCGCACTACAGTACCCAGCATGCTTTGTGCAAGTACACCATATAACGCTTACTGTTAGCCTACTCTATGCTCTACAGGCCAATACTCACAACCAATAGTGACTTATCTCAGCCATTGAATGGAATGGTACGGTGGCCGAGAAGTGCAAAACAAATGAACATTTCAGAAAACAAAATTACGAAAGTAAAAACAAATTTACAAGACGTGAAACACTTTTACCTGTACTGAAAAAGGAATTCTGACGGGTTTAACACACAGGAAGTGCTTGTTGTGGACCCTTGTCAATCAAACTGTTTGGCGGTGGTAGAGTGAGTGGAGTTTGGGATGGTGATGACGCTAAAGCATGTTTTGTCCTAATTGTGGCACGCATTTTAGCCAGCTGGAACAGTCTACGGAACAGTCCAGCCTCTTTAAGTTTTTAAGGCACCGCAATCGAACGTTTACGCCATGTAAAGAGGACATCATGTCAATAATAACATCATAAAGGTAATAAAATACCATACACAAAAATTCATTACCTTTTCTTCCGTCTAAAGGTCTCTAAAGACCTTCCACAGGAAAAACAAAAGCGTGCCAGCTGGCTAAAATACGTACCACAAAATAGACAAAACATGCTTTAATGTTGTCACCATCCCAAACTCCACCCACTCTACCACCGCTAAACACTTCCTGTGTGTTAGACCCACCCTTTCCGTCAGAATTCGTTTCAGTACTGGTAAAGGTATTACACATCTTGTAAATTTTTATTTTTACTTTTATAATTTTGTTTTCTGAAATGTAATATGTTTTTGCCCTTGTAAAATAGTTTTTGCTTTTGTAATTTTGTTTTCTTCAATGTAATTTTTTTTTCATTTGTTTATTAGTTTTTATCTTTGTAAGTGTGTTTTCTGAAATGTTAATTCGTTTTGCTCTTCTTGGCCACCGTAGAATGGTAATGAAAACAATGATGTTAGCAAAGGTAATCTTCATTTGTTCCAGAGAATGGATGCAGACACAAGTTAGAGAATGGAATGAAAGTATCTAGAGGTAATGTTTCTAGATCATTCTATTCTAGGCTAAAAACAGCCTTGTGACCGGAGGGGTCACTGGTTCGATTCCCTTCCCTGAACTGTAAGGACACGACTGAAGCGCCCTTGAGCAAGGCACCTAACCCCCAACTAGTCCCTGGGTGCCATGGATAGGGCTGCCCATTGATCTGGGTAAGCGTGTGTAGTGTGTGTATGTGGGTGTTTCACTTCACGGATGGGTTAAATGCGGTAGACAAATTCCTCTGTGTGCAACGGCAATTGGCAAATGGTTCTAAATTCTAATGTGAATGACCTCTTTAGCTTTTAGCTTCTTTTTATCCTCACCTGACAAGTAATTCCTGTTGTTTCTTTCTCGATCAGTTAATAAAATACAAACCACCTGCAAAACTTCATCGTACCTTCATGACACATGATCCAAGGGGTGTTTTGCACTGGAAAGTCCCACTTTCAGAGACCACTATTACACCCATCACAGCAGCCATCATATTTTGATAGAAGATCAATTCTACCATATGATGACTTATGGTTTGGCCAGGCTGATATCCCACCATGCTATCACTGCCATATTGTTAAATTGCGGGTTAAATGTATCCATAGAATAATTCACGGTGGCTATCATACTCTCCACGCTGGCCCGTCTTATAAAACAAAATAGGTCGGGCCATGTTCTGCGGTTCATGAAGCTGAGAACAGGCCGTTCCCTCAGAGCAGGGCAGCTTAGGGAAGACCACACGGCCCACATCTAATTAGAGAGACTGCCTCTTTCTTTCTCTCTCTCTGTCTTTCTCTCTCTCTCTCTCTTTCTCTCTCCCACAAACAGCAATATCTCCAGCTCACTCATCATCCCTGAAAGCACGCTGACACGCCGCCTTTCTCTTTCTCGCTGCATTTTGTTTCAACCCATGCTGCGTTCACTCGTGGTGAGAAGGCCGGCTTGTTATTTTGTGAGATTTGGAGGTTTCGGAAAATCTGTCAAATTATGTTTGCACTTGTTGACAATTTGAGGTTTCAAGGACAGCGCTGGTGTCAGTTTATTCCTTTCCCAACGTTATTGGTGGCGAGCCTTACCTGCCTGAGATATATATGGCTTCATGCATCATATAGTAAACCAACAGTGTTTGTGTATGTGATCAAATTAAGACCCCAAGGTTTTTCAACTACCACACTTCTATCCACTTGTCGATTCTATGCATTGACCTCACGTCCGTGTCCAAGCTTCTACTGTGTTGGCTGAAGTTCTCGTGGTTTCAACATGCCGCAGTGCTGCGTTCCTTGTTGTATGAATAGATCAGAGTCCAAAAACCATATTCGATTACACTACGAAATAAGATTTTTGTTCCCGGCTTCTATGTGTTATATTCCAATTGCTTATGGCTAAAATGTAAACAAAAGCAGCTATATTCATCACCAGCTTTGTTGAAAACACCTGATGTTTTCCACACGTTATTTAGTAATGTGTAAGATATTGGCACAGTGCATTAAATAAATATTGTATTGTAATATAGATTTTGCTAGAACATCAAAACTAGCACCCACTGGCAAACGCCTAACTGACCCTTTGTGGATACCTTGATATAGGCTATGGGTTTTTATAGGTTGTCTCTTGTCTGGCATAGCTAGCTAGCTGAGCCAAGCTCGTTAAGGCTAGCTAGCCAGATATCAGTACATAAAAGAGCTGATAACTGAAAAAACAAAGATGTGGGTTCATACCAAGAAACACCCTATGAAACCCATATTCTGTATCAAGGGTATCAAATGTTAGCTAGGTTAGCTAGCTAGCTAATGTTAGGGCCGACTGTTGCCAAACTTTGTTTTCATTTCTTTGTTTAAAATTGTAACTTTCTTTTACCTTTTTTTTGCAAGGAAAACTGTAGAATGACATTTGAATATTTTTTGGACTCTATGCAAACAACAAGAAACACAGCACTGGGGCATGCTGAAGATGACCAGTGGTGAACCATGACCATTAGAGGCCAATTCAGAAATTGGAATTGCACCCACATGTTGTAATCAAAACATGATTATTCTGTCACTTGCTTAATATCTTGGTGATTAATCTAGAGCTGGCTTGGCTTGCTTGTCTTTATCTACTCAGATACCATGAAAAAATGGACAATAACGTTGACTTGTTTCCTTTGTACGGTTATTGTGTCTAGTTTTGGCTAACATCAGTGAGCTAATCAGTTAGTTTTGTGTCTGAACACAATGGATGTAATAATGTTTGAACATAAGTATGAATATGATGTATGTGACGCTTGCTGTTAGCCATTTAGTCTTTAGCATGCTAACCAGGAAGCTAGCGTAAACTAAAGTGATGGAAGTATCAGAATTCGTGTTTAAGAGATGCGGCAGTTTGCAACATAAAGCCCAGCAAATCGTATATGATGGTTTTGAAATATTAAGCATTGTAAAACAATTTAGTGTTATGGTTAAAAACAACTTCATCCGCCATTTTTTTTCTCAGGTTGTGGCCCTTAAGATGCATTGGGGATTCCCCCAAGGGGAATGGCAATGCCAGGTAGATGAGGGTCTGAATAATGCCGGTATTGGATAGGAAAGCAGGTAGAACCTTTGGAAACTGCCCCATGTTACCACAATTACCACAAATCCTTCCATCTGGAAAACAAACAACTTTGACTGAAGTGTCTTCCAAACATTGCATATATGTTTACTGCTCAGTGGTTTGAGTCAACAGGTTATTTTCTAGGCATATATGCAGCAGGTAAAATTTGGTTGTTGCTTGAAAAATGCTAGAATATACCGGTAATTTATGGCCCGTTTTTGGTATGAGAGGTCTTTTAATTTGACATGCCTATTGCTAGACAGGAAGTGACCTAGTTGGTTGCTTAAGTCAATGGTGGGAGCCNTAGAATATACCGGTAATTTATGGCCCATTTTTGGTATGAGAGGTCTTTTAATTTGACATGCCTATTGCTAGACAGGAAGTGACCTAGTTGGTTGCTTAAGTCAATGGTGGGAGCCATTGTGGGAAGAACAACAACTCCACCAAAATGCAATCAACCAAACCAAAGGGATTGTAGCAAAGCAGATGATTTACTGGCACTGTGAAGGTGAAGAAGGTAAAATCACTTCATTTCTTTTGTCATGATTGTTGTTTCACAGAGCTGCCACCTGTGGCTGTAAGTTGTCAGCAGATTGTTTGTAGGTTTAGTTTCTTGGCCTTTTGTTAAAGCGAACATGTGTTGATTTTAAATGATTGGAAATGACATTATTAATGATGCTGTTTATGAGCTGTTAATGGATTATTGGTAAGTCAGTGTTAAGAGGTGGTTAGATCTATTCAGATATTTAAAGGTTGCACC
>CM067489.1:2470444-2494629 GCA_034552555.1 Semaprochilodus insignis
CACACACACACACACACTCAATATAACACACAAATGAATAAACACACAAACAAATAAACAAACACACAAACAAGCAAACAAACAAAGACAAACAAACACACACACACAAACAAAAACTAAAACAGTATAACACAAATGAATAAACAAACACACAAACAAACAAAACAAAGACAAACAAAAACACACACACACACACACACACACACACACACACAAACAAACAATTGCTTGCCAGTTCAGATGCTGCAGATCAGAGTACGGGGGAGAGGTCATGAATGTCTAAACTAGCTAGCTAGCTACCTAACAACCACTAGCTAGCTAAATGTCCACACTGCGCACCTCCAGGCTGCACTGTCTCGAACCGAAGACGTACTACAGGGGTTATAACGTCAAAACGTTTGATTTTTAGACTTTTTAACCTACTAACACTCCCCGACGCTACACCTTCACAGACCACTAGAGCGTGCTTCACAGCCCACAGGGTGGAAACCCGGCCCTACTATGTCCAGACTGTACTAGTCAGGCTTTAACTCATTTCTATATTTACAGATTTTTACTGGTTCAGACCTGTTCATAAGTGGCTGGAGGGTGTCATTCCTAGTGGTGGACCTGGTCTGTGAGCTCCTAGGGGTCACCATATCTGACTCATCTGGCCTTGGGCCTGAGCCACACGCCTCCAGCTGCACTCCTGCCTATTAAACCCCCCAGAGCTATTAGAGGAAGCCCAGAGGGACAATGCTGCTTATTAGCCACCCTGCCAGGTCTGCAACACTCAGCCCGGGAACAAAGTGGCTAAATTTAGCTCTGCGATGAAAGTAGAAACAAAAAGAGAAGAAGAAGAAAAGACAATGTAGATAAACAGAAAGCCTGAGCGGGAGGAAATGAACCCAACTTTTGAAAGTCCTCCAGACTGCGGGGAATCTCTAATATCAGCTTAGAAACACAATTAAAAGTTGGAGCCATTTTACTTCATTTACACTTTAATAAGGAACGGGAGGAAAATCGCGCTCTCGGACAAACACAAACGTGAGCGACAACGCAGCACATTAACGTGTTCCTAACGAGCCAATTAACTGCCATCAAAGAGTCTATTAATGACGTCCCTGTGGATAGAGATCAGGAGAAAACCCACAATCAGCCGGACAGCGGGGAGATAGAGCCACGGTGGGGGGTGGGGTGCAGATGTGTTCTGGCCCGCTGCGTTTGACGAAAGAGCCAGTGGGAGGCAGACGCCACAGCTGGTGCTAAATGCACGTTAGCTTTAGCTTTAGCTTTGGAGGGTCAAGGTGAAGAACACCTGAAGCATGCTGAACTCACAGCAGACTTCCATATATGAAATAAATCAATTACAGCCTGAAATAGTGCTTCAACTCGATCCTGCTAGGCTGCTGCTAGACTGTGGTTGCTATGGGAGGAGCGATGGATGAATAAATGCCACATAGAGGAGTACAGGTCAGTATGACTGTGGATTAGAGTTTGAGAATCTGCCCTGAGTCAGTACATGCAGTTTGGTGGCTGTAGGTTAAAGGAAGCAATAGATTTTGGGTAGGACTGAAAATCAACATTATTGGTAAAACAAAGGATGGGAATCAATAGACAGACAGACGAGTGTGAGTCAGACCAACATTGACTTTGTGCTTGGGGGTCTGCCCTGAGATGGTGTATGTAAAATGGTGTCTGACAGTCGAGTGGAAGTACAGTAGATGGGTATGTACTTTTCTAGCCCATTCAGTATTAATGGGAAAAATAGCAGAATATGTTTTTCCGAAAACCTTATGTCGGATCAAAAAGCTGCATACACGCACACCATTCCCGATCAGACCAAACATTTTGGATTTGGAATAGTGTTGGAAGGGTGTTAAAATCTCAAAAACTGCAGGACTAGTTAGCAGACAAAACCTGCGTACCGTGAAGACGAAGAAGACAAAGAAGTAGACGATGAAGAAGACAATGAAGACAATAAAGGCGAAGACGATGAACATGAAGACGAAGACAAATAAGATGAAGACGATGAAGATGACGAAGAAGACAATAAAGAAGAAATGAGGAAGACGAAGAAGAAGACAACGAAGAAGACAATGAAGAAGAAATGATGAAGATCATGAAGAAGAAGACGAAGAAGAAGACGAAGAAGAAGACGAAGAAGAAGACGATGAAGATGATGAAGAAGAAGACAATGAAGACGACACTGAAAAAGACGAAGAAGTCTTCTTCATCATCAAAAACACCAGAGACAAAACCTGCTGATGGGAAAACCTGGTACACTCAGGTAGACCCGACCAACTGAAGCCCCCCAGATCATAACACTGCCTTGTACGGTGGGCACTACACATGATGAGTCCATCGCTTCTTACCCTGACACTCCCAACTGGGTCTGGAACTGGGTGGATCTGGACTCATAAGACCACATGATGAACACCTTCTTCCTTTCCCCCAGAGTCTGACCTTTATGGTCCTCAGCAAACTGAAGCCTTTCTTCAGTAGTGGCCTTTCTAACGCTCACGCGACTGTCCCTTCAGCTGTTAACGTGCCGGACTGTCCTGAACCCGATTCCAGTCGTTTCAGCTTCTCGCTAGTTGTTTGCTTTGCTTGATGTAATGATTTGACGCTTCTGAAGGACAGTAACATCTTTTCCTTGACCACATGATACATCTTCCCACGTGGTGGTATCAGGAATGAGAAGCTGCTCACTGCAGCAGCTACGGGTTAAAGAACTGAATCACATTAACCGCTGCAGTAATGATCCAATCAAAGCCTCTTAAGTATGTGCAATCTATACAATGACTGGTTTTGGCCAGGCAGTGTATAAAGGATGCACTGGGGGAGTTAAGAACACATTCTGAACAGCACATGTATATGGGAATATATTTTTTTATAATACGTATATCTGTAATAAGACTGCAGTACAGGAAATACATACATACATACAGGACTATGTTTGCAATGGCCGGGCATTGTCATTTGCACCCGCATTGATCTTTTAAGCACATGCTATGGACCACCTTAGTAAAAATGCAAAGACCAGTGTAGCTGCAGCAATGGCTTGACAACACTGATGAGGAATAGCACATTACACAGTTCGTATTGATGTGGGCAATAAGAGCAATGTTGTCAAACTGCAACAGTTTATCAAGCATCGATATTCTCTCAATGAGCCATAATGTAATTATTTACCCATTTTACACAGCACTTTCAGTTACACAGGCCACTTACTGAAGACAAATGTGCATTAAACACAGCATAAAACATAAGCCTGATGAGACGCATTCAGGAATCAGCATTAGTCTGTTATTCTAACCAGCTACAACACATTCACGCACACGTACGACTCCTCCCGGGTCTCTCTCCAAAACAAAATATACATAGGTATTATAAACACGCACGTTACAAAAGCCCAGAATCATCCAAACAAGCCAAAACAGCCCAGAGCTTACAGGGCAGTTTCTGTCTCTGACCCCAAACATCTGTGAGGGTGTGTGTGTGTGTGTGTGTGTGTGTGTGTGTGTGTGTGTGTGTGTGTGTGTATGTGTCATTTCCTGTTTTTTTCCATGACTGATGCAGCAAATATAGTCCAGTTCGCAAGCGTCTGTCCACTGCTGCAGGAAAAGCAAAGCTCTAATATCTCCTGACCAAACGTCCTACACAATACCCACAGCACAATACCTACAACTAAGAGCGGGCTAAACCATTCAACACAATCAGGAACAGCGGGAAGATCATTTCTGACCAACAACTAAACCCCGACCAACCAACTACGCAACCAACCAAACAACAAAGTAACTGACCAACTATTCAACAAAGCAACCGACTAGCCAACCAAGCAACCAAACAACAAACCTAGCAACCACACAACAAACCAAGAAACCAATCAACTAGTCAACCAAGCATCCAGGTAGCCAGCCAACAAAGCAAGCAAGCAATTAATTAGGCAACCAACCAACTAGCCAAAACAACAAAACCAGCAAAATAACCAAACAAGCACGCAACTGATCATCAACTATCCAACAAACAAACTAACCAACTAGTCAACCAGCCAACCAACCTAACAAACAACTAGCCCACCTACCAACCAACTTAGCAACCGACCATCTTACCAACAAGCTACCCAACCATCCAAATAAGCAACCACCAATTAGCCCAACCAACCAACTAAAAAACAACTAGGTAAACAATCAACTAACCAAGCAACCAAACAATGATCCAACAAAGTAACCAACCAACTAAGCACTCAATTAACCACCAACCTACTCACTTGTTCTCACACTTACACTTAGCAGGCAGAAGTTTCTTTATGAGGAGCAGATATAAATACTCATATTAGCTTTCAGTGTTTTGTATAAATGACACTGGTTGCCCTTCATTTTGTTATATGCTAATAACTCACTTGCATTTAACTAATAATTACTAATTAACAAATAACTGCTATAAAATGGATTAACAATCACTTTTACCTGATAAATTCACTAAATTTTTTATACTTACATTCTGTAAAGCTTGTCCACCATAGCAACAGTAGCTAAGGAAAAAAGCACATTTCTGGGCAGAGCAAGGACAGATTATTTCAATGATTTATCATAATTCAATGCATACGGTCAGATGGGGAAAACCTGCTGAGCTGAAGGTTATAAAACCACTCTTTAGTTTTGTTTAAGTGCAGATCTTCCTCCTCTGGCAACCAAAACCCCTTCATTTCAAAGGTGCCTTACAAGGTCAAAGGTAAAGAATAAAGCAGGACACAGCACATGATTCCTCTGTAGTGTGTGTGCGTGTGTGTGTGTGTGTGTGTGTGTGTGTGTGTGTGTGTGTGTACACACACGTGTCGGCTCTGCCTTGTAGGACATGTGGAGAAATGGAGATTGAAATCACCGCACTCAGCAATACGACCAGCTTAATAGCATTAGCATCTGTGCTCCACGCTGAGCGTCCAAATTCCCTCCTCTTCTCCCCCTCTCTCTTTCCCTGTTCCCACAAATCCCTCCTTGTAAAACACACCGCCAAATGCATTGGCCTACAAAGGCCTCCATGGCCTCACTTAGGTCCTGTAGGCCATGCTTAGGCAGAAAAAGAGCGCTGACATTCTTCTTGTCGTCTCAAGGCTGGGTCTCCATTCTTCTGTACTGGAGCTCTCTGGTCCAATTATAAAGAGCATAACTCTTCTTTTACCACTAATGCTTCCTCTCCATCTGCGGCTGGAGTATGCACTCCACTGCAGGGCTGCGAGTACTCCACAAAGCTGACTATTAGCTCACATCAAAAAAACTCTTCTATAATCCTGTATAATACACGTATTGTATATAATACATTCTGACAAACTGTAATACACTACAGGAAGTGTAGGGGGAGATAGGACTTCTATTGTTTCATTCTGACAGACTGTAATACACTACAGGAAGTGTAGGGGGCGATATGACTTCTATTGTTTCATTCTGACAGACTGTAATACACTACAGGAAGTGTAGGGGGCGATATCTTATATGGGGTGATTATTTGACTCCACCATGAAAGAATAAATCACTTGTCGTACAGAAAGATAACAGAGAGAACCGAAGACGGCACAATGTTTAGATAATCTCAGTTAATCAAAAAATAGTTAATGCGCTAAAAAAATCACTCATCAATTCCCAAAATCCAAAATGATCTAAATTATGGAATTCCTCATTCATTTACAACAAATACAGCCAATTATGTTGTGTTCTACAGTTTCTCATTAGGTCGAGTGTATAACTCTAAGCTCTAAATGTAGCTATTGTGGTATAAACTGAGTCTGTTCTACAGTTTCTCATTAGGTTGGATGTATAACTCTAAGCTCTAAATGTAGGTATTGTGTTGTACACTGAGTCTGTTCTACAGTTTCTCATTAGGTTGAGTGTATAACTCTAAGCTCTAAATGTAGGTATTGTGGTATAAACTGTCTGTTCTACAGTTTCTCATTAGGTCGAGTGTATAACTCTAAGCTCTAAATGTAGGTATTGTGGTATAAACTGAGTCTGTTCTACGGTTTCTCATTAGGTTGAGTGTATAACTCTAAGCTCTAAATGTAGCTATTGTAGTATAAACTGAGTCTGTTCTACAGTTTCTCATTAGGTCGAGTGTATAACTCTAAGCTCTAAATGTAGCTATTGTGGTATAAACTGAGTCTGTTCTACAGTTTCTCATTAGGTTGAATGTATAACTCTAAGCTCTAAATGTAGGTATTGTGGTATAAACTGAGTCTGTTCTACAGTTTCTCGTTAGGTTGAGTGTATAACTCTAAGCTCTAAATGTAGGTATTGTGGTATAAACTGAGTCAGGGTGAGAGAATGGATAGGTGAATTGCAGACTGTTTGGAGGTCAGTACTTCCATGAAGCCAGAAAGTTCTCTCCCGGACAAGAAGTGGACCAAAAGAGCCAAAGGAGCCTGACTTTAACATATGCACCTATCCATCGCCATCTATTGGAGCATGGAGGAATGACAATGGGTGTAGGTGGGAGAGAAGGAAACAAAGAAAAAAAAATACTCAGAACATCTGGGGTAAATGCAGCCAACCTGGCAACACGTGCTACAGTGCAGGTTTTACTGCTACCTTGAGGACAGCGTTCACCTGGAGATGCAATGTTGTGAAGAAAGGTTGCCAGTTTGGAGATGTTTCACTCTTGGATACGAGAATAAATCCTCGCTTTGCCAAAGCTGGAGGCTTTTAGGCCTTGAACAGAGCCCCAGGTGAAGGTTGCCAGAGTGAGGACATCTAATCCTTTGGTTAGGGGCGAGCTGCCAGATGTAACTAAAAAAGAAATACACATTTTTCCGGTAAAAAAAAAAAATCCTTGGTTTCCAAAACAGGGCTGTTGATGTGAACAACACAACTTGGCATATTCTGCGAGAGTCAAAAATGTAGGTCACAGAGGAGAGAAAGACAGAGTGTGAAGAAAATGAAGGAGAGAAAGACAGAGAGAGATGGAAAATGAAGGAAAAAAAACAGAGTCAGTCAATAAATAGCGACAGAGATGGACAGAGGAAAGCGTGTGCAGCCCGGAGAAGTTTCCTGAGCATTTGCTTCCACGAGCTGCACTTTACAAAGGAAAAGCAGGAAAAGTGTGTCAAGGTTGGTTTAGTAACACAGTGATGAGTCACATGTGCACACATAAACTGGCCACCTCAAAAGAACCAGCGTTCTTTCAACAACGATCAACAGAACTAACCAGTTAACCGAATGTGAGTCATTCCTCCAAACAAACGCGGATACAGTTCAGTGCACAGATTACAGACCACCCTGCATTTATTTAATACAGCCTTTTTGTTTTCAGTGTCAGGAAAAACAATCAGAACATATTGATACTGAAATGACAGACCAGCTTCAGTGTGTCCACCTTCATTACAGCTTCCATTCATCTCAGGGGACTCACTTTCAGTTTCTCCAAGAGACACAGACACCACAGTTCAGTCTTAGAAGCTGGTTTAGGGTCTTCTGCTTCTCACCATACAAAAACACTTTCAGTGATGATGAGGTTCTGGACTCCGGGGTGGTCAGTCCATTGTCCTGAGAACCCCAGCATCAGCAGCTTCTCAGTTTGATGGATCTGTCTCCCTTTCTCAGTGAGGAACTTCTTTAACAGCTACACCTCCTTTCAGACCTCCATAGCGTTGAGCGTAGAGTTGATTTTCTCAGATCTTAAGCAGGAATTGTGCCTGAATTTCTCCACTCTCTCGCATATAAAAAATAAAATATCTGCTGGTCTTCCAGGTGGTTGTTAGTATATGATGAAGGAAACACCTGGCCAAACACATCCAACCTGAGGAAAGACCTGGTCAAACACATTCAACCTGAGGAAATACCTGGTCAAACACCTCTAACCTGAGGAAACACCTGGTCAAACACCTCTAACCTGAGGAAACACCTAGTCAAACACCTCTAACCTGAGGAAACACCTAGTCAAACACATCCAACCTGAGGAAACACCTGGTCAAATACCTCTAACCTGAGGAAACAACTGGTCAAACACCTCTAACCTGAGGAAACACCTGGTCAAACACCTCTAACTTGAGGAAAGACCTGGTCAAACACCTCTATCCTAAGGAAACACCTGGTCAAACACCTCTAACCTGAGGAAAGACCTGGTCAAACACCTCTAACCTGAGGAAACACCTGGTCAAACACCTCTAACCTGAGGAAAGACCTGGTCAAACACCTCTACACTGAGGAAAGACCTGGACAAACACCTCTACACTATCTTCACTACTCCTAGGTTTTGGGAAGTATAGTCCGGGTGGGAGACTGTCACAGGCTGCAGGTAGAGAAGGGTTTTATGTCTGAACGTGTCTTTAATAAATGACAAAATGCTGTTATTAAGACATCTGAACTTATTTTATTCGAATATTTTTTGTTATTACAGAGACAATAAAACACCGGAACAATCATCTTTGGTTGCCAGCACTTTACATTTCACCCCTTTTCTCATACCTGGCTTTGCTGTTTGTTGAGCCTGTTTATCCTCTTCTTATGTGGCAGTATCAGGAACATGGTGGCACCCTAATGTTGCTAAGTCAATGTTTATGACAAGCTAACTTCACGGCCTGCCAAAATTGAATTTAACAGCTACTGTAAACATACTGTACAAGACATGAGACACATGACAGCTTGTTAGTCCTGGGACAGTGAGGAAATGACTGGCACAGATTACACTGGAAGCCTAGGTAGTTCGGACCGCGCCGATTCCCTCAATAAATGAGTTCCCTTGGGATAGTAAACATTCTCCGACCAACTTCCCTGCAGTTGGTGCATTTTACTGGACAACAACTTCCTGTCACTGTTGCTTTGTGATCTTTGCATACCTTTGTGATGATGTACAGAAACATATCTATGGGGTTCCAATACAAAGAACGCCAAGAACTGACTTATGTTATTGGGAAGAACGTTCTTGAGAGGTTACCCTGCAAGAATAAGCTCGCAGGAGCACCAGAACGGAGAACGAGCATACAGGAGGTTGAGATGTGTATTTGCTATTATGCAATAGCCACTCCGAGTCCAAATGATTTCCCCAGCGTTAAGAGAATATGTAGTAGCTGATAAATTCAGAATATTAAACAAGGAATCCCATAGAATAGAATCTGATATGACTTCTGTGTTTTTCTTTGCCAAAATAAAGCCAAAGTTTTGTCCGCTTCGAGCATGACGGACGCGGTCAATTATCTTAAAAGTTTCAACAGCAAAACTGCACCACTGTGAATAAAAGCCTGGATTACAAATACATTAAAATAACTCCATAACAGAACCAGAAAAGTGCAGTTCCTGAAGAATATGGAGAGCGATTCCTGAAGAGCAACTGCACAGCTGATGGTTGCCGCTAGCTGGTTGCTAAAGTGATGCTAAAAAATAAATGAGAGCCTATGGGAGGAACGAGGGATGAATAAATGACAGAGGAGTGTGAGTCAGTATATCTGTGGATTAGAGTTTGGGGGTCTGCCCTGAGTGAGTACATGCAGTTTGGTGGCTGTAGGTTAAAGGAAACAACAGGTGTTTCAGGTAGGGACAAAAATGAATGGGACTCTATGGGAGGAAACAGTAATATTGGGGGGACGACAAACAGACAACTGCGGGTGGGAACACCAAATTCATCCTCGGGGGTCTGTCACTCGGGGGAGTGCATGTGAAACGGTGCCTGTCGGTTGAGCAGAAGTACAGGAAATGGGCGAGCACTTTTCCACCCCCTTCCATTTTTAATGGAAAAGAATTTGGAACACACATCTGATCACAAGCTGGAACGGTGTTGATCGACGAGTTAGCAGGACAAAACACGTGTATCAAGACGTGTATCAACAGTGTTGCGCAATCACTAATTATTGTTAATACGCTCATCATCAAAAGAATAGTTGCACAAATAGCTGCACCCAGAAGGAATCAACCCACAGGAATGAACTTTGGTGGGTAGGTTTGACATTGTGAGACATGCTAATGATTCCATTTTCATGCTTGGCAGCACATATGACATAAGCAAGGATGAGTCTCATCTCTGTACCTGATTGACCCAACAGCCACGACTGCAGGCATTCAGTGAGCAGTGATGTCCTCCATAAGTCATCCTGTTAGTGCCAGCACCATTGGCAGACGGCTGCACCATGCAGGACTACATGCACACAGACCGTTACGACGACTGTCCTTAACACCACGTCAACGTCACCAAAGACTGCAATGGTGTCGTGCCAAACTGTCATGGAGTGACTCAGAATGGCAGTGGGTCATCTTCAGTGACGAGTCCCACTTTTGTCTTGGTGGAGACGACCAACGAATCCATGTGTGGAGGCACCGTGGTCAGCACCAACATGAACGGTTTGTTGTCACGGGTCACACGTGCAGAAGGCCTGGTGTCACTCCACCTCCACCCCTACCGCACCATCTGCAGGAACTGTGTGAGGATATTCAAGCTGCATGGGATGGATTATCACAGGACTCCATTAAGAACCTCTACAACTCCGTGCCGAGACGTCTGGCATTGTTGGGTTAGCAAACACGGCGGCCCGACGCCATACTGAGAGACAGACTTCTGTATGTGTAGCTCAATAAATATTTATCATATCAGTCTAAATTTATAATAATTTATTGATCCTGGTAACCTTTATCTTCCTTCCCAACAGCACTGCAATCCCACACCTCCTTCTGGGTGCAGCTGATGTATTGATGATGAGCGTATAAACTCTCAGTTAGCAGATGAGTGTAATCAGGTGTGTTTGAGCAGNTGATGAGCGTATAAACTCTCAGTTAGCAGATGAGTGTAATCAGGTGTGTTTGAGCAGGTAAATCACCATACTGTGCTGGTGCACACGGCTGTACTGTGTTATTAAGGTAGAGCTGTGGGTCTGTATACTTGGCCTCAGGGAATAGTGGGTCTTACTGAATGCATCCTCAGGGCACGGCATGAACACTTCCGAGTACCTTAACCGTTCTTGAGAACCGGAATGCAACTCTGGAAATGGAAGATGATGTCATGCAAGAACACAAGGACACCCAGGAACACACACCGAGAAACGGATTATTATTCCTGCATAAATGAATATCTTAGACTTAATGGCTGTTTTGATGGGAAATACATGACGAGCCGTCTTCGACTTTCGCACAGCACTGCATAAAGAACAGAAACCAGCGCATGTGTGCTGGAACTAGCAGAGGGTAAAGCAGGCCACTGTCACTCTTGAATCTCTGTTCTCCAGACCCAGAGCGCTCTCTCTCTCTCTCTCTCTCTCGATAATTCAAAACAAATGTTTTCATAAAACCCGCCGCCTTGAATCAGCATTATTCATCTTCGCTCGTTCTGTAGCGCTAACCCTGCCGACTCCAAAGCGAGGGTGCAGCTGGTTCGCATTGTGGCTGAACGCAAGCTCCACACACACTTCAAACTCTCCACACACATACACACTACAGTCACCGAGGGCCCACGGCATCAATCGGCCAATCCGCTCAGTCGCCGCAGGACTATAATCAGCTTCTGTTTGTTCATCTGCTGTTGGGGAACGTATCAATGCTTTGGCTCGAAGAGAAGCGGGGAAAGTCTTTTTCTGCGGTGGGCGAACTTCAGTTTTTGGTCTGGGCGAGCAGCTTTTGAGGGAAGAGCCAGAAAAGACTCGCTCGTGTAGCTCCTTTAGGGTAATTTCTACTCTGTTTGATCTGTACATCAGAATTGTCATCAAGACTACAATTAGGGTAATCCAGCAATCCAACTGCTCCTGACACCCGATACTCGGGGTATTCAGAGACGGGCAGGAAAAACAGATCTCACAGAGAGTTACACCAAAGCCTCCACAGCTAAATATAATATCAGATGTTTCAGAGTAGAGTGTGTCCACTCTCTACCTTCATCCCAGCTTCTATTCTTCTCAGGGAGACTCACTTTCAGAGACACCTCCAAAGCTCAGTCTTAGAAGTGGGTTTAGGGTTGTCTGCTGGTTCCTACCATCCAAATAACCCCTTCAGTGGTGTTGAGGTTCTGGACTCTGGGGTGATCGGTCCATTGTTCTGAGAACACCAGCAGCTTCTTTGTTGGATGTGTCTGTCTCCTTTCCTCAGTGAGGAGCTTCTTGAACAGCTACACCTCCTTTCAGACCCCCACAGCGTTGAGGTGTCTTCTCAGAGTGGAAGAAGGATGGACACAAACACCTGTGGAGGTTCTCAGACCTGAAGCAAGAGTGGAGCCTCTCTCTGAGAGATGAAAGCTTCAGGTGCTGTTGATCTGATGGGGGCAGTTTTGGTGGTCTACCAGGTCTTCCAGGTGGTTGTTAGGAGACTCATTTTCTTTATAGCTTTTAATCATTTTTCAAACTTTAGTTTGTTATATTTCTGATTATATTTAGTTGTTAGGGTCTTGGTGCTTTCTGCTTTTTCCTGCCAATGAAAATAATAATCAACTTAATATTCATTTCTACTAGAAGTTGAATTAACAGAAGGGTGGTCTCTGACTTTTGCACAGTGCCTTAGTTTACCTTTGCTTCAACTGTCTGTTAAGATTCCAGAAAGCTGCTATGGAAACCACATATTTACCACCATTAGCTAAGCGCTAACATAACACTGAAACCCCCATTAGCGTTATCTTAGCAGCTGTAAATAGATGAACTAACAATTAGCACTGAACGTTCAGTTTAATAAGGTCGGGATCCAGCCATCAGCAGCCAGCGTTATCAGGATAAAGATCTGGATGCGCAACAACATCTGTTTGTGTGTTCACTGATTTACTGTTCACTAAGCCGAGCAGAGCAGGATCCAGGATGAGGAGAGAAAAACGAGCGCCACCCGAGCAGACCAGACCACACCAAGAATGAGCACAGGGAAATCTGAGCAGATGGGAAAAACAAAATAATGACCAAACAGACCCAAACGCTGAGTTTCAGCATCAGACACGGGACGGCTCTCTCACAGAGACTCTGCAGCTCAACCCGAGTACTATAACCTCATTAACACCTTCATCCTCATTACAAACCCAGCACAGGGCTTCTCACAGCACTGAATGATTCATTACACCCAGTCCGTGTTCAGAGGGAGGGAGAGAGAGAGAGAGAGAGAGAGAGAGAGAGAGAGAGAGAGAGAGAGAGAGAAAGAAAGAAAGAAAGAAAGAAAGAAAGAACAAAAGAACGAAAGAAAGGGAATTAGGAAGGGAGAAGAGAGGGAGGAGAGAAGGAAAGAGAGGGAGAAAGAGAAGAAAAAATAGGAGAGAGTGAGAAAGGAGAGAAAGAAGACAGAGAGAAAAGACAGAGAGAAAGGGAGATAAATATGGGAGAAAAAGAAAGAGAGAGATGGAAAGAGCGGGAAAGGGAAAAGGAAAAAGAGAGAAAGAAATAGATTCAAACACATGGGGTGAGAGTGAGAGTGAGTTTGTGAGTGTGTGAGAATGAGTGAATGTACTGTACGTGACTGTGTGTGAGTGTGTGATTGTGTGTGTGTGTTTGTGTGTGATTGTGTGTGTGAGTGTGTGATTGTGTGTGTGTGTTTGTGTGTGATTGCGTGTGTGTGTGTTTGCGTGTGTGTGTTTGTGTGATTGTGTGTGACTGAGTGTGTGACTGTGAGTGAGTGTATGTGTGTGTTTATGTGTGTGAGTGAGTGTGTGTTTGTAAGTGTATATGTGTTAGAGAGGGAGAGAGGGAAGAATAGAGAGAGAGAGAGAGAGAGAGAGAGTACAGTAGTCTGGGTGTTGTCATAGGCCTCAGGGCAGAGCGGCTAATATAATCATCTCTCAGAAAAAAGCTCAGAAATCATAATCAACTGATACGACCTGCACAGACCTACTGACACAGGATCACCAACAACCTCTAGACGTACAACACACACTCGCGCACGCACACACACACACACAAACAAACAATTACAAACTCACTCACAAATACACACACACACGAACACACACACATACACTCACTTACAGACTCACTAACACTCACAGACTCACTAACACTCACAGACTCACTAACACTCACAGACTCACTCACACACAATCACAGACTCACTAACACTCACAGACTCACTCACTAACNGCACACCAACACACAAACACACACTCACGCGCACACACACACGCGCACACCAACACACAAACACACACTCACGCGCACACACACACAGCTACTGCATACCTGAATATCAGAGTAAACAAACACACACTGCAGGAATTAGCATGCAGCAGATGTATTAACACTGAGAGGCCTGAAAATCACCTCCTTTAGGTTTTCATCTCTCTGTAGCAGCGTTAGGTACACGCCTGCGGAGGAGAACTACACAGCTAAAGTTTAGAGTCAGTTAGCAGCGGCAGTGACTAACACTCCCAAAAGTATTCAGACAGCCCACTGCTGAGACACGCTGGTATACGCTCCACAGAACAGCACTGACCAACAGAATGGACCGCTCTGGAGCAGCTGCACATGAGCCTAAGGTCACCATGCCCAGGGCTAAGCATGAGCTAGAGGGGGTGTTAAGCACCCCAGCATCGGGCTGTGGAGCAGTGTAACTGCATTCTCTGGTGATGGAGCTCCACCCAGTACCGCTGGGATGAGCTGGAGTAAGCCAGAACTGTGAGAAATCTGTGCCAAATTGAAAATGGTGGGGTGCTGCCCCTGTAAGCGTTGGGTCAAATGCCCCGTCGCCCCCGTACTGCCACAAGCATGACTAGCAGTTACAGCAATGCACTAAAAGGCCCTGGTGCACTCGTGCGGTGACGACTGTGAGCTCAGCGGAGGGCGTGATGGAGATCGCTTCTGACTCTTTCATTTCCTGAACCTGCTTCTGCAACCAGCTGCACTGAGTGCTAAAAGAAATGATGTATGTCTTTCCCCCCATCTATCTCTCCGTTTCCTTTCCTTCCTCTCCCTGCCAGAGTTGTATGACACAGCCCTGAAGATCAGTCTTTGAATCTGTGTGGCGTGTGATGTGGTGAAGCTGTTACGGGGGGGAGGGGGCTCAAACACTCCCCCTTAAACTCCTTGGTGTGGTTTAAGGACTGATCTTCCTCTCACATGTAGGAGCTGGCTCTTCTCCTTTCTTGGTTTTAGATTTATTGAGTGATGAATTCTGCTCGTTCGTTTAGCGTGATGTGACCCCACCCTGATGGGCTGACTGACAGGTGGTATCAGACTACAGAAACATGAACTACGGAAATCTTGTCCTATAAAACGAGTTGTGCAAATAGCTGCACTGCAAAACAGACAAAAGGTTATAATCCCAGATTATAATAATCCTGTCCTATAAAGCAAATTGTACAATAATCCCAGGTTATAATAATGGCAGGACATAAAATGAGGTACAGGATGCAGTTCATTTTAATCCAGTGCTATGAAAAGGTAGATATAACCTAGATTATAATAACCCTAGGCTACAAAACAAACCAAATACATAATCCCAGATTATACTAATCACGTGCTATAAAATGAGCAGCGGAAATAATGCCAGGTTATGTTAATGCCATGAAATAAAATGAGGCACAGAATGCAGTTAATCTTAATCCAGTGCTATAAAATGGCAGACCCAGATTATATTAATCATTGGCTACAAAACAATCCAACTAATCCTGTGCTATAAAATGAGCCATGGAAATAATCCCAGGTTAATAAAATGAAGTACAAAAATAAATCCAGTTTATCTTAATCCAGTGCTATGAAAAGTTAGATATGACCCACATTATATTAATCCAGGGCTACAAAACAAACCAAATAAATAATCCCAGATTATACTAAATCTGTGCTATAAAATGAGCCGCATAAATGATCCCAGATTATGTTAATGCCTAGAAATAAAATCAGGTACAGAAATGAATCCAGTTTATATCAAACTGGTGCTATAAAATTCGGTAGATACAGTCCAGATTATATTAATCCTGATCTAAAACNCTGGTGCTATAAAATTCGGTAGATACAGTCCAGATTATATTAATCCTGATCTAAAACACCAAAGAAATAATCCCAGATTATACTAATCCGGTGATATAAAGCAACTTTCCTGTACAGAATTCTTCCTGTACTATAAATTAAAAAGAAGATATCATCCCAGGTTATATTATTCCTGGATTATAAAACAAACTGAACAAATAATCCCAAACATACAAAACAGACAGAAGATGTAAAATATGTTTGTATGTTTGTAAAACAAACCAATGCAATAATCACAGATTATACTAATCCTGGGCCATACAGCAAACTGTAGAAATAACCCCCGGTTAAATTAATCCCATGCAACAAAACAAACAGAAGATATAATCCCAGATTATACTGATCATGTGCTATTACACAAACAGTAGATATAACCTCAGATTACATTAATCCTGTGCTATAAAATGAGCTGTAGAAAAAATCCCAGGTTAAATTAATCCCAAACTACAAAATACAGAATATGTAATCCCAGGTTATATTGATCAAGGACTACAACACAAACAGTAGATTTAACCTCAGATTATACTAATCCTGGGTTGTGAAACACACTATAGAAATAATCATACATCATATTAATTATGTGCTATAAAATGAGCTGTAGAAATAATCCCAGGTTAAATTAATCCCCTGCTACAAAACAAACAGAATAAGTAATCCCAGGTTATATTGATCAAGGGCTACAACACAAACAGTAGATCATAACCTCATATTATACTAATCCTGGGCTATACAGCAAGCTGTAAAAATAACCACAGGCTAAAAAAATAATCCCATGCTACTAAACAAACAGAAGATATAGTACTAGTTTATACTGATCATGGGTTATAACACAAACATTTAATATTACCTCAGATTATAATAATCCTGGTCTGCAAAATACACCATAGAAATAATCCCACATGATATTAATCCTGTGCTATAAAATGGGCTGTAGAAATAACCCTCGGTTCTATCAATCCCAAGCAATAAAAATGCACAGAAATATTCCCAGTCAATAATAATCCAGTGTTATGGTAAATATAACCCCAGGCTATAAACAAAGCGAAGATACAAATCCCAGGTTACATTAATCCCAGGCATACGGTGTTTCATTTTAGCTGTTAAATAAATCAACACTAGAATACATATACAATAAATTGCTAAATTGAACTTATTGCTAAACAGTAACGCTTAAACTCCAGACTTCACAGAGCAGCATCACTGAAAGTGAAAAGAAGAGTGATGAAAGTTTTCACACGTCCCGCAGCGGCTGAGCAGCATTCCGTTATGAAGCCTAACCTTAACGCCTCACGAGAGCCCGTCAGCTTCACCCTCATGACACGAGAGCAGCAGCTAACACAGTTCAGCTCAGTTTACGGCTGCTCCGAGCCCGCCATCCAAACTGAATTATGAAATAAAGCACTCTAACGCTCACTCAAGGGCGTATCGCCTTATTGACGAGAACCGAGACACGCACACACACACACACACCTCTCCTGGCAGCATTAGACAACAATGTCGATACATTAATGCGTCTGTCCTTCATAATTTATGAACATATCTCATAAAATAAACACAGGCCAAGCCTTCAGTCAATATCGCGCCAAGGCAGAAGGTGAGTATCGCAGGTTTGGACGAGCGAAGAGAACGCAGAACCTCCAGAGTTCACGGTGAGAATACGAGAAGCAGAGAGCTTTCAAATGATAATTCGGCAAAAATCACGTGTACAGTTTCTTCCCTGTTAGCCCCAACAAAGCTCCATCAGCCAGGACGCGTCTGACATCTGAAGGATGCTTCTTTAGTCCTTGACTGGAAACAGAGCCAACAATCTCAGCCTCAAAAACTGAATTTAGTTCCTGTTTATATACAGCAGTATGAGAATCTGATACACTGCTATGAAAATTGTGTTATTCAATAAAAACGTACACAGTGTACAGTAAAATCAGACACCAGAATATAAAGAATTCAGAAGTTTAAGATGTTTTATTCAATGTTTATTTACATACATAATAATGTTTTATTGGGAACATCAAAACATTATTAAAATATAATTAATATACTGTAAAGACAATTTAAATATGTATTATATCTATAGTCTACATTATGCATATTAGAGTCATCTGCCTCAAGCATTTTATGATCTTTTACATTGATTAGAGCTACACATTATTATTAGATTCAGATTTAATTATAATTAGATTCTAGATGTTAATTTAATAGAACATCATTCATTATTCATACACACACACACACACACACACACACACACACACACACACACACACACTATTACGGACATTTCGGTCACAGAGGATTAATTTTTTGTGTGGTATATTTAATTCCCCTATGAGCAAAAATAAGAGCTGCGGTTTGATTTGTCATGTACTGGACAAGTTACTGTATTTAGGCCACATCAATGTTCAGACACTCTTACATCAAAGAGTTGCCCAGTTGGGCCAGATTTGGTGGATGCCTTCCCTGGCACAATTCCGAGGAGAATTCCCTGTAGACTGGGATTTTAGCCACTGCTGGTAGACCCGTATGACCGTACGCTCCCATACACCTGCAGATTCAGCTACTTCCTTCACACTATGGTCTTTAGCACCAAATAAATAAATAAAAAAAATAAATAAAAACACACACATACACATATACACACAGGGGTTGGACAATGAAACTGAAACACCTGTCATTTTAGTGTGGGAGGTTTCATGGCTAAATTGGACCAGCCTGGTGGCCAATCTTCAGTTTTGCTCAAAATATTGCAATGCACACAACATTATGGGTGACATACCAGAGTTCAAAAGAGGACAAATTGTTGGGGCACGTCTTGCTGGCGCATCTGTGACCAAGACAGCAAGTCTTTGTGATGTATCAAGAGCCACGGTATCCAGGGTAATGTCAGCACACCACCAAGAAGGACGTTTTCCTCCACCAGCATCACGTAGTGACCTGGCCACTATCCTGCAAGAAGAATGGCTTAAAATCCCTCTGACCACTGTGCAGGACTTGTATATGTCATTCCCAAGACGAACTGACGCTGTATTGGCCGCAAAAGGAGGAGGAGGCCCTACACCATACTAATAAATGATTGTGGTCTAAAACCAGGTGTTTCAGTTTCATTGTCCAACCCCTGTATATACATATGTATGTGTGTGTGTGTGTGTGTGTGTGTGTGTGTGTGAAATTTGCCAAACAGCAGTGTATATTTATGGTTTTGATATATGGTACAAGTGAAAGATGAGGAGTAAATGTAAATAAATAAATAAATACATGGATAAAATACCTCCTGTCATGCTAACAGACTTCATCACGTGAGTAAGCGTGAGTTGGAAGCGTCTGGAAAGCCGGGTGTTTGGTGTGGTTTAACGAGGGATGAGAGTCTTGGCCTCAAAGATAAGAAGTAGAACTTCAATCCTGACTTTACAAAACCCAGACACACATATGGAGGAGCGCAGGAATGCTCAAGG
Source organism: Semaprochilodus insignis (assembly GCA_034552555.1). NCBI lineage: Eukaryota > Metazoa > Chordata > Actinopteri > Characiformes > Prochilodontidae > Semaprochilodus > Semaprochilodus insignis. The sequence goes on from CM067489.1 coordinate 2,489,768, forward strand.
CCATAAATTACGTTTAATTGCTCCGGTCAGCCGTAGCTGGACGCCTACTGTGGGGAGGGGGGTTTAAAGAAAAACCTGGCCATGATTCATAGATATGATGTGTCAGATCTCCTGCCAAACACACTCCTCCCTTCTAAAGCTGATGATGCGTTTCATCAAACTTCATCACGTACTGCGCTCAAACTCGCTCACCTACACAGAGAGCACTCAAGAACATCGCTGAGATCAGCACCAACCTACTGCTCTAATGTCAGTACCAATCTACTGTTCTGAGATCAGCACCAACCTACAGATCTGGGGTCAGCACCAACCTACAGATCTGAGATCAGCACCAACCTACAGATCTGGGGTCAGCACCAACCTACTGCTCTGGGGTCAGCACCAACCTACTGCTCTGGGGTCAGCACCAACCTACTGATCTGGGGTCAGCACCAACCTGCTGCTCTAGGGTCAGTACCAACCTGCTGCTCTAGGGTCAGTACCAACCTGCTGTTCTGAGATCAACACCAACCTACTGTTCTGGGGTCAGCACCAACCTACTGATCTGGGGTCAGCACCAACCTGCTGCTCTGGGGTCAGCACCAACCTACTGATCTGGGGTCAGCACCAACCTGCTGCTCTAGGGTCAGTACCAACCTGCTGTTCTGAGATCAACACCAACCTACTGTTCTGGGGACAGCACCAACCTACTGTTCTGGGGTCAGCACCAACCTACTGTTCTGGGGTCAGCACCAACCTACTGATATGGGGTCAGCACCAACCTACTGATATGGGGTCAGCACCAACCTACTGTTCTGGGGTCAGCACCAACCTACTGTTCTGGGGTCAGCACCAACCTACTGATCTGGGGTCAGCACCAACCTACTGCTCTGGGGTCAGCACCAACCTACTGTTCTGGGGTCAGCATCCAACCTACTATCAATAGATCAGCACCAACTTACTGTTCTACTAACCCTGATCACCAACCTACTGTCTATAGATCAGCACCAACCTACTGATCTGGGGTCAGCACCAACCTACTGATCTGGGGTCAGCACCAACCTACTAATCTGGGGTCAGCACCAACCTACTATCAATAGATCAGCACCAACTTATTGTTCTACTAACACAATCACCAACCTACTGTCTATAGATCAGCACCAACCTACTGTCTTTGGATCAGCACCAACCTACTGATCTGGGGTCAGCACCAACCTACTGATCAAAAAATGCATATGGCATAAAAACAGAGTAAGAGAGAGATAGGGAGGGAGGAAGGGAGGGAGAGGGATAAAAAGAGATAATAAGGGGGGCAGCATGAGAGAAAAAGAGAGAGGGAGTGAGGAATGGAGAGAGAGAGAGAGTGTGCTAACAGAAAGGAAAGGAATAAAAGAGAAATAATAAAGTCATATAAAACCAACATGCTGTTGGAGCAGCTACAATAAAGAAGCTTTACTTTGCATTACAGTGTTATTAGGTTCATAAACATCATCAGTGCATGGCCTATAAATATGGGGGTTCAGAGGCTGAGAGTGGGCTTGGTGGACCACAACAAAACTCGGCTGTTAGATAAAACTGGTTTACCAGATGTGGTTTAGTCTCAGTGTAAACAGCAGAACCAATCTACACGGGAAACTCCTTTTAGTCTTGGATCAGGATTCATCTGGGTCTGTCAAAGTGGTTCTACGAATTACTAATGGAAACCCTGAAAGATGACAACCAGGTTGAGGTGGTGCCCCCCACCTGCCGGCAGAAACACGCACTAACCACTCAGACCTCCTCGGCTTCAGAGATAACTCTGGAGTGACTGGGAGCAGCGGTCTGAGCATGATGCACTTTTCACCATATATCTGTTCTCAGACATGATCAATGTTTCAAACGAGTGCAGATGAGCCCAGACGAAAAACAAATTCTCGGAAATGTCTCGGATAACCCCTGTTGCTGCGGCAACAGACGTGCTAAAATTATAAATAAGATTACTTCTGATGGAGGATTTGGTCGGCTACTCCGCTCCTGACGTAACCGTCTCTGGAGGTCATGTTTGACTGCCTACACTAAAGGCCATCGCGAGGAGCAGCCTGCCTGGCTGAGAGTCAGCGTGGCGGAGCTTTCGGGTTTTTATTTTGGGACATCTTCACAGCCAGCGAGAACACCGTCAGAGCCAAAAGGCAGAAGGCAACTGTGGCCTAAACTCTCCCGACAGCCAGCTCCATTATTACTTTGCAAGCTGTCGGTATGGTGCAAGCGCACATACACCAAAGCTTAAGTTACACTCGGTGTCGAAAGAATAGCAGCACAAATAGCTGCACCCAGAAGGAATCAAGCCACAGGAATGGAACTTGGTGGGTAGGTTTGACATCGTGAGGCATGCGAATGGTTCATGTCAAAGTTTCATGCTTGGCTGCGCATGTGACGGAAGCAAGGACGGGGTTTTATCGCTGTACCTGACTGAACCAACAGCCACGATCACAGACAGGGGGCGAGCAGTGGTGTCCTCCATGAGGCATCCTGTTAGTGCCAGCACCACTGGCAGACAGCTGCATGACCCAGGACTACATGCATGCAGACCGCTACGACGACTGTCCTTAACACCACGTCAACGTCACCAAAGACTGCAATGGTGTCGTGCCAGACTGTCATGGAGTGACTCAGAACGACAGCGGGTCATCTTCAGTGATGAGTCCCGCTTTTGTCTTGGTGGAGACAACCAACGAATCTGTGTGCGGAGGCACCGTGGTCAGCATCAAGATATACAGCTGGGTGTCACACATCACATGTCGAGAAGGCCTGGTGTCACTCCACCTCCACCCCTACCGCACCATCTGCAGGAACTGTGTGAGGATATTCAAGCTGCATGGGATGGATTATCACAGGACACCATTAGGAACCTCTACAACTCCATGCTGAGACGTCTGGCATGGTGCGTTAGCAAACACGGCAGCCCGACGCCATACTGAGAGACACTCCTTCTGTATGTGTAGCTCAAAAAATATTGGCAAAGCTAGCGACATCTTAGTTAGCAGGCTCTTGAAGTGGTAGCCATCTTTGCAAAGCCCACCAGCAGTTACTACGGTGTACAAGACCAGACGCCAATCATTTTACATGAGACGAGACCAGCATACTCAAAACTGAAGGTCAAATTTACAATCACTGACAAACCTGATGTGGTCTGGCTACTGTGCTTGTGCAGATCGCCACCGGAGCACTTACAAGCTTTCCAAGTCGCATTTCAACCAGCGGTCCGTCTTTACGATGTCTCTGGTATAACACACCACAGCTCAGGCTCGGTTCCATGTAAGTGCTGCTGAAATAACCCCCGTTCAGAGGCCATCAGAGAGTCGACTGCCTGTGGTTAAACTGTTCGGTGGTGTTTCAGACTGAAATATTTTGACTAAGCTAATGACAGACCTACCACACAGCACAGCACAGGCTCGGTTCCAGCCAGATGACAGTAAACCGACCCCCATTTACAGGATATCAGAGAGAGAGGGACTGGTGTTAGAGTGAAAGCTGAAATCGGCCGTGCTCTGTGCTGAGTGTAGCTCCTTGCTGTTGCTGAGCAGGTATCATGTTTAGTTTTCCTGAGGCTATTCCAGCCTGATTTTCCTTCTCTTTCAATCAGCGTCGCTTATCGATGAGCTCCCACACCACCCATCAGTGACCCCTCTGAAGTACAAATGTGGAATGTGTTCACTTGGCCGTCTAGAACGTGCAATGTGATCACTTTTAAATACGGTGGTACATCTTACTCCTGATGTGGTGCCCCAGCATAGCATACACAGTTCACAGTGTCAGCAACCTGAGAGTAAACTCCGCCCCCAGTGAGTCATCGCATTACAAAGGTCAGCAGATAAAGCTGACATGGGATCAGCCAGTAAAGCACATTTTAGAGCACATACCTAGAACATTTCCTGCAGGAACCTCCTCAAGCTCCTCCAGCTCACGACCCATCAGCAGGTACAGATGCTCCAGCGTGCAGCAGGCCAGGTGGGGTACGGAGGGCAAAGCATCGGCCGCAGAGCATCCGTCAGGCAGCTGGGAGGATTAGAGGATTTCACATGAGTGTAAATACAAACCCAGGTCCAGAAAAAGGCACCAACACAACGAGTGACACGACTGTAAACGTAGCTAGAAGAGGGAAAGCTTCTGAATGTAGTCTGCTTGACAAAGCTATTGCTCTAGAATCTCAAGTGGTTGCTAAGATGGGGCTAAGCCATCAGTAGCCTGGTACCAAGGCATCCCAGGTAGTCACTAAAGAATTGCAATGCCATTCCCGCGTCACTGACAAGCATGCAAGCAGAAATCTGGAGTCTGAAGTTATAAATGCAAAGCAACAGCTAACGTCCTGATGGAACGTGTGACTGGCCATTCTTCAAGTCATGGTCAGCAAAGGCCCCTTATTTGGAGAAGATTCACTTCAATCTAAGAGGAATTGTGGACATGTTTGATCAGATTTGGCAACCATTTGTTACCTATTTCAGACATTTATCCCACTTAAACGGTGAATAGATTTGATTAGAGGGTAATACTTCTTCTTTTCATTAATTAATTTTATATATATATATTTAAATATATGGGTAGACCAGATGGGTGGGATCTGGGGGTTGAGAGAGGGTGGTAGAGTGGGAGGAGGGGTGATTGTTTCTTGGGGTTGGGGATTGGATGCTTGTTGTAATTTTTTTTAAATGTTCAATTAAAAAAAACAATATGAATAATGTCATTTAGAGAGATTTGATTTAATCAAACCAGGCATCTGAAGAGTTGCATGCCTCTAAAAGCTCCCTTACAAATAGTTGCTACATTATATGGTTATGAACATCATCAATGTCCAAAGAAAACCATGTATCTCCATTTTTGTTGATTTTTACTTTTGTGCATCATTT
>CM067489.1:2495129-2517181 GCA_034552555.1 Semaprochilodus insignis
TATGTCATTATTATTATTATTATTATTATTATTATTATTATTATTATTATTAAAGGAATGCAGTGATAACCTGAGGTAAGGCAATTAAATATAAATGAAACTTGACTTGAAGGACACTACTTTGTTTCCTATCAATAAATAAATACATAAATAAATAAATAATAAAAATAATAATGATGGACAATGACAACCTGAGATAATGCGTTTTACAATTAAATATGAATAAAAATTGAATTAAAGGATAGTACCTCAATTGCTACCACTAACATATAATAATAATAACGTGTATTTATGCGTATTATATATTAGATTTATTATACGTTTAATTATAATAATATTTTTGCTGTGTGAAGGTAGAAATATTAGAGAAATTTGTATTAACTGACTCAATAGAAACGTTACTCTGCTATGCTTGTGCTTTATGTCCAGTAACTATAACTGTCTCTTATTTTGAAATAGAGCTACCCAACAGGCCGAAAACGCTGCACTTCCTGTTACTAATGTTAGGCGTGGTTCAAATGGAGCTTTAGTCCCCTATCTAGTGAAGGTCATTCAGGTGTACAGGTAAAAGCACAGTCTGTGTAAGCCCTCCGCTACACACCGATTAGTCGGTTAGATTCTGAGCGCAGAGGTGGTTTCACTAACGCTTAGATCTCGGTTCGAAGTAAACTCCCTCACACGCCGCCCGAGTATTCGACGAGCTCACTGCGTAGGGAACGAGGGGTGGGTTTGAGACGCGCCCTCGGTTTGCCGTTGCTAAGCGCTGCTGAGTGAAGGGCGCGCGCTGCTCCTCCTCGTGCATTTCTCTTATTTAAGTCTGATTATCGCAGAACAGCACAAATCAGACAAACAGACTAAAACTAACAACATTAAACACAATCCATTATATATACACACATACAAAACAATCCTTTATAATAAAACTAACAGCGGAGAGGTTTAATATTCTACATCTGAACAGAAAATCTCTCTAAAAGTCGCTAAAATAATAATAAAAATAATTATAAATAAATAAATATAAAACAAAATAAATGAATAATAAAACAAATGAATTACAGCCAATTAAAATCATTAACCAAATATAAATCTTTACATTTGATTCAATTAATGATGAAGTTTATCATATGAAACTCGAGAGTTACTAAATCAACACCCGTTGAGGAGAACTAGGTCCAGAGGAGTCAGTACAACTAAAGAAACTATGTCCTGTAGATTCATTATCAAAGTAAAAATGAAATAAATAATTACTGTGAAGGAACTGTATATATAGTTTATATAATAAAAGAAATATAATACAGTTTAAAGATGGAAAGCACGTGCTTACTCATATACTCATATACTATACTACTACTAATACTAAAAAATAACTAAATAATAATAACAACAACAACAACAACAACAACAATAATAATAATAATAATAATAATGACACACAGAAATACAAAAAACAAAATAAAAGTTAACAAAAATAAATAGAAAATAATTATTATATCGTCTCAGAATAAATGACCTTTTTTTGCTTTTTAGTTCTTTATATAAGTTAATATATAAGTTAATGAGTTAATTCCTGTGGGGGCGTGTCCAGCTGCTGCTGTCCCTCCATTCATGGACGTCTCTGATCTTTGCGACGTCACACGGCGTCGTCACGGCCGTTTCTAGGCGACGGCTTTGTTTATTGCCTTGGTAACGCGTTTGATGTGTCGGGTGGGCTTGCTGACTCTGGTGGGAAACTTCTCAGATCAGCTGTAAACCATGAAGCGGCTCTGCGTGTGTGAGATCTGCAGCTGTGGGTGAGAGTTAGACTATAGGCTGTTTGTTGTTGTTGTTGTTGTTTGTATGTTTAAGTGGAGACACGGCATGTATAAATAATATATCATCTATATAAATAATCCAAGACAAAAGAGAGAGAACAGCAAACTGCACCATCTTAGAGTCTGTGGAGTTTGTATATATATATATGTGTGTGTATATGTATATATATATAAACTTATACAACTTTAAGTTAAATTAACTATAATAATGATAATACATGCATGATAGTGAAAGAGTAATTAGTGAATGCTTTGTGCTTTGCATGAACATCCACCCCAACAAAACCCCACTGACGTATTCATCTGAACTTTGGTCAAGTCTGTAAGCTAATCGGGCCCACCCAACCTAGAGAGGTCCGACAAAGTTCAGCTCCAGCTTAAAGGAGACGTCCAGTCATTTCCGTGTGATTCAGTAGCTGAAATGTAAACAGAGCCATGCAGAGTGAAATGGTTGACTGTAGAGTCTCAGATCTTCTTTACACTGGTGGTGATGGGAACCAGGAGTCTCCATGTCTACAACACTTACACAGCCATTCTATTTACTATCACAACCACCAGTGAACCTACACGTGTCTTCTGGGTTTGTATGTAACGTTATAGTCAGAAATCTGAACATAATGTTTCCTGGGGTGACTATTTTGCTACGGCAACGTCACCGAAACCGACTACATGGATAATGAAATGAAGGATTTACATCTTCTTACATAATCTTTGCTTTAGCTGTTGCATGACGTTTGGGTTTTTACGACTTCTGTGAGTGTATCGCTCTGGGCAAGTGTGCTTACTGCCCCCTAGTGTGTGTGTATGTGGGTGCTTCACTTCACGGATGGGTTGAATGCGTAAGACAAATTTCTCTGAAATGGCCCTAAATTCTCTACTTGGAGAATTATTGGCTTCACCTAAAAAGTAAGGTCACTCACTAGCTAGCTAGGTTAGCCAGCATGCTAATCAGCCAATAAAGCTAGCCAGGACAGCAAGCAGTTAGCTTTACATTCACATTCCATGCAAATATGAGCTTTCAAAACTAGCTAGTCTGGACCTTGTACACACGAGTGACCTTAAACACACCTACAAGAGACACATTTGGCGATTTGTCCTCTGTGTGAATGTAGCGTCAGACATCAGGCAGTGTATTCATAAGCATTTCACGTGAGGGAGCTTTTAAGAGGAGGACGTCTGGTTCCCATCACCACCACTGTGAATGATTCTGACTCTACTTCCTCTAGAACTGGGCATTTCGCCCTAAACCGCTCTGAATGACCTTGTTTACGTCTCAACCATTTCATCATATACAACATTTGAAAGATGGGTGGCATTCCCCTTTAACTCACCTCCACACATTCACACGTTATTGACCCTGGTCAAGTTAGATGAGGGCTGGGCCTAAACTCTGCAGACTGGGTAGCTCACCAGGAGCAAGGTAGGAGACCACTGAGATACATGAACATGCCACCAGTAGCCCCTTGGGGATAACCATATTGATTTATTGACTGATATGATTGACAGCAGCTTCCTAACATCCAACAATGTATTTACAAATGCTTTATTAAAAGTTATTGATCTTATGATTCTGAAACTCATGTTTCTGTAGCCGCCACCGCTGCACTCACCAGCCCACGGCGCTGCACAGGAAGGGCAGCAATACGTGTGTGGTGAGTGAATATGTGGAGAAGTTTCCGGCCTACGAGAGCAGCCAGCCCCCAAGAAGCCTCAAACCCAAGTACGACTACAAGACCGAGAGGAGCAGGATGGAGGGAACAACCACCTTCAAGTACTTGCTTTCATACCTGGCACACCTGGCACACAGTGTAGTCAGATATAACTGTAGTTTGACTGCTCATAAACAACAGTAATGAAGTTTAACCCCAAAGGAATATAGTAATAGTAATGAATACCCATGATGCATTTCAGACATAACGCAGGTTCATTTGGCAAATAGAGTTGTGAGCAAAGTTCGGGCCCCCCTGGTCAAACGGCATGGTTTGCTGAATTGAAAATAAGTTAACACGCCCTTTACACACATCAGTTCCTGAACACTTGCAAAAAAGAATAGACAAAAAGCATTTTGCCCTAAACTGACTCATTCTATGACCGGTATGGCTCTTTGTTCGCACTGCCGTTACTGCCCCTGTTTGTTCCCGCCTGCTATAGATCTGATTTCATTCCATATGAAGTCACCCGGCGTCCCGGGAAACAGCAGGCTGAGTACCAGCCGAACCCGGGCGAGATCGACCTGGGAACGACGTACAAACAGGACTTCAACAGCTACCAGATTCAGCCTGTGGCTCCATGGAGGCCAAAGGAGAGGGTACGGGCTGCCAATGGCAAACTGGACACAGTGCCCACCTACAAAGGTAACAGTGGCACACAGTATAAACCGGCTTACATATTACTCACTGATTGGAGAGTGAAATAACTATTATTAAATATTAATCAGCCCAATATTTCAATTACAGCCAGTAATTATAACCAGTGACTAGTAACCTGTAAACAGAGCCCTGGGCAAGAACGCTTACGCTGCGATAACCCTACAGGCTATGGTACTCCAGGTGGTTGCTAGGTAGTTGCTATGGCATCCCAGGTGGTTGCTATGGAATCCAAGATTTTTGATAGAATGTTGCTGTGTGGTTGCCAGGTATCCCAGGTGATTGTTGCTAGATGGATGCTATGGTACCCCAAGTGGTTCCTAGGCAGTTGCTTTGGTATCCGGTATGGTTGCTAGGCAGTTGCTATGGTATCACAGGTGGTTGTTATTTAATCCCAGATGATTTATAGAATATTGCTATATGGTTGCTACGGTGTCCCTGATGGCTGTTAGGGAGTTGCTGTGGTACCCAAGGTGATTGCTAGACAGTAGCTATGGTAACAGGGGTTTGCTAGGTGGTTAATATGGTATCCTAGATGAGTGATACAATGTTGCTATGTGGTATGGTATCAGGTGGCTGCTAGGTGGCTGCTAGGTGGTTGCTATGGAATTTCAGTTGATTGCTAGAATATCCCTAATGTTGCTAGGGGGTTGCTAGGTGGATGCTGGTTGTTGCTATTGTATCATATATGGTGAAACACTTTTTTTGTTTCTTTTAAAGAGGATTTCCGTCCATGGGAAATCAGCAAGCGGGAGTTAACCAAACCAGACGTGGCATACCGTCCACCGTCTGGGAAGTTTGGGAACACCACAACGTTCCAGGATGATTTTGTCCCGAGAGGCACGGTTCCTCGAGAGAACTTCAAGCCCTCAAACGTAGCCAAGTTGTCTGATGCTCCATTTGAAAGCGTGACCAGTAATCAGCTCTCCTACGTTCCTCACCCTGTGGAGGCTCGCTTTGTCAAAGCCCCAGAGGAGTACAAACCAAGTGACCAGCCTTTCCAGGACCTCACCACCCATCGGAAGGACTACCAGGTAGGGGTGGGATTCTATAGGCACCTCACACTTCAGGATGTCAAGACGTGACTGATGGTTTTCTATTAAAGCCCTAATACGTGAGCCTGTGTACAAGTCTGAATACGGCATTTTGTGCAGAATCTTTGATAACAGAATTGGCTGTTTTCCCGTTCCTCCTACCAGGGCCTTCCAGGACAGATGCCCAGAAGCTGCAAGCCTGAGCAAGTCAAGATGTCCTCGGAAGCACCCTTCCAAAGCAGCACAGAGTTCCGAGAGCGCTTCCAGCAATGGCCGGTCTCTTTACCACAACTCCACAAGTCTGTGGAGTATGTGAGTCCCACAGCAGACATGGATTTGAGCACCACCACCAGAACCACCTACGTCAAGCATGAAGTCCAGCCCTTCCTTTCCTCTAAGCCGTTCTCCAGGACGACACGTTCGTGCGCACCCTTTCAGGCTAACACCACCATGAAGGAAGATTTCAAGCCCTGGGTTACGGCCCGGCGCCTGGACGTCATCCGCAAGCCGGAGGAAATCCGGAGATCCAGCGGGAAGATGGAAGACCTGACCACTTTCAAGGCCCACTTTGTCCAGCACTCACTGCAGCCTAACCTCAGCTACAAGCCCCTGGCCGCCCCTATGAGAGCCGACGCCCCGCTGGAGGATCGCACCATGTACCGCACCGAATTTACCCCAAAGAAGGTCAGCGTGTGTGCAGCAAGCTTCGAGTCCCCACCCGGGTTCCTCTTCGATGACATTGATGAGAGAGGCCACAAGTTCTTCCGCAAGGTGCCAGACCAAGACAAAATCCAGGTCCAGGCTCCTAAAGCTGTGGCTGTCATGTCTTAGGAACATGCAGATAAATCACAGTGAACATTCAAACCGGATCTCTTGGAATCTTCATTGTGTCTGGAAAGACCGTGTGTCTTAAATGCTGAACTTTTAGAAAGTTCGGCCCTAAAAGTAGTAGTCAATCAGCTAAGTCCTTTGGTGTCCGTTTTTTAGCTTTGCAAGTTTCTTTAGCTAACAAGTAATGATAGTTTATAGCTCAATACGTTTGCGCTAATCATGGAAGCCTGATTTCTGATTCATGTTAAAGAGTCTGATGGATTTTGTCACTCAGTGTTGATAAAAACCACTTACCTCGACAGGAAGGGCCCGCAGACTGATGTTTTTGCATGTGTCAAGATGGTAACTAAAACAAACCCAAGTGTTTCACAAAGTCTCAGCCACCACCAGGAGCTCCTGCGTCGGTAACACCAAAGAAAGTGTTGGAATAAGTTTGCAGATAGGTCTGGAGGGGTCACTGTTGTTAAAGTGAGACCTTACTAGGACTAGCATACGACGGCTGTTCATCAGTGCTCACTCATGCACCTTTAAGACAGCCTGAGCAGGCTGTTCTGATGTCACAACTTACATAAACAATTTGACACACATGGAAATTCTGATTTACATTTCATAACAAAGTCCCACAGCCTATTGCTTTGAAGGATTGTAAAGGACTGTGGGTGTCTCAGAGGATACACCAGCGGAGTCCTTCACTTTCTCAGAGGGATATATTTCTTGGGCGTACTTGAATGGTCCTACAAAACAAGACAGTCTTTTGCCGTCCTGTACCACATAGACTTGAGTATCAGGAACAGATCTGGGTAAAGCCAAGCCACATAACAATGAATTGTCCCAAGACACATTTAAGACAGATCAATCCTCTGGAGGCACATTTGAGCCACATGTCCAGTGCACCCAAAACCCCAAGTACAGCCAAAACTCCTCCCAGTGCAAGCAGAACTCTTCACAATACATCCAAAACTCCTCCCAGTACAAACTAAATTCCTCCTAGTGCAACCAATATCAATCCCAGTACAGCCAAAACTCCACTCCTTTCAGTGCAACCAAAACTCCTCCCAGTGCACCCAAAACCCCTCCCAGTACAACAAAAACCCCTCCTGAAACTCCTCCTAACACAACCTAAACTCCATGCACTGCAGCCAAAACCCCTCCCGAAACTCCTCCTAGTTCAACCAAAACTCCTCCCAGTGCAACCAAATCTCAGTTCGGTTCCACCTAAACTCCGTCCAGTGCAGCTAAAAAAACAGGGATCCAGAAGTGCGGGCACATGATAGCGTAGAGAAAATTCAGAGTGCAGTATGTACCAGTTCGTGTTAGTCTGTGGGCGGAGCTAACCATGTGCCTGAATCGTCACATATTGGCTTCAAACCGTGTGCAATTAATCTCTAATGTAGTTTCTCTATAAACAAGGGCTGAAGCACGACGCATAGCCAACAACAGAGGCAGTAATCACTAGGACTCTAGAACTAACTCTAATGATACTTGTTAGCCACATTAGCTTCGTAGCTCCAGTGCAAAACTAAAGAAGCAAACTTCAGACACCAAACATGTCTTGTCTGATTGGGGGATGTGGGTAAACTACATGCATGTATTTTATTTTTATTATAAATAATTATTTGATTAAATCTGAGAATGACCGGTTGAGGGAAAGAATGTGAATACATAATGAATAAGACTTTCACACTTATCATATTGACACTCACGATATATCAGTAGCTCAGGGGAGATGTTTCTACTGCACTAGCTCTCCATGCAGGCCTTTCAAGATACATGGCGTCCAATTTAAGGTGACCAGATTTCTGAAATGAAAACCGGGAACACTGTGAGATTTGTCGCTCGTTTGTTGTTTTTCAGAAATAAAGTTGCTAGTGAAAGTGAAAAGGGTCTAACTAAATCCAGCAGCTTAGGCAGGGATGGGGCAAGGGCATGTTCACCGCAAAGAAGCCCATAATTCATATTCATATTAAATATAGGGTTAGTAAAACGAGGCCAGTGGCTTCAGACAAAAGACCCATGGGTACAGGCCAATGGACGGACCCTACACACACCCCTGGCCTAGCTCCAGGTCTGGAGAAACGGAGACACAGCATATGCTATATGTTGTACATGTATGCCTGAAAAAGTGATGCTGAACTATTTGTAGATGACATGCATGTACGATTCAATCCCATAACCCACTCTGGCTTTCACCCCTGGGTTACCTCGTGTCGTCTGTGGTGATGTTGTGGACTCGCTGGACACTTCTGGTGAAGCTTTACACAGCAGTGTTCTCTTCAACTAGGCCAGCAAGTGGTAGAAGTGGTTATCAGATAGCAGCAGTCGCCAGCGCCCTCTGCTGGCCAAAACAAGCACAACCCTAGATGTCTGCCCATCTACCTTGCTGCAGGTCTTTCTTGTGCTTCTATTTCACAGTGAAAACAGGGACATTGCTGGGGACGGCTCTAGCCAGGGACAGGCCACCAGAAACGGGGACTGTCCCCAGAAGACGTCTGGTCACCCTAGACCAACCTAAGCCATTTTGCGAATAGGCCATGATCCTGGGTGATGCCTCTGTGTTGGTAGAAAATACAACCCACTAGAAACTTCCTCCCACGGTGACTTTGTTGCCATCTGGACAGGCAAGTTACAGGGGTCCCCTGGATAAACGAATCCACTCTGAATGAGCCTTTAGACGTCCGATATATATTATAATAGGCGCTGAATTCTATTATGAGCATGTTATATTACAGACCAACAACAAAACCTGATTGATCAGTCTGTACTTGTGCGCAGTTGGCTGCAGTATTGTTAGTACTGTATTTCATTAAGACAGACGCCACCATAATTCAGTTCTAATATCTCTATAAATGACTGGTTGTACAATGTGTTGACGTGAATATATATCAATGCAACATATTTATAAAAACATGAAAACATCACAAAACGTTCTCCCAAATATTGATTACATCTGAAAGTAAGCAAATCCAAAAACTGATTTTTAGCTAATGCTGAATGATAGTAATAACATTTTGGCATAAATTAGCGTTTGAGATATACACCCCTCAGCCATAACATTAAAACCACCTCCTTGTATCTATACTCAGGGTCCATGTTATCAGCTCCACTGACCATATAGGACACTCTGTAGTTCTGCAGGTACAGACTGTAGTCCATCTGTTTCTCTGTATACTGTATTACCCTGTTCTTCAGTGGTCAGGACCCCCACAGGACCACCACAGAGCAGGTACCATGTGGGTGGTGGATCATTCTCAGCACTGCAGTGACACTGACGTGGTGGTGGTGTGTTAGTGTGTGTTGTGAAGGTGTGAGTGGATCAGACACAGCAGTGCTGCTGGACACCTCAGTGTCACTGCTGGACTCAGAATCGTCCATCAACCAAACCTATCCAGCACAACAGCGTCCTGTGGGCAGCGTCCTGTGACCACTGATGAAGGACTAGAGGATGACCAACACTGCACTGTGCAGCAGCAGATGAGCTATCGTCTCTGACTGTACATCTACAAGGTGGACCAGTAAGGTAGGAGTGTCTAATAGAGTGGGCAGTGAGTGGACACAGTGTTTAAACACTCCAGCAGCACTGCTGTGTCTGATCCACTCACACCAGCACAACACACACTAACACACCACCACCACGTCAGTGTCACTGCAGTGCTGAGAATGATCCACCACCCACATAATACCTGCGCTGTGGTGGTCCTGTGGGGTCCTGACCATTGAAGAACAGGGTAATACAGTACACAGAGAAACAGATGGACTACAGTCTGTAACGGCAGAACTACAGAGTGCTCCTATATGGTCAGTGGAGCTGATGAAGTGGACAGTGAGTGTAGATACAAGGAGGCGGTCAGAATCTTATGGCCGATCAATGTAAGTAGAGTCATCCAAATGGGTTTTGTGTGAAGCGGTTGATTGTAGAGACTCAGATGTTCTTTACAGGGGTGGTGGTGGTGGTGATGGGAACCTGGGGTCACCATGTCTACAACACACATATATAGACACTGTATTCACTGTTATTTCTAGAGGTGGACATCTGGTTCCCATCACTGCCACTGTGAACAACTCTGACTCTTAAGTTTCTCTAGAAACACCAAACCACTCTGAATGGCTTTGTTCACGTGACAACGACACACGAAAAAAAGTTGTAGTTCCAATTTAAACATTAACCATTTGTGTGCCAAATTGCCTTTAATCAGTGAAGAAGGTGCGGTGCAGAACAGAAATCACCAACCGGAATAATAAACCACAGAAGTTTCATAAAAGTGTATTTATTGTCTTTTCACTGGAACACAGAGAAATGTGTATACTGTCGCATTTCCATACAGTCCTCTCTCTCACCTCTCTTCCAAAACAAGCTCCACCAGCCCGAGCGTTCCGGACGGGAGGTCAAACACGTCAGTAGGCAGTGGAATACTGTAGTATTTCTGTACATATCTGAATGAGCGGCTTGTCTAGGCGAACACTGTAAAACGTGTTTATATGCATGCGTATAAATACAGTAGAACATGATACTCAACTCACAGATTACCAGCGTCAACAAGTGCTAAATGTCTTTAACGGTTTTAGCTTTAATTATGGATTATGACGTAAACTAAACGGCCAGGTAAGAAAATAAAGTCCAAAATCTCTACACTCAATGTACAATATTGCACTTAAAAACACATTATATACAAGAGATATTTTACAATGCAGCACATTGGTTCAACACACACACTCACACACACACACGCACACACACACACTCACAAAACTTACATCTGAAAAGGCTTTAGCATTTCCAACGGAGAAGCCATCACGTATGTTTGCTTATGGCAGCAATCCTTCACTATGCTACAGACAAAACCTTAAAGGAATAATCCTCCATCTTCCACATAATATCAAGGTGCTGCATCATGGTCACATGGTCAGTTACCACGAACAGTAATCGTGACACTGTAGTCTGAATTCTATCAGTAACGTCTATGACATAAGGAACACCTCCTCTACACTCAGTAACCACAGGGCAGGTAGTATGTGGGAGGTGGATCATTTTCAGCACTGCAGTGACACTGACGGGCAGCGTCCTGTGGGCAGCGTCCTGTGGGCAGCGTCCTGTGGGCAGCGTCCTGTGACCACTGATGAAGGACTAGAGGATGACCAACACTGCACTGTGCAGCAGCAGATGAGCTATCGTCTCTGACTGTACATCTACAAGGTGGACCAGCAAGGTAGGAGTGTCTAATAGAGTGGACAGTGAGTGGACACAGTGTTTAAACACTCCAGCAGCACTGCTGTGTCTGATCCACTCACACCAGCACAACACCCACTAACACACCACCACCACGTCAGTGTCACTGCAGTGCTGAGAATGATCCACCACCTACATAGTACCTGCTCTGTGGTGGTCCTGTGGGGGTCCTGACCATTGAAGAACAGGGTAATACAGTATACAGAGAAACAGATGGACTACAGTCTGGAACTGTACAACTACAGAGTGTCCTATATGGTCAGTGGAGCTAGTAAAGTGGACAGTGAGTGTAGAAACAAGTATATATATATCGTCGCTGTCCAACGAAAAACTCCATCTCCTTTTTTGTCGATTTTTACTTTTATGTATCATTTGATCACATGAGCTGCTGTTTACACTGTGTGTGAATTTCATGACGATTGGATCAACAGAAATGGCCCAAAGATCGCTTGGAAATAGTCTGGTTCCATTGACTTACATTAGAATTAAATTGGGTTTTGGCCTCTTCTGTAAAGTTGCTATTTTGGAGATACTTGTTTTTCTTTGGACAGCGACGAAATATACATCCACTCACCAGACCACTCTTCCTTCATGACTGTGGAACATCTAAGGATGTCAATGCACAGGGCATTAGATTATACAGCATGTGTTTATGTGCTGCTGGGGGGCTGTTGGGAGACCACTGTTCTAAACCCTACCACACACTACTAGACGTGGTATGCAGCGTGGCATCACACTGCAGGAAGTATAAAGTGCAGCGCTACCCAACATACAAAGCGTGGCTTATGATTTGAAATGAATACTCATAATTTCTTCAATCACTGGTAACGTGTCTGTAGAGCGCTAAGCTGCCGCCAGTAGGAAAAGTGCTCCACAAATAATAATAATAATAATAATAATAATAATAATAATAATAATATACTGTATTATTATTATTATTATTATTATTATTATTGTCCCAGAATATGAAAAACAGCTGGTCAAATTCTAAAAATACTAAAAATAAAAGTTTAAAAATTGAGATGTTTTTTTTGGACAGCTGTGTAATGTATATAATGTAGAATTCAGCACCTGCAGATTGTTTTCCATCATACGCATATTTGTGGAAACATATTGAAATGACCGTATATGGTAACTCAGATGCATCTGACAGAGATTATGCTCAAAAATGCCGGATTATTCCTTCAATGTAATATATAAGCCAGGCTGTTCATGTTCTATGATGTGCATTACTGATGGTTCTAATGTCAGTACACTATGTACACTTTCGGCTGTACTCACTTCAGTGTCCCTTCACACATGTGAATGGTCCAGCAGTTAGGGTTAGGTGCCTCTGTATTCTTCATACCTCAATCAGTAAAGCTATAATCACACCTCTTATAAATTAATACGTACATGATGCTGTTAATGAACGGGGTTAGGTGAAGTCTACCAGTCACGGGGGAGAAGAGAGGGAGCTGTTGTTGTTCTTTTCTTCTGTTTTAGTGCTTTTCTCTCCTTCACTGATGAATTGAATTGTCAAAGCGCGTCTGCTGCAGTTCACCCTGGGTACAAGAGTCCAGAGATAGCGCACCCAGTGCTGCTTCCTCACTCATTCAGCAAAGTCCTAAAGCTTTTTCCACACGTCTGTCCAGGCAGCACATACTGGAATCGGATAAAGACGTATCGGTCAGCGTTGGGTCTGCTGGAAGGACGTGAGGAGTTCTGTTACTGACCACTAGATGTCGTCCTGCGAGCAGGACTGGCAGCAGCGCTGGGTGTAGGGCTCCACCGGGCAGAGTCTGAGGCGCTTTACCACTGCACAGTAATGCGTCGTGTCCTTACACTCGCCTACAGAGAACGGACAACAGAGTTAGAACAGTCCAGACTGACACATTTGCACTGACTGCTGTAATAATGTTATAGACAATTATTTTACTGATGTACCTTGGTGACAAACATAAACAAACAAAAACAAACAAACAAATAAACAAATACATAAAATAAAATAAAATAAATGAATAGCATTGTGTTTATGAATGCTTTTGAAGACACCCAAGTTCACTGCACAGAAAAATTCAGAGACAAATACATACAGCACAACCTCCTCATAGCAGGTTCTCCTTCTGTTTATCTTAAAGCTTTACTGTAGAATAAAAGTGAAGACACCAAACTATAAAATAGCACTCATGGAATTATACAGTCCACCTTAAACACCCTCCAAAATGGACCTTTACAGGAGGATGAACCAGCTTTCTTAACCTGCAGTGGAGCTGATAGAACAAGGTTTATTTCTAAGCAGGTTTGGAGCAATTCTATTGGTCGGTCCATCATGAATATTCACTAAACTGAAAGGAGAACTAGAGCTTTTACACTGTGCAGAAACAGAGATCAAAGTTTTTACACCACTAAATATATATTAGAGGCGGGCGATCATGTAAAAATGAACTTTGGTACATAAAAGCACACAAATGAC
Source organism: Semaprochilodus insignis (assembly GCA_034552555.1). Taxonomy (NCBI): domain Eukaryota; kingdom Metazoa; phylum Chordata; class Actinopteri; order Characiformes; family Prochilodontidae; genus Semaprochilodus; species Semaprochilodus insignis. Next base: position 2,508,851 of record CM067489.1, read on the forward strand.
GACAGATCGACGGGTTGATCGGTTATTGGTCGCATATTTGGGCTGTTCCGGCCCAGTACCGATAACCAATAGCCAGTCTCTAACCTAGCTGATCCTGAGGAGCTGATCAGTGAGGTAACGCATATGAACATATTTGGGCGAGTGAGGGAGCTGCAGCCCTGCGCGAGACCCTGCAGCAACTCAACACCAGATGGACATACTGAGCTTTTGCTTATGGAACTAGAACTGTGGGACTCGCGTGTGCTGACAGAAGAGGTGTGGTCAGTAGGTCTGCACGATATTGGGGAAAAATTGGCATCGCAATTTCCTTCCCTACGACATACTAGGTGAGGTATTTAACCCACCCGTGAAGTGAAACACCCTCACATACACTCTAGGGGGCAGTGAGCACACTTGCCCGGAGCGGTGGGCAGCCTAAACCATGGTGCCCGGGGAGCAGTTGGGGGTTAGGTGCCTTACTCAAGGGCACTTCAGTCGTGTCCTGTCAGTTCAGGGAATCAAACCAGCGACCCTCTGGTCACAAGGCTGGTTCCCTAACCTCCAGCCCATGACCGCCCATATTATACTGCAATATGAAAAAATATGAACAGCATTATTTAAATACATTACTGCCTGTAAAATGTTTGGGGGCTCACATTAATAATAATAATTATAAAAAGCTGAGAAATGACTTTTTAACACTCGTGTGAGTGTAAACCATGTGTTCTGGAACCCTCAAATCAGAGTCCAGGAACCGTGCAAGCTTTCCTTTCGTATTGAGAATTAAATGAATAAATGAATAAATTTCATTTCTCCTACTTATGAGTATTTCAAATGCGCACACTGCAATGACGATGCTGAAACGATATATTGTACAGCTCTAGTGGTTAGTCTGGCAGTTTTTACCGTCTCTCAAAGCTATTAGTTAAATATGTAAAGCTAGCGTTCCCGGGAAGCAGAGTCAAGACGTTTAACACCGCTAACCTGATACCTGATACCTCACTGAGAGAACATCACTCAACGCAGTACAGTGTGTATCAGATGACTAGCACAACTAGCAAAGACCACTGATGCTACGTTTATGTTTGTGGTAGACGGACGGCAGCAAACCGGATAATCCATTGTTTTAAAGGAGCCACAAATGGAGAATTTTGCCACCAATAGGTGCCAACATTCCGTAAACCGCAGCAATGAGAGGAACGCTCCGTCAAGAGTTCCAAGTTTTCCAAACTTTAATTGTCAGCTGCAGTGATGGAACAAACTGGGCTCCTCCTGCCTTTCTCCACTTTAAATAAACAATCTACGCTGATAAAGCTCCTCTGATCATGATCCATTATTCCCGTTTGAGTGGTTCATCCCACCATTGGCCATGTACCGGTACAGTGGTGTGGAATGACGTTTCTTTCAGTGCAAACGTGTGAGTGTAAAAGTCCAGCCGTGCCCTCGTTCAGTCTCAGATATCACCCGATCATGCTGAAAAGTGATCGGCATTGGCCCAAAAAACACTAAACAATCCATCTCTACAAATGACATAAAAGTTGCATATGGGCCCTTTAACAGGAAATGTTGTTTACTGCCATACTGAACCCAACCCACAGACGTGATCCAAATTAGCTTGGAATTAAATGTGGTTACATAACTTTTGACAGTTCGTGGAATTGTACTATGGCTGCGAGAGGACCCAGCAGTGAGGGCTGGGATGTAAGCGAAGGTCTGATCAGATGTGAGAAGGTTTGTTGCCAGTGCTTCACAAAGAGTGCTTGTGAAAACGTCTCCAGCCAGCCAAACAACACGGCAGCCTTATAAACATTACAAGGCCAGCTGAGCTTCCACTGGATATTCCTTCTCTCTCCACGTTTCACTGGAGCTCTACAAGAAACAGGAGGAAGGTGCCGAAAAGGAAAGGAGGCGCAGGAGAGACTCTCGCTCTGTCCTGGTTAAACGGCTCTGCTGGAGGAGCTGGCGGGGAGAGCTGGAAACAGAGCTGGAGCTCTGCTCTGGACGTGTGTAGATCAGCTGAGGTTCAAGTACACTGGAATAACCTGCCCTACAATCCATACTGGTTACTACTTTATACTGGTTAACCAGTATAACCATACTATAGCTACTGATTTATACCGGTCAACCAGTATATCACTACTATTATCAGTACTTCATGATGGTTGACCAGTATAACACCACTCTGGTCATTAGCTTACGCCGGTTGACCAGTATAACACCACTCTGGTCATTAGTTTACGCTGGTTGACCAGTATAACACTACTAATTAATTAATATTTATCTTGATTAATCTTGATTAATATTTACGCCCCCAAAGTTTACACACACCAGCTCAGGTTCCAGTCCAGCAGGTTCTGTGAATTACAAAACAACACGGCAACAGCTCTCTCAATGGCACATGGCTGATGTTCATCTTTAAACAAGGCTGAAGCTGACTGGCTATTTCCCAGCTTCTTAACTGAATCTTCCATTCCGCCTTAAATGCTACAGTGTCTACAGGTGCCAGGATGTAACTACAGGACCATTTAAGGTGGAACAGAAAAATTGCTTCAGCTCTCACGATCCTGGACAGAGTTGTTCTATCCTTCTATCCTGGTTTGCTCTGCGCGTTACTCTCACCCCGACTTCTGCCCCCGACCAAAGTCGCAGGCCGTCTGTGCAGACGCGTGGAGAGCATGTTCAAACACTGAATAAATGAATTCCGTGGCACCCAGTGGTGTTAGTGAAAGGTTAAAGGTCACGGACGTACTGCCGCAGGAGGTGATGTTGCAGTGTTGCCAGGTGAGCGGACGCCGCTGCCAGGCGCAGTGCAGGTCAGGGAGGGTCTTGTTGTTATGGCGATGGACACATTCGACCTTGCGTGACTGGAAGCCGCTCCCGCAGGCCGCTGTGCAGCGTCGCCATGGCAACACCCGCCAGTGAACGTCACACATTTCTGATGTGCAGTTCCGCACTGAGGCCGGCCTGGAGAGAGAGAGAGAGAGAGAGAGACAGAGAGAGAGAGAAAGAGAGAAAGAGAGAGAGAGAGAGAGAGAGAGAGAGAGAGAGAGAGAAAGAGCAGGGTAGAGGGAGGGAGAGAGAGGGAGAGACAGAGAAAGAGAGAGAAAGAGAGAAAGAGACAGAAAGGGAAAGGCAGAGAGAGGGAAAGAGAGCGAGAGTGAGGTAGAGAGAGGGAGAGAGGGAGAGGGAGAGACAAAGAGAGAGAGAGAAAGACAGACAGACAGACAGGCAGAGTGAAAGAAAAAGAGACAGAAAGAGGGAGAGATAGAGAGAGAGTGAGTGAGTGAGAAAGAGCAGGGTAGAGGGAGGGAGAGAGAGAAAATGAGTGAGAAAGTAAGAGAAAGAGAGGGAAAGACAGAGAGAGAGACAAAGCGAGAGAGAAAGAGAGAGAGAGAAAGATAGACAGAGAGACAGAGCGAGAGAGAAAGTCACATACTGTCTGTGCAGAACCTCAGAGAACCGTTTCGGTGCTGTATGAATGGATTCTACGGCTCCTTTAAAGCAGCCTGTGTTTGTGTGAGCTGTAACACACCTCTGTTTGGGGTCGCAGGCGGAGCTGGAGTTGGAGCCGTTTAGGTGTCTACAGGAAACTGCCCGGCTCTGAGTGGAGACGGCCGGACCCAGGCAGCGACCAGAACACTAAACAAAACACAGAGTAAAGTCTCCAAACGGGTCCCCACAATGAGTTATAACAGCATAACGGTAATGCGCTTGATTGTGGTCGGTTAGTTTACCTGTCCCCAGGATCCGGTGACCCACTCAGTGCAGGCGTCTGACACACATTCCTCACTCTCTTCGGGCCTTGGGGTCCCCTCGCATTCCGAGCTGGGTAAAACCCGCATGCTCCCATTGGCCTCCAAACGCTGACACGAAACCTGCCGCTGCCGGACGCCTCGGCCACACGCCGAGGAGCACTTGGACCAGACGGTGGACACCCAGCTGAGGAAATGATTCAGTTCAGAGAGTTTAGATTTACACAGGAGTAAGAGCTTAGCGTTTAAACCACACTGGCTCTCAGTGAGCAGAAGAGCTTGAGCACTACCTGGGTAGTGGGACCTCACATGAACAAGCATATACACCAAGGGAAACTTCTGTGTTAGACTTCCGGTGGTGGTATGCACCATGAGAGAACCCACCCTCTAATCCCCAACCCCAAGTCCCTCTAGGCTGTGCTCGTTGAATGTTAAAGTGCAGTCGAGCAGGTGAAGCGCTATCATTCGCTGACAGAGCAAACAGCTTCTTTATAGTGTAGTATTCATTGCTATGGGTCAGTCAAGAAGGGGTGCAGTACCCAAATTAACCTGTAGAGGGCAGTAGCTATGAGAGGCTAATCAAAGCAGTACAGCTTCTTCTAGCTGTTAACACCTGTAACTACCATACACAGTACTGCTCAGAAATGTACCTGAAGGAACTGTGATGTTATTGTACCACTTAAAAAATACAGTGTACATTTAAATAATCAGAGGCTGGAACCCAAAGGATATTTCATTTAATAGTTTTATTATTCTGCTTTCAGCATCACTTTTGAATTCCAACACATTCTGGATGATTTCAGTAGAAGCTCTTTCTGTGTATTAATTTAATCAGAAATTCATTCTGGATATAAATTTTATTGGAAATCCAATTCTGGGTGTTAATTTTATTATAACTTCATTCTGGATTTAAATTGTATTGGAAATATTAATGATATTGGAAATTCATTACAGATGAAAATGTTATTAGAATTTCATTCTGAATGTTAATTTTATTACAAATTCACTCTGGATATAAATATATTAAAATTTAATTCTGGATATTCATTTATTTGGAATTTAATTCAGGCTATTATTGTATTGGAAAATGATTCTGGATATAAGTTTATACATCTGGAATAAAGTAGCTAGTAACTATTTTAATAACTAACTTTCTGGATTTAAGTTTTATCTGAATATTATTATCACAAATTCATTCTGGATAATAATTTTAACTGAAATTCATTCTGGTTATTAATTTATTGGAAATTCATTATGGATATCAGTTTTATGAACTTTATTCTGGATGTTAATTTTATTATAAATTCATTTTGGATACTAATATATTAGAAATTCATCCGGGGTAATAATTGCACATTTATTCTGGACAATAATTAATTGGAAATTCATTCTAGATATACAATTTTTGATAACTTCTTTCAGGGTATAAATTTGGTTGGAAATTCATTCTGGATGTTAATGTTATGATAATTCTGGATGTTCTTGATGTTCCACAGTGTTCTCAGTCGCGTTAGAACCAGGTACAGCTCTGTTTATTGCTCTGAACAAGCGAAGCTTATATTTTCATATTTTTACAGCTTTGTACAGATTACTAGAAACCTATATTAGTATCACTATGTACATGTACCTGCAATAAAACTGGTTTAAAGCTGGAAACAAGGATTAATTACTTCGAAGCTTTTTGAAAGTATTTTTAAACAGATTAAGAAAAATATCTCAGTTCATTACTCAGTATCTTATTTCATCTCAGTTCATTACTGAGAAACAGTCAACAAACCTAATAACAACAACAACAACTATAAGCACTTCAGATTCCCTCCTTCTGTTTATGAAGAAGGAAAATCTATTCTGAGGAAACATAGCGTTCATCTTTTCCGCCTGTGATATCCAGATGGAGCCGTGCTGTCCTGCTGAAGCTGGGATTGTGTTGGAGTGTACGCGGTGTTTGAGAGGCAGGTCGTCAGGTTGAGGAGCAGCGCGGCAGGGTCATAACAAAGACGGGCTTTGTGTGAGGATTCCCCCCCGTAACGGCCCAGAGCTGACGCTAAGCGCTTTCACAGATTCGCATGATTCATGCACTAAGCCTCGCCGCATGGCAATAATCAGGTGATATTTTTGGCATGAATATCCATCCATCCATACATCCGCGAATGAAAAGCACAGCCAGTCTGCACTATCTGCCTTCTGCTTCTTCTTCAGAGGTTCAGTATTTTATCCCAGATGCTACATACAGTAAAACAGACATGCACATGCTATACGACATATACAGCCAAGCTGCCCCATTAATTCCCTCATTGTAATAAGTGAGATCTATTTATGTATAGTGTACTGGACTATTTATAGTTTATAGTTTAATAGTTAATATTTTTTTTGCTGAGCTGGTATCTACCTATTTGGGTTCATTCTGTACAACCCTCTTTGTTTTGTCTTGACTGTGCTGTACTGTGAAAACTGCTACTGGCTGCTAAATTTCCTTCAGGATCAATAAAGTATCGATCTATCTATCATTAAATGACTAAGAGACAATCTGATTACTAGTATCTGCTAACACTGGTAGCGTTAGCTTTGCATCTGAAGTCAACCAGCCAAGTCAAACAACATTCACACATATTCACTAGTATGCAGCATATTGTTAAATCATCATATTTTCTACAACTAAATCAAGAAAACACTGAAATACTGATTCTTGATGCTAAAACAGACTCGGTTATTTAGCTAGGTATGCCAAACCTGAAGTACAGAACCTGGGCGTGGTCTTAGACTGCGAGCTTGCTTATGCCGAACATAAACACAGTCACTAAAGCAGCTTTTCAACATTTGAGAATTTGACACTGCTAGTCAGACCTTTTCAGGGAGAGCGACAAAAAGAAACCTGGTCATATGTTTGATACAGCAGAGTTGATCACTGTAATGGTCCTCTTACTGGGGTTCCTATGAAAACAACGCGTCCCCTACAACTCGTCCAGAACACAGCAGCTCAGATCCTAACAAACACTAATGAGAGCTCACATCACTCCTGTTCTAAAGAGCTGCACTGGCTGTCTGTATCTGTTAGAACAGACTTTAAAGGTCTGCTGCTGGTTTTTAAAGCCCTAAATAATCTAGAACCAGCTTACATCACAGAACCTCTCTCTGTGAACGTCAAAACCAGGCAAACAATCAGACCAGCAAAAGGACCAAAAGGGCAAAGACAAAAGAGAATCAGAATAAAGTCAAAACCAGAGTAGCAAACAAGAGTAATCACAGAGAGAACCGCTCAGTAAGCACAGAGTGGCAATACTTCACCATGAGCCGTGTGAGAGAGGAGCATTTACACAAACAGACTAGATTAACAACAGGTGTGTGATCAATACTCGGGAGACTCAGATCTAGAAAACGGAACGGGATTGGGAGATGGCGGACATGTGACAGTGACGTCATCGGGTGGTGGGTTATGGGAAATGGAGTCCGGCAGACGTGACAAAAATACTTAATTTTTACCTGGGAGTGAAAATTATTGTATTTAAATTAGGTACAACTGAAGTACTACTGAGGTAATGCATATATTTATATATGTATGTGTGTGTGTGTGTGTGTGTGTGTGTGTGTTTTGTGTAAATATATATATATAAATTATAATATAATATAATGTATGTATTCTAGTACTTAATGAATACTTAATTATAATTTTGGCATACTGCTGTCTGGGTTTTTTTTCCACCTAACTGGCAGAACTGGGCTCCCATGCAAAATCATGACAGCAAAACAGGGGTTTATATTGCACTGGTCTATGTGTTAATTGCATAAATATGTGCATGTTGTCGATAATTAGCGCTAGCGCCTATTTTAATACTTCTGCCTCATTGAAATCTCTGAAATAGTACAAAACATTCTTACCTTAAATGTTACCTTAACGTAACCAAGATTCATTCCAAATAACTCTGGAGCATTTTTATCAACCCAGTCAACATGAGATGTTCAAGCGCTCTAACGGCTGACAGGTTCTTTCAAAATGTTATGAGGATCCGACATAATAGCGTTTAAACAGCGTGGTAAAATAAGAGTAATAACTCTAGACCTCTAAACAGCTGAGTCGTTTCTGCTTTGGTACAAACAGAAGAGCTTTGACGTGCAGATAGCAGCAAGGCTCTCCTTCAGCGTCCTGCTGGACTCATTCAGCCTGATTCATGGCCTGTAGAAGTGTCTGCCCATCCCGCCTGGAAAGACTGATGTTAGGAGGTGGATAACAGATGCGTTTTTTAATGGCAAACGGCAGCTTGGCCCTGAATCCCGACCCGGCGCTCAAGAACATCGCTGCTCTGAGCTTTCAGCTGGGGTTAGCTCAGCTTTCGCTGAATTCAGAGCTTGAAATCTATAACGTGATCCGTCAACAGTGGAGAATTTGTTATACATGGAATGTTAGTGTGCTTGTAAAGGCACATATAAGCTAGCAGTCATAGCTGTAGTCTATCAGCTGCTGTAATTAACTGATTAGTTAATTTACCAGTTTAATCCAGTATGAATCTGCAGCGTGTGTAGTGTTTACAGTCTGACAGTAATAAGTGTGGAGTGATTTTAATCCAGTATGAATCTGCAGCGTGTGTAGTGTTTACAGTCTGAC
>CM067489.1:2522178-2552393 GCA_034552555.1 Semaprochilodus insignis
GTGATTTTAATCCAGTGTGAATCTGCAGCGTATGTAGTGTTTACAGTCTGACAGTAATAACGGTGAAGTGATTTTAATCCAGTGTGAATCTGCAGCGTATGTAGTGTTTACAGTCTGACAGTAATAACGGTGAAGTGATTTTAATCCAGTATGAATCTGCAGAGTATGAAGCTTTTACAGTTTTACAATGGAGCCAATTGTCTTCAGAAACAGCAGTTGTACCAATCCAACTCACACTAATGGATAAACCTGCTAGCACTGCAGTGAGGTGTAGTTATTGTTAGTGAAAGTGTCTTTCAGTTGAGACTTCCTGTGGGAATTTGGGGAGATTACACTGAAACTTCATCCCCAGTCAAACAGACAATTTATTCTCGCACATCGAACTAATAAACCTCCACTGGGAAAAGTGCAATCAGCTCTGAATTAATCCAAAACTGAGATTCAGGCAGCAGGCAGTTTGAGAGTGTGTACCTTACCTGGGTGGGCAGTGGTGGAGGTTGCATGGCCGTGGGCGGGACACCGGCTTGGGGCGGTTCTGGCAGGAGGATGGGTGTGTTTCCTGACCGTCAGCACCCACACACCAAGTCTTTCTGACCTGGGAGCCTCTGTTTCCACAGCTTGCACTGCACACACTCCACTCACCCAAACGCCACTCAAACTCTGAACACACAACATCAACACACTATTCAGCAGCCCATATGTATCCTGATGCATAAATACTTTCTGTGAGTGTCGCTAATTCAAGGTGCCAGGAATCTATGCCGGAATACACAGTAGTTTTATTTTGGACACTGGTTGTGACATCACAACCATGAACACATGGTTGTGTGTTTGAATGTATTTGAATTCATGAATACAACCACGAATGGAAACATACACACATACTGACCTTGTGAGAGAACTCGAATCCAGGCAGAGATGAGCTGGTCACCGGTGTGTGTTTGGCACCCGTATCGTCCTTCAAATTTGCCGGTGAGTGTGTTGATCTCCAGGACGCGGCCGCTGACCAGTGTGTGGTAGTGCAGCCCTCCCAACTGCTTCAGGGTTTGGTTCTGAAACGTCCACTTAATAGGCCTCCTGTGGCTGGGAACAACGGGACAGCCTGCGGGTAAATAGAGGGGATGGGGTTGGAGGGGTCATCGATCAGCATAGCAACACTGCATTGATGGTTTGCTGCAGATGTTTTGTAGATCCAAAAATTCGGCTTACAAGTCTGGAGTTATTATGTTAGTGTAGTAGTTATATGAGTATTAATGTTGGTTTACTGTGCAGAGCCATAAATAAGGTCGCACCACGTTTACTACCTCTTTGTAAACAGATAGTAAACTGACACCAAGTATAATAAAAGATCAGTTCAGTTAATATGAATATATATATATATATGAATCAGTTTATATGATAACCTGTAGCATTGCACTGCTACGTGTCTTGTGTGTGGTGGCCTTTACAGCTAGGCCATCTTGTTGGAATTTTCCTGTTCCACCTTAAATGGTGCAGCAGGCACATACTGCTGCCATTGGCAACTGCTGCATCATTTAAAGCGAAGCATGAAATGTAATGTTCTAGATATTTCTTAGCATTTAGCACTAGCTGCTGCTAACAGCTGAGGTAATACATTAACAGAGATGAAATGTTCTAGATAGTTCTTGGTGTTTAGCACTAGCTAGTGCTTACGGCTGAGGTAATATACAGCATTAATGGAGATCATTTTTGTCCTTTAATGCTAGCTAATACTAACAGGAGCAGGTAATAAATTAATAGACATGGTCCTTGTCCTTTAGTGCTAGCTAATGCTAACAGCTGAGGTAATATATTAACAGACATGGTCCTTGGCCTTTAACGGTAGCTAACGCTAACAGGTGAGGTAATATATTAACAGAGATGGCCCTTGGCCTTTAACGCTAGCTAATACTAACAGGTCAGGTAACATACTGTATTGACCAGCACAGGCACTCTGCATCAACACACGGTGGAACTCAGCAACTCCGAGCACTGTTCAGTTTCTCAGAGCGTCACAGCGGTCTTTTGGATAAACAAACACAAACGCTAACACTCTGTTACCTCGGCTAACGTTACAGTTTAGTTCTCTTTTCAGCCCGTATCTTTCTGCTCCAAATTAAAGTTTTATTTAATTCAGTTTATATGAGTAGAGTGTAAATATGACCATGAACTTGATTTTTAACAGCTGTGCTCTGCTACGTGCCACCACGCTGTCATGGTGCGGAGGCCTTTAGAGCTAGGCCATCGGTTTGCTCACCGGCCAAAAAATTTAAGGTGGAATGAAAAAAATTCAAACAAGAAGCTAACAAATAAGAAGTCGACTTTGGACTTGTGTGTCTCGTGTGACTGTTTCTCCCAGCATGGGTCAGTAGAGCAGCACCGGCAACAAAACACTTCCTAAAAGGAGAACCAGTACCAGGAACCCATGGCAAAACTGCAGAGGACGGAACTGTAACTATAACTATATCTATATAACTATAACAACTGTAAGTGTTTAATAAAAGATTATGTTCCATGTTTTGTAATGTTCTAGATAGGTTGAAAATGATATGTTCTAGATAACATGTTAACAGAGGTGTGATTATTGGTGTTTAGCACTAGCTAACACTAACAGCTGAGGTAATCTATTAACAGAGGTGTAATGTTCTAGATAGTTCTAGATAATATATTAACAGAACTGCAATGTTCTATATGGTTATTTGTGCTTAACAGCAGCTCACGCTAACATCTGAGGTAATACATTAAAAGAGAGGTAATGTTCTAGATAGCTCTAGATAACATGTTAAAAGATGTAATGTTTTGGACAGTATTTGTGCTTTAGCTCTAGCAAACACTAACAGCTGAGGTAACATATAAACATAGATCTAATGTTCTAGATAGTTCTTGGTGTTTAACACTAGCTAACACTAACAGCTGAGGTAATACAGTACCAGAGATGTAATGTTCTATGTAGTTCTAGATAATATATTCACACAGATGTAATTTTCTAGATACTGTAGTTCTTGGTGTTTCATGCTTGCTAATGCTAACAGCTGAGGTACTATATTACCACAAATGTTCTAGATAGTTCTTGCCATACTGACGCTGAAGGTTCTACAATAATGTTAGCACCTGTTAGCAGATACCAGCGTCTTCTCCAGCTTCTCCACTCAGCAGAGCAGCCCCTTTCCCCTCAGTACAGTCATAGTAATACTGTACAGAACCTACTCAGCTGTCAGAAAGAGTGCTTTTACCTATTCGGAGAACATCCCCCGGTGTGGCGGTGATGACGGTGCCGGTCCGAGATGCCATCACCACCCGCTTCCTGTTCACCTCCTTCTGCTCTGGAGATGTTGTAAGTGCTGGATGGCACAGATCAAATTCATTATCATCCTATACCAAATACCCCGGTGTGACAGCAATACTAATACACTGATACAGACAGTACATCACACAGTACATGATGCTGCCTGTACATGAACATGTGCATTCGTCCCCAGCTACACCTTTCTCTCTGCACCTGACATTTACTTACAAGCTGCCTAGGTGAAGGAGCAGTACACCAAGCATGCGAGTAGTATGTAGTATGATATTTCAAATACAGCCAACATCTTAAATAGACCACGAAACAGGTGACACAAATCAGGTGAGGTTGATCTGGGATAGGTTGCTGGCTGCATATTGGAGGTCACATGCTCAGCCAGGGTATCCTGGGAAATGGAGTTCCCAGTGGCTAGGCTCAGTACTAAGCCAGAGGGATGTGTGACAGTTCTGAGTTCATTTTAAGACTGTTTCCAGATGTTTTCCCTTGTTTTAGGTAATTTTAGTAAGCCACATTTACTCACTATATTGGCCAATATTTTTGCTGATTTTAAGAAACGTGCTTGAACGCACTTGGAAGTCAAAGTCTCTGCCAGTATAGCGAGAAAATGTGGCTTACTAAAATTGCTTGAAACAAGTAAAAAACACATCTGGAAATAAATTAATTTTCTTAAAATGAGCTTAAAATGACCTCAATTTTTTTAAAGCTACATCTAAGATAATTCCACTTGCCAAAATACAATGTCTTCATCAACTCTGCCCTCACTGAAACTCACCCCTGACATGGACGATGCTGGAAGATGCTGCTTTGCCGATGGGATTAGCCGCCACGCAGGTGTATGTGCCGTCATCCTGCAGTGTCAGGTTTGGGAGCAGCAGGGAAGCGTTCGGGAGAGAGACGGCGCTGGAGCTCAGAGAACCCTCCAACCGGTGCCAACTCACCAATGGCTGTGGAACACCTGATCACACAACACAGATAAAGCACTCTCTGTCAGTCAGACTGCAGGGCGAGCGTAAACCTCTGACCTCATCGATTCTGTTGAAAATGATTCAGTGCATCATTAAATAGATTCAGTGTGATTTGATTCCCTTGATACAATTCAAAATGACCCTAAATAGCCACATACTTTACTGAACAGCTTTAGAACTGATCAATTAGAACAAATCAATTCACTTCGATTCAACTCGATTCTGAATTGAACTGAGCTGAAATGAACTTTATTTAACTAATCCAGACTGAACTAAACAGAAACAAAATGAATTTCTTTAAATCTGAGTTTGTCTAAATTGAAGTAATCAAGCTGAATTAAATTTAATTTAACTGAACTAAACAGAAACAAAATCAACTGATTAGAATCTAACTGAATTTGTCTGAATGGAATGTAATCAGACTGAATTAAACTCAAATCCAAGTGAATTACACTGAGTCAGACTGAATTTGACTGACTTAAACAAATCAACCTGAACTAAACTGAATTGAGCCAAAGTAAATCAAGCTGGACTGAACGGAATCAAACCAAATCAAAAACAAAATGAACTGAATTGAACTAAGTCAAACTGAATTGAACTGAACTGAATAAAAAAAAAATCTAAACTGAATCTAACTGAATTGAACTTAATCAAAGTGAACTGAAATTAACTTAATTTGAAGAAATGGGAAGGAACTAAACAGATACAACATGAACTGATTTGAATCTAACCTCATCTGAACTGAACTGAACCAAATGGTATTAAACAGAACTGGACTAAATCAAACCATATTAAACAGAACAGAACTGCATCAAACTGTATTAAACTGAACTGAACTTAATCAAACTGTATTAAACAGAACTGAACTGAATCAAACTGTATTAAACTGAACTGAACTGAATCAAACTGTATTAAACAGAACTGAACTGAATCAAACTGTATTAAACAGAACTGAACTGAACTGAATCAAACTGTATTAAACAGAACTGAACTGAATCAAACTGTATTGAACTGAACTGAACTGAACTGAATCAAACTGTATTAAACTGAACTGAACTGAATCAAACTGTATTAAACTGAACTGAACGGAACCAAATGAACAAAACTGAACAGAAGAAAACTGTACTGCAATCAAACTGAATTGCACTGAATCAAAGCAACTGGACTGAATTTAGCTTATTTAAACTAATGAAACTGAACTGAACTGAATCGAAGTGAATCAAGCCACACTGAACTCAATCCAACCAAATCAAACTAAATCAAAATGAACTGAACTGAACTGCATGTGGAGCGTTCTAGCTCAGGTTAGCATACGGAAAAGCAGAGCTGATTTAGGATCAGCAATTACAACAAACATCAACCATCAGCTGGAAAGGGTCGAACATCAGCTTCAAGGCTTATTGTCATTTAGGAGAGCACAGTGTGGTGATTGGTAGGGCACACTAGCGAGAGGCCGGCAGACAGCCACAAATTACTGGTACAAATGGGTATAATGAATGCAAATTGCCTCGCTCCAGCCTGCTCCCCCGGGACGCTCCTGTCTGCTGTAATGAGTAGCACATGGCCTGCAGGCTATGCTTTATGGGCCACTATTTTACAGCACGGAGACATTGGGACTGACATATTGCTGAGCTGCAGTGGATACAGGCCTGGAGAGGGGAAAAAGCTGGAGTAGAGACACAAGGCCGGGCAACAGGCACACATTTCCAAACAGGTGAGACGTTAACACGCACAGAACTTTAGCACACTCATTAAGTCCCAGTTCAGAGATGGCATTAACAGCCGATATTCCATCTCCTGCCGATAGGAAGTGCTGTTGTAACATTTACAATGCCTGCTCTGACAGAGGAGAAAACAGTAAATTAAGACTTTCAATGCAAAGCACATAATGTTATTACACTGTAATAACAACCCAATTTAACACAGTACAGTATGTGGTAATGGAGCACGATGGTGAATTAATGGAATATCCTCAGTGTGTAAAGCTCACTCACAAAACGGCTTATAATTTATTTTGGAACATACGAGCATATGAGCATCTAGCATTATGTGGGCCGCTAGCATTATGTGGAAGCTAAGAGCTAGGCACCGGAACTGCTCGGTTGTTGGCTGCACCTGAGCGGATAAAGTTTAGGTTAGATGGCAGCGTCCAGCTAAACCCGGCAAACCCCAGCATATGTGTGCTGATTACTTTGTGTCCGACACAAAACCCACATCAGCTTCTTGTTTGCCAGCTTCTTATTTCAATTTTCCCATTCCACCTTAAATGGTGCAGCAGTTACATGCTGGCGTCTCAGTCAACCAGTCCAGTGTCTTGTTTGAATTGTTCCATTACACCTTAAATAGTCCAACTGAGCATACTGGTGCCTCATGCAGCCTTATTAATGGAGACATAATGTTCTAGATAGTCCTTGGCATTTAGCACTTGCTATTGCTAACATCTGAGATATTAATAGAGATTTAATGTACCTGATAGTTCTTGGCATTTATCACTAGCAACATAAAAAGCTGATATACTACATTAAAGCAGATGTAATGTTCTAGATAGCCCTTGGCATAAAGCACTAGTTATGCTAACAGCTAATGTAGTACATATAGTGAGATAGTTCTTCACGTTTATCGCTAGCTGAGGTAATAAATTAACACAGATGTAATGTTCTAGATGGTCCTTGCCATTTAGCACTAGCTAACACTAACAGCTAAGGTAATATATTAACAGAGATGTAGTGTTCTAGATAGTTCCTGGCATTTAGCTCTAGCGAATACTAACATCCGAGGTAATATATTAACAGAGGTGTATTGTTCTTGATAGTTCTTGGCATTTAGCTCTAGCGAATACTAACATCTGCGGTAATATATTAACAGAAGTGTATTGTTCTTGATAGTTCTTGGCATTTAGCACTAGCAACACTAAAAGCTGAGGTAATATATTAACACAGATGTAATGCTTCAGTTAGTCTTTGACATATAGCACTAGTTAACGCTAACAGTTGAGATATAGTAACGGAGTTGCAGTGTTCTAGATAGTTGGTGTTTAGCACTTACTAACGCTAACAACTGAAATAATACAGTGCATTAACCAATCTCGGGATTTAGCACTAGCTAATGCTAACAGCTGAGGTAATATAGTAAGAAAGATGTAATGTTCTTACAGATCTTGGCATTTAGCACTAGCTAACACAAACAGCTGAGGTAATGTATTAACAGAGATGTAATGTTCTAGATAACGTCTGGCATTACTTGCTGCAGGATCCACAGCAACGTTAACGCCGTTAGTTTGTTAGCTGAATGTCTGTTGGATGAACTTCGTCTGATGAAGAGGCGAATTAAGGCGACAGTGAAATGATAGGATATGTACTGGCGTCGGGAAACGGCCTGGAACTCTAACTGGCCGTTCCGAGCAGGGCTGTTTAGACGGGGTGAGAAGGGAGCTGTGCTGTGGTACTCTGTCCAAAGCAGGGAAGTGTGCTAACTTGTGTTAAAGAGGTATAAAAGCAGATTAAATGGCAGTAATAGAGTTTTGGACTCAGCACTAAAGAGTTAATGACTGAACCGTAGTGCCTCCTTACAGCTCTACCCATCATCCACCTTTCATCTGCCCTCCCACTTTCTTCACTCTCATAAAGCCGACTGGACGCGTTCCTCTCGCCTCGTCTGGGAGAATCAGGGGCTGACGAAAAGGCCACGAGCGGTGCTTTGTGCTCCAGGCCAAACCTGCTGCAACAACAGGCGTCCTTCGTCTGAGGTGATGAAAGCATTTAACAAACTCGGGTTACTCGGGCTCAAATACAGCCAAAGATCAGCGGAGAAAGGCCCGTTCCTGTAGCTGGAACAAATCCGAGCGCTACAACCTGAAGGGGCGTATGTAATGTAGCACCCTGTTATCCCCAAGGCCAGAAACATCGGCTCAAGAACAGGAATGTAAATGATGACACCCAGCCGACGCGGTGCGTTTGCACTTTCGGTACTTTGGATGTTTGACATCTTAGTGCTGGAAGGAACCCAAACCAGAGCACCTGTAAACAGTATCTACAGGTTTTCTAGCAGGTGATGATGCACCATACAGTGAGGAGGACGAGTATTCAGACACTGCCAGAGTATATACAGTCAGGTCCATATGTATTTGGACAGGGGGTTTTGTCATTTTGCCTCTGGGCACCACCACAGGGGATTCGCACTGAAGCAGTCCAGATGTGACTGAAGGGACTGATGTTTTTACATAGTCCCTTCACGTTCACAAGGAACTGGACAGTTTATTCCATGTGATGAATGGTAGCTGTTTATGGGATCTTTCAATATGCAATCCGAAGAGACGTTGATGCAAGTGAAGGGGGGCATCATTAGCACTAGCTAATGCTAACAGCTGCAGTAACATGTATATGGAGATGCAATGTTCTGGATAGTTCTTGGAGTTCAGCAGTAACTAATTCAGCTGTAGTAATCTTTAATCAGTAATCCTTGTCGTTTAGCACTAGCTAATGCTAATAGCTGAGGTAATATATTTACGGAGATGTAATGTTCTAGATAATTCTTTCCATTTAGCACCAGCTAACACTCATAACTGAGGTGAAATGTTGCAGATAGTTCTTGGCATTTAACACTAACCAGTGCTAACAACTGAGGTAATGTTTTAACAGAGATGTAATGTTCTAGACAGTGCTTGCCATTTATCACTAGCTAACGCTAACATCTGAGGTAATATATTAACAGAGGTGTAATGTTCTAGATAGTTCTCGTCCTTTTACCACTAGCTAACACTAATAGCTGATGTTATATATTAACGGAGAAGTAATACTTTAGATAGTTCTTGCCATTTAGCACTAGCTAACACCAACATCTGAGGTAATATATTAACAAAGATGCAATGTTCTAGATAGTTCTCGCCATTTACCACTAGTTAACACTAATAGCTGATGTGATATATTAATGGAGATGTAATGTTCTAGATAGTCCTTGCCATTTAGCACTAGCTAACACCAACATCTGAGGTAATACATTAACAGAGATGCAATGTTCTAGATAGTACTTGCCATGTAGCGCAAGTTAACACTAATAACTGATGTTATATATTAACGGAGATGTAATGTTCTAGATAGTTCTTGCCATTTAGCACTAGCTAACACCAACATCTGAGGTAATATATTAACAGAGATGCAATGTTCTAGATAGTACTTGCCATGTAGCACTAGTTAACACTAATAACTGATGTTATATATTAATGGAGATGTAATGTTCTAGATAGTTCTGGCCGTTTAGCACTAGCTAACGCTAACATCTGAGGTAATATATTAACAGGGAATATATAATAACTCTTATATAATAACCAGTAACTCTTTTCCAGGAGCTGAACTTTATAAAACCTCACCTGAATCTCCAAAACGATATATGATCATGATAAAGGTGCAGTCACATGATTCGGCCCCCACAAAACCTCATTGTTCAATCAAACAGCAGGAACTCGGCTCGGCTACAGTAGATTAGTGTCGGTAAATGATGAGGAACGGGTATAAATCCTGAGAAGAGGGCCGCCTGTTGACTTTACACACCGACTCGCCTCAATTAGCCAAATCTTTCGCCGCCCCCGCACTCCGCCCTATGGACGGAAGCTATGGAGCATGGGATACATAAACAAACACTACGCCACATCATCTCGTTCAAACAATACATTCGTAGTGTGTACAGAGTGTGAGGTGGGGAGCGGAGCAGGCTCTGCTGTTATTGGAGTGATGAGGAAAAGTAACACTGGAATGTCGACCCTTTTTTTCCTCTTTCATGCAGAGCAAAACCACCACTCTGGCACAATGACTTCTAAAACTGACCTGCTGGCTGTTCATGAAGAACTTCATTGTTATGGGTTTTATGGTAATTCTCTATTGAGCAATACCGAGATATAAAGATATTGAAAAAATATGAGCTATAAAATCTGCCCAACAGATAACACAGATAGAGTTCTGGGGATATTATTGTTATACGCTCACTGGCCACTTTATTAGAAACACCCACCTTGTTCTTCCACTCACTGGCCACTTTATTAGAAACACCCACCTTGCTCTTCCACTAACTGGCCACTTTATTAGAAACACCCACCTTGTACTTCCATTCTCTGGCCACTTTATTAGAAACACCTACCTTGTTCTTCTACTTACTGGCCACTTTATTAGAAACACCCACCTTGTACTTCCATTCTCTGGCCACTTTATTAGAAACACCCACCTTGTACATCCACTCACTGGCCACTTTATTAGAAACACCTACCTTGTTCTTCTACTTACTGGCCACTTTATTAGAAACACCTACCTTGTGGTTCGCACTCAGTGGCCACTTTATTAGACGCATCCACCTTTTTCTTCCACACGCTGGCCACTTTATTAGAAACACCTACTTCGTGCTTCCACTCACTGGCCACTTTAGTAGAAACACCCATGTCTTAAGTGGTGGGGAGAGAGTGTGTGTGTGTGTGCTTGTATGTGGTAGATCTGTGAGTGATCTATATCACTGACCGGTTACAGGGCAGTCCAGAGTGAGGTTGGCACCTAAACGGACGCTGATTCTGCTTCCAACTGGCACCCTCAGATTGGCACTGCGGAGATCTGACACGTTCCTTGAAGATGCCACAATAGCAGGTGGCTCTGTACAAACAACAAAACATCATACCATAATGTTCTACATATTTAGACCATGTATGTGCACTGTCCTACATGCGTAGTTGAGTCGAGACAGGTTAAGTCAAGTTGAGCGCGACACTCACCAGCCAAAAGCACTTTTGTCGTTTCAGTGTCTGTTCCCATTTCGTTGCTGGCCGTGCACCTGTAGGTTCCAGCGTCTCTGGCGCCAGGGTTGGCGATGTGCAATCCTCCAGCGCTATCCCACGATCCCCTGGGAGAAGAGACAAGAGTCATCCAATCAGCCGCAGAATCCGGCTCACGCGATCGGATTGCAGCGTGCGATTTCCACATCCATGCATGGCACATTAAACCATTAGGCCCAAATTCACTTAAGCCAGGTCGAGGCAGGGTTACATCAACACTGAAGCACGCCTCGTATTAGAGCGATGAAATCAGAGCATCCCTGCGCACTCTTCAGCGAAAACACACGCCATGATCCATCCTAATCAAACGCTGCATCGCAGGGACAGCCAGAGGAATGAAGTGCTAAAATCTCTCATTTCCTGCACATCAATCTGACCCCTCCCCCCCCGGCCGCTCCGCTCCTCTGGCTTTGGGTTCTCTTTCCACCTGAGCCGGGCACGGAAAACCCAGGGAGATACGGCCTCCTGAGCCATTTGTGGACTCGGTTAGAAGGGCCATGTCGTGCCTTGCATTGTCCGTGTTTATAGTCACAGGCAAAAGTTTTGGCACCCCCGGTTAAATGAGTTTTGGCTTTGTCTTTTTGATTTGAGGTGAAAATAACACATTTTTAATGCACAGCAACTGTTTATTAGATGAAGATACACATACTGAAAACATAAACTGTGGCCTGTGCAAAACTTATGGCACATGATTTATGTTTTAAAGTATGTATAAATTGTGCAATGATAGTGAACACAAGCAGGTAGCTGTGCACTAAAACATGAGGAGGTCTATTAGAGATTGTCAGGTCGTCCCAGGATAGACACTCCTGGGACGCTTCTCATGCCGGCCACCAGAGGTCTAACTCGCCGGAATTCTGAGGATTTTCGCGCCTGCTCCCTCTCACCTAGCCCCTCCCACACCTGCCCTCTCTCACCTGCTCCCCATCCCAAATAATTATCCCTCCCTACAAATGGCCTTCCCCTCCCTAGGTGTTTGTGGAGCATTACCCACCATACCATTTGCACTGGCGGCTGTGGGACAATCCTCAGATTCTGTGTCTCTTCAGTAATCTCCCTCTGCCCTGGACGCTTGAACCCTGGATGCCTCTTGCCCTTGGTTTCTTTTGGTATTCCCTTTTGGACACCTTCTGAGCTTTTGTATTTTTGATTCCCTTTGCTTTATTTTTTAGAGAACTTCTGGGCGCTTCTTTCTTTTGGACCCTTTTGGTGTTGGTACGTTTTTTTACACTTGTGTTGGTGAATAAACCTACAATGGATCCAATCTCTGTGTCTGGCATGCCACCGTTACAGAGATCTCCATGTATGCATGTGTTGGGGTACAAACTTACATTATCTAGTAGCTACATTAGCCTCGTAGCTCCGGGGGTAAACTAAAACAGCTGGCGCTAGTGTTAGCTAGCTACTGTCTAGAACATACAGAGCACTGTTCACACCTCCAGCAGACTTTGTCAGGTGTAAGCTATTTATTGGGGTATAACAGTCACATTACTGTCCAGTTATAATAGCTATATTAAACACACAACCCAGCTACACTTAAGACATCAGGCACCAAATGTGAACTTGTAAACAGAGTCATTCAGAGTGGGTTTGCTGTGAAATGGTTGATTGCAGACACTCAGATGTTCTTTACAGTGGTGGTAGTGGTGATGGGAACCAGGGGTCTCCATGTCTACAACACACATATAGCCATTTTATTTGCCATCCAGAACCACCAGTGAACCTACATGTGTCTCTTGAGTTTAAACTGTATAGGGAATGTTCATTATGCTAGGCTTTCTTTAGGGACTATTTTGCCTCATAGCCCCCTGCATATCCCTCCACCATGAATTGATTTTAAGGCCAAAATCACAAGGCTATTGTAAAACAGCTTCTCAGACATCAGGCAGTGTATTGTTAATCATGTATTAGCTTTCTGTGGGGGAGCTTTTAGAGGTGGATGTCTGGTTCCCATCACCACCACTGTGAACAGCTCTGACTCAGTCGGTGAAGGCCGTAGAATTCCCCTTTTAGGTAGACATCCAGTTAAAGGGTCTGTAATAATCTCAGAGCCTGTTCATCATTTAGATACTAAAGCCTTAATATCAGGATTATTGATCAGTTCTTTTATTGGTGGGTTCACATACGAGGGCTGTTGATGAGGTGTGTGTTGGAGCGTGTTGGAGCGTGTTGGAGTGTGTGTAGTGTGCATTTACACGTGGGCCGTGTTTCTGTGGGAGTCAACTAAGAGGTTATTACACCACAGAGAACTATAAAACGCATCTCCCCTCTTTCTCTCTCTCTCTCTCTCTCTCTCTCTCTCTCCCTTTCTCTCCCTCAACCTCTCTCTCTCTCTCTCTCTCCCACTCTCTGAAGAAATATCCCAGGCTCTGTATTATTAAACTCTGGCGTGTTTCAGTCTCTCCATCTCTACCTTCTCCACACCCTTTCAAATCCACAGCATTTCATTAACCTCTCCAGGTTCCGTACTTTATTACCTCTCACTCTCTCTTTTCTACTTTTCACTTCGCTTCATCCCACATTTCCAGGGGCCAGTAGTATCCAGCAACTCACTGACGCTACACAGCCTCTGCCAAACCATTTACAGTAGATATGAAATAGTTCATAGTAATTACTGAATAGTTCATAGCAGCTGCTTAATACTGTAGTGTCTTGCTACTGGTTTGTTCTACCATGGAGCGTTCATGCACCGAGCCTGACAGGAGCACTGGACTCACAATAACACAGACTTCAACCTGTTATTAAGTTGTTGATGTTAGTAAATGACGTGTACATGTGTTCGTATGTACTATACTGCGCTGGGCTGTAGGGTAGTCAGGTGGGTCGTAATGTAGTTAGAGGCGACCTGCCTACTTCACATTCCCCCATGTTCTTTTATGCTCATGCCACATTGGTGTCAGAGGTGGGATAGGCCCCCAGTGGACTGGCACCACCACTGGAACGACACAGTGAAGACAGACAGCGGGGGCTGCAAAGGGGGCAGCATGATAAGGCTTGCCAGCCGACTCTGGTTGAAAGAGACAACTGGTGAGCACCTGGTGGCAGAGCAACCTGGCAGCGTCTACCACAGTCCTATTTCGAGAGAGAGGTTGACTATTAAAAGGAGGGCCGTGTAGCTTCCCACTAGTGGCTCGCCCACCCACGAATGCAGGGGGGCATGGAGAGTAAGAGAGAGTAATAGACTTTTTGGTCTGTCTACCAGTAACAGAAGTGTGTAGAGCACTGACAGTGGATCTGTGTCTTACTCTACCCCAACAACACAATACTTTATAGAGGCGACTGAGCTATTTAAAGCCTGAATGTTGGTGCTTGAGTTAGCTAGAAAACATTAGCTACCACAAAAGATCAGCAGCTAGTAAAGTTGTAGTGGTGGCTGGAGGACAGAGTAGTGGACCAGGAGAATGAGCAAGTAGCGAGTAAAGGTCTGCACCTGCGCAGGGATTGGAGGGGAAGCAGCTACGTGGAGCCCTGAACATGACATTCTATAAAGCTAATATTTCTGTATATTTAAGCGACATCGTTAAAGCTCCAAATCTCCCCAGTCCTGCTTCGTGTGTCCTCTGTACCCAATAGCACAGGGGCTACAGTTACTGCATAAGTCTAAATGCACTTCAGAGGACGTAAATGAGTCATGTTTTGCTTCACATTGAACCAAAACTAAGAGTTGCCAAGTGTGCGCACGGCAACCAGACCCCCGACTAGGGTGGCCACACGTCTGTTTTTAGGCCGGACAGTCCAGTTTTTCAACTCCCAGTCCTCTGTCCGGCGCAATACCTGGACGGACACCTATTAGTCCTCTTTTCAGGATGAACTATTTAAAATGTTCACTCGCCAACAATATTACGTGTGCCGTTGGCTCATGTCTGTGTCAAAAGACATGCCCTGCATTTCATTGATTTAACAAGGTCATGTGACGTCATGACTCGCCTACCGGCTAACCGCAGGTCAACCCTCTAAATGCTAGTCAATTAGCAAGCTCCAGTCTGGCTCAGGAATGCCATCCATTCCACCCAATTAGGTGAGTAAAGTAATCATGTATGAGTTATATAGGTTACGATTTAAATTCTGTTCTAGTAATGCCCCCCCCTCCCCCCCCACCTTTATGATGTCCTCCTTTTGGGGTGGGATGTCCTCCTTTTTGGGGTTATGAAAGTGGTCACCCTACCCCCAACACAGTAGGCCAGGCGCAGAGCAGGAGCTCCACATGGATTAGAGCCCCACCGCAGCAAACACAGCAGCCGTTTATTTTACAGTGTCATTTCATTCACCCGGAGAGCCACATACAGCGGCAAAGACACGAAAATGAGCTCAAATCCCAGCCAACTCCCAATGAAGGTTCTAAAAGCTGAAATGTCTATTTGTATAGATAACAGCGAGGTCTACCGTGTCAGAAGCCAGTAAGCAAGCCTATTAGAGGCTGATTTAGGCCCAGCTGCCATTACCTGTTAGCTGTATTAGCCTTTAAGCTCTAAACATGTTTTGGCTGATCGGCTACATTTTTTGAAAAGCAGGTCGTGACTGTGTAAATCCTTTGACGAGCTATTGCTATGGCCTATTAAGTCAGTCGTTCCACTGGTGGAGTGAGAACTGACGTGCATATTTTTTCAATTAATATAATCAAATAAAATATTTGCCTCCCCTGCTGTGAAAACCATTCACAGTTCTCAACAATGACAGCAGCGTAGAGATAGTTTGCTCCCAACGGAAGTTGGGATCATGCGCAAAATGTAAATATCGACAGGATGTAATGATCTGCACATCATTTAAACTACATATGTAGTAGGAAACAGTACAAAGACAACATATCCCTAATAGCAAGAAGATGGCGGACCATTGTTGGCCCACTAACGGCAAAGCTGGCAGTCCACTGGTGTTTTGCTCAGTGTTTTTGGGTGCCCCGCTGGTGGTTTAGCAGAGCCTTAGACAAAATGCTACTTTTCATCACTCGTTTTTCACTCACAGTTCAATTTACAGTACAATTTTTCATTCCTATTTTTTGTTTATTATTTTTTTATTTTTTATTTTTTTTATTTCTTCATTTTTAGCGTCTGCCGCGTATTCAACCAAATCATTTTATCATCAGTCCTCACTCTGATTTTTTTCCCCTAAGCCATTTGTCTTATTTTTAGTTTATTTTCCAATACTTTCCAAACCAAACCCACTTGGAAATATTGAATTATGCAGAAACTTTATAAAAACCAATGGGATTTTGAAGATCTGAAAGACTGCCAGCATATGTTGCACTGATTGCCCCACAGCCTAACGTTTCATGCATGAAAACAAGCAGATTCTAGGGTGAATTTAAAGCTATAGATCATATTTTCTGCTGTATATCATGTTGATGCACAGGGTACAATGCTTTCAATAAAAATCTGTGTGCATTTCGAATCAGTTTGAGGAGGTTAAAAACTAGCTAGATCTTCAGTTTAGGACAATAATCTGGTTGGTTCAAGGGTGGACCAACAGTGGCAAACAGTTACTGGGGTGATGACCTGATCAAGCCAGCGAGGGTGTTCTGGGGGTCTTCTAATGATGTAGAAATGGAGTCTTTGGTTGAAGTGACAGTAGATGTGAACCACAGTGTCTACATTGAGCTGCTGGACAACCAGGTTTCGTCTTTTGCTCAACATCTTACCGAGCAACAGAACATTCCACAATGATGAGTCTCGCATTCACAGGACTGCAAATGTGACTGACTGGCATGATGGACATTCAGGAGCATTCACACATCCGGACTCTCTGGACCGACATGCAAAATTCCTAGATTTGAACCCTCTTGAAAACCTGTGGCACTACCTGGACCAATCAGTGAAACACCAGGGAAGGCATCCACCAAATCTGGCCCAACCTACCAATTCGCTGATGCAAGAGTGTCTGAACATTGATGTGGCCTACATCCAGAAACTTGTCCAGTCCATGCCCAATCCAATCACAGCTGTTCCTGCTCGTGGAGGAATTACATGCTAATAGGTACGTTTAGTCATATGGGACTTGTCCATAGAGCTTAAATGACCATTTTGAAATTGATGCCAGCAACATGTTCCCAAAAAGTTGGGACGCAATAAAAGACTTTTGAAGTTACGTAACGCTAAATAAAACTGCCTGGTGGAACATCTCACAGCTAATTGGGTTAACTGGCCACAGATGAGTAAGGGGGAGTCTTTCAGATGTCACAATGGGGAGGGGTCACCACTCTGTGAAGTGGCTAATGGAAGTCAACTATAGCTGAGTTGATGTGGCCAAGCCATTCAGAGTGGTTTGCTGTAAAGTACTCTGTAAAGTCTATACTCAAAGGCTTACTTTGGCTTGTAACGATATTTGATTTGTAGTGCTGTATAGCAGTAAATGTCCATATGCAGCATGGAGAATAAATACTTGACCATGTAGAGAGTCAAATAGTTTTGAGAGTCAAAGGGTTTCTGAGTTCTTTACTAAAGAACCCACGTAGAACTAAGAACCAAGAGTCCAAACCAAAGTCAGAATCGTTCAGAGTGGTGGCGTTAGGAACCAGATTGGCCTTAGAAAGTTATCACATGAAATTGCTTATGTATACACTGTCTGATGTCTGAGACATTGTGTAACTGTGGTTTTAATAAGGTTTTGGCCTAAAATATATTTTTAAAAGTCCCTTTACAAGTCAGTCTGCATTAGTAAGCTCCACTAGTTTTAATCAAATGGAACTTGATTTCTTTGAGTTGGCCTGATGTGGCTTTGAACACTGGCCTGAACTAATATTTAAGCTAAGACTTGAGTTGAATGAATGTAGGTGTAGAAAATTCGTCATGCTGTACCTACAAAAAGCCCTTTCACTTTATGAAGTCATTCCAAACCATCATCTTTTTCAGCGTAGAGGGGTACATGGGGTACATACCCTCCCTGAAGAAAATGTATTTACCACACTTAACGTTACACATCGTCGCTGTCCAAAGTAAAAATGGCAACTTTACAGGAGAGGGCAAAAACCTCATTTCATTTGAATGTAAGTCAATGGAACCAGACATCTTACCAAGGGAGTTTGGTCCATTTCTGTTGGTCCAATCATCATGAAACTTTCACATGATGTAAACGGCAGCACATGTGATCAACTGATGCATAATTTCTTTTTTTGACAAAAATGGATATGGGTATGTTTTTCATTGGACAGTGACGATTTAAAAACTCAACATTCCATATAAACACTCAGACGGCACGTGTAGGTTAACTGTAGGTTTTGATAGTAAATAAAATCTCTATGTGTGTGTTGTAGACCTGTAGACCCCTGGCTCCCATCACCACCACTGTAAAAGAGTCCCTACAATGAAGCCTTTCACATCAAACCACTCTGAAGGCCTTTTCGCGTACCACCAAATAATACGGAACATTCAAAAACTCAGTGGAGAGCGAGAATTGCCCAAGACTGTGCAGATGTAATATATATTCTGTCCATGTAGAAGCGGTGCACGCGTTTGAATTAACTTGGTTCAGTGCGGCCCTTTTTCTCAGTGGGAGATATCCTTTGTGGAAAGGATCCTTCAGCTGCTTTCCAGATTGGCCCACTATAAGGAGAACAGCAATAAAGTCTTGTGGTCCTCGCTGGAGGAGAGCTACAAGTCACTACGGTATGTGTGCACCGAACCCTGCACGGCTCGAGATCTTTCACATCTCTGATTGGCAGGCGGTTTAATTGGCATGCTGCAGAAAGGCACTGATCAGTTCCATGTGTCAAGCATGCCAGACCAAAGCAGGACATGTCATTTCACAATACACATAGTCCAGGTCTGTTTGATTGGGGGAGGGGGGTCTGGGGGTGCTTATTCACCATCATACTGATGCATAATGACAGTGTAATATTCTGAAGAGAACTTAAAAGGCTCTGTATATACAGTATGTATCTATATATGTATAGTGTATATATGTGTGTGTGTGTGTGTGTGTGTGTGTGTGTGTCTGGGGGGGGTCTGTGTTCCTCTACACTCTGCTATATTAAATACAGTAGATGCCGTACCATCAGATCAAACAGATCTGCTCTGCCCTGCGATGGTCGGATATCGGCTAAGTTGAAATGAAAGTTTTCGCTCGAGTCAACTCGAATGTTACGGTTCCACGAAGAAAAGACCGCTGCAGTGATGTGGAATGTCTGCGGCGTAGCAAGGTGCCTCAGTAATATCCTCGTTTCGTTTCCTCTAAGAAAGGAATTATCTAGTCTAAATATTACTCCACAAAGCTGGAATGTGCTTGGAGTCACTGCACTGGCACTTGATCGCGGTGGGGGAGCTGTGTTATATTTGGCTGAGCGGTCAAACCGGGCCATAGAACCAATCTGACCGGCAGCGCTACGCTGACAGCTATAGTTGCCACACTGGAAGTTTTTGATGGTCAGCACAAAGCCAGGGTCAATTATGCAGCAGGACCTTGCAAATACACTGGAACCGGCTGAGGTGGAGTGAAACATGCTGTTTGCTTCTTATGAACCCCTTCAAGCCCAGGCATTGCTACTATTAGAGCTCTGAGCAAATATGTGCAATGTGTGCCTGTTTTGGAGGTTCTGAAATTTTGTACTATGATTTTTTTTTTCTTTCTTCTATTCAAAATATCATCGCTGTCCAATGAAAAACACGTATCTCCATTTTTGTCAATTTTAACTTTCATGCATCATTTAAACACAGTAGCTGCCGTTTATGCTACACGAGGAATGGACCAACAGAAATTTCTTTTTAGAAAAAGTCCATTAACTTACACTAGAATTAAATTAGGTTTTTGCCCTCTCCTGTAAAGTTGCCATTTTGGAGATACAGTGACGATATGTTGATGGAACATACACTCAAGGTCAAAGGAACAGCTGCACCCAGAAGGAGGTGTGGGATTGCAGTGCTGTTGGGAAGGAAGATAAAGATTATAAATGATGATCAATTTAGACTGATATGATCAATATTTATTGAGCTACACATACAGAAATACTGTCTCTCAGTGTGGCGTCGGACTCCCTTGTTTGCTAACCCAACATGCCAGACGTCTCAGCATGGAGTTGTAGAGGTTCCTAATGGTGTCCTGTGATAATCCATCCCATGCAGCTTGAATATCCTCACACAGTTCCTGCAGATGGTGCAGTAGGGGTGGAGGTGGAGTGACATCAGGCCTCCTGGACGTGTGACGCGTGACAACAAACTGTTCATCTTGGTGCTGACCACCGTGCTTCCATATAGCCATCTGCAACTGCTCGCTAAATGTCCGTTGGGTCAGTCAGGTACAACGATAAAGTCGGTTCTTATCACATGTGCGGCTGAGCGTGAAACTTAAATCATTTGCATGTCTCACGATGTCAAACCCACCCACCTAGTTTCATTCCTGTCGGTTGATTCCTTCTCAATGCAACTGTTTATTTGACAATGAGTGTATTAATTTCCATTTACATTTAAAAACAGCATTTTGTTTGTTTATCGTGTCAGGTGTACAGGACTGTCTGATATGAAGAAAACTGCAGTTGTCGGATGTCAGCGTGGCTGTCCTTGTAGAATGGTGTGAATGGTTTCCATAAGGAGGCTTCTCATCCTCCTCTTTCACCCCTTGTTGCTCGCTAGCAGCTCAACACCCAGTCCCGACTATTCCTATCCCATGCCATGGCTACTGGGCAGCCTGCAGGAAGAGGTTAATCAGGCCTAACTTGCAGCTTCAGAACTTCCTGTCCAAGCTTGTCCCGACACAAAGCATTGGGTTTTGAGTCCAAACCTGAGCCAGCCTGACTAAACTCGGTCTGGTACATATTTTAAACTTGACCTGAATAAAAAACTAAATTCCACACAAAACTGACCCGAACCGTCCTGACAGGACAGTCCTGTGTAGCAACAACAATAGCGCTCACTGTAACACTGATGAATGAAATACAAAATAACCAGAGGTGGGCGAAACACACAAACCATGTAGTAGAGTTAAAGTAGAGACCCCCAAGGTAAAATCCTCCTCCAGTGTCAGTAGAAGTTCCTCCCTTTAGACCTCCACTGGAGTAACAGTACTAAAGTATTTACCTTCAAATGTACTTAAGTATGGAGAGTAACAGGAGCATGATTTATTACGGCTCTAATGTCCTATTATCATTTCTGGAACAAGACTCTTAATCAGCTCAGTGTAGGGGAAGAGACTCTAGTGTCTCTCAGTCCACCAGTCTTTAATAGAAGCTCATTCATTAGTCTCACACTGACGTCTATTCAAATGATCATAAGCACAGAACACTGAAGGAGAACAGGTTCCATTAGCTAGAACCAAGCTCCGTCCAACAGGCCAAAACAAGCTCAAAACAAAGTGGCCACTGTCCCCTGATTGGTGGGCTCACTGCACGCTTCTTTCGTTGGACATATAAGCTAAAAGGAAGGACAGATTTGGTCATAATGTAATGGAGTAAAAGCTTAAATACGGTGAAATCTGAGAAAACGGGACCAAAAAAACAGATAATAATTAAAACAGAGAATATTAAGTTGACAGTTCAATTATAAATGTATAAATGTTATGAAACTGGAAAATATAAGCTCTCACTAAAATAATCAGTGTCTGAACTATAGCTCAAGCTGTATTAACTTCAGGAGAAAACAGAACAAGAGCAACAATATCAGGGATAACCATGCACTGCTCACACTGTGAGTACTGTGATTATGTAATTCCATAATTATATTTGCATTGTACCATAATAAAAATTGAATGTACAACAAAACAGCAGCAACAGCTCTACACCTCCGAGGGTTAACTCCTATGAAACAGCCCTCTAAGATCCCGTAAAAGCCATTTAATATCAGCATCGAGCTGTATTTGCGGTGTCTCTGACTCCCCCCGAGACTGCTGCGCCTCCCCGATGAGACGGCGAGGAGAGGTCGGGCCGCTGTTTGCACAGCCATGTCTCACTCGGGCCCTGTAGCGTCCCGCCAGGAAGACGGGCAGACAATGTTTGGCGACTGTCTGGGTGGAGGCTGCCCTTAAGGCCCCGGACTGCACAAAGCCGAATTACTAAGTCAATGTTTTCAGTGAGTGTATTTAATAGTCAACAGTACCGCGTAGCGCACCAGACCACAATGTGACCCCAGAGAGAGACGCAAGAGGAGAGCCAACATACTTGACCTAAACCAACCACATTACGTGAGAATTTAGGAGGTGAATGTTTGAGTCAGTTGGTGATTAAAAAAAAAAAAAAAATTGCTGGAAAACGCAAGTTGCTCAGTCCAGATCAGCTATCTTGGAAGCAAAAACACAGTTTATCGCTTTTTTAGCCAGCAGAGAGACTGTGTGCAAAGGTATTCTGAGGGCGCGGCAAGATAACTGGGCTATTACTGTACTGGACTACTTTGCTGAATTTCACATCAAAAATTCCTAAGATACAAAGCTGTCTGGGAGTAACCCTGCGTTCACACTAGCAAGCCATGAAGCAAAAAGCCACCAGTCATTTCCTATTTGTAGCCAGGATTTAGCTATAAGGCTATATGGGACTAATCTTATGTTCATACTAGCAGGTGATGAACCAAGGAGGGACCAGTCACTTCCTATATCTGTAGCTGGAATTTAGCTATAAGCTGTAAGGGGGAGACCCTACGTTCATACTAGCAGGCAACAGAGCAACAAGCCACCTGTCATTGCCTATCTGTAACCAGGATTTAGCTATAAGCTATATGGGAGTTACCCTACGTTCACACTAGCAAGCGATTAAGCAACAAGTCACCAGTCATTTCCTATATGAAGCTGCGATTTAGCTATAAGCTATATGGGAGTAACCCTATGTTAACGCTAGCGAGTGATGAATCGACCAGTCATTTCCTTTTTGTAGCCGCAATTTAACAGCTACCGTCACATCAACAGAGCGTCAAACGACAAATCGAGTTTAGATTTCCTCACTTTATGCAAATGAATGACGTTGTGAAGCGACACTGGCTCCATCAAATTCTTCGGGCCAATCTTAGACACAAGGGTCCAAGGTCCCCCCGCTTTGGCTCTACCAGCATTGGGTTCCAGTTCTCAGCAGTGTGGTGGTAAACATGAACTAAACTAAGTGTTCGAAATAAAAGCTGTTTACAGAGCCTGCTATCTATTAGCTCTAGAATAATTGGCCTTCTTCTGAGGTAACTGGGTATATTACATAATCAGACTTTAAAGAAAGGCCATTTAATGGGTCTCCGTTATCGCTGCCCTAGATGGTGGTCTGTCCGACAGAGAGTGTCATTTGTGCAATGAGGCTATTAGGTTAATTAATCATAATTTACGTTCAATAACGTGTGTTTATTATGTATTTTACCACTTTATATGCTGTCTGTAATCATCTGCAGCCGTCCTTATGTCATATGTTTGGTGTCTTGCCTGTGCCCAGTACGAATTACCCCTCTGGGACAAATAAAGTTGTTTCAGTTCAATTCAATTCCATGGAGGAGAAGCTCATATGGTGTCTTTTTGGAGTTAGCTCACTTGATAGCTAGCTAGGTTAGCCATCATGCTAACTGGCCAATAAACCTAGCCAAGAATGCAGGCAGTTAGCTTTCAATACAAATTCGCTCGGCAGTAATAATATGTCCTCTCAAAAATAGCTAGCTTGCCTGGACCTTCCACACACCCACACACGAAAACGTGAGCAGCCTCAAACACACAGACACGAGACAAATTAGCAGCAACATGAGCGACTTTTCAGAGTTCGTAGCAAGATGCTGTAAAAGCTCCCCATGATAGTCTTACACCATCTACACCATGTGTGCATACAGCGGAGGACCAGACATGAAGTAAGCTCAGGGAAGGACTGGCTGCCAGGAACACCAGAGGAACATCCTGTCGGCCACTCTATCTAACGGCTGTGCGGTTGGTCCACAAACAGTGAGAGAGGAGAGGAGGAAAGAGGAGGAGAGATAACAAGCTGCCCACACATGCTTTATCCGCCACGCACCTGCCCAATCACACAATGTGACTACAGTCTGCCCTGCTAATGCCAAAATCCTCAGAGTGGAGGATTACAGAAGCAGAGGGTACAAGGTCCATTCTATCACTGGGGTGACCAAGGTGTGATATACAGGGGGTTCTGGGGTCTGAGACCCACTAATTAACCTCTTGGACTCCTTGAAGACCTCAAAATCAAAAGGGTGGGGGTGGGGTTGGAGGGGGGTAACCTATTATGACAGTGTTAGGACATTATGTTGTCTGTTAGGATAAAACAGATGAACAAACAGAAACTGTTCGCTGCTTTATGCATAATTGGCAAGCTTCTGTCTTTGGTATTCCTAACTAGCGAGAGAGGCAGCACTGGTCTGCCTCAGGGTGGCGCTGTAGCAAACTGGTACACCCAATTGGTCCTTCATAGACTAGCAACTGTAACTATGCCTGGAACACCTCTATAGAACTTCGTATGCTGTAGCATATCTGTAAATCCGACAACTTGCTCAATTTCCAAGAGTGTGGTATAAAGAGTAAATTCTTGCTCAAGTCTCAAATGGAAGATGGGGTGGAGATGAGTAAGAGCCCAGTGAAAGTGCGGAAAAACACATTACCAACCTACAACAGAACATTTTACCAGAGAAAGAATGTTAAACCAAATATTTTGGTCCCATTAAGGCTAGAAATAGTGAGTGGGCCAACATGGGACATGGGAATTCAGCCAATATGGGACCACCCAAATCACAGGGGGTACTTTGCACACTGGTGGCGATGAATGGTATCCAACCACTTGTTAAAAACTTGTGCTTTATCGTCACGTAGTGCATGAAAAACACATTACAGCAGTGGCACAATATTACTTTCATGTGAAACAACCATTTTAATGCTTGCTTTTCAGTTACATTTAAAAAATGCATGGAATTGAATTTCTGTTTGTACTGTGTTAAAATCATTTAGAATGTATAAATATTGGTGACGTTTTCTTTTACGCCCCCCTGGGTCTGAGTACGAACACAGTAAGTGTGCGGTACAAACTCCAAAGTAGTACAAAGTACTAGATCATTATTTTTGGGTAAAATGATGAGAAGGCTGCCAACCCAATCCAGACACGCGGACACACACACCCACATCTAGGGGACAATTTAGCATCTCCAATTCACCTGACTGCAAGTCTTTGCACTGTGGGAGGAAACTGGAGAACCCGGAGAAACCCCACACAGACACGGGGAGAACATGCAAACCCCAGACAGAAAGGACCCCAGACAGCCGGGTCGGGAATCTAACCCAGGCCCTTCTTCCTGTGAGGCAACAGGGCTACCCACTGTCCCGCCCTAGCTAATAATCAGCTTTAGGTAATTAGTTAGAGCTAGGTGGTGAGTGTGGACAGAAGGGGAGTACAAGGGCGGCTGGTGGTAGTGTGGTGGTAGTATGGACAAAGGTCCAGGGTGAATTTTTGATCCCTACATTTGAGCAAGCTTACCTGTCTCCTAGTGGTAGTCCATCTTTGGTCCAGGACACAGCTGGAGGAGGGATCCCCTGGGCTGAACAGAGCAGTGTCAGACTATGGGTGGCATTGGTTATGTAGGCAGTTTGGCCTACGTTGATCCTGAGGTCCCTCTGGAAGCTCATGCTGGACCCATGCTGCTTATGGCGAATGATGACTGCTCGGCTTCTCAAACTCTTCGTGCCAGAGCGTTCTGAGGAGTTTGGAGTCCTGTCTAGATGTTTACCTGCCGGTGTGCTCTCCTGAGCAGTGGACCCCCTTTCTGACGTGGCCTGGGCTGCTGCCATCTCTTCCATGAACTTGCCAATAAGCTGAGAGGCAATATCATCCGTTACATCCCCACTTTCTGCAAGCTGGCTGATGTTCCTCATCAGTTCCTCAAACTGAGATGGTTCCAGGCTGAAAGCTCCAGAGGTTGCTGAAAGCAGGGAATCGCTGGCAGAACTAGTGGCCAGAAGATAGTTCCCTAAAGCCAATGGGTCCTCCTTAGGCTGGCCTTCATCCAGATAAAACTCATTCTTTTGCACCCAGCTTTGACCCGGTCTTTGGAATCTCTTGACAAGTGGTAATTCATCCTGGTCCTGACACTTGGTATTAACATAACCCCCCTCCTTGTTGAGGAAAGTCTTGGACCCACCGTTATTCTTCTCCCCTCCCAAGCTCTTTCCCTCAGGATGCTCCAGAAGCCTGTTATCATGGCCTATCAGTTTCAGGATGAAGATGTCTGAGGCTTGGTCGGCCCAGCAGCGATATTGCCCGATGTCTCCGGCCTCTAGGCTGTATATCCTCAAAGCTCCACTCTTTGTGATGCTCAGACGTTTGGAGTTTTGAAGGTCCTGGCCATCCTTCTCCCAGCGGATTTGAGCTTTGGGGAAGTGGCGTACTGGACACTTGATGACTACGGATGTCTTCGGAAGCAGATAAGCTCGTCCACCAATGGTGAAACTCAGCCTCTTCTCCTGCCTCGTCTGGATGTAGATACGTTTCAGGCCCAGGACCTGAGGGCATCGTTTCTTGGAGTACTTGTGCTCTGTAGACAAGACAAAGAAGTTCAGAAAGTTCTAGCAAGTTCAAACCGCCAGCTAACTGATGACTCCAGTGCTTATTACCGGACAAGTCTCTAACATGCCACAGTGAGCTTCACAAAAGCCAAGAACATTCTTTAAACCCCACAAATAATCTGTTTCAGACCCTTTTTTTTCTGGAAGTTGGCTTGTAAAGGTTGATTCCGAGCCCAGAGAAGCAAAAGTATCACACGGGATGTGAAAAGTCTCATGAAAATTTGGAGATACGAAACCCAAGAGAGGGGAACGAAAATTTAGTGTCCTGTATGCTTGAAGACAGATAACTCGTGGGAATGTAAGCACTATACCTAACACAAAAGATTCCCAAAACGATAACTCTAAAGGATCGGCTCTCAGTTTCAACACCGCAAACGAAAGTAGACTGTATCTCGAAAAGATGTTGTCAAGATCAATCAATCTACAATATAATGTTATCAAGTGGCTGTTATCAAAAGTCCCAGGTGAAATTAGAGTGCTCAGTGTTTGCACTCGTTTTAGCATCTTAAACATGATAACATTCACGCAGCCCAACTGTTTTTTGACCGCAACCCTGGTGTATAAACTTTATCCCTGATCGCCAAGAGTTTCAAACTCTTTTGCAATGGATCATTACCTCATCTGAATAATGGGAACTTACACTGGGCAGAGTGAGGTCATGCTGGGTGTATAATCCTGGGTCAGTCTCAGACAATACAGGGTTATGTTTGGAGTCACGCTAAGACGTCGATGTCACAGAAAAAATAAAATAAAATAAGATTGCTCTCTGGCAGTCATTCCCACTGCTGCTCCAAGTGGTTCCTGGTGTTCTCCTGACCTGCTCTAACACTCCTCAGCTTGCACTTGTTAAGGAGCTGGTTAGCTGGATCAGATGTGCTGGACGGGCTTCACGTTGTATGTTTTTTTTTTTTTTTTCCTGGATGTAGTCCAGAACCAGAGTTGAGAACCACTGAGGACCGAGGAGAGAGACAGAAAGAGAAGGAGGTAATAAGAGGCTCACTGTTGCAGGGGCTCATGCGGCAGCTTCTGATCAGCGGTGGGGGTTGAAGACCGCTGCAGGCGGATCTGTCCAGAGTGACTAGCTGCCCAGACACTGTCAGCCTCCTACACACAGGCTCCCTGCGCTGGATCCCCTTCCCGCAGGTCACGGAGCACTGTACACATCCACAGAGAGAGATCAACACAGAGCAATGTTAGGTTGGTGAGGTTTCAAGTTGTGTGAAGCAGAAGTTTTGGACACGCTTGATTACAAGGTTGTTCAGGCGACGGAGTACAAATAACGCTACATGCAAGCAAGCACTGCTGTGCACTGACTCGACACCATAACCTCAGCAACCTCACCAGCCCACACAAACCAGCACGCTTGGCCAAAGCTGGTAATTAAGTTGCTTTGGCAACAGTTTGAGTTGCTGGTGTAGTCTCGAGGTATAACAGTGAACTTACTTTCCTGCAATGCGCATGTGTGCAGAGTGTTAGCGTGCTTGTAGTACACATGCAACACTATACACATTCTGACCACTAAGCAAGTGTATTACAGGAGATTCAGAGTCACACAGAGTCACAGGAGATCCAGAGTCAGATCCACAGTCACTCATGTGTTGACTTTGGTACACTTTTGTTTGCCACAGGGTTTCAAAGGGGCCATTTTGAAAACTTCAATTCAGTTTAGGTTAAATAGCTATTTACAGTCCAGGCGACAGGTGGCGCTCAAACTGCGGTCAACCGATCTACAGGCTCTCATATTCCTGCTCCAGCGTCAAAACGTCAGAACAGATAGCAAGCTATTAAAGTAATCAGAGCTGCATCACCATGACCATGGCACCACTCGTGAGATCGTAGAACTTTGAGTTTCTATCCAGTCAGGGGAAGCGACAATGTCTGCAGCACCCAAGCAGACACAAAATGTTGTCCCTATTGCATATCGTCTGTAAACCGTCACGTGTCACTTCCCGTGTGGATCATATACTGGCCTTAAGAGTTCCTAATGCGGGTGCAGCACGGCGGTGCAGTGAGTAGCGCCTGTCGCATAACAGCAAGAGGGGCCTGGGTTCAATTCCCGACTGGGGCGTCCAAGTGTCCTTTCTTTGCATGTTCTGCCCATGTCTGTGTGGGTTTACTTCAGGTGCTCCGGTTTCCTCCCACAGTCCAAATATTGGAGATGCTAAATTGCCCCCTAGTTGTGAGTGTGTAAGTCTGCCTGTCTACCCTATGATGTACTGGTGGCCTATCCAGGGTGTTTCCTGCCTTCAACCCGACGAGCGCTGGGAAAGTATCCAGTACCCTCCGCAACCCAGAAGGATAAGGATAGATGGATGAGATGAGTTCCTAATATGAGCAACTACTGAACATGACCTCCAATTCAGAGGTCTATTGTGATTGGCTATCCAATGAAACCTGTTTGAAACTGCACATGATTTCATTCAAGTTTCAAGCAACTAAAGTTAACCAAAAGTCTCATAACCTGTGCAAAAGACACCGAGCACCCTTCATTTGTTTAATTAATATAAGCCATTGACTACAAGTTCTTCCTTCTTTACCTTTATTACACTTTCTATTCCTTTCAGGAGACTCACTTTCAGAGACACACCACCAAGTTCAGTCTTAGAAGCTGGTTTAGCATTTCCTGCTTCTCACCATCCAAGTAATCCCAAACACTTTCAGTTGGGGACAGCTGTGAGCTGGAGGTTAGACAACCAGTCTTGTGACCGGAGGGTCCCTGGGTCGATTCCCTGAACCGATAGTACACGACTGAAGCGCCTTGAGCAAGGCACCTAACCCCCAAGCTGCTCTCCAGGCACCATGGATAGGACTGGCCACTGGCCTGGAGGCTGAGATCTGGACTTTCTCCTTCATTATGCTAGTACATTATATCTAATCTCCTCAGAAACATCTCCTGAATGTTAAAGAAATAAAGGATGGTCTCCAACTTTTGACCATCACTTTCGACCAGAAACGTGACATATGCACACCTTCGACCACTCTCCCCCGTCCAGGTGTGGCTGTAGACACTGTGGGTCTGTGCACGGCCGGTGTGTAGCAGGTTTAACTCCGTCACACTCTTCATCCGAAAGCTTCTGGAAGCTCCCGCCGGCCAGACGCTGCCTGCAGTAAACCTTCCGCCACTGCGTTCCTCTCACACACGCCTGGGAGCACTGCAGGACGCACAAACACATACACACACAGAGCGCAGTCAAAGCAAACATACTTACACACCCTGAGCAGCGCACTGCGGCTTTTTACTGGCTGTTAGAGTAAATACACGCCTGCTTCTCTTAAAGAACCTGCTGAGGAGCGGGTACAGTAACTACATAAAGCATTCATGGCATAGTAATGAACAGTACAACAGTAACTTAGACAACCAACATATGACTCTATGGTGATGTAATGAATCCAATCTATGAATGAAGTTTATGTACGAACTCTATTCGGATGTAATAAATCCAATCTATGTACGACCTCTATGGTGATGTAATAACCCAATCTATGCATGACCTCTATGGTGATGTAATAATCCAATCTATGTACGACCTCTATGGTGATGTAATAATCCAATCTATGTATGACCTCTATGGTGATGTAATAATCCAATCTATACATGACCTCTATGGTGATATAATGAATCCAATCTATGTATGACCTCTATGGTGATGTAATAATCCAATCTATGCATGACCTCTATGGTGATGTAATAAATCCAATCTATGTA
>CM067489.1:2552685-2567285 GCA_034552555.1 Semaprochilodus insignis
ACGGAACGCTAAGCACGGTTGTAAGTCGCTCTGGATAAGAGCGTCTGCTAAATGCCGTAAATGTAAATGTAAATGTAATGTAAATATATATATATATATATATATATATATATATATATATATATATATATATATATATATATGACCTCTATGGTGGAATAATGAACCCTGTGAATCTATTAAATCTAACATGGTGTAATGAAGTTACCTGCTGCCACTCCTCTGTCTCCCAGGTTGGTGGGCAGTGGTGCTGGTTGCAGGCCTGCAGCTCTGGGGGTCTGATCTCTCTGCACTCTGACCACTCCACTGGCTCTGTGATGTTCCCTCCTGCAGATCTTACACACCACACGCTGCGTGTCTGCAGTCCCACACCGCATGACTCTGAGCACTGAGACCACTCACTTACCTCCCATCTGAAAGACAAACAAATACAATATCGCAACAACGTCAAAGTCAACCAATATTAGAATGTTAGCACGTTTGTTCTGAGACCTCCCCCTGACCGCGATTGGTCCAAATCACTGCATCATCTGTTCTGATCCCTCCCCTGACTATGATTAGTTCCAATCACTGCGTCACTTTGTAAGACCTTCCAATGACCGTGATTGGTCCTAATGTGATGATCCTGATTATCCGGATCGCCGCGTCGTTTGTTCTGAGACGTCCCGCTAACTGTGATTGGTTCTCATCACCACGTTGTTAGTTTTGAGACTTCCCCATGACTATGTTTGGTCCTAATCACCATGCTGTTTGTTCTGATACCCTCCCCCTCACTGTGATTGGTCTTAATCCCATTCTCAATTGTTCTGAGACGTCCTGCTGACTCTGATTGGTCCTAATCACCATATTCTTTGTTCTGATACCTCCCCCTGAATATGACTGGTCCTAATCACTGCATCATTTGTTAAGACCTTCTGCTGATTGTGATTGGTCCTAATCACCACATAGTCTGTTCTAGGACCTCCCCCTGACTGCGGTTGGTTCTAATCACCACATCGTCTGTTCTGAGACCTACCCTCTGACTGTGATTGGTCCTAATCACCACATAGTCTGTTCTAGGACCTCCCCCTGACTGCGATTGGTTCTAATCACCGCATCGTCTGCTCTGAGACCTCCCCCTGACTGTGATTGGTCCTAATCACCACATCGTCTGCTCTGAGACCTCCCCCTGACTGTGATTGGTCCTAATCACCACATTGTCTGCTCTGAGACCTCCCCCCTGACTGTGATTGGTCCTTATTACGACATCATTTGTACTGAGACCTCCCCCGACTATGATTGGTCCTAATCACTGCATCATTTGTTGAGACCGTCCGCTGACTGTGATTGGTCCAAATGTGATTGGTCCTGATCACTGCGTCGTTTGTTATGAGTCCTCCCCCTGACTGTGATTGGTCCTAATCACCACATTGTCTATTCTGAGACCTCCCCGGACTATGATTGGTCCTAATCACTGCATCATTTGTTAAGACCGCTGACTGTGATTGGTCCAAATGTGATTGGTCCTGATCACTGCGTTATTTATGAGTCCTCCCCCTGACTGTGATTGGTCCTAATATAATTTACCATGTAATTCTTAGTCCTATTCACCGCATCACTTCTTTCTAAGACCTCCTCTTTACTGGGATTGGTCCTAAGCTCCATGTGAGTTCTCTAACTAACTGTGATTAGTCCTATTTACTGTTTCGGTTGTTCTGAGACCCCCGAGGCTGCAACTGGTCAGAATAACCATGTCATTTGTTGTGAGACCCCCCCCCTCCAACTCAAGAGACTGCCTTATCCCTGCATGGGGTTGGCCTTCAGCGCCAGAAAGACATACGCCAAGTCCTTTTTTAAGTATGCATGTCACGGCATGCTTGTGTACCTCCTCATGCATTTATATACTGCCGGCTTTACACACCTAGCAGGCTCAGGAATGACCCACTGCTGACCCGCACACAAACACACACCACCAACTACATACTGACTGCACACACACATAAGCAAACACATACATACACCAGGGAAGAGAACAGTGGCCGGGGAAAGACACACCCAACGGGAGGAGAGGAACAGATTGGACCGACTGATGACCTCTCCGCCAGAGCATTGTTTATGAAGCCGAGGAGCCCTGCAGATGGTACACACAACTGTTTATCAGGCCACAGAGACAAACATGGAGGATGCACGTTTCAGCCTCTCCATAAAGAAATAAACAAGGAGCTCCTGAAAACAAAACAACACACAAATATAGAAGCGCATACACACACTACCATACAAACACACTGGGAAAAATGCTGCACTGGCATGTGTAAGTCATTTCCACACGAATACAATATATTACATCAACACAGTTACTGCCAAAGGTACAGCACTGTGGGAAAATCTGTAAACACGTGAATCACCTAAATTCAGTACAGTCCTGCACACTCAGCTATGCTTATACAGTCCACTTCAGGTTGTTTACCCTTATAAACAAACAACAACCTCCTGGAAACCATTATATACGAACCTATATGCACTCCTGTAATTACTCACACACCAATACACACATACATTATATGGCCAAAAGTATATGGACACCTGGCAATAGTGCTGCAACAAGCGACTATTTTTGGTAGTTGAATAATCTATCGATTGTTGATGCGAATATCAGATTATGAATGGCTCAATTACCGAATAACTCCTATATAGCTACCAGAGAGAAAGGGAAAACTCTGGTGGTTCCACCGCCTTCAGAGGGCTGCCCCTGATTAGTCGGAAGCTTGGCCCTGACTGGTCCAATCCCTGTCTGTGAACTAAAATCCTGGACATAACTGGCCCTGACCGGGTTACATCGGCAGCATCAGATGCCCTCGCTTAACAAGGGCTGTGCTCATATAACTACATGGCAAAACATTGTGGCGTGCTCTGATGGTGCGGTGCACAACAAAGCCAATAGGTGGCAGCAAAGACACAAACAGCACACGTGTCTTTTCAAAATAAACATGGAGGAAAACAGATAAAAAAAAACTCTGTCTGCCGAAAAACTAAACTGAAGGCAAATAAACAGGAGCATTTGGGATTTGTGCAAGCACCAGGAAGTTGGGAGTCGGGCATGATACTGCAGCAAATGTCCAAGCTCCATCTTGACATGAGAAGACACCATGCTGACCATCCATTTGCACCAGCTCCAACACTGGGCCATCTGTGGTATCGTGGCCTCTGCATACATGCATATCCTATCATGATGCTGTGGGCAATGCTCAGCCCTACAGTGCACCCTGTCCACCATGATCCACCATGATCACACAGTTTATCCAGGAGCTTAAAGTTAACTCACTAAGCAGGACATCTTACTTTGTAGTCATATGAACACCAGTACAGATACACTCACATCACACACTCAACAGAGCAGGCCGGCTGAGTGAAAGCTCCAAATGAACTGAGGTGAATTTTAACACTCATCATCAAACGAATAGCTGCATAAATAGCTGCACCCAGAAGGAATCAACCGACAGGAATGAAACTTGTTGTGTACGTTTGACATCATAAAACACGGAAATGATTGAAGTTTCACACTCAGCAACGCATGTGACGTAAGCAAGAACGGGCCTTATCGCTGACCCAACAGCCACAATTGCAGACATTCAGCGAGCAGTGATGCCCTCCATGAGTCATCCTGTTGCACGGCTGCACAACGCAGGACTACATGCACACAGTTTGCTACGACGACTGTCCTTAACACCACGTCAATGTCACCAAACACTGCAATGGTGTCGTGCCAGACTGTCACGGAATGATGGATTTGTCAGTCAAATCGGATTCACCCGTCCTGGCCGACGATTCGACTATTGGTTCATGTTTTTTCTCCATATACATTATCTAGTAATCAGTAAATCAATCTGCATACGGTTCAGATCTGATGTCCTCATTTAGAAAGTCAGCAGAGTCACAGGATCATATTACTGAACTAAAAGAGACGTGGCTTATGATGAACGATCTGGAGCCTGATTTAATTACAGAATATAGCGTCGGGCAGCGAGCACGTATTTATGCTAAAAATTAGCGCTTCTAGCCTGTCTTTATAATTTCACTTTTAACAGCTTCTTCAGTAGGATGACCCTTCGTCTTTCATCTCTTATAAATAATGAACTCCTAAATAAAACCAAATTAGTCAACATTTAAATTATTTTTAGATGAAAAGGAGAACGGTAGACCTGAAACCGTTTAATTATTATATCACCTGCACTGAAATAATTATTCCTCGTTTATCGGCAGGCATATTAAGTGACTGTACTTATCTTTAAATACAAATAATCTTAGCTGTAAATGAATAAATAAAAATATCTGTAATTTAGGTTCTAAAATAATGGAATTATAATAAAACAAACGTCTTCGGTCCGTTTTTCCTTCACCGCAAACAGCCATTATGTCTAAAACGAAAGTCAGCTCACTGGTTTGAAGCAGTGTTGGATGTCTGACTAAATGACGAGCAGAATTAGCTTTAATTTGTTCAGATTCTCTTCTTCAAAAGCTCCTCCAGACTTTTTCTGAGACATCGTTCCACCCGTGTTTCTCAGCTTCACAGCTTTAGCTCCCTTCAACGGTGAACCGCCAGCGCACGTCGTCACGTGGATTAAATTTTTTAGCAAGCATGCGCCATAGCCCAGTTAGAACTTAAATATATATTTATTATTCCCCTTTTAATAATTATTAAAATGTCTTTTTAAATCCTTAAAGTTATTGCGCATTTTGTAAGCTTTGTCTGTTTTACGAGGGAAAAAAAACCTCGTCACTGTTGTCAGTCGACTCAAAGGGTCTCCGACTGACGATTGACTCGTCGACTTCTAGAGGGCAGCCCTAGTATGTGTAGCTCAATAAATATTGATCATATCAGTCTAAATTGATCATCATTTATTGATCCTGGTAACCTTTATCTTCCTTCCCAACAGCACTGCAATCCCACACCTCCTTCTGGGTGCAGTGATATGAAACACTAAAGCTACAATTCCATATGCTGGTCCAGCTTACTCACATGCACACTCCCCAATCAATTCTGTGGCCAGTTCTATCGCTACGGATCCTCTGTTTGATTGTTTCTTTATAGGAACAATAACGGACAATAAAAGAAGCATGGAAAACTTTCCCGTTCGTGTGTTTTCTTGATTAAAGTACTAATTTTTAATCTGACCGTCACATATCAAAACAAATG
Source organism: Semaprochilodus insignis (assembly GCA_034552555.1). Lineage (NCBI taxonomy): Eukaryota > Metazoa > Chordata > Actinopteri > Characiformes > Prochilodontidae > Semaprochilodus > Semaprochilodus insignis. The sequence continues at coordinate 2,557,859 of CM067489.1, forward strand.
TTGCGACAGGACGGAGAAATAACATTATTAAAATGGAGGAGAGCAGATTAGCATTAAAGCTCGACTGGAGCTTCCATACCGTCTGTAACAGCAAACAGATATGCAGGGCTGAAAGATTAAGCCCAAAGGAACTGGACAGGGCCCAAAGCGCTACATCTCGTTCAAAGCAATTCCCAATAAGAGAACAGTCCAAGTGCGCTATTCCAATTTGGTCTGATGTTACTGCCATCCGTATTCATCACACTAACACAAAACAAGCTACGGCCTTTCTAAACCCCACAATTCCCGGCATGTCAGTCAAGCGTCCGCGAGCACAATGGAAATTTTGATTGCGCCGCAACTAAACACGCATTTCGCAATTCAAATCAGTGACAGATAATGAGGGCCGTAAAGCATGAGGTAACATGATGAAACTTTCTCTGGAACTCATCAAATATTCTAATATCCCGAGCCGCGGCAAAATAAGACCTTCCCAGGAACGGTTCTGTCGTGTTTAAATCAACGTGGGCCGAAATTCGTTCCACAGAGTGGCGCGCCGGAAAAAAAACAGCTGTCCTGCTGACATTGGCAATAGGGCAAGCGTTTGGAAAAACAACACGTTATTTTCAACTAGATGGCTCTATTTTGACAGCAGCCTGACAAGCTATTTAGATTCAATCTGGATCCCGGTCCTTGAACGCGGTCCAGGCCCGCTTGTCCGGATTTGGCTCGCGAGCCTCAGCGCGGCGGTTGTTTGTTGAGGAACTGATTCATGTTGCTTTCAGCTATGTTTTATTACCTGATTTCTCAGACATCTGTCTGTTTGGTATGGCTTCTCATATCGGGTTTCATTCCCTGTAAAGAATGCACTACCACAGAGTTTCCACTGGCTGGCCACTTTATTAGAAACACTCCCCTTTTACCTCCACACTCTGGCCACTTTATTAGAAACACCTACCTTCTGCTTCCACTCAGTGGCCACTTTATTAGAAACACCTACTTTCTGCTTCGACTCACTGGCCACTTTATTAGAAACACTTGCCTTTTACCTCCACTCACTGGCCACTTTATTAGAAACACTCACCTTTTACCTCCACACTCTGGCCACTTTATTAGAAACACCCACCTTCTGCTTCCACTCACTGGCCACTTTATTAGAAACACCTACCTTCTGCTTCCACTCACTGGCCACTTTATTAGAAACTCCTACCTTGTGCTTCCACTCACTGGCCACTTTATCAGAAACACCTACCTTGTGCTTCCACTCAGTGGCCACTTTACTAGAAACACCCACCTTCTGCTTCCACTCAGTGGCCACTTTATTAGAAACACCTACCTTCTGCTTCCACTCACTGGCCACTTTATTAGAAACACCTACCTTGTGCTTCCACTCACTGGCCACTTTATCAGAAACACCTACCTTGTGCTTAGCTCACTGGCCACTTTATTAGAAACACTCGCCTTTTACCTCCACACTCTGGCCACTTTATTAGAAACACCTACCTTGTGTTTCCACTCACTGGCCACTTTATTAGAAACACCTATCTTGTGCTTCGCTCACTGGCCACTTTATTAGAAACACCTACCTTGTGTTTCCACTCACTGGCCACTTTATTAGAAACACCTATCTTGTGCTTCGCTCACTGGCCACTTTATTAGAAACACCTACCTTGTGCTTCCACTCACTGGCCACTTTATTAGAAACACCTACCTTGTGCTTCGCTCACTGGCCACTTTATTAGAAACACCTACCCTGTGCTTCCACTTACTGGCCACTTTATTAGAAACACCTACCTTGTGCTTCCACTCACTGGCCACTTTATTAGAAACACCTACCTTGTGCTTCGCTCACTGGCCACTTTATTAGAAACACCTACCCTGTGCTTCCACTAACCAGCCACTTTATTAGAAACACCCACCTTGTGTTTCCACTAACTGGACATTTTATTAGAAACACCTACCCTGTGCTTCTACTTACTGGCCACTTTATTACAAACACCTACCTTGTGCTTCCACTAACCGGCCACTTTATTAGAAACACCCACCTTGTGCTTCCACTCACTGGTCACTTTATTAGAAACACCCACCTTGTGCTTCCACTCACTGGCCACTTTATTAGAAACATTACGTTCAGCTCTGTCCTCGATATTTGTTCAGATTATGTTAAGGAGTTAAGTGTTTATACCGTAGCTACCCACAGCACCTATAAGCTCTCTAGCTGACCACTGGAAGGTTTTACCCAGGGTGATCGCCTCTTCTTGTGGAATAGGGGCCATACAGAGTTGTTAATTTAATTAGGACCCCTAAAAAAATCTCCAGGCTTGGATCTGTTATAATTCAGGAGAGTTCAGCCATGTCCACGAGTCTCAAGGCCAGGCCTTGGGACGGCAGCTCAAGTTCCACCACCTTCCAAATTCCAATTTAACCCCTGATTATAGACCTTCTAATACATCAAAAAGCCACAACGACATGCTGAGGTTTGAGTGTGGTGAGAAAACCCTTCTTCTGTCATGAATGGTGTGTGCAGCTAGTCTGAGTTCCTCTAAGGAAACCTGAGCTGCCAGAATCCAGATGTCATTCCAGGACACAGAGGAACTGAGACTCCCACAGACTACTAGAACTGCCTACTACTGTTAGCATGTCCAGCTTTAACAGTCTGGGGGAAGTTGCTTAGTTTAGCTTACTTCTCCATAAGCAAGTCAGAATTTGACGGGTTTGTACCATTGAAGAAATCAGCCTCTATACCCTTATATCACACTTACTCAAACAAATCTGTGAAGTTCAGTCTCACCCTACGTTCACACTAGCAAACGACAGAGCGACAAGCGACTAGTCATTTCATATGGTAGTATGTGATTGGTAGCCTCAGTTTAGCGACAAGTGGCAAGCAACTTGGTGACAGAGTGACACCTCGGACACGGTGAAGCGACACTGTAAATGCTGTAAAAGCTCCAACAAATTCTTTGAACCAATCATAGACACGGGGGTCTCCCCGGCTTCTGCTCTCTGAGCTTGTAGTTCCTACCAGCATTTGGTTCCTGTTCTTAGCAGCGTGGTGGTAAACATGGAGGAGAAGCTCATAACTGCTGTTTCCTCTTTCCCCAGTTTATATGATCCGTCTTTGTACATATACATTTGAAGAGAAATGAAGTGCGGAAGACAGTAGCGGATATTGTTGGTGTCTCTGGGGAATTAGGTCACTCGCTAGCCAGCTATGTTAGCCAGCATGCTAACTGGCCAATAAAGCTAGCCATGAATGCAGGTAGTTAGGGTTCCATACAAATTAGTTTGTTAATAATAACATGTACTTTCAAAACTAGCTAGCCTGGACCTTGTACAAGTCCACACGCGACAGCACGAGCGGCCTCAAACACACCCAAGCGACTTGTTGCCTGCTAGAGTGAGGGTTAGAAGTAGGCTGCACTTCTCACTATACAGTAACACCTGGTGATGTTGAAATCTGGACTGTGGTCAGAGGTCAGCCCGTTGTTCTGAGGACACCAGCAGCTTCTTTTCTCAGGCAGCAGGCAGGTCACTTCCAACCACTCAACTGTCCCTCCTGGCAGTCACTAACACTGACCCAACCTTACTGCCCAGCACAGAATGACACAATACATGTCCAAATCTTCAACCACTTCAACTTGGGTTTCTTATATTGCAGCCGTGGACATGCCGGGACTCTTTAGAGGCACCACGGCCGCCGTGTTTCAAAAGGTCAGCCAATCCCGGTGACCTCACAGAGTTCAAGCAGAGTCCCTGGGGTGGTTCTCGGCCCAGTCCTCTCTCTCAGGGCTGCATCCTCTTCCAAAAGACACTGACCTTCTACCCAGCATGGTGGAAATCCTTTCCTCAGCTATGACGGCTTGAAGGCTAGCCAGGGTGTGCACGTGCTGACCCAACTCATCCGGCAGCAACGCACCCAGGAGGCGCCCCTGGGCCAAAAGCTTCCACGCTCCCTACTTGGACATGCCTGGACATCCCTGCTGAATCATCATCAAAGCAGGTCTTCACTGGCTGCCGTCCAAGCTTCCTTGCTGATGCCTCTTTTGCCGTCCTTCTGCTGGGCTCTGCGGCTTCTGGTCCTCAGTGTCTCTTCCAATGTCTTTGCTGCCTGTCCTCGCTGCACTGCTTCTTATTCCCCAGTCCCCAGTCGGATTTGATCCCACCCAGGGGTCAGCGTAGAACATGTGGGAAACATAGTGCCTCAAGCAAATTCTCTGTTTTGGCTGAAACGGCCAAGAGCATGCAACTGTCCCTCACGGTAGACACTAACACCGACCCAACTACTCCACAGCCCAGCATGCCACCCAAGGTCACGCAACCCAGGACCCATCTCGGCTGAAGCGTAAGACGCTCCAGACACTGAATTTAGAACGTCATCTCTGCAGGCTACCTGGCAGAAGCACATGTGAAAGCAGCCGCCGGCCTACTTGCCAGGTATCCAGGAAGGAGGCAAAAAAGTGTAATTGGAGGTTGCGCATTTGGAGAGGGCATGCAGTATGGTGCTGGCTTTGTGCCACGAGCGAATGCCACAGGCATTTCCTGAAATCGGGCTGCTAGAGCCATTTCACGGATCATCACAGGGCCAGAGACTCCGCTGGAGGACGCAGAACATCAAAGAAGATGAATTAACGTCATTTCCCTTTCCTCTGGCTGTCTCGCCATCATAATGTTTATTCATAGCGCTTTATTCACTACGTCATTCGCAATAGACAGAAAGCTGCGGGAGGAGGGGAAAAAACCCAGATTCTTCTGTGACATTATTCATCTGAATATTTCTTTTAGGTAGTCCATAGTCCGTAGAGTCCAACATTGTCTTCATTTTTCCAAGCCAGGCATGAGGTCACTTTTTTTTTTCACGTTTTTGATCAGTCCAGTCTTGTTCTGAATTTAAGCACAGCCCGAAATAAGAAGGAAAGAAAACAGTGGACGAGTATTGGAACCACCTGTTTTCTGTGTATGTTACAAATTACATCCACTAATTCTTCAGATTTCAATGGCAGTTTGGAGCCGGTTAGCTGATCTTATTGGAGACTATTGGCTTGCGGTGGACGTTTGACTCGGCTGCCCAATGAGCATTTCAAAAGACATTACGTTCCTCAAAAAAGCGACCCCCCACACCACCACCCAAGCTCAGCTGAAGTTCTGCAGTTTGATTCAAAGTACAAACAAATGAGTTAATGCATCTATAGAATTAAGAATTGAAATATAGAACTATTAGCCATTTAGAGGGGTTAGGTGCCTTGTTCAGTTCAGGGGATCAAACCGGCCACCGCAAGGTCATGAGGCTGGTCCTCTAACCTCCAGCACACAACCAGTCCACAAGTAGTCCACAAGTAGCCCACGAGTAGCCCTCAACTAGCCCATGACTAGCTCACGACTAGCCCATGACTTACCCATGAAAAGCCCATGACTAGCCCACAACTAGCCCATGACTTACCCATGAAAAGCCCATGACTTGCCCATGAAAAGCCCACAACTAGCCCACAACTAGCCCACAACTAGCCCATGACTTACCCATGAAAAGCCCATGACTTGCCCATGAAAAGCCCATGACTAGCCCACAACTAGCCCAACACTAGCCCATGAATAGTGCACAACTAGCCCACGACTAGCCCATGAATAACCCATGACTAGCCCATGACTAGCTCACAACTAGCCCAAGACTTGCCCGTGATGGCCCATGACTAGCCCATGACTAGCCCAACACTAGCCCATGAATAGTGCACAACTAGCCCACGACAAGCCCATGAATAGCCCATGACTTGCCCATGAATAAGCCCACGACTAGCCCATGAATAGGCCACAGCGAGCCCATGACTAGCCCAGGATTAGCCTATGACTAGCCATAGTCATCTCATGCACAAACCATAAAAAATCCTGAAACGTTGTTTTCCAAAGATTCCCATTAAAAGGGAACTTAGATATTCCGAGTCTGCATATCTCCGTTGCTGAGAGGTCACTCCTTGTGGTTTAGTGTGGTTCACTGTAGAGGAAGATACAGCATTCTTCAACAGTGGTGGTGATAGGTGGTGGTGACCAGGGGTCACTGTCACACCACCCTCCTGTAGTGTAGCCTACAGCCATTCTCTCACCAAAATAGCAACTTGGACTCCAACCCCCAGAATCCCTCTGACGATCATGTAACTCTGCCTTCCACCCCATGAACCAATCACAGACCACCTCTCCAGTCCAGTTTACCTGCGTACTAATTTCTGTCACCTGTAGGTTCCTCTATATGAGCTGCTTGTTTTCCAGCTTGCTTTGTGAAGTCCTGCTGCAGACTAGTGCGGTGTACTGAGCCCGGTTTATTCATTTACTCTGACTGCCTTTCTCGTGTTGGACCTTTGCCTCTTGTCTGGTATCTTGTATTTTTGACCTCTGTGTTTTTTGGGCTGCTCTTTGGATGTTCTACCTGGTTGCTGTTTGCTGTGTTCTGGTTCCTTTTCGACTCTGTTCTTGGATTCCCTGCTCTTGTATTAAAGCCTCTATCCAGGTTTTAACCGCAAGCGTCTGGCCTAGTCTGCTGCAATAGAGTCACCATGTCTACAACACCAATCCAGCCATGTTATCTACAATCCAAAACGACCAGTGAACCGCCACGTGTGTTCTGAGTTTCAGATGTGAGGTTGAAGATGGTAAAGTAGTGGAAATTCTGTGTGGACTATTTTCCCTTACAACACCTTTACAGCAGCCTGCATGTATCTCTCCATTACAACCGGATGGGGTGGGCAGGACGTGTCCCACCCAGTGTTGGAAACAGCTGCATTTGTCTCACCCAAAATTATACCATGGATACCGTGCGGGTGGCACGTTTTGCCAGCAAATCAAACAACATTCCATTTGATGTTATGCTATGCGCTGGGGGGGCGCTGGGTCTTCTTTCAGCATGCTCATAAATAAAGAGCTTTTGCCTAAACAATCACGGTCACCTCTGCCTGGCATGATGACAGGAGATGTGATGAAGCAGCTGTGCTCACAAACGTTAAAAGGACCAGGATCTGCTAAAGCAGCTCAAACTGGACTACAAACTAAGCAATGACCCGTGTGGAAGCATCCAGCGAGTTTCGACTCCTGAATGAAGTGATTAGGCTCTTCACATTACCTTCACTTTTCCTGAATGCATGGAAGTCCAGAGTCGCCGTTTGTCCATTCTGCTGGGAGCAATGACTCAGACCTTGTCCTTCGTTTAGTGGAGCTGCATCTCCAAAATCAAACTCTCAAACTCAACTGAGATTCCTGCCGGCCGGTAAAAGCACTTGCAAAGCTCTATCCCCTGAAACGAGCTGGAGAAAGTGGAACCCATCCTGCGTTTGGTAAGAAGTTAATGGCTTTCTCATAACCAGAACACAGCAACACAGGCACCAGATCATAACCGATCCATGAGGGACAGAGCCAAAACCAAATGAACAAACAAGAGTCAAAACCAGAGCAAACAAACCAACCAGTGACCAAGTGACTACCCGGTGGAGATGGTAGTGGACCTCAGGCGCAAACCCCTCTCCCTACCCCCCTCTACATCAACGGCTCTGTGGTTTCCACTGTGGAGACACTCAAGTTCCAGGGCACCACCATTATCAGGGACATGAAGAGAGAGAGGAACACAGTCTCCATAGCCAAAAAATCACAGCAGAGAATGTTCTTCCTGAAACCGCTGACCCTGATGATCCAGTTCCACACAGCAGTCATCGAGTCCGTCCTCACACCATGCATAACCTCTGGTGTAGTTCATCCAACTCATCTGAAGGAGCCAAACTCCAGCGCGTAATCAGGACAGCAGAGCAGATCATCGGATGTAATCTGCCATCGCTTCAGGACATCTACACCAGTAGGGTGAGGAAGAGAGCCGGCAAAATTACAGCTGACCCCTCTCATCCTGGACAACATCTCTTCCAGACACTTCCCTCTGGCAGAAGACTCAGGACCATCAAAACCAGCACAACACGACGCGCTAACAGCTTTTCCCCCAGAGCTGTAGTGCTTATTAAGCACAGTGGACACCCTGCACTTTAACTGAATCTCACTGTATTACAGTAACTCGTTTACCCAGCTGTACAGATTCTGTAATAGTCTATGTGTCTACTCAGACTTACATACAGTATATACAGAATATCCACATACATATAAGTACAGATATTCATATACCTGGCTCTATATGATTAGTCTTATTAGTCTTTATTCTATTTATTGTATCTTATTGTACTTTTCCCCCAGTGTAACCGTCACGCCGCCTGTCTCCGCTGGTGAGTCTGTTCAACCTGGGAACTACGTTCCCCAGAATACACTAGCAGATGACATCACCACCACGTGTCCTCCCGCAGCCTATCAATCTCCATCACCGGAGTATTGAGTTCACCTGCAATCACCTGTGTGTACTGATACTGCTTTGTTACTCAGCCTCTTCACCAGGTTTTGTATTTGTTCATTCGTTGCAACTCTGAGTGTTCTACCTGTTTGCCTTACTCGTGTATTACCTGTCCTTTGTTTCTCGACTCGTGTTTTGGTTTGCTCTCCAGTTATGTATTGCTCTTTTGGTTCTGACTTTGCCTGTTTTTTGACTTTGTTTTTTAGCTCTGCCCTATGCACTTGTTGTTTGCCTGTACGGTTCTAACCCTGCCTGTGATTGTGATCATCCCTCCGGTGTGCCCTAATAAAAGCCAGTGTTGTTTTACTCTCTGTGTGCGTCGGTTCTGTCAACCGGGCCTGACTGTAATACAGTCTGTGCTCTTGTTACATGTCATACATGTGTGCTCTCACCAAGACACCAAGCAAAGATCATACATGGTAGACTAACAGAGAATGACCACTCAGTACACAGCAATGAGTTCATGAAGTGACCAACAGACTGAACCAGCATGTATACAGACAGGTGACAGAGAGCAGGTGATGTGAATCAACACTCCGAAGATGATGAACGGGAAGGTAGTCCATGAATGGCTGACAATGTGGTGTTGACGTCATGTGAGCGTGCATTCTGGGAAATGTAGTTCTGAGACTTGCCAGAAGGCAGGAGGAGAACCCAGAAGTGTGACATGACGTTGTTTTGTCAGGTCATTTCAGCATAAAGCTAAACAACAGATAAAACCATCCCAGGACACAGTGTTAATGAGGGGTTGAGCAAATAAATCAAGCCCTATGATAAACTGCATATGTGTAATAATAATAATAATAATAATAATAATAATATGAAGCCAAATATGTGTGTAATGAGTTTATAAATGATATAATGTAACTGACTATGTGTTAAATTAGGTGAACTAGGCTAAATACATTTGTAGTGCTATAGCCAGTGCTGGAAGTGGGCCGGTTAATGAGGGCTAGACTTTGATTCACAGTAGCAAATGACACTCCCCCCCCCCCCCCCCCCCCAGCTCCCACCAGCACCTTGTCAAACTGCACATATGTAATAATAATAAGAAGTAGAAGAAGAAGAAGAAGAAAAAGAAGA
>CM067489.1:2567444-2603143 GCA_034552555.1 Semaprochilodus insignis
AAGTTGAAGAAGAAGACGAAGGAGAAAAGGAAGTTGAAGAAGAAGACGACGAAGGAGAAGAAGTTGAAGAAGAAAAAGAAGAAGAAGTTGAAGAAGAAGTTGAAGAAGAAGAAGAAGACGAAGAAGAAGAAGTTGAAGGAGAAGAAGACGAAGAAGAAGAAGTTGAAGAAGAAGAAAAAGAAGAAGAAGAAGAAGACAAATATGTATGTAATTAGGTGAACTAGGCTAAATAAATTTAAGTGCTGTAGCCAGTGCTGGAAGTGGGCCGGTTAATGATGAGTAGGTTTTGATTCACAGTAGCAAAAGCCTTCCCCACCCCACCCCATGTCAGACACATTCCTACACCCTTCATCCACCATGACTCAGTAAGGTTCTCTAGCGTGGAGCATTTCCCACCGAACCACTCTGAGTGACTTTGTTTACATCTCAACCATGTAATTATACGAAGACCCTTGAATTCCCCTTTAAGTCTGGGCCTGACTAATCACTGTGGTGACTGCAGTCAGTGTAGAGCATGTGCATTTCTGGTTCTGAGTCATCTGCCAATATTTCAGAGAGAACAGAACCGAGGCCTTCTCTCGGGCCTTCAGGCTTAAATGGAAGTACAAAGTAATCGAGTCACTGGTCCTTTATCTCCATCGTGGTCCAGATGTGAACTGTGGTCCTTTGTCTTTAGCAACACGTTCCAGGTTCCTACATCACCATCTCGGGTTCAAAAGCTCCAGCCACGCAGCCACCTGGACTGAGTCACCATAACCATGCAGATGTTTAGCAGCTGACGCTAGCCTGCTGTGCTTCAGGTGGTCGGCGGTTGACCTATCAAAGCTGCTGTTCATATAAAGGTGAACGAGTGTGTGCACACTCACTTAGGGGCTATCACAGTGCACCCAACAGTAGAGACAGCATGGGGCTTCTTTTACACAGAGATAGGAAACATGGCAGCTCATGGAAAGCTCCATTAACACATGCTGATCTACTACGTCTGCTCACCAACCAGTCAAAAGGATAAACGCCTTGCGGTCAAGGACCATTTGCAAAGTTGGCTTTGACAGTGTTCTACAGTCTCTCTGGGGTCTCTTACTGAAATGTGGCCTCTCTGGGGTCTCGATCCCTGGTATATGCTTTGGTCAAAACAGCACACTGATAAGGCAGCACAGCTCCTTCTCCCCACGTCTAAACAGCCCTGTTCAGAACAGCTGGCTCAAGTATCAGTTCCTTTAAATGATAATGAGCCCCTGGTGACCCCGCCCACCTCCTCCACAGGCCGTGTCCCGACACGAGCACGGCTTCACAAAACTATAGAAACTCTACACCCCTATTCGCATGAGACTAACAAACCAACAGCGCTAACTTTATTGTGGATCCTGCAGCGAGTATCATCTCCGTTATTGCCTCGTTTGCAGGTTTGCCACAGAGGGTTCGTATTGATCCCTCTAGTAGGAAAATAGGACCACTGTAGCTGGACGTTGGCATCAAAAATGCATTTCATCCGCTCAGGTGCAGCCAACATCCTAGCAGCTCCTGTTATGAGATCTTAGCTTCCATATAACGTTAGCTCTCTGCAAATGTGGTGCTGAAGCTGTGGGTGGAGCTACTTAGATGAGGGCAGTATTATGAGTCCAATGAGCCCGCTCTTGACATAGGGGGTGCGGGCAAATCGGGACAGCTTGTTGATTCTCACGATTTCTACTCTAGGCAGCCTGACTGGGTTGTCTTCTTGCGCAGGTTGGCAGGTTGTGGATGGGAGGAGCTCCAGATGCCCAAATGCAAGAACACAAGAACTGAAAAGTGGGTTTTTCATTATATGCCTTTAAAATAACTATTTATTTTATTAATTTTGTGCTGTTTTGTGGCCAATTGGATTCTATGAACAATAACACTCTACTCTGCTACATAACACTGACGTGATCATGCTTTAAACATGTCTTAGCAGCTGCTATGAGCTGTCATGACTGCCCACCTAGTAGTGTGTAATACCGCCACAAGCACCAATAACAGCTGTGATTGGATATGGCCTGGACTGGACAAGTTTCTGGATTGCACAGTTGGGCCAGATTTGGTGGATGCCTTCTCTGGCACAATTCCGAGGAGAATTTCCTGCAGACTGGGATTTTTAGAAACTGCTGGTAGGCCTGTATGACCGTATGCACATTCAGCTACCACCTTCACACTATGGTCTATGGTCTCACATCCAAATGCAGTCACTCCTTTTAGCCAATCATTAACATCTGCTTTGGAGCCATTATCCACACATGGAACGAGACATTCCCTGCACTGTAGCACCTCTACCCAATCTATGGATCCCGTCACTCACACCCCGCAGGTATTTATAGCCCCATCATCCTCGTGCAGGTCCACCTGCAGGAGCCTGAAGTTACTACCACCTTAAACACGCAAGGCGACTGATCTTTTGATGCTGACAGATTGCTGACAGATGCCATAATATTGGGTGTCATGATGGCTAACTAGACTGTGAAACAGCACTGTGACCATGTTATATTACAGCCCTAAATCTGTCAGGACAACTAAAGACAGCTTGGCATCTGCTATGGCATGTCCTATTTACTGCTTAATCAAAAGCAGAACCCTGTCGCTCTAATGGACATCTGGTCTAATGAAAAGCAAACTGAATACCGCAGCGAGGTCTTACCTGGCGGGACATGGCTGAGGGTTGCAGATGCGGATCATGGCAGGGGGTCTCCTCGACTCATCACAAAAGAAATCCTCCACGGCTTCCCGCCTCCCCGCTCTAACACACCGAACAATAGCCGTCTGCCTGCCTGTGGAGAGGAACACCACACCCGCAGCTCAGGAAGCGTCTCAGAGAAGAAGTGCTGATGCGAGTGTAAAGCACTTTCTTTGAGAATGCACGTTCTGGTTAGATGTAATCAACCCTTAAACCTGTAAATGGAAGACAGCGTGTAACAAACTGTGCAGTACAGCAAACTGACAATACAAACTACACACTATATATATATACACTATGTTGCCAAAAGTATCCGCTCGTCTGTCTTCACACGCATATGAACTTGAGTGACATCCCATTCTTAACCCATAGGGGTTAATATGATGTCGGCCCACCCTTTACAGCTATAACAGCTTCAACTCTTCTGGGAAGGCTTTCCACAAGGTTTAGGAATGTGTTTATGGGAATTTCTGACCATTCTTCCAGAAGCGCATTTGTGAGGTCAGACACTGATGTTGGACGAGAAGCCCTGGCTCGCAGTCTCCGCTCTAATTCATCCCAAAGGTGTTCTGTCGGGTTGAGGTCATGACTCTGTGCAGGCCAGTCAGGTTCCTCCACACCAGACTCCCTCATCCATGTCTTTATGGACCTTGCTTTGTGTACTGGTGTGCAGTCATGTTGGAACAGGAAGGGGCCGTCCCCAAACTGTCCCCACAAAGTTGGGAGCATGAGATTGTCCAGAATCTCTTGGTCTGCTGAAGCATTAAGAGTTCTTTTCACTGGAACTAAGGGTCCAAGCCCAACTCCTGAACACCACCCCCACACCATAATCCCTCCTCCACCAAACTTTACACTCGGCACTATGCAGTCAGACAAGTACTGCTCTCCTGGCAACCACCAAACCCAGACTCGGCCATTGGATTGCCAGGCGGTACCGTGATTTGTCACTCTAGAGAACACGTCTCCACTGCTCTAGAGCCTTGGACTTGGATGCAGCTGCTTGGCCATGGAAACCCCACACCTGCAGCTCCATGAAGCTCTCTACACACTGTTCATGAGCTAATCTGAAGGTCACATGAAGTTTGGAGGTCTATAGTGATTGACTCTGCAGAAAGTTGGCGACCGCTGCACATTATGCGTCTCAGCATCCTCTGACCCCGCTCTGTCATTTTAATAATAATAATAATAATAAGCCAAATATCCATATTATATAAGCAACTTTCAGTCCATACCACATTTGAAAAAGTTCAAGTATGTCATTTCAGAATATAAATCTTCACATTTCATATTTATTTTATTTTATGACTATGCAATAAATTAGGTTAATTAGGGTAAATGAGCTCACCGGACAAAAAATGAGCCACCTGTGACTGAAACGTACCTATTAGCGTGTAATACCTCCACAAGCCAGTTTCTGGATGTAGACCACATCAATGTTCAGACACTCTTACATCAAAGAATTGGTCAGTTGGGCCAGATTTGGTGGATGCCTTCCCTGGCACAATTCCGAGGAGAATTCCCTGTAGACTGGGATTTCAGCCACTGCTGGTAGACCCGTATGACCGTACGCTTCCACACACCTGCAGATTCAGCTACTTCCTTCACACTATGGTCTTTGACACGCCCAAATGCAGTCACTCCTTTTAGCCAATCATTAACATCTGCTTTGGAGCCATTTTCCACACATGGAACGAGACTTTTACTGCACTGTACCACCTCTTCTCAACCTATGGATCCCGTCACTCACACCCCGCAGGGATTTATAGCCCCATCATCCTCATGCAGCGCCATCTGCAGGAGCCTGAAGTTACTACACCCTTAAACACACAAGGTGACTTTTTTGTCAGATGAGCTTATATTTAAATGGTATAGTCAGTGCAAGATATGACCGATATTCACTGGTACACAGCACCGGTACTTTTCAAATTAGGGGTGCGGTTCCCAAAAATGTGTTGAACATAGTATATTAGTAACACAGTAACATAATATATTATAATAAAGCTTGACAGCCGATTTAATAAGAGACACACACCCACACAAACACACATAACAGTACACACAAACATAATAATATAAAGTCTCATAAGAGATACTATAATATTATTATATACTATTATTATGGATGATAAAATGAAAAGTCGTTTCTGTTGTGGGCATCAGCGATATCTCCTAGTATCTTTTAGAAACTGAGAAATTGTACTGCAGTGAATTGCTGACACCGTCCGATACACACATTCTCCATTTAAGCCCTGGAGAGCCCTGCGAGATCTCAGACTCACCCACAGCGCAGGAGACAGTACAGGGTGTGAAGCCTCGGTACTCCCACAGGTAGCCCTGCTGTGTAGGGTTGTGCTGTGGCTCCAGGGGCCACTGAGGGGATGCCGGGGCCCCGGGGCAGGGAACCATGCTGCAGGCTCTTTGCAACACCGGCTTCTCTCCACTGCACTCCTCCTCTGGCAGATCCACCTCAGCCTGAGTGAAGGACAGCAGCACTCTGCACTTTACCCATCGCTTCTGCAGACCAACTCCACACGTCGCACTGCAGGACGACCACGGACCCGGGATGAACCTGAACACAACCACAGACAGTGATTTTAACATGGTATCAGGACATACGTTTTACACATGTTAAATATTCGGGGCTCATATGTATTAATATACGTTCAGTCTATAAAGCCAGTGGGAGAGGTCACTTGGCTGAATCTACCTAGTCACCTCAGAGAAAACGATTCTGATTGGTTCATTTTTTCATTTTATGACTGTTTTATTTTCTAACCACAATTTGACTCCAGTTGAAGTTGTGACTCCACACGACGCATTACAGGATGACCATGGACCTGAGATGAACCAGATGACCACCACAGACTTGCTTTTACAAGATATCAGGACATGGGTTTCATAAATATGACATATTTGGGGCTCATATGTATTAAATATTTGTAGTGTATGTTATTTGTATTTATATGTAGCGTATACATACACACATATATATATATATATAGTGGCAGGGGTGAGGTGGAGTCGCGGCCATTCCCGCCTTCTGATCACACACACCTGTGCATGATCGTGGGGAGCACGTGCCCTTATAAACTGGCCCTCTCTCCAGTGTGGGAGAGGCAGGACATGTGGCCACAGGCCACGCCGGAGCGAGGAAGCCAGAGAGAGGGACTGAGGGGTGAAAGACTCATTGGGCTGAGTAAGCCTCATGTTTAGTTGCGTTTGGTTTATTAATTTCAGTTATCTACAAATAAAGTACTCTGGTTGACTCGCGCTGGGTTTGTGTGTGTCTCTTTGGGTCTCGTCGAGGTTTCCCTGTCAGTGTGCTTGGCCCTTCCCCTGGCCGAGTCACAATACAATATATAGAATACATATATATATACACAGTATAATATTATAATATTACTTTATATAATATATACTTAATAATACTGTCTATATTTTAACTTTGTTTGCTTTATGATTGTTTTGTTTTCTAACCACAATTTGACATTGATGGAAGAGTATTGAGTCTGATTATGATTAGTATGATGATTGTAACAAATAAATATGAACTATTTGAACTATATGAATATGAACTAAAAATACAGATAGATTTAGAGACTCTAGGAGCCTTTATTATTATGTAATTATACACACACACACACACACACACACACACACATATATATATTCACATATATGTGCATATACACACACACACTTTCACACACACACACACACACACACACACACACACACACACGTGTGTGTGTATATATATAAAGGTACACAGGCATATACAGGTATATATATAGGCTTCCAGCAGGGCTAATGATTCCTGAGATCTGGAATATCTATCCCTATACATACTGTGTCTTGTGTCTTGTTTTTGTCAAATTTTAAATCTTTCAACTCTTAAAACGCGGTTGAAACCCCGTCCACTGACTATTCTTCACATCTATTCATATATTTTCTTTTCAGCATCGCTGGTAAATTACTCTGAAATGCAGTACGCCCTCGAGAGGTCACATCAGCTCAACGTGAACCACAGACCATTATAACTTCCAGAACAATATAATATAGACGCCTGAGTACCAGCAGTGTCCATATGAAAGAAAAGTGATCTGAATATAATACTGGGTTACGCCACTAAAAATAGCCCTGACACGGGCCAGAAAACTTTATGTTCCAGAAAAGAATCGTAGTAAGATTAAACGCTGCAATATTAATAGACGTTGCCGGGACTCTTAATGAACCACAGAATGACTTTGCCATGCTGCATTTGGGACGAGTGGAAAATGACCCTCTTTTTGGGAGAAGCGTAGTTGAAATTCATAGCTGGTCCGATTCGTGCGTAATTTGATTCGCTTTAGAAGATGAAGAGGAAAAAAAGAGCACAGCTGGACCCAACTCTGGTCCCACTCAGACGAGCAGAGAAGAACTGAAGGATGTAGGGTAAAGCCAAATCACGCTTCTATATTTCAGCTCCTTTATGCTGCTGTTAAACGCAGTCCACAAAGAGGAAACTTTGACCTTGGAGTAAAGAGGCTTCCATTATTATACTTCTATATATACACTCATCATCAGAAGAACAGTCCACAAACAGCCGCACCCGGAAGGAATCAGCCGACAGGAGTGAAGCTTGGTGGCGAGGTTTGACATCCTGAGATGACGTAAGCAAGGACGGGTCTCATCACTGTACCTGACTGACCCAACAGCCACGATTGCAGACATTCAGCGAGCAGTGATGTCCTCCATGAGTCATCCTGTTAGTTCAGCACCATTGGCAGACGGCTGCACCACGCAGGACTACATGCATGCAGACCGTTACAACGACTGTCCTTAACACCACGTCACCATCACCAAAGACTGCAATGGTGTCATGGAGTGACTCAGAATGGCAAGACTCGTGACTTGGTGACTCAGAGTAGAGTGACTCAGAATGGAGTGACTCGGGTCTGGTCTCAAATCAAGCAGTACCAGTGGGGTCTGGTCAGGATGAGCCTGTTTAGTAGTACCAGCCAGGTCTCATATTAAGCAGTACCAGTGGAGTCTGGTCAGGTTGAGTCTGTTTGGCAGTACCAGTCAGGCCAGGTCAGATTCTTAAATCCAGCAGTACCAGCTGTGCATGGTTGGGTTGGGTCTAAATTAAGCAGTACCAGTGTGATCTAGTCAGGTCAAGTCTGTTTACCAGCCAGGTCTGATCAAGTTCAGCAGTACCAGCTGGGTCTGGTTGGGTCAGGTCTTAAATTAAGCAGTACCAGTGGGGTCTGGTCAGGATGAGTCCATCTAGCAGGACCAGTAAGGCCTAGTAAGGTTCTTTAATATAACAGTACCAGAGAGGCATGGTCGGGTCGAGTCTCAAATTAAGCAGTACCAGTGGGGTATGGTCAGGTTGAGTCTGTTTGGCAGTACCAGTCAGGCCAGGTCAGATTCTTAAATCCAGCAGTACCAGCTGCGCATGGTTGGGTTGGGTCTAAATTAAGCAGTACCAGTGTGGTCTAGTTAGGTCGAGTCTGTTTAGTAGTACCAGTCAGGTCTGATCAAGTTCAGCAGTACCAGCTAGGCCTGGTTGGGTCAGGTCTCAAATTAAGCAGTACCAGTGGGGTCTGGTCAGGTTGAGTCTATTTAGCAGGACCAATAAGACCTAGTCAGGTTCTTTAATATAGCAGTACCAACCAGGCATGGTCGGGTTGGATCTAAATTAAGCAGTACCAGTGGGGTCTGGCCAGGATGAGTCTAATTAGCTGTAGGCCTGGTCTGGTCTCAGATTTAATAATTGTACTGCCCTGGCCTGGCCTGGCCTGGCCTGGTCTTGTTAGGTCTCAATTTTAGCAGTACCAGCCTGGCATGGTTGGGTTGGGTCTAAATTAAGCAGTACCAGTGGGGTCTGGTCAGGATGAGTCTAATCAGCAGTAGGCCTGGTCTGGTCTCAGATTTAATAATTGTACTGCCCTGGACTGGCCTGGTCTTGTTAGGTCTCAATTTTAGCAGTACCAGCCAGGCCTGGTCGGGTCACAGGTTTAGCTGTAGTCAGGTCAGGTCTCAGTTTTAGCAATACCAGCTGGGTCTGGCCAGGCCTGGTCTCAAATTTAGCAGTACCTGTTGGGCCAGGTCAGGCCTAGACTCAAATTCTAGCATTTTTTATCATAAAAACTCGTTTGGAGTTTGACTTTATGATTAGCATTAGCATTATATCCTGGCTGTATAGATTAGCACTGATAAACACAAGAGCTAGTCAGCACAATTAGCATTCTAACTGGAGATAAGTTTGTATGCTAGCTGTGGAACCAGGCACAGTTAAACGTACACCTGTTTTTAGTTCTGTCAATCACCTGCACTTCTGAGTCAGTTGCACATGTTGGTAAAACGCTGAATTTCTTTTTTCCATTTTTGATGCTGTAAAAATCTCCTACACAGTTTTAAGTAGGTCAGTCCTGTCACTGCGGCTGTGAAAGGCTTTAAGGACGTGGAGTTAGAGAGGGAGTCCACACACATACCTCGGGCTCCTGCTGTCCAAACACTCTCCCAGCTTTAAAGGATTAAGCTTTATGAGACCTGTAATTCCTCATAAGCCCCAAACATGTCATGTTCGGACTAATGTGAGCATGTTATTAGGGGGCTATCATGATGTCAGAATTAAAAACCGCCTTGACTGATCGAGAAAACAGGCTTAGGCATTTACGGTGTCCGCATGTTGAAAAGGGAAGCGTTCGTTTCTGCGGTGCCACTTCACAGCACCCCTCTCCTACACCAGGGTCGGTGTGGAAGCATGTTTTTCAGGACTTTTGAAAAAAAGGTCCCCTTTCATCCCAAACGTGCCCGATCAACAAAGACGAGTTTGGGGTCTGAGGTCTGCTTCTTCGGTTTTAGGTGTGGGTGGCTAACGGTTACATGGCTAATGTTGATAGTAAGCAATGGACGCTAATACCCCACCAATTAGCATGCTACTAACTACTAGTCATCAGACACTTGCCCCAAATCTTGTGGAGCTGTTCAGCAATCTCTTGTTTTTATCTCTGGATGGCTAACGGATACATGGCTAATGTTGCTAGTAAGCAATGGACACTAATACTCCACCAATTAGCATAACTACTAGCCTAAATCATCACACACTTGCCCTAAATCATGTGGGGCTGTTCAGTAATCTCTTGGTTTATATTCTGGATGGCTAATGGATACATGGCTAATATTGCAAGTAAGCAATGGGCGCTAATACCCCACCAATTAGCATGCTACTAACTACTAGCCTAAATCATCACACACTTGCCCCAAATCATGTGGAGCTAGACTGTCAGACTGTCATGGAGTGACTCAGAATGGCAGCGGGTCATCTTCAGTGACGAGTCCCGCTTTTGTCTTGGTGGAGGCACCGTGGTCAGCACCAAGATGGACGGTTTGTTGTCACGCGTCTTACGTCCAGAAGGCCTGGTGTCACTCCACCTCCACCCCTACCGCACCATCTGAAGGAACTGTGTGAGGATATTCAAGCTGCATGGGATGGATTATCACAGGACACCATTAGGAACCTCTACAGCTCCATGCTGAGACGTCTGGCGTGTTGGGTTATACCGAGAGACACTACTTCTGTATGTGTAGCTCAATAAATATTGATCATGTCAGTCTGAATTGATCATCATTTATTGTTCCTGGCAACCTTTATCTTCCTTCCCAACAGCACTGCAGTCCCACACCTCCTTCTGGGTGCAGCTGTTCTTTTGATGATGAGTGTATATGCCAGCATGTCGTACGGTATCAGAAAACACGTAAGCCATTTCGAGCCGTTTGTGATTATTTAGGCCTGCAGTTTGTGTAAAGCTAGTCAGTGAGATACACAATTCTGTAATCTCACAGCCTCAGACGTCAAACATTACAGCCTCAACAGTTGGAAATTTCATAAATGCATTTTCTTGCCAAACTATCGCTTTAACAGCAGAGTAGCAGGAGGAAGATGGGTTTAAATAGAAGTCCTCTGGTCTTCTTTATCTGAAGCCCAACACAAGGCTTCAAACACTCCGCAGTAAATCCTGGAGTAACACAGGCGCACGTCCAGCAGCGAATTCCACAGCCTAGAGGACCGGGGTCATCCTCTGATGGTGCCGATTAGCATAGCAGCAGTTAACCTCCCCGGTTTCCCCTAAATTTAGCAAGCAGAGCGACGGAGCAGAACGGCACAGGACGCCTGCGGCTGAGTGATATACTACACCGAGAGGCGTAACTCAAGTGCAGTTATCGGGCAACCTGAGGATCTAAACTGTCTTTAAGCACAACACATTCGTTCTTGTTTTTATACAATGTCAGGACATGGCATCATAACCAATATTCCTTATTATATACCTATAATACTAATAATACGTATATACTTGTTTCTACACTCATTGTCTGTTTTATCAGCTCCACTGACCATATAGGAGCACTCTGTAGTTCTACAGTTACAGACTGTAGTCCATCTGTTTCTCTGTATACTGTATTACCCTGTTCTTCAATGGTCAGGACCCCCACATGACCACCACAGAGCAGGCATTATGTGGGTGGTGGGTCTTTCTCAGCACTGCAGTGACACTGACGTAGTGGTGGTGTCACTACGTCAGTGTCACTACGTCAGCGTCCTGTGGGCAACGTCCTGTGGGCAGCGTCCTGTGGGCAGCGTCCTGTGGGCAGCGTCCTGTGACCACAGATGAAGGACTGGAGGATGAACAACTCTGCACTGTGCAGCAGCAGATGAGCTATCAGCAAGGTAGGAGTGTCTAGTAGAGTGGACAGTGAGTGGACACAGTGTTTAAACACTCCAGCAGCACTGCTGTGTCTGATCCACTCACACCAGCACAACACACACTAACACACCACCACCACATCAGTGTCACTGCAGTGCTGAGAATGATCCACCACCCACATAATACCTGCTCTCTGGTGGTCCTGTGGGGGTCCTGACCATTGAAGAACAGGGTAATACAGTATACAGAGAAACAGATGGACTACAGTCTGTAACTGTAGATCTACAGAGTGCTCCTATATGGTCAGTGGAGCTGATGAAGTGGACAGTGAGGGTGGAAACAATTTTTTTGTGGTTAATTATAATATATACATGTGCATCTATACCCATTAAGCCTAATCCTAAGCCTACAGAATGAAACACTGAATGAATGCACAACTGTTGTTTGTCTTGAAAGTATACCAAAACCAACACACACATACACATTCAAGCTGCAAAAGGAGGAGGAGGAGGAGGAGGAGGAAGAGGAGGAGGGCGGGGGGGTTCCCTGTTCTAGTCTCTCCCCTAAAGCTCTTAAACACTTTCACCCCACGTGCTTCTCTTTTATGAGTCTCAGTGATAGATGCCTTTGGTAGACCGCAGGCCTGAAGCATCCAGGATGCTGGAGGCCTTTGCTTTTGCGGATTTCAGTAGGGGATGGAGAACCACTGAGCTGTTTTTACTCCCCTGGCAGCTATTAGTGGAGCTATCGTTTCAGAGATGGGGCAAGATAGCACTGAGAAAGCACAATGCAGCAGAGGTAACGCTGAGGTAACACGAGGACAGTCCCTCCTTCTTCTACACTCATGTAGAGGACAAATCAATCACCTTGTCATGTAATTGGCATGTGTTAATGTCTATTTCAGTCATTTAACCAAGTGGGTGCAAAGTGGGATATATGCTTTGCACCAAGCCCTTCCTCAGTGGTCAGTTCCTGACCTCGGGACTGCAGCCAAACTGGGTCGTTCGACTCACTGACTGTTCTGAATTGATAATGACCTGTTCTTTAGGATCATATTAGAAGTTCACACACACACACACACACACACACACACACACACACACACACACACACAGAAGTAGAGGCTGTATTCGAAATGGTACACTACTATACTGCACACTGCATACTACAGTAGTTTGTACCGCACACTGTATACGCCTCCTGTGTGTAGTATATAGTACAGTAACAAGTTCTGACCTACAGTGTAGTATACTAATACAGTCACATGACCAGTTACCTCACATTTACCTCAGAGCTGTTATTACTGTATCCACTGTTTAGAGCTAGCTGCTGCTAACGCTGCTCACTTCACCTGAAATACGTTTAGCCTAGCTGTTAGCTCCCCTCGGCTATTTCACTCTAAAACTGATCCTCTGAGGCGAGTTCATCTTTTATTAATCTTCAGACCTGTATATTTTAACTTTCTGAGGCTCATTCTGATGGAAACATACCCCACTACAATCACTACACCCACATTTATACTCAGAGTTGGCTGCGTTTTGCTCCCCAGTGTTACCCACTGCCATTTTCTCTGCCTGAAGCAGGCTGAGAGCTGGTGAGGCCGCAGTGTATGATGGGATGCAGTACACCATGAAGATAGCTCCCCCTGTATACTACATACTCTGACTGGAGTAGAACACCATCCGGGTATCTTCAGTGTACTACAGATCTTCAGGTTGGTCACATACTGCATACTACATACTACTTTAGTACGTGAGTAGTATGTAGTGTGCCGTTTCGAACACAGCCAGTGTCTCTCAGTATGGTGTTGGGCTGCCATGTTTGCTAACCCAACATGCCAGGCATCTCAGCATGGAGTTGTAGAGGTTCCTAATGGTGTCCTGTGATAATCCTGATGGTGCGGACACTGTTACCGCACTGTAAAATCTTTAGGGGCAGTCGTGGGCTGGAGGTTAGGGAACCAGCCTTGTGATTGGAACGCCGCTGGTTCAGTTCCCTGAACCAAAAGGACATGTCTGAAGTGCCCTTGAGCAAGGCACCTAACCCCCAACTGCTCCCCGGGTGCCATGGATAGGGCTGCCCACTGTCCAGGCATGTGTGCTCACTTCCCCCCTAGTGTGTGGTTAAATGAGGTGGTTGAATTCCTCTGTGTATAAGCACAACTGGCAAAAAATGGATCTAATCCAATCTAATTTCGTCTATTGCAGTTTTAAGCACATTGTTTCTGCTAACACTGGTTTATAACCAGGTGCAGCGTGACGTGGTCGGTAAAGCAGAATGTTTCCACTTTAGTTTTGGAAACATTCCAAAATCTTGTTTACCTGTTTTTGCCAGAACAGAAACCATGGAGGCAACCGTACTACCAGTCCTGGACTACAGCGCTGTAGTTTATAGACATGCATCTGCCAGTACTCTCAAACCACTAGAGTTAATCTATTAATCCGCTCTGAGAGTTATAACTGCTGACCCTTACAACACTCACAAATGCAGACGGCATGAGAAAGTTGGTTGGCTTCACCAGCAGCACGGCAGGACAAACACACTGGATTATTTTTAGATATCAATCACTGTCTGGCCATTTGCCAGCTTATATCTCTGCTATGATTTCTACACATAACAGTAATTATCAGACTCGCTCTAATGACTGGACCACCTGTCAGGTACAGCGTTTTTCCTCAACTGGGAAAATCTGCTTGTAGCTGGGATTCACAACAGGAGGCTCTAAAACTCAACTCGCTCAGCTTTTATTTCTAGCCACTTTCAGACAGTCTGTAACTGTTTTTACAGAGATTATAATTAATATTTATGTATTTATATAAATATAATTTATATTTATAATTATAATACCATTTATATAAATTTTAGTCTTTTATTATTCATATTTTTAATATTTATATGCTCAATTATATATTACTATTATTATTATATTTTACTTTATTTTAACTTACTTTAAATTTATTACATTATTTATTGTCTTATAATCGATTTTATTTTAACTTATTGAGAATTTTTAGCCATTTATTTTTCTCTTCTTGATTAAATCTTTGCTATTTTTTATTTTGCTATGTTTTTGATTTTATTGTCAGATTGTTTATGTGTTTTTTTCATTTAAGTTTAACCAGATGAAAATCCATTTTATTTTCTTTCTCAATCCGGTTACGATGTAAATGCTTGGCTAGGGTTTTTTTAGGGTTTTTGAGTGATTGATTGTTTGATTGATCGATTGATGGTTTTTTTAATGCAAGGGGAAGCCATGGCGTGTCCTCGTCATCCGATACATATGTTGAGATTTGGTTTGGTCCCATTATTTGATCAAAAGAAAAACAGGAGTGTGCTCAAATTTACCCTGAAGGGTTTCTCTCCTCAAGTTACTCTTTCCATTTATTCCACTTCCAATTTCACGGCCACAATTGAATTACTTATCACTGGTAGTCTGGCACGTATTGCACAGCCATGCAGCTTGATTTCAACTTCAGTCATACTCATTGCTTAAGTACGGTAAGACAGACTGATAGGAAATGGTAGTAATGTATAAACTGGTTTGTGTTTCACTTTTATTTCAACAAGTATTAAACAGAAGAACTCACGTTGGGTCCTCTGTGGCCACTTTGGTCTCCTCCAGCTCCTGTGCTTGCTTTAGCCAAGGGAGTTTGGCTTCTACCGGTACAGTCTCTGTAAAACAACAGAGCAGAGAGACATTACTACGTATGTCAAGGTCCGTATATATACTCATCATCAATAGAATAACTGCACCCAGAAGGAGGTGTGGGATTGCAGTGCTGTTGGGAAGGAAGATAAAGGTTACCAGGATCAATAAATGATGATCAATTTAGACTGATATGATCAATATTTATTGAGCTACACATACAGAANAAGATGGTGGAGGGGCCATTGAAATTCCAACATCCTTCGCTTCAGAGAACAGCTGATCATCCAGAGCGATCATCCAGATTTTTATCAGAATTTTTGATTTCTGAAGGAAGGATCAACCACCTGATTAGCTGCAGGTTTTGCTTGTGTGCATGGTGCTGCTGGAGCCATTTTAACTATGCTGCTATAGCGCAGCCAGCATCACCTAAACAACACTCTTCTGGCATACAATAAATATAGCATCAGATGTCAGTTTGAAATATTGTCCAGATCTAAGCATCACCCCGATTACTGTGTTTTTAAAAAAGCAATTCTGAGCCAGTACTGGCATGATTCCGAAGTCACTGTACGTCCCTACTTAGCATTGTTAGCATTTTTGACTTAATTATTTCTTCACATGGGCTGTATCAAGGAAAACGGATGTTTTTAATAAAGGAGTTTGTTTTGGTACCATTTACTCCCCAGAACATATGGTCCACATATGGAAACTAAACTGCAAAGACAGCTGGTTTCGTTTCACCGGTTTTGTGATATCACATACATTTAGCCGTCTATCCAGCCTTCAGCTTTTCCCATACACAACAACGTTATAAGGAGTGTTTCATCCAAGACTCCTTTTTGAATGAAGCACAGTGCAGGAAAGATCATTTATATATATCAATCCTAAAGGAACAATAACAAAACACACTGTTTATGTACAATGCACAGTAAACGGACATTGACAAACAGGATATTTCATTGTTTTTGATGAAGCTGCAATGAAAAACTGGGCCACAATAAGCATGGTCATTCCGCAGACCACAGCGGTGACCAGAACGCATCCTCAAGAGTTCAGTTTTCCCAAGTTTTGACAGAAGCTGTGAAATAAAGCAGATGTTGATTGTGTTCGGGGCCATGGATTCCAAACATCTGCTCCTTGAATTCCAGACGAGCCCAGTATTATACAAATAACGGAGTACAGCACTCTTCCTGCGTTTCTCCACCTTAAATAAGCAATCTACGCTCTCCTTTCCTTTCATAGTCTTCCATTTGTGCTGGTGAGGCTATAACCATCAGCAACATTTGTGTGGCTTCATGCCGCCATTGGCCACATACTGTTAGGTGGCGCGGAATGATGTTTTTCCCCAATGTAAACATGTGGATGCAGGGATAAAGACAAACGATGACCATTATTAATGAGTGTTGTGCAGTTTACTGATGACTGTTGTTAGTAAATATAACCACCCAAATATAAAATAAAGGGCAAACAGTGTTTCATATTGGCCCTTTAAGTATGCTATCTGAAATAGTCTTATTTTTGTGGCTTCCTACATTATACGACTTACTGTTATCTATAGAACTAGGCAAGGAGAAAACTGTGTTTGAGCTGTCGCTTGAATAGTATGCATTTTCTAGGCACCGGCTCCTAAACCTCCAGTCTCCAGGCTGCAGTGTCCATATGAGCTGATATCTGTTTAATCTGCTCCTCAGTAAACCCTCGAGTTTCTGCTCTGCTCTCCGGTGATTGACATATCAATGGCCTCCGCAGCCCTTCCTGTGCTATTCTGAGCCGAGCAGCCAGCAGACGAGGGGACGGAAAAACGAGTGATACCCAGAGGCGGGTAGAGGGAGCGACGGAATAGGGCAGCTTTGTTCCTGAGTTAATGTGGCCAGCTCAGCGCCGTGGCTCTGAGTGCTGGGCGCAGAAATCACAGATGGCCGTACGAGCCCATCTCTGTCATTTCACCGCGCGTTTGACTTCACAAAGTGACTTTGTGTGTGCACTCGGCTGCTATCTGAGCGCCGCCGTGTCCTATCACAGGCTCGCTCTGACATCAGGCAGCCGCCGCCGCTTTGAGAGTGTCCTTACTTTTTCCTTCGCTCGGCGCTCCGCCTGTCAGCGCTCAAACAAACAAGAGTCCTCGGCAATGAGAAGTGTTGCGTCAGCTCAAAAATCATCAATGGGCCTCAAAGAGATGTGACAAGCCTTTTTTTTGGATGTCAGGTAGGCTTCTCGGTGAAGCGCTTTTTCATTGTAGTCGTGGCAGTCACGTTAACAGACCGGAGTCTGAGGAGCTTTTCATTAGCATTGTTTTTGAGACGCTTCAAGGTTGGAACGTTACGTTGTTTGTTTGGTTTATGGCTGCATGTAAGGTTCCTGGTCTGGTGTCAGATGTGGGGAGACATCAACTACAGTGATGCATGGTATATAGGAAAAACGGTATTTTGATTGTATTGCTATTTCATTTTGTAATCACAATTCCCCTTGATACACCATCATCAAAAGAATAGTTGCCCTCAGAAGGAAGTGTGGGATTGCAGTGCTGTTGGGAAGGAAGATAAAAGTTACCAGGAACAATAAATGATGATAGATTTAGACTGATCTGGGCAATATTTATTGAGCTACACATACAGAAGTCGTGTCTCTCAGTACGGCGTTGGGCCGCCATGTTTGCTAATGCAACATCCCAGACGTCTCAGCATGGAGTTGTAGAGGTCCTGCAGTTGTAGAGGTCCTGCAGTAGTGGTGGAGGTGGAGTGACACCAGGCATGCTGGATGTGTGGCGCGTGACAACAAACTGTACATCTTGGTGCTGACCACGGTGCCTCCACACACGGATTTGTTGGTTGTCTCCACCAAGACAGAAGCGGGACTCGTCACTGAAGATGACCTGCTGCCATTCTGAGTCACTCCATGACAGTCTGGCACGACACCATTGCAGTCTTTGGTGACGGTGACGTGGTGTTAAGGACAGTCGTCGTCACGGTCTGCGTGCATGTAGTCCTGCGTCGTGCAGCCGTCTGCCAATGGTGCTGCACTAACAGGATGACTCATGGAGGACATCACTGCTCACTACATGTCTGCAATCGTGGCTGTTGGGTCTGTCAGGTACAGCGATAAGACCCGTCCTTGCTTACGTCACATGAGCGGACGGGCGTGAAACTTGAATCATTAGCATGTCTCACGATGTCAAACCTACCCACCAAGTTCCCTTCCTGTCGATTGATTCCTTCTGGGTGCAGCTATTTGTGCAGCTACTCTTTTGATGGTGAGTGTCACACTTCAGCCTAAACTTACCAAAAACCCAAGAACACACACACACAAGCAACATTCAGGACTCGATTACAGCACACACCTAGCTATCTGAACACCTGTCTGTATAAAATGTAGGCCACCAGACAGCCTAAAGCACAGGTGCTGCAGTAACTGCACAAAAGACTGCATTCATTAGCCCACATCTTACAGGGACTCAGAGCAAGACAATGAGCCTATGAGACAAAAATGCCCAAATGTACCACAGTGCATGTACTGTAGACTCAGTCTCACAGCTCATTCAGTGTATTCATGGTAAAACCTACCTCTACCCTAGCTTCAGTGTTAATACCTGCTCTCTCTCTCCCCCCTCTGAACAGAGACGCACTGCCGAGACGCGTGTTCTCGACGAAAAGTGAAAAAGATAACACTTTAACACCTCCACGGTTTAGTGCCGAACAGAGGGTCTGCCTCCAAGGATGCTGCATCACAGGACCAGACAGGATCTCTGCAACATGTCACGGAGTTCAGACGTCATTTTCAACTATTATTAGCCTAATATGTGTTACTTCATGAGCTTTGTCGGAAGCCCAGGATTTCTAGCACTGCCTCTCTGTGAATCTGCCTGAAGCACCAGACCTGAGAAACATCTCTCACTCCATAAATACCAAACCTCACCACCTCCAAAACTCGACAAACTCCTCTAACTCCTCTTCCAACTTCAAATCACAATCTACAAAAAAAAATAGCACTGTGACTTTTTGAGTAGGCAACTAACTTGCTCGTGAAGCACTGTAAATGTGCAGCGGGTCTCAAAAGTAAGGAACCACCCATATAAAGGGAAAGTCGTGGGCTGGAGGTTGGGGAACCAGCCTTGTGACCGGAGGGTCACCGGTTCGATT
Source organism: Semaprochilodus insignis (assembly GCA_034552555.1). Classification (NCBI taxonomy): domain Eukaryota; kingdom Metazoa; phylum Chordata; class Actinopteri; order Characiformes; family Prochilodontidae; genus Semaprochilodus; species Semaprochilodus insignis. Next base: position 2,586,609 of record CM067489.1, read on the forward strand.
GCCTGTAACGACTGAAGTGCCCTTGAGCAAGGCACTTAAGCCCCAACTGCTCCCCCAAGCACTGTGGACAGGGCTGACCCCTGCTCTGGACAAGTGTGCTCAGTGCCCCCTAGTTCACTAAAGCATGTGTGTGTGTGTGTTTCACTTCACAGATGGGTTAAATGCGGAAGACAAATTCCTCTAAATGCCTCACCAGAAAAGGGTTTGGCAGACAATGATGAAATTGTAGAACGGCCACAAACTGGTTAGGGCATGGCACCAACATGGTGGCCATTCTGAATGCCGCCATCTTGGATTCAGCTTCAGTTTTACAAGTAGGAAGGTCAAACCGGTAACTGTGATACATTAAACTGGTCACCAGGAAGACAATGTGGTGCTTCACGATTCAGTCACATGCTTAAACAGTGATTTTATGCGAAACCAGAAAACTGACCATGAGGTCTGCAGAATGTGTCCAATATGCTGTCCACCATGTTTAGGTGTTAAGGCTATCCTTTTTTTCCCCCACCAAAAGATCTGTCTGAATGCTGCACATGACCATTTCTGGGGAATAAGGCCTGGTGCCATCTTGTTGGATAATCAGGAAATGTTCTGACAACAATGAAGGAAACACAGTTTCATCTAGCCACCTTGTGTAACAGTCTGCTTCTAATGTTCCGTCAGCGGAGAAAGGTCCCGCAATTCAGTGACCCCATACACCGCACAATTCTACAACTCCAAGATGTTACTCTATTACAAGCCCCACCATCTCCAATCTCCACCATCAACAAACCCCGCCATTTCTAACCCCCTAGACTTCCAGTCCTTATCATTAACAAACCCCACCACCTTTAATGTAGATGATCAACAAAGCTCACCACCTCCCTTCACTGGCAATCTCCACCAACACCAAACTGTCCTACTTCCATTCGCCATCAATATCAATGCCCACCTCAAATCTACACCATCACCAAACTGTCCTACTTCCATTCGCCATCAATATCAATGCCCACCTCAAATCTCCACCAACACCAAACTGTCCTACTTCCATTCGCCATCAATATCAATGCCCACCTCAAATCTACACCAACACCAAACTGTCCTACTTCCATTCGCCATCAATATCAATGCCCACCTCAAATCTACACCATCACCAAACTGTCCTACTTCCATTCGCCATCAAAATCAATGCCCACCTCAAATCTCCACCAACACCAAACTGTCCTACTTCCATTCGCCATCAATATCAATGCCCACCTCAAATCTACACCAGCATCAGGCCCCTTTTTCCATCACCTCCAAATCAGTACTCCCACTGTCAATATACTCTGGCACCTGCAACCATCACCTACAATCTTAACATCATTTCCATCATCCACTCCAGTAACCTAAATGTCATTCCATGAGCTCTTAACCCGATCCTACACCAACCAGAGCCAAGAAATCCAGCCTACATCTCCCAAACCCCACCTAAATGCAAGCATAGGCAATAATGGTTTGCATAAAACTCCATGAGCCAATCAAATATTTACACTCACAGCTGTTTATTGAAGTGGATAGCCATTATTGCAGCCTGTGGGGACTGCAAGACAGCAGTAAAGCAGAGGACATGCTGAGGGCTGAGGGTTTGGCTTTGAATTCAGGGGTTTTGGGGGGATTTCGGGCTTTTGGTAATGGCAGTCCTCCAGATATTTGGTGTAAGAGCAGGCAGTCTAGATCAAACAGGAAGAAGGATATACTCAGCTCTGCAAGAATTAATAACGGAGTGAAGTACGGGTCAAGTGCGAAAGCGGCTGATTTATAATCACTGAAAATGGACAGAGCTGACGATGGTCCCAACAAATGGTTACAACAAATACTTTAATAGCTTTAAGTTATATACAACCATGTACTGTTGGTGTAGCATTAATACTCAGTTACTGTGTTACAGTGTTATGTAATAATATAACATACATGGCCACCAGCCACTTTATTAGGTACACTTCCTTGTTTCTACTTATACTTTATTACCCTGTTCTTCAATGGTCAGGACCCCCACAGGACCACCACAGAGCAGGTATTATGTGGGTGGTGGATCATTGTCAGCACTGCAGTGACACTGACGTGGTGGTGGTGTGTTAGTGTGTGTTGTGCTGGTGTGAGTGCATCAGACACAGCAGTGTTGCTGGACACCTCAGAGTCACTGCTGGACTGAGAATCGTCCACCAACCAAAACTATCCAGCCAACAGCTTCCTGAGCTGCTGGACCACTGATGAAGGACTAGAGGATGACCAACACTGCACTGTGCAGCAGCAGATGAGCTATCGTCTCTGACTGTACATCTACAAGGTGGACCAGCAAGGTAGGAGGGTCTAATAGAGTGGACAGTGAGTGGACACAGTGTTTAAACACTCCAGCAGCACTGCTGTGTCTGATCCACTCACACCAGCACAACACACACTAACACACCACCACGTCAGTGTCACTGCAGTGCTGAGAATGATCCACCACCCACATAATACCTGCTCTGTGGTGGTCCTGTGGGGGTCCTGACCATTGAAGAACAGGGTAATACAGTATACAGAGAAACAGATGGACTACAGTCTGTAACTATAGAACTACAGAGTGCTCCTATATGGTCTATGGAGCTGATAAAATGGAGAATGGGTGTAGATACATACTTACTAAAGTGGTTCCTAATAAATTATGAACACAGTACTTTTTCACTGTGTAAAAATAGAGTTCAATGTTGTTAAGACATCCTGGCAGTAATGAACAGTGCAGTGACTGATATCAGAAACAATGACCCCAATACTGCTAACACCTTCAAAACCACACACTTAACTGAGGCACCTGTGAGGAGGCTTTGCGAAAGGAGGACAGCTGCAGGATGCCAAACACCTCCACCACACAGAGTGGCTGAATGAACGTGTCCTTAATGTCCTCGGAAACAAAAGGCCTGACTCATCAGCTTTCAGTAATACATTCAGCACGACACAGTAATTCTATTTACGGGCTGGCATGCCTGCAAAACTCTGACTCATTTACTGGGAGAAAGAGAGAGACACCAAGAGATAGAGAGAGAAAGAGATAGAGAGAGAAAGAGAGAGAGAGAGAGGGAGAGAGAGATAAAAGATATACATATCAGCCAACGTGGAGATAAAACAAAGCCTGTCACACACAATACCTGACAGCGTGTGGAGAAGCGCTGGACTTTGATTATTCAGAACACACACATTCATGCGGTGGTGTGAGCTGTATTATCCGTGTTTCTCAGTAATGAAGCAGAACAGTTCATGCTCAGCCAATGTTCTCATTCCAGACAGCTGAGAACACTCACAGACTCGCTGCATAACAGGATTCACACCAAAACAGACACATAACATCTAAAACTTCTGTTCCTTATTTTTGACAGATACTGCATACCTTACAGCATTTACTGAATAATTACATTAGATACGGGACAATACATAAGCCCACTGGACAAGAGAATGAGTCACCCTGTGTATTTAAGGTGGTAGTAACTTCAGGCTCCTGCACATGGTGCTGCACGAGAATGATGGGGCTATAAACACCTGCGGGGTGTGAGTGACGGGATCCATAGATTGGGAAGAGGTGCCACAGTGCAGGGAATGTCTCGTTCCATGTGTGGAAAATGGCTCCAAAGCAGATGTTAATGATTGGCTAAAAGGAGTGACTGCATTTGGACGTGCCAAAGACCATAGTGTGAAGGAAGTAGCTGAATCTGCAGGTGTACGGAAGCGTACGGTCATGCAGGTCTACCAGCAGTGGCTAAAATCCCAGTCTACAGGGAATTCTCCTCGGAATTGCACCAGGGAAGGCATCCACCAAATCTGGCCCAACTGTGCAATTCTTTGATGCAAGAGTGTCTGAACATTGATGTGGCCTACATCCAGAAACTTGTCCAGTCCATGCCAAATCCAATCACAGCTGTTATTGGTGCTCATGGAGGTATCACATGCTATTAGGTATGTTTCAGTCACAGGGGACTAATGTTTTGTCCGGTGAGTAGTTACTGACTGATTAATATCAGATTTATAGTACTCATGACTGATACTGAATAATTCTTAGTGGTTACTGAAGTACTCAGAGTGTCAATCCTGAATGGTTCATAGCAGATGCTGACTAATACTAAGTTATTCAGTCATACTAAGATTAAACTGAATAGGTCTGCATTTTATGGGGTTAACCCTCCACCTTTTCGTACCTCTGGGTTTGTGGCAGGCGATGGGTACCAGACAGTCCTCTTTGATGTGGGGTTTGAGGCTGGAGCTGCAGCCGCCAGTGTGCTGCCCACTGTGGTCGATGCACAGAACCACGCGGTACCGCAAGCCCCGCCCACAGGTCACTGTGCACTGAGAGAACAAGCACATACAAACATCCAGAGAGATACGTCATAATGATCTTCTAAATCATAACATCATCAAACACCCTGCTCTCAATGCTGTACTGTGAATGAACGCTGGATATGACTTCTATTGTCTCATTTAAAAAGTGCTCTATAATGTTCATATGATCCACACAGTCATTCTGACAGACTGTAATACCCTACAGGAAGTGTAGGGGGCGATATGACTTCTATTGTTTCATTCTGACAGACTGTAATACACTACAGGAAGTGTAGGGGGCGATATGGCTTCTATTGTTTCATTCTGACAGACTGTAATACACTACAGGAAGTGTAGGGGGCGATATGGCTTCTATTGTTCCATTTAAAAAGGGTTCTCTAATGTGCTATAACATCCATATGATTAAACGGATAGATGGGGAGACTAAAAAATGAATGTATTAAAGGACAGATGCATAAATGGATGGATAAATAGATTACTGGATGGATTAACAATAAATGGATCGATGAAAGGATGGATGGACAGATACGGGCATTCATGTAGAGCAGTGTGTACCTGAGACCACTCCATTGCAACCCATTTAGGGCACTGGAAGTTGTTGCAGGCTTGTTTGGTGGTGGGCCGAGGTGAGTGTGTGCACTTCCACTCCTCCACCTGGGCGAGCTGCCCCTGCATATCCTCCTCCACACACACCACTGAGCGCTCCTGAGAGCCCCCGCCACATGACACCGAGCACGATGTCCAGGGGTTCTGCTCCCACCTATACGCACAATACCAAACATGTCATCCTCTGCACACTCCTAAACGGGGGTACACACACTTCTTTTGTCTTGGTGGGCCGAAGTACAATGTGTGTGGTGAGCCGAGGGCCTGATATTAACAATATATGTTATAAGATCATGTTGTGTTTTGGGTAACACTTTAGTTTAGAGCAGCCAGTGTGCTAAACCAGCAGTTCTCACGGGTCAACTTCGGCCTGGAGGCCACGGTTGGGGGGTCTGCAGGGCCAGGAATCTGCCCTCCTTTACAGACTGTTGCTTTCTTTAAAGGCTCCATACTCTGTGTTCTGTTTGAGTACCCAGTACTGTGGTGCGGTATATGTCCGTGTACACGTTGCACTTTCTTTCGTCCACTTGCTCTTTCAAGCCATGCCAGATCTTTCGGCACACCGCGTGTGGGCGTGTCTGTGACATGTCTGTATGTAAATAAAGGAACGTCTGAAAGTTGGCAATCTTATGTTTTACGAATGTCACAAAGCTAAGCTTCTAATCTTTGGGTAAAGTTGAATATCACGTATACCAGTTAGCTGTCTGGCTAGTTAGCCTAAACTTCAAGTTCCAATACTATATAAAATATAACAACAGACTTAATCAGTCACACTCAGCCAAGACCCCAACACACTCTGCAGCTTTCTGATATGCAACATTTCGTCTGTATAAAAGGAAAGTGTGGCATCTGGATAGCCAGATTAGCCGTAATGAGCTTTTCCTCCATGTTTAAAAGGGGTTTGTTCTGTGTGTGACGCTCGTATGATGTACCAACCTACTCTTGGCCTATTGGCTGAATGCAGTGTGGTGCTCGTATTCATTTGCATGAAGTTGAAATCTGCTGAATTTTATCTAAACACAGCGAGGCTGGTTTTGAGGCGACGCAACCCGTCACGCACTGCGTGCATGCAATGTACTCTACCATGGCCTAACTAGACTCTGATAGTCTAGTGTTTATGTATTGCCCCATAGTTTTTTTCCCCAACATGGATATTCTTGGCTTTGAAGCATCATGATCATCTTCAATCTTCCCAAGTTCACCCACGCCCACTGCTGCGCTCCCTTTACTGGCTTCCTGTAGCCGCCCGCATCAGATTTAAAACTCTGATGCTCGCTACAAAGCCAAGAATGGACCAGCCCCTCCCTACCTTATGGCAATGGTTAAGAGTCGATCTGTACCTCAAGCCCTTCGAGCTTTGAGTACTGCTCGACTCGACCCGCCATCCCTGAAAACGCATGGAAGACAAGCGTCCAGACTCTTCTCTGTCCTGGCTCCCAAATGGTGGAATGAACTCCCACTGGCTGTCCGAACAGCTGGGTCTCTCACAGTCTCCAAGCGCAGACTAAAGACCCATCTCTTCGTAAAGCACTTAGGTGAGTGAGCACTAGTAGATGTGTATGTTGGAATACTTTATTTATGCACTTATACTGACCATAACCTTTCTTCTCTCTAGGTATGAGCACTGGGTTGGGTTGCCAGGTAGTGCACTTATGCTATATATGTCTGTGTATTGTTCTCTCTAGGTATCAGCACTGACCCTTGTTCGGGCAGTGTCTGAGCTCATAGCAAGTGTTGACTCTAACCTTCTTCTAGCTGGGAAACATCATCCAACAGAGCACTAAGCACGGTTGTAAGTCACTCCGGATAAGAGCATCTGCTAAATGCCTTAAATGTAAATGTAATGCCAATCATTGTCTATATGTGAACTGGTGAAGAAAACGTGGTGAGGAGCTAGCTGTCCCCAAACTTTTGGCAGGCTGTGTTTATGGGCACACTCGTACAGCTTTCTTCAGCTAAATATGGATCAGCGCAAGAACGTACCGTGGAAGAGGCTGGAAATGATCGTAAGGCATCACCTCCTTGAAGCCGTCGCTGTGGAGAGAAACGAGTCAAAACGTCTGAGTCTGGAACCTCAATTGATCTCGGTTCTCAAAACAACCAAAAAAAACCACAAACATATATCATGCAGCATGAGTCATGTGACCTCTCCCACGGTTTATTAGTCTGCATCCATCAGCGTCAAACACGGCTGCTGAGTATTCGCCTTATAAAGACAAACAGCAGCGTGTGGGTCTGACGTTTGCTTGTTTTGGCGTGCGGTTTGACGCGGATCACAGTCGTGCACCATGCAAGGCATGTGTGTGGTAGGGTGAGTGTAATGGGGAACCAGCCTTTCGAGGCAGGGGTCCATGTTGCACTCCTTCAGCTTGGGCTTGGGTTTGTTGTTCTCCGGGTAGCTGTGGCAGTGGTGGTCCGGGACAGTCTTGTTATAGCGGATGTCGATGCAGTCAGCCGAGTTCAGTTGGTAGCCTGAGGAGAGCCGATATGCTGAGTTAGCGAGAGTTCATTTGAAGGTAACCCGAAATGAGAATGGACCTTTTTAACCGTATTGGTTCATAATAAAGAGGCATTCCAGCCAAAAACTAGCCACTTTAAAAGTGGACATGGGTTTTTTGGTTGAGGTGACAATAAATCTGAACCACAGTGTCTATACTGAGCTGCTGGACAACCGGGTTTTGTCTTTTGCTCATCACCATCTTACTGAGGAACAATAACATTCCTATCCCAGTATTCCAAGATGATAGTTCTCGAGTTCACAGGGCTGTAAACGTGACTGATTGGAATGATGAACATGCCAGAGCATTCACACATCTGGACTGGTCTGCAAAAGCCCCAGATTTGAATCCTCTTGGAAATCTGTGGGAACCACCTGGAACAACCAGTAAAACACCAGGGAGGGCATCCACCAAATCTGGCCCAACTGACCAATACTTTGATGTAAGAGTGTCTGAACATTGATATGGCCTACATCCAGAAACCTGTCCAGTACATGCCAAAGCAAAACGCAGCTGTTATTGGTGCTTGTAAAGGTATTAAACGCTATCAGGTACGTTTCAGACACAGATGACTAATATTTTGATGTTTTGTCTGGCGAGCTTAATATTGCATTCTTGACAAACATTCATGATTTTAAACAGTTTGCATGTTTTTATTCACCACCATTCTCTCACTACAGTCCCCAACATGTTTTCTGCATGTATGTAGCACGAAAAAACTGGGAATCTCTTTGGTGCCAACTAATCCTGAGTGCCAGCTACTGCCCTATAGGCTATTCGATACAACCAAGTTAGCATTAGTTCAATTATCAATAAAACAGGGTAGAAATATGGACCAATTCAGCTGTATGCTTAACAGTATCAGTGTGTCATACAGTGTCAGAAACCACACTGTCACACCTATTAGAGTGTCACGCCTCCACATCTCCCTGACACCGCTGATCTCCCGGACTCCATTTCCCAGAGTGCACTATCCGATGACGTCACACTCACATGTCCTCAGTCAGCCAATCACTCACGCTCTAACTCGCCTGAGTACTGATTTGTTCCACCTGCCGCTCATCACCCAGCCTGCTTATAAACCCCCCACACACACATTGCGAGGTTTTGCCAAACCTAGTTTGCAATTCAGAGCATTTCTGTCTTGCCTTTCTCTTTGCTGATTCTGGTTTTGACTTTCCTTCGACTTCGACTCTCCCTTTAGATTCTCCCGTTATCCTGGTTGCCTGATTCCTTGCCTCGCTGGTTTTCTACCCTCCTTCCGTTCTCCTGACTATCCCTTTGGATTATCCCTTTGACTCTGTCTGCTGGCTTGTTGGATTTCCTGGTTCTCGACCTACGCTTGTCTCTTTACTTATGACCTGGCAGTGCCCTTTTGTTATGCATGCTCATCCTTTGCTGTTGTGTATAGTTGCCAGATTGTTCAATAAAACCTCTCTGACTTTTAGCTCTGTGTGGGTCGTGCCAAGTTCTTTGTGCCAGATATAGAGATACTTCATACAGTCTGAAGCAAGCGTGCGCATTTACTACGGAATACCTGCAACTGTGCTACTTAATCATAATAAGATTAAAGATACATCATAAAATTAGGATGAATACTGGCAGAATTACATTCAAACCATGCACGGTCTGCTGTGTGGGCTACTGAAACCGCCGAGAGTTAAGAGAGCCACTATATGCCTATTATGGTGCCTCAATTTAGAATTATTGTTAATGAACTTTGCACCCTTTTCACTGCTTGTGCGTAACTCAAACTAATTATCCTGTACAGATGCCTCATCTTTATGTTAGAAATATACTATAATGCCAAAACGTATTTGCTCGTCTGCTTTCACACGCATATGAACTTGAGTGACATCCCATTCTTAACACATAGGGTTTAATATGATGTCGGCCCACCCTTTACGGCTATAACAGTTCTTCTGGGAAGGCTTTCCACAAGGTTTAGGAATGTGTTTATGGGAATTTCTGGCCATTCTTCCAGAAGCGCATTTGTGAGGTCAGACACTGATGTTGGACGAGAAGGCCTGGCTCACAGTCTCTGCTCTAATTCATCCCAAAAGTGTTCTATTGGGTTGAGGTCAGACAGGTGACTGTGGAATATTTAGTAGTGAGGAGATTTCACGACTGGACTTGTTGCACAGGTGGCATCTTAACTCCTGGACGCTCTAGACACACTACTGTATATCCTGTATATCTGCACTCCTGGACACTCCACTTTACTTAAATACCAATATATGCACATGTTTATTATGTTAATTCAGTCATTATCTGCTGATAACTGCGTCCCCTGCACATTCATGCACATTTATTTATTACTACTTCACTGTCTTTTCTACAGGTCTACAGTTATATTTGTATTTCTTGTATAGATGTCTCGCCTCCTTGTGAAGTGAGATGTATTTATATTTATATATTTATCCATAGTGACCTGTACTATGTATAGTTTATAGTTTATAGTTAATAGTTAATAATACTGCTGAGCCGGTACCGACCCATTTAGGTTTTTCATACTGCACAACCCTGTTTTTATTTTTTAATTTGTATTTGTTTTATGTTTTACTGTGCTGTTTTTGTGAAACCGCTACTGGCTGCTAAATTTCCTTCAGGATCAATAAAGTATCTATCTGTCTATCTATCTGTCTATCTATCTATCTATCTATCTATCTATCTATCTATCTATCTAGGTTCTTCGGGATCAATAAAGTATCTATCTATCTATCTATCTAGGTTCTTCGGGATCAATAAAGTATCTATCTATCTATCTATCTATCTATCTATCCTATCACGGTACAACGCTGGAGTTCACTGAGCTCCTGAGAGCGACCTATTCTCTCACTAATGTCTGTAGGAGCAGTCTGCATGACTAGGTGCTTGGTTTTATACACCTGTGGCCATGGAAGTGATTGGAACACCTGAATTCAATGATTTGGATGGGTGAGTGAATACTTTTGGCAATATAGTGTATTTCCATATATTACTTCACTTAGATTTAGGCAATTTCACTAACTGTGACACCACAGGCTGCTGGTTTCAGGCACAATATGAGCGGCTCCACAGTTTTTTGAATAGTCGATTCTTAATGAAAGGACAAATAGCCACATAAAGCACAGAGTCGCCTATTACCTATCATTTTGTCAGATCTTCTGCTTGCCTTGTGTTAGGTTAGACTCTTGTTGAAACGGCTTTCTTGACATTCTTTTTTTCTTTCGTCTTTGTTTATTTAGATCCCTTCACAAAGGTAAGTCATCCAAAATGAACCGGAAGTTAATATAATACTCCTTTGGATCAGGTGACAGTCACATTTTCTTTATCAGGTAATCAGGAATCTGTGACGGAATCCATTTTTAAGGTCCACATCCTCCGCCAACCATGATTAGCACTACGCTAACTGGTGTACATAAGGCTCTATTCCTTTTTAGCTACTTTAGTGCCATAGCTCCGACGCTTAGCTAAAGTTTCAGCAGATCAACTGCACCTGGAATAAACTGGGTAAATGAGATTTGTGTCACCAGTCTATCTGCTATCTGTTCTTTTAAACGATCTGTAGCAGTACCTCCTCCACAGGTAACGGAGCAGGGGAAGAAGTCCGTCTCTCTCCACTGGTAGCGGATGGGCTGGTAGAACATGAACTGTATCACCGTGTCTTTGGGGGCACCGTACTTCACCTAAGACAAGAGAAAAGACTTTAAGCATGTACATGATACCATGTGCAGTGCAATGCTAATTATGAATTCACATAGCTTCTTTAGGCGGTGGTTTCAAACTGGACTTGTTCCAGGCAGCGTTTAGCGTAACTCATTTGCTAATTAGAAAGGCCTTCTTGAGCTAAATACAAAGAATTAAAAGCGGGAAAAAATCGCTAATCTCTGCAGAGCTGCGGCCTGGGAGGAACCCAGTTCGACACCCCTGCAACAAAAGAACAAGCCGACCACCCTCACAGCTCTGAAGCCTTGTATGCAGAATTATAGCCATTATTTATTGAAGCTGTTTAGTTAGCATGAGGCAGCTCTGTGCTAATGCTTCAACACTGGCATGAAGAGCTGATTTCACCACGGGGAGGCAGAAAAAGCAGGGCTTCATGTCCAAACAAGCACTGTCACTAAGACGCGAATGGGAACGTGTCCCCAAACTTTTGACAGGCACTTTATTCATGACCAAATCCAGCCACAGAGGAGCACCCTCATCACGCATTCAGCAGTTGCTCCCCGATGTTTACAGTACATAATGCGCCCACTCTGTAGGCCGCGCTCCAGCTCTAAATGTCTTGACGTCATCGGCTCCATGCGAAACACAACACGTATCGCTCGTCGCTGCATCTAACCCAGTGTTGGTTTTCCGAATCCACAATCATTAGCTAAGCGACCGCAACATGCTGCTTTAATTGGCAGGAGAAATGAGTCATATTCGATGTCGGCTAAGCTGCGGTGACATCGGCAAGTCATCATAAGCCTCCGTCTCTTCTGAGGGCTGGTTCGAGCGCAACAGAACCTAGAAGGAGCGCAGTATAATCTCATATTGCTTTGTTTACACAACCACACGGAACATTTTATGAGCAATGCTTTTGGTTTCTCCTCGTTTTTATATCAGTCTAGTCACAGTAACTAAATCAGAGCCACATCGAAGAACCAATCAATAATAACAACTGCTATACTACAGGCTAGGCCTGGGCGATACTACTGGCCGTGACTGACAAGTAACCCAGTGCTTAAAAGGTGATAAGCAGTGTGTTGGAAAACTGGCGGAGAACTAGACAGGACTAATCTACCACTAAACAGCTTGTTAAATATATACCTGTGGGGCCACTTTATTAGGTACACCTCCTTGTATCTACACTGTACAGCTCCACTGACCATATAGGACACTCTGTAGTTCTACAGTTCCAGACTGTAGTCCATCTGTTTCTCTGTATACTGTATTACCCTGTTCTTCGATGGTCAGGACCCCCACAGGACCACCACAGAGCAGGTATTATGTGGGTGGTGGATCATTCTCAGCACTGCAGTGACACGTGGTGGTGTGTTAGTGTGTGTTGTGCTGGTGTGAGTGGATCAGACACAGCAGTGCTGCTGGACACCTCAACGTCACTGCTGGACTGAGAATCGTCCACTGACCAAAACTATCCAGCACAACAGCGTCCTGGGGGCAGCATCCTGTGACCACTGATGAAGGAATAGAGGATGACCAACACTGCACTGTGCAGCAGCAGATGAGCTCTCGTCTCTGACTGTACATCTACAAGGTGGACCAGCAATGTAGGAGTGTCTAATAGAGTGGACAGTGAGTGGACACAGTGTTTCTCTGTATACTGTATTACCCTGTTCTTCAATGGTCAGGACCCCCACAGGACCACCACAGAGCAGGTATTATGTGGGTGGTGGATCATTCTCAGCACTGCAGTGACACTGACGTGGTGGTGGTATGTTAGTGTGCGCTGTGTTGGTGCGAGTGATGCCAGACGTCTCTGCATGGAGTTGTAGAGGTTCCTAATGGTGTCCTGTGATAATCCATCCCGTGCAGCTTGAATATCCTCACACAGTTCCTGCAGATTGTGTAGTGGGGTGGAGGTGGAGGGACACCCGGCCTTCTGGACGTGTGACACGTGACAACAAACTGTTCATCTTGGCGCTGTGCATGTCTCATTAGCATGTCTCATGATGCCAACCCTACCCACCAAGTTTCATTCCTGTCAGTTCATTCTTTCTGGGTGCAGCTATTATTTTGATGATAAGTGCATTTTCAGTTTCCACAAAATGTTTCTAATAAAGTGGCCAGTTAGTGGATGTGCAAGGTGGGTGTTTCTAATAAAGTGGCCAGTTAGTGGATGTACAAGGTGGGTGTTTCTAATAAAGTGGCCAATTAGGTTTTTAACCTTGTTTTCTTTTCTCACATAGGCCTGGTCTAAACATCTCAAATTGGGAGCAGGACAGATTTTCCGGTGTCTGAATGGGCATTTATGAAATATGACTTTTTTCCAATTAGAATGAACTTCCTGGATTTGGAACTCGTAGTTTTTCCCGTACCTGGCATGCGCATGCACGTGTGCATCATTGCTATGCCAGCTAAGGTAGATATGCAAGCAAACGCAACTACAGTCTGACCACACAAACCAGATTTAGGCACTAATGTTCCCGGATAACTAATGTGCTCACTGATGTTCTAGAAATAGCTTGTGCTTAATGGCTGCTTAAAGTAGAAGTTAAATAAAAGTGTGCTTGCTGATTGTTGCGCAGTACCGTACCACCTCAGTGACCCCTGATGGACCCTGAAAGGCACTTTAGGCCTTTAGTTTATTACCCACCTTGATGGTGAAGTCGGCAGACAGAGGCCCGTGGCAGCGCAGAGTTTGCCTCTCGCTTCCTCTCTGGTAGTCCACAGTGCTGTTAGCCAGTGTGTATGAGCCTGTGGAGCTGAAGGATATCTCCTCTCTCCGTCCACCGGGGGAGTGGGCTTCAATCACTAACACACAGCAAACCAAACACTAATCATTAACACTAATCACTGAACTAGACACTTTACTGGAACCCCCTATCTTTTAGTTCCACCTTGGTTGCCAGTGATATGTACAAGGTGGGTGCTTCTAATAAAGTGGCCAGTGAGTGGGAAGTATAAGGTAGGTGTTTCTAATAAAACAGCCAGTGAGTGGAAGCACAAAATAGGTGTTTCTAATAAAGTGGCCAGTGAGTGGAAGCACAAAATAGGTGTTTCTAATAAAGTGGCCAGTGAGTGGAAGCACAAAATAGGTGTTTCTTCTAAAGTGGCCAATGAGTGGGAAGTATAAGGTAGGTGTTTCTAATAAAGCGGCCAGAGAGTGGGAAGTATAAGGTGGGTGTTTCTAATAAAGTGGCCAGAGAGTGGGAAGTATAAGGTAGATGTTTCTAATAAATAATACCTCAGGACTGTTTGCACTGCACTTTACACTTTCTACTTTATACTTGAACATCTCAGCTGCGTACGTACTTATTTATCTATATTTATTATCCATACTGAACACCTGTACCAAGCAATTCAGCTGTCTGAACATTAAGCTGCTTCTCCTACCTGCACTGTCCACTTTATATATCTATACTGTTTACAACCACATACTTGACTGATACTGCTCTTACACTTTGCACGTCTTGCACACATACTGTACTGTTTGCACACGTTGTCTTTGTCTATTTGTCCTTATTTGTCTATTTGCACTACACTCTATATATATATATATATTTATACACATATTCTTGTAACTGCACTGGAGAAGAAGCCTGACCGTGTTTCGTTATATTGTGCAACCCTGTACTGGCATAATGACAATAAAGTTGAATTGAATTGAATTGAATTGAATAAAGCGGCCAGTGAGTGGGAAGTACAAGGTGGGTGTTTCTAATAAAGTGGCCAGAGAGTGGGAAGTATAAGGTAGATGTTTCTAATAAAGCGGCCAGTGAGTGGGAAGTATAAGCTAGGTGTTTCTAATAAAGTGGCCAGAGAGTGGGAAGTATAAGGTAGATGTTTCTAATAAAGCGGCCAGTGAGTGGGAAGTACAAGGTAGATGTTTCTAATAAAGTGGCCAGAGAGTGGGAAGTATAAGGTAGGTGTTTCTAATAAAGCGGCCAGTGAGCGAAAACACAAGGTATGTGTTTGTAATACAGCAGCCAGTAAGTGTTTATAGTGTAAGTGTTGTTGTGATGATTGAGTTATTAACTCCCGTTAGCTTCCCTCTGAGGGAGCTGCGTTCAGTCTGTTAACACGGTGAAGTGAAAATCATTAAACTGAGTGATGTGTTTATGTAAATTAATGTTTTCAGTAATTGGTAGAAACTTTCCCACCAAAAAAACTGAAAAGCGTGCGGTCTGGAAAACAAACCATGGCCTAATCGTGTTCAGCTGCTTCAGCTGCACATTTCTCATGTCATTGCTGCCATTTGTTTGATTGGTTCCCCCCGTTATAACACACGTAGCGCTGTCTATGTGCGGTGGAACATATCAAGCTGCTCTCAAAGCAAGGGTTCCATTTGGAACGGCTGAGCGGCAGACGCCCGTGTCATTATTTAGGTCTCCGATTGTCAGGATCGTGCACCACTTTCACGAGGGGTGTAATGTATTTGACGACTCGAAGTGATTAAACAATCGGACACATTTTGCCGTTTCATGTTAAGGAACCATCCATAATCGGAATATCTCTCAACACAGGAATCCTAGCGCGGCTCCTCTGGAGGAAATATGATTATCCATTTCTAAAACAGCTTCTGATAATATTTAGTTTTGCTCGAGTTCATGAACCGGACTGCTGGGTAACTGGACGGTTTACGTTTTGTTTTCCCTCGTTTTTTTCGGTGGTCTTTTCCCACTTTTTTCCCGCTCCGCCCGTACTGGACTTTTCCAGGTCTGGCTTGCGAGTCTCCTGATAGTTGATAAATGATCTGTGGAAGTAATTTCAAGGTCACACAAACTCCATTTTTGAGAGGACTGACAAAACAAACAGGCGGTAAAAGCCTCAGGCCACGGACGGGGATATGTTCGACCAATAAAGTCCGGAGCTGTGAAAACACGGTGGGAAAGGCTTTAAAAGCTCGGATAATGTTTGTGTGAGAGTGAGAAGAGAGAAACGGAGGGATTCTGAGCAGCGGATGTGAACATGTGCGTGGGCTCAGAAACAAATACAGGATGGCAACTCCTGAGTTCTTCAGCCTGAATGAAGCCCCTAACATGCTGAATGTGCTCTTGGGTGGCACTACACCTCCAAACACAGCAGAGCTAAATATAAATGAACTTGTTCTGTATGTACTAAATCGATAATGGAGTGTCAAAATTTGATGAAACGCGTATGTGACATGAACAACGACGGCAATCAAAATTACCTGCCATTTTTTCCCATTTGAATTTTTTTATTGGGGTTCAGAATGGGGCTAGATCTCTCAATACACACTCCCTCTTTGAACTTCAACCAGCGTGACAAAAAACGAGCCACCTGTGACTGAAACGTACCTAACAGTGTGTAATACCTACACGAGCACCAACAACAGCTGTGATTGGATTTGGCATGTACTGGACAAGTTTCTGTATGTAGTCCACATCAATGTTCAGCCACTCAGCTATTTCCTTCACACTATGGTCTTTGGCA
>CM067489.1:2607778-2625487 GCA_034552555.1 Semaprochilodus insignis
TGGTGCAGCCGTCTGCCAATGGTGCTGCACTAACAGGATGACTCATGGAGAACACCACTGCTCGCTGAATGTCTGCAGTAGTGGCTGTTGGGTCCATCAGGTACAGTGATGAGACCCGTCCTTTGACAATATGTCCATACATACAAAATACCTTGATATACAACATACATACAAACAGCACCAGAAATGTAAAAATGTACTTTAGTAAACATAAGGGGGGAGAAATATGCAAATTAGATTTTTCACCAAGCTATCACTATAAAATCCCCGAAGCTCTGCTTATGAATTTAAAGTGTGGGATTCTCACAGCTCTCCTTTACTGAACGACATACTGTCACGCAGTCAGCCAGAGAAGCACAGTGTCAAACTCATACAGAGAGAGAGCTCCTATACAGTTTTCCCAAAAACAATATTTTTCTTATACTGTACATCTGTATTCCCCCTCTGTTACACTCTCTGGGTCTTTAAGCCCAGCCTCCCAGATTGGTTAGCTCACCCACTTTGTTCTGATTGGGCAACCACCAGAGCGGTGTGCCGGCAGAAGTTCCACGCCTACAGGTGAGGACTGTGTTACAAGATGGTGTCACCTTCAAACAGAGAAAAGGGCTGGAACTCCAGTGAGGCGTTTCAAGCAGCTGAGAAAAGTGGTTCTATGGGAGAGAGTTTCTCCGTCTGGTGGTCTGTTTACACGCACAAAAAGCTCCATAACACACTAAAGGAAAGAGAATAACTGGAAAAGCATAACAGGCCACGTTTAACATACTGCCAGCATAGGCCACGTTTAACATACTGCCAGCATAGGCCACGTTTAACATACTGCCAGCATAGGCCACGTTTAACAGGCCACGTTTAACATA
The DNA here is from genome assembly GCA_034552555.1 of Semaprochilodus insignis. Lineage (NCBI taxonomy): Eukaryota > Metazoa > Chordata > Actinopteri > Characiformes > Prochilodontidae > Semaprochilodus > Semaprochilodus insignis. The sequence goes on from CM067489.1 coordinate 2,608,636, forward strand.
CTGGAAAAACATGTAGTACCATCAGGCTTCAGCAGATGGCGGTGCATGAGAATGATGGGGCTATAAATACCTGCCGGGTGTGAGTGACGGGATCCATAGATTGAGAAGAGGTGCTACAGTGCAGTGAATGTCTCATTCCATGTGTGGAAAATGGCTCCAAAGCAGATGTTAATGATTGGCTAAAAGGAGGGACTGCATTTGGGCGTGCCAAAGACCATAGTGTGACGGAAGTAGCTGAATCTGCAGGTGTATGGAAGTGTACGGTCATACGGGTCTACCAGCAGTGGCTAAAATCCTAGTCTACAGGAAACTCTCCTCGGAATTGTGCCAGGGAAGGCATCCACCAAATCTGGCCCAAGTGCACAATTTTTTGATGTAAGAGTGTCTGAACATTGATGTGGCCTACATCCAGAAACTTGTCCAGTACATGCCAGATCCAATCACAGCTGTTGGTGGCGCTGGTGAAGGTATTACACATATTAGGTATGTTTCAGTCACAGGGGACTCGTTTTTTTGACCAGTGACATATAATTATAATGCATTATATAATATAATGGTGAGTTTACTTACCAATCATGTCTGGTCCCTTGGCTGTTAGTCGGAGACCACGGCTTCCCAGCTGAACTTCAATCACCGTCTTCACCGCTTCAATAAAAGAGAAACAACAGGCAAGTTTTACATCATCCAGAATGCTAAACTGGTAAGAGTAAAGGCCTAGTGGTCAGTTAGCCTCAGTGCTGCTAAATAACCCCAAAATCCTTATCTCCCTCGACAGAACAGCTCTTATTTCCAAAATGGCAACTTCATAGAAGAAGGGAAACACCTTCTATATTCCAGTGTACTGGACTGAAACAGTAGTTCAACAGTCTGCTGGATGTTCTAAAGCACATTTCACGTTCTGCATGAACCGAACCGCTGTTGTTCTCTTCTTCCCAGAAAACAACTTCTTAATTGTTTCACTGTCAGTGTGCGCTCCTCTGCACTGGATCAAATGTGAAAATGACTGGCTAAAACCAGTAAACCCTTGTGGCTTCTGGGAGCCATCGGTAAAAAACAAACTAATCTAGTAAACAATGCAGTACAATAGAAACCAGACACAACAGCTCCAGCCGCGTCAGCCGCGTCAGCCATTCCTAGAATAGAACAGAATACAATATGACTTGGGGCCATAATCAGAAGACTCCTGGAGCACAAGACTTTGTGGGTATAACTTTGCCAGAGGTTCAACTTTCACACACAAGCTTCACAAGCTTCACTGTTTTGGACACACTGACCTCGGAATGAGTGAAGCTAATGCAGAAGTGCTATTTTCAGGTTCTAGGCATGAGATTTTGTAACATTCTTCCTGACCTGGCTATAATGGAATACTTAAATCAGAGAGCACAGCATACAGTCAGGAGTTCAGAAATGATTATACAACTGTATCAGCTGCTTTGCAGTTTCCTCTTTAGAAGCATACAATCTAAAAAAACACATTTGGAACATTCGCACTGAGTAATCCTGCAGGAAAATCCAGCTAAGAAGTGCCGGGAGTTTCGGATTCTCTAAACTGGTCCAGGGTGGTGAAGGTAGTTGACAAGCATTCAGTTGGACTAGGAAGTAAGCTGGCCGACTAGCATTTGAGTTTGATGGTTAAACTGGTCTACTAGGATGATGCAGCTGGTCAACCAGCGAGACCAGAATAAAGAACTTAACCTTGACCTGCCCGGTCATGTTGGTCAGGGTGGTAGATCAGTTCAGTCACGTTGGTGATGCTAGTCGAACCCTAGCTGGGTTAAGTTGGCCATGGAGCTCAACTGGTTGGTTATGCAGGTCAACCAGCTGGGTAAAGTTGCTCCAGCTGGTAGAACAACTTGGTCAAGTTGGTCACATGGGTCAATCAGCTTGGCAAAGTTGGTCATGCTGGTGGACCATCTGGTCATGAAGGTCTTGCTGATTGTCCTAGCTTGTAAAGTTGGTCAAAATGGTCATTCTGGTCAACCAGCTTGAAAAAGTTGGTCAAACTGGTCATGCTGGTAGCATGCTGGTCAACAAGCTGGATAAAGTCGGTCATGCAGGTCAACCAGCTTGGTAAAGTTGGTCATGCTAGCCAGTCTAGCTTGTTTAGGTTGGTCATGCTGGTTTTGTTGATCACTCTACTTTGGTTAAGTTGGTCATGCTTGTGGACCAGCTTGGTCAAGATAGGAATTCTGGTCAACCAGTTTGGAAAAGTTGGTCATGCTGGCAGAATAGCTTGGTCTTGTTGGTCATGCAGGTCAACAAGCTTGCTAAAGTTGGTCGCGTTGATCAAGCGACTTGGTAAAGTTGCTCATCCTGGTGGACCAGCTTGGTCAAGTTGGTCATGCTCATCACGGTGGTCATACTGAATGACCAGCTTGGTAAACTTGGTCACTCGGGCCAACCAGCTTGGTAAAGTTGGTCATGCTGGGGCACAAGCATGATCAAGCTGCTGACACTGGTCAACCTGTTCATTCATTCAGTTTCCAAACTTTTGAGTGGTCCTGCATCTGGCCACTCATAAACAACCATGTTCACCTACATGTAGAAACATACAGGACGATATATGTACACCAAAGAATTTAACTGTCGCTGGACTGCTGCCAGTTTAGTTAGGAATAAAGGTATTTCCTACTCGGATTTGCCAGGAAAGCCCAACCACGGAGGCTGAGGGAAACCCCTTTTATAGGAGCAGTGAGGTTTAGCAATGCTAATGCTTTTTAGTACCGAGGAACAGAGCAGCTTTCCCAGTCTGGCAGCGGCTACCGCGTCCAGCCATGGAATGTAGCCAATGCTTTGGGTGCCCCCAGAAAATAATTACTGTTGGAAGCCCACTCGGCAAGTCCAGGAATTTAATGGCCGTAATGAAATAAATTTCGGAGGCCTGGTCAACAGTCTGGGAATGAAAAAAAGCGAATCCATCCAGGCGTTTGGAAATTAAACATGCTGTGTAATTGCTTTTGCTCGAGCTTCCAAAGACACACGGCCAGTCAAACGTGGCGCCGACGTTGTTTGGGAGAGAACGAGCACCTTCATCGAGGGCATTGATGAACGCTAGCGCTCAAACGAGTAACAGAAACACACGAAGACAACAAAAACAAGCAATAAGCGGCGCAGGCCGGTGCTGTGTCTATTTTTCCACGCTCGTCTTTCAGGGGTGCAGCGAAAAGAGCCACCGCTGAGAGGAGAACGGAGCGTAACTGCCAGCGCCTCATTAGGAACGCTTATTACTACATATTAATAACACAGAGTCAGCCGACGAGCTGGATTCCTGAGCGCCAGCCAATGGCGTGCGAGATCCGGGAGAGCCTGGCCTATCAGATTACTCAAGCCCTACCAAGAACGCCCACACGGCCTGGACTAGAACGACGCCTACATGTCATCGCGCCGAAAAGTGAATTATTAGCTAGACGGCATTTATTAGAGAGAGCGTAACATACTTGGGTTGAGTTACGCCGCGCTTTTTGTTAAACAGGCTATTAAAGCGAAAAGCATGATACTGTGAAAATGCCTGAGTCTGCCACCAGCACTGAGCACGCCAGACTTCACTACCCTTTGATTCCCAGGCCAAAAACTGGGCTCTTCTAATGTGCCTTTCTCATTATACAACATTCCTCAACACTGCGGGCTGTTTGGGTACACTGGCTGATCGCTGCCTTACTGTTATTGTCATTTACTGTACAATATTAACCATAATACAGTAATATCACCACACTACTATCACTACTGCTCTGCTAATTCACTTATAGTCATTATTTTATTATTATTCAATTATTTATTATTAAAAACACATTTTATTACTTAACTCTTTTTTAAAATAAAAAAGTATAAATTAATATTTATTCATTAATATTTACTATTTATTAAATGTCATTTAAAATATTTATTATTATTAGCTGTAATTAAAATTAAAATACCTTTCTGTATTTTTACGCAACTGTAAACATAATGCAAGTCATGCAGCCAGTCAAATTTCATATCAAATTACATGCTAAAAATGACTTTTCTTAGAATGTTGCCTGATCTGTAAATATGTTAAATAAAACAACATCAATTAACATTTATTCACCATGCTTTGCATTGTATATGTGCAGAATATCCCAAACCTCGTACAGTATAGGTTTTAAAACGCAAGGTTCATTATCTCTTGGGCTCCCTAAATGGAGCAACATTCTGGGTGGTCGAATCAGGTGACCAAAAAGACATTGGGGTCTTAACAGACTGTTATGCTGCCACACAGACTAACTGTACTGAAGTTAGAACCCTGTTTTCTTTAAACCGAGCGTCTGACAGCTTATTTTCGCAGGACGTTATGACCTACGGGGTAAACAAGGCTGCTCTATTAATATTCAGTGTTATGGCTTTGAATTACAGTTTTACAGAATTACTGCAGGATATCCTGTAAGACTGTGATCTGTGATCCTAGTAGAGTAATTAGATAATCATATGATCCTCACAGAAATAAAGATAATGCTAGTACTGAAGCCAAGTTGCTAAGCTGTGTTTTGTTTGTTTTGTTTTTCATTTTGTCTGGATTGTTTTTGTTTTTCATTTAGTTTGTTTATTGTGTTTTTCATTTTGTTTATTTGTTTTTCAATTGCTTAGTTTGTTTATGTTTTATTTGTTTGTTGTTTTGTTTTTCATTTTGTTTGTTTGCTTTATTTGTTTTGTTTGTTTGCTTGTTTGATTTTTTATTTAGTTTTGATTGTTTGTTTTGCTTTGTTTTTGTTTTATTTGTTTATAGCATGGTGGCACATTGCGGGCACCAGTGTACGGTATTAGTGGTTGAATCTAGCGGGTGCGGGCATAAGTAATCAAGCCCGGGCCCGAATTTAAAGCAGAGTAAAATTTTAAAGGGGAACATTTTTGAACGTTTGAGATGTAAACAAGGTGATCCAGAGTGGTTTGATGTGATGGCTTTACAGAGGTGGTGATGGGATCCAGGGGTTGCCATGTATGCACAAATGTAGCCGTTTTATTTACTATAAAAGCCACCAGTGAACCCGCACGTGTTATTATATGGAATGTTGATGCTGGTGAAATAGAGGAAACCCTCCCCCCCACCCTGCCCCCCAAGTCCCCGAGGGGGGACTATTTTGCCTCACCACACCCTGCATGTACCCCTCCACCATAAATGTTCTGTCGTAACATGTCTCAGAAGACTTCAGGCAGCGTATTCATAGCCATCTCGTGTAATAGCTTTCTGTGAGGGAGCCGGACGTCTGGTTCCATTCGCCACTGCTGTGAGCAAACCTGGCTCTGTAAGTTTCTCTGGGACGGAACATTTCACACCAGTCCCACTCTGAATCACTCTGTTTACATCTTAACCTCTTAATGAAGCAGATTTAAGGAGATAATGGTGGGCCATGGTGAATCACAGCCCCTTGTGTACCGTGTTCCGACTGAAAAGGGGGTTTGGGATGAGGAAAATGACCTAATGCTGATGAGCCGTTCTCTCTCCAGGAAAACAATACAAACCTCCACTTCCACTGCAGGACTCTTGAGCACATCCCGAGCAGCACAGAGAGACGCCCTTTTGCAAGGCTTTACAAATAGAATCTGCAAAAACGGAGCCTGTATGGCACAAAGGCTGACTTGTTTGAATAAGAGAGACATCTTATGTGAGAAAAGGCTGGAACACACCAAAGTATGACTAAGTTATGGCAAGTGAAATGCAATTAGGAGAACAAAAATGCTTTATTTGATATGACTGGCAGGGTTTTCCGGTCATATCAGACTACATTTAAAAAAGCGGGGCGCTGCTTTTCCTCCATTAACACTGGAACGTCATTTCCTGCTTCATAAAATCCATTACGCCAACACAAGTAGTGCCAAAAGTAAGCAAACTGACCGACAACACTGTGTTGATGCAATGCAGTCCTGTGTAAAAGTCAGAGACCACCCTTTTGTTTTCCTCGTTTCCAGTCAAAACGGTCATTAAGCTACTTGTTTTTGCCGTGTACCCGTGCAGCACCGATCCCGGCCGTTTCAGCCAGCACTGGTGGCGGTTCTGCTCTGCTGCTGTGTTCAGTAAAAAGAGCATTAACGCATTTCACTGTATTATAGCGTCCCGGCATTGGCCTGTTCGTCTATGGATGGAACAGGCGGGGGCGCCAGACTCGCAGTAAGAGAAACCTGAACCTTTCTAAGCAAGTTTAATCTTGTAAATACATTTGCTGGCACTTCCACAAACTCAAAGGTGGAGCAGCAGAAAGGGCCGTGAAGATGGGTGAAAGTACTGCAGAGGCAGCAGCAGAATGAGGCTTGTCAGTGGAGACCGGCGAAAGAGGAATCAGTGAGGATGCCTGGGGAGCAGCGTAGAGGCTTGGTGATGTTTAGCGCAGCTCTCCAGCTACGCTTCAAGCAGGCAGCTGTGGCATGTGTACACCTGCAGCACTTCGCTGGCATCTACACCGCAGTAGGCAGCAGAGGAATCTAAGAGCGGCCAAGCAAGAGCCACTACCGCCGTCCTCAGTGGTGAAAAAATGAATGCTGCAAGCTGCAAAGAGGTCCGTCGTGCTAAGGAGGAGGACAGAGCACTCAGTCGTTCTACTGGGGTGCTCTCTAGGAGGACCGGGGTCACACAGAGCCTGACGGCCTGGACGCTGGGATGACGGTGGCCCGTTGCAAGGACTGCTGGCGGGGCAGCATGGCGGCCTGGTGGTGTTTAGTGGTGTTAAGTAGGTCACGTGGAGTCTGTGAATCAAGTGCTACTGTATAGTAATAGTAGGTGACCTGCCTGGTACCATGGCCATTTCAGCAGCACTCACTGGCGGAGGTTCTCCGAAACTGGACATGTGAATTGAACGTCTCAAATGAAGAGTAAGGTTGTATGGATAAATTTATAGTTGGAATTAGTCGGATGGTTGGAAGCAGAAAATGAAATTAACAAACCGAACAGACTTTCAGATGCATGACGAAATATGCTTGCAGAGTTACAAACTCGTCCATCCATCCATCCGGGTCACAGGGGATGCTGGAGCCTATCCCAGCACTCACTTGGCAAAAGGCAGGAAACACCCTGGACAGGTCACTCTCCATCCATCCATCCATCTGGGTCACAGGGGATGCTGGAGCCTATCCCAGCACTGACTGGGCAAAAGGCAGGAAACACCCTGGACAGGCCACTCTCCATCCATCCATCCATCTGGGTCACAGGGGATGCTGGAGCCTATCCCAGCACTCACTGGGCAAAAGGCAGGAAACACCCTGGACAGGCCACTATGCTATCCCTCCATCCATTCCTCTGTCTTGGTCACAGGGGATGCTGGAGCCTATCCCAGCACTGACTGGGCCAAAGGCAGGAAACACCCTGGACAGGCCACCAGTCCATTACAGGTCAGACACACAGACACCGACTCACACCTAGGGGGGCAATTTAGCATCTCTGGTTGGCCATTTTTCTTCAGACTGCGTAACGAAACCCACACAGACACAGGGAGAACATGTAAACTCCACACAGAAGGGTCGCGGGACGCCCCAGCCATTCTTGCTGTGAGGCATCAGCGCTACCCACTGCGCCACCTGCCCACCCACTAAGTAGTTCAGATGAAATAAATAAAGTGTGGTCTCTATGTTGCATGTTCATTTGAATCAACTGAGTTCAATGCAGCAGCGCACTAAATCTACCAACTCTCAGAGCAAATCCAAATAATAAAAATGACAACCGGGGACAAATTACGATACCGAAAGCAGCTCCACACTGACAAAGACTTTTCCCTTAAAATGTGACCCTCGTAGGGAATCAATAACTCTTTATAAGGAGCCAAAAATATCTTCTTTCCCAATACGCTAAACAATACGTCTGCCGGCTGCACTATAAATCCAGTATGCAAATAAACCTGCCAATGCCTGCGTCATTAGCCAAAGCCAACGGAACTCCAAGAATGCAGGACTGGCCTCGGAATACTCCGAGAAGGAAAAAAAAAGCCCACGGCCTTCAAAGGAGTCCTTTATTCTCAACCTGAGGCCACATTCACAGGCAATACGCCGGCTAAAATAAACACTTAGGCTACCTCAAAAGCATAATACAACACAATGTCAATATTTTAAAATCATATCTAAATAGTTAGATCCAATAACCAGAGACGTTTATGAAAAAGCTAGAGGCACTTAATCTCGGGAATAAACCAAAATAAAAGCGCCGTTCTTCAGTCGCGCTCTCGGGATGGCGTCCCGCGCCAGCTACAGTATAAAATATACACATGTAATGACGGCGAGCGAATAGCACTTTTTATCTGCACATTAAGTTTTATGATACAAACCACAAAGCACAACAATAACTGTTGCCTCTCTATGGCGTTCATATTGCTCCATCTGGAAGGGGAGTCAGGGCCAGATGGCAAGCGAACGGCGCCATATTCATAAATAAACGCTGTGGCTCATAGCGCAAAGTTTCGCCAGGCCAGAACGGACCAGAACAGCTGACCGCTGATACTAATGTACCACAAAGTTTTGTGATACTGTGTCAATTAGCAAAAACATTATTGATTTTCAATTAATAGTTTACGTGCAAAGATTGGTGGCAAATTTTGCGTTAAACCCCCCCCCCCCCGGCCACTAGATGGCAGTGTCATAATCTATATTCAGCCATTAGACTCATCCACTCCAGTGTAAACAAGTAGCATGACGGCACACAGCTAACGTTAGCATTAGCATACCTATGTATATGGTGGTTTGTCTTTTATCCTATTTCTAAAATTTGCGTTAAAAAAAATTCGCAACATATAATCATGGTTACAGTATCATGAGCATATATCACAATATAGTGCATCATAACCCTTGTATCATCATACATATCCCATATCATCAGGTTCTTGCCAAGGACACAGCCCCAGTCTATAGTCAGTAGATGAGACTGTAACTAGTGCTTGCTTTAACCAGTGCTGCATATCGCCCCCTACACTTCCTGTAGTGTATTACAATCTGTCAGAATGACCGTGTGGATCATATGAACATTATAGAGCACTAAATCAATAGAAGTCATATCGCCCCCTACACTTCCTGTAGTGTACTACAGTCTGTCAGAATGACCGTGTGGGTCATATGAACATTATTGAGCACTAAATCAATAGAAGTCATATCACCCCCTACACTTCCTGTAGTGTATTACAGTCTGTCAGAATGAAACAATAGAAGTCATATCGCCCCCTACGCTTCCTGTAGTGTATTACAGTCTGTCAGAATGACCGTGTGGGTCATATATGAACATTACAGAGCAGTTTTTAAATGAAACAGTAGAGTTTGAGTGTGTTGGAGTATTAGAGTGCACATACGTTCGTCTGGAGAAACATGGGGCAATGCCTGTCCCCGAATGAGCCGACAGGTGGAGCCATCCCCCGCGCAGACTCCACAGTTATCCTCCTTTGCATTGCTGCCCAGCTGCCTGTCACAGCCCACCTCCTGTTGGACGGAACACAATAGAAAGTAAAGGAAGATGGAGGAGGACAGAAAGGACACCGGACTGGGATCCGAACCCAGCCCCATCCCTTTTATAATTGGTAGTTTACATGCAACGATTGGTGGCAATCTTTGGTTGATTGAGTAGATGGCAGTGTCGTAATCTATATTCAGCCATTACACTCATCCACTCAAGTGTAAACAAGTAGCGTGAGGGTGCACAGCTAACTAGCGTTAGCATTAGCGTACCTATGTATATGGTGGTGTACACCGTACATATATCACAATATAGTGCATCGTAATAACCCCTGTATCATGATACATATCATCCAACTAGGAAGCCGATGCAGCATATCATCAGGTTCTTGCCGATACACAGCCCCAGTCCGTAGTCAGTAGACAAGAGTGCTTGGAATGCGTTTCCATGGCTGAGCAGCTGCATTCAAGCCTTACATCACCAAGAGCAATGCAAAGCGTCGGATGCCGTGGTGTAAAGCACGCCGCCACTGGACTCTAGAGCAGTGGAGACGTGTTCTCTGGAGTGATGGGATGTCACTCAAGTTTATTTGGGTGTTAAGGCAGACGGGCGAATGCTTTTGGCAATATAGTGCAAGTTCCCCATCGGTTAGAACTTCAGGAGCTGGAATAAAGGACATGTTAGACCAACTACCAACATAATTAGGAAGTCAACCAAGGAATCAACCCATCAACTCTAGGCCTTCTGGAAGTTGTCACTCACTGTGAAAACGGACCTTGGTCCAGTTGATACATGCAAGCCCAAATGTATGTCCCAAACTTCAAATAAAAACCTATGAAACATCTTCAAACATATTTTGGAATGGCCAGTAAATGTATACAGGGGTTGGACAATGAAACTGAAACACCTGGTTTTAGACCACAATCATTTATTAGTATGGTGTAGGGCCTCCTCCTCCTTTTGCGGCCAATACAGCGTCAGTTCGTCTTGGGAATGACATATACAAGTCCTGCACAGTGGTCAGAGGGATTTTAAGCCATTCTTCTTGCAGGATAGTGGCCAGATCACTACGTGATGCTGGTGGAGGAAAACGTCCTTCTTGGTGGTATGCTGACATTACCCTGGATACCGTGGCTCTTGATACATCACAAAGACTTGCTGTCTTGGTCACAGATGCGCCAGCAAGACGTGCACCAACAATTTGTCCTCTTTTGAACTCTGGTATGTCACCCATAATGTTGTGTGCATTGCAATATTTTGAGAACTGCGCTCTTACCTGCTAACTGAACCTTCACACTCTGTTCTTACTGGTGCAATGTGCAATTAATGAAGATTGGCCACCAGGCTGGTCCAATTTAGCCATGAAACCTCCCACACTAAAATGACAGGTGTTTCAGTTTCATTGTCCAGCCCCTGTATGTGCACCACTGGCATTAGCCTATCTCTGTTGCACTGCTGAAAACCCCATAGGCGTGCTAGCGCTATTCTTAAGGTGACTTTTGTTTGCTATGTGAGTTTGGCTTAAACAGAAGGCCTAACTCTAACAGCCGTGGTTTGCCACTGGGTACAGGCCACACACATGTTCAGCCACATAACAAGCTCCAAAGAGGGATAAAGTCCAATTCAAACCATTTGTTTCAGGCTTTCATCCTTAGCGCGCCCCCCCACAGCGCTAAACCCAACTATTTACTCTCCAATTTGTGCATCTGTCAGCGCTGTTTTGCTAAACCTGTCAACCACACAAGGAACGCTGCCAGGTTTCACGGACAGCGTCGGAGCTTTAAAGAAAAAAAACATATCTAAACGTTGCATTCGGTGCCATGGGAAAGGCAGCCAGCGAAAGGTAAACAACAGGGTTTTATCCGGCAGCCCCTGGTAAACAGGAACAGGCACACAGTCAGGCTTCATTTAAGACACTTTGGCTAATCTGCTCAGCGTCAGGGTCAAATTAGATGCAACACAGGGCGGGAGCAGCTCTGTTAATAAGTGCAGTGAGCATTACGAATTGAATCGTGTATGCCGATGCCGTATTGTTAAAGCATTGCTGTAGGCTAAATGCTCAGTGAACCAGGACACTGAACTGCGGCTACAGGAAACCAGAGAACAAAAGCGTGTTATAATTACCCCTTAATTATTACTCACTCATAGCTCTTCAAAGCACACAGAGAAGCTGAAGGGAAAGAGGAGCTTCCACACTTTGAATCAGTCCCACTTTCAAGAAGGAATGGAATTTAGTGGGTAGGTGTGGCATCGTGAGACATGCGAATGAGTCAAGTTTCACGCTCGGCTGCGCATGTGACGTAAGCAGGAACGGGTCTTGTTACTGTACCTGACTCACCCAACAGCCATGATTGTGGACATCCAGCGAGCAGTGATGTCCTCCATGAGTCATCCTGCTAGTGCCAGCACCATTGGCAAGCAGCTGCACCACACATGCACACAGACCGTTACGACGACTGTCCTTAACACCACGTCAACGCCAACAATGACTGCAACGGTATCATGCTAGACTGTCATGGAGAGACTCATGCTGATGGCAGCAGGTCATCTTCATTACTGCTGACCACGGCGCCAACGGATTCGTTGGTCGTCTCCATCGAAGACAAAAGCGGGACTCGTCACAGAAGATGACCTGCTGCCATGGAGTCACTCCATGACAGTCTGGCACGACACCATTGCAGTCTTTGGTGATGTTGACGTGGTGTTAAGGGCAGTCATCGTAACGGTCTGTGTGCATATAGTCCTGCACCGTGCAGCCGTCTGCCAATGGTGCTGGCACTAACAGGATGACTCATGGAGGGCATCACTGCTCGCTGAATGTCTGCAATCGTGGCTGCTGGGTCAGTCAGGTACAGCGATAAGGCATGTCCTTGCTTACGTCACATGCACAGCCGAGCGTGAAACTGGAATCATCTGCATGTCTCACGATGTCAAACCTACCCACCAAGTTTCATTCCTGTCGGTTGATTCTCTCTGGGCGCAGCTATTTGTGCAGCTAACAGTTGACTGGTCAGCACTACCAATGGCCCAAACACACACCTAAATGCAGAGGCTTTTGTCCTAGTGATTCAAATTACTTCCAATACCGAATTCCCGGACACATACTCACCTAAAGCCTGGATCACTCCGCGCAGTCACTCTGGGCCTGTTAGAGTGACTCCACCGAAGCTGCATTAGCACTAAATCACAGCTTTATATGAGAAGCTTTCTAAGGAAAGTAATTACTGCAGCTTTCAGGAAGTTTCTCTCAGTGGAAATGAAGCGGGGTGCATTTTTGTTCTGCAGACTCACATAGTCTGCAGTCATGGACAAATGGGAACTCAAAAATCTGTCAGTCAGATTTGGACACCAAACTGACTCCTCTCTCTCTCACTCTCTCTCTCTCTCTCACACACATGCACTCATAAACTTGTCTGTAATAATCTCAGGCCAGGTCATTAATATGTACTATGCCGTATTATACTGCGCAATACATGCTTATATTGAACATGGCAGCCGGACAGCACTACTGAACAGCAAGGATAATGGGTAGGGCATCAAAAGACACACATCTCGACAGGAGAGTAGGACTAACACTGCACCACTACCCCACTAAACAGCCCCAGAGTCCAGCACAACACAGCCCCATAAACACTTATACATAGCTTAAGGCTATCACCCCCAACCATTTACATGTCTGACGTTCTCATAGCCTAGCCACACCTCTCGTGCATCCACGCTCAAACAAGCCCATAGCGGAAAACCACACAATTATTTACACTCACTGAGCACTTTAATAACCAATATCTACACTCATTATCCACTTCATCAGCTCCACTGACCATACAGGACACTCTCCAGACTGTAGTCCATCTGTTTCTCTGTATACTGTATTACCCTGTTCTTCAATGGTCAGGACCCCCGCAGGACCACCACAGAGCAGGTATTATGTGGGTGGTGGATCATTCTCAGCACTGCAGTAACACTGAAGTGGTGGTGGTGTGAGTGGACCTGACACAGCAGTGCTGCCGGAGTGTTTAAACACTGTGTCCACTCACTGTCCACTCTATTAGACACTCCTACCTTGCTGTTCCACCTTGTAGATGTACAGTCAGAGACGAAAGCTCACCAGCGTTGGTCATCCTCTAGTCCTTCATCAATGCCCACAAGATGCTGCCCACAAGATGCTGCCCACAGGACGCTGCCCACAGGACGCTGCCCACAGGATACCGTTGGCTGGATAGTTTTGGTTGGTGGACCAGCAGTCCAGCAGTGACATTGAGGGATCCAGCAGCACTGCTGTGTCTGATCCACTCACACCAGCACAACACACACTAACACACCACCACCACCTCAGTGTCACTGCAGTTCTGAGAATGATCCACCACCCACATAATACCTGCTCTGTGGTGGTCCTGTGGGGGTCCTGACCATTGAAAAACAAGATAAGCCCAGGCTCTGGTTGTCTCATATATGGCCCCTGCCTGCTCTGTAAGCCATCTGGTAGGAGCAGCCTAACTTTCTCTGTCTCATGGAACTGACCCAAATACCCGAGGAGTCATCGCAGGCTCCAACCTCAGATCCATAACAGCTAGGACTGTTAAAATGCTGCCCAAACTTTTGCATATGACTGCGCATCACCATTTTTTTTCATTTTAAATGAATAATATAGATGACATATAGATGATATTACATCAACACAACTCCGTCTTCCAGTTCACTTCCTAGTGGAAATAATTGTGCTCTATTCATGTGGTGGAAATTATGAACACACTGAAAGCCACTAAATTCAATGCGGCACTTTTTTTTTACGTAATCCATCAGAATTTACAATGAGATCAGAGGCTACAACCAAGAGTAACAGCTCCGAAATTGCCAGTCTAACTGGCGATGGGGTGACACAAGTTCTTAAACTTAAGCCTAAATATATCCTCAGTATATAAGCTCTAGATACAGGGCCATTAGAATGTTATTACACAGCCGTCCTCTTGTAGCTGCACGCTCACTGGAAGAAATGCGGATTGTTCAGGACATCCATAACGGCAAACCACAATACAATTACACGGTGGTCTGAAGACGGAATAGAGACTGATAGCATGAGTAGAGGCTCTCTGCATGGAGCCGGGGTCAATCCAGGTTTTGGGAAAGCTTACAGACTCTAGGTTGCATCGGACTGGACTGTTTCAGCGCTAACTCAACTTCGGCTCGGCAGGGCTTCATGACATGAATCAAAAACCCTGGCAGGCGCCCTTTTACACTGTATTTATTCAACTGTCAGGCACTTCTCTCTCAGCACACTTCTATTTCTGAACATTTATCTACGTAACCCAGACTAACACGGGGCTGTGAAAAACAAGGACACACAAAATGATCACTGCTTCAGCAACGGAAAAAGGGCCGGCTTAGTGGTTAGAGCTCTGAGCTGTTGCTCCCAGGGTTTCTGGGGTTGTGGCTTCAATCCCTGGGTGTGCTAAGTTGCTAATGTTGGGCCCTTGAGCAAGGCCCTTAACCTCTCTCTGCTGCAGGGGCTGGATATGCAAAGGAACCACATGTGTCTTTGTGCTATAATGACAATAATGAAACTGCAAACACGTCACCTGTTATTCTCTTACGACCTAAAGAACCCTGGTTCTTGAACTGGTTCCATTCAGGCTTCCTAGAACTTCCTTGGTACTATTCAGGTAACCAGCCTGCAATTGCACCAGTATTTGTTGGAACCAAGGAACATCAAAGGATATGACACCAATGTCAACAGAGGGCGCTGCACAGCGGTGGTAAACAGTAGTGCCAAGATGGCGGAGTGTATAGATTACCTACGAGCGTTTGTGCTGTTATTCCAGATGTTTGGAATATCCATAAAGTAAGCACGGACCAACTACTGGAGACAAGAAGACGTCGGAGAGGTTCTTCAGGAGACCACTGGGTGTCACCATTGTTCCCATCTCCTTCCTCAACAACTGACACGCCCACAGATGTGATTATGGTTTGTGCTGAAGAACCTACTAATGTTTGGTTCCAACTGGGAACCAACTTTTTTGGTGGAAATGTACCAAAGGGTTCAAAGATCAGGTGCACGAACCGGAACGGAACCCCTTCCACGTTGGTGGAAAGGGGCTATGTGTGAAAAAGTAATTGCCCCCCTCAACTTACTGGTTCTTTCACATCACTGTGGATTTGCAGAACTGTTTTAATTCAGATTGGTCAAGTACTGTTGGTCAGCTGAGTCTTCCTGGTTGTGTTCTGTCATGAACGCTGACCTTATCTGCCTGCGGTTCTTAAAATGTTCCTCTGGGTTCTTTTGGTTCTCTGAGGAATATAAATAGGCTGGCCGCTTCTGGAAAAATTCATCAGCATTCTAAGTCTTGTCCATTTGGAAACTGTTAGAAATGGATTTGTAACGCTTTCCATATCGATATTTCAATAACCTTCTCAGCTTTTCAAGAACTTCTTTTGATTATGGTACAGCATGCTGCGTAGTGCTTGCAGGAACGGTTCTGTTTAAGTGATGTTTGGGTTTAAGAGGGCTGGCAGTAATCAAGACTCTGTGTGCCTACTTTAACTGATCCCAGCTGCTAAATTTCCTTCGGGATCAATAATGTGTCTGTCTGTCTATCTATCTATCTGTCTGTCTGTCTATCTATCTACTGTATCCATCTATCCATCTACACTTGATGCAAAGTCAGCGATGTCCACCTCAACACAGACATGTATTTATGACCAGAGCTGCACGTGAACGGATGGACTCACCTGGCAAATGCCATTAATGCACATGTCCAGAGAGTCTGCTTTGCATCGAGTGCCGTCCAGCACCTTTGGCGCGAGTTCCACCACCAGACTTTTGCCTCGGGCCTGGCACCTCAGGGCGCACGGCGAGACGGGGTCATAGCTGACCGGAACCCACTCATATGTCTGTCCTTGGTATTTGATGTCATTGTGGGCGGAGCACTGCTGAGCTCTGAAGTCACCTGACTCGGCAGGGCAGTCCTGATTGGAGGAACAAACAAGTTATTAGATCAATGGAGTATTAGCTGGGATTCATTCTAAAGGAACTGTTTGCACAAGAAGTCTGATATACACATCCCCCCTGACCCCCCCAAAATCAGGCCAGACACCTTTACTTCTTTAGAACTGCACTGGAGCTACAAGGCTAATGTAGCTAACTAGTAAGGGATGTTCCTGTACTTGGGGCGCTCCGGTTGAGTCTTGTATCAATTTGGCATTCAAGTATTAATGTGTAATCTTTATATTAGATTGTCCACGATTGCAGACATGTAGTGAGCAGTGATGCCTCCATGAGTCATCCTGTTAGTGCCAGCACCATTGGCAGACGGCTGCACCACGCAGGACTACATGCACGCAGACCGTTACCACGACTGTCCTTAACACCATGTCAATGTCACCAAAGACTGCAATGGTGTTGTGCCAGACTGTCATGGAGTGACTCAGAACGGCAGCAGGTCATCTTCAGTGACGAGTCCCGCTTTTGTCTTGGTGGAGACG
>CM067489.1:2625712-2645945 GCA_034552555.1 Semaprochilodus insignis
TGTTGATACAAACAGTGGCCACTTTATTAGAAACATCTACCTTGTGTTGATACAAACAGAGGCCACTTTATTAGAAACATCTACCTTGTGTTGATACAAACAGTGGCCACTTTATTAGAAATAACGACCTACTTTCATCTCGATACCATATATGTGATTATTTAGGTTAACACAATGCTAATTGGTGGGTTATATGCTTTTATTACTTCTTAGTTAAAGAAACAGCTTAACAAAATAAGCTAATATGGCTAACAACAAATAGATGCTAGAGGCCCTGAGCTAGCAAGATGGTAATGCTAATTAATGACTAGTTTAATTTCAGTGACTGTTAGCAATGAGAGAGGCAGGAATAACCTCAATAACCAAAGGAAGTGCTTCACCCAGTATGCTATCTATCTATCTATCTATCTATCTATCTATCTATCTATCTATCTATCTATCTATCTATCTATCTAGTGTTAATTGCTTTCTGTTCATGGGACTGATTCATTGATTAAAAATGGACAAATCTGGGAAAAATTACGGATATAAACTCATCATCAAAGGAAAAGTTGCACCCAGAAGGAAGTGTGGGATTGGGAAGGAAGATAAAGGTCACCAGGAACAATAAATGATGATAAATTTAGACTGATATGATCAATATTTATTGAGCTACACACACAGAAGTAGTGTCTCTCAGTATGGCGTCGGGCTGCCGTGTTTGCTAACCCAACATGCCAGACGTCTCGGTATGGAGCTGTAGAGGTTCCTAATGGTGTCACTCCATGACAGTCTGGCACGACACCATTGCAGTCTTTGGTGATGGTGACGTGGTGGTAAGGACAGTCGCTGTAACGGCCTGCATGCATGTAGCCCTGCGTGGTGCAGCCGTCTGCTGGCACTAACAGGATGACTCATGTAGGACATCACTGCTCACTGAATGTCCGCAATCGTGGCTGTTGGGTCAGTCAGGTACAGAGATAAGACCCGTCCTTGCTTACATCACATGTGCAGCCGAGCATGAAACTTGAATCATTGGCACGTCTCATGACGTAAACCTACCCACCAAGTGTCATTGCTGACGGTTGATTCCTTCTGGGTGCAGCTATTTTTTTAGTGATGAGTCTACATATGATATATACACGGAACAGGTGCAGCTAGAGGTCTTTCACAGTGATATCTAGACTCGTAGCTCCAGTGCAGAATCCTGTGGGAAAAGGTATGTAGGCGTACATTTGACTTTTGGCTGAACGATGACTTTAAATCATAAAACAATAAACATGTTTGAATAGTTTCGTATTGACTCACTGTGTTGCTGCACGTTCTGTAACGGATGTTCCTTCCCTCACAATTCCTGCAGAACAGAAAAAGAAAGGAGGAAAAAAGACGTCAGCAACCCTTCGAAATATTAGATCGTTGACGCATATTGTATCACAGCTGGTGCGTTCATCTTGTAAACGCTCTGCTGCCAAGAAAAAAAAAAGGTTCAAATGTGATTAGATCACGCTTTTTCACTCGTCCTGCATTCTTCCCCTCCGACTCCGTCTAGAGGGCTGTCAGACATTTTGCTCACCTGCTGCTTTACTCAAATTTGTTTGTTCATTTGCTTGTATTTGCGAGGGGAAACACGTTTTTGCCAATAAACACAGCTCCACGCAGAAACTCGGCAGCGTTTTTTTTCAGCTACATACAACACGCCTTCTTCAAACAGCTGAAAGGTGCGACGGCACACCTGTCCCGCGGCTCAGCCTGCCAAGCTTCCCTTCTAATCTCAGCCGAACAGAGGCACTCAGACGAAGACAACAGAGCTTGCGTAACGCTGTGAAACTGACAGGGTTTCGCCTCAGATGTGCCAAACTAACTCAGACTCTTCTCATCAACTCCCAGCCTGTAGCACTCACAAAAGTCCCCTTGATGTGGAGTCAAGAATGTGAAAAACTCCAACGTGAAGAGAGAGAGGAACAGCAGAGAGAGAAGAAAGAGGGGAGAAAAGTCAAATACACTAGCATGGCTAACAAAGAATGAAAGCTAGCAGCCACATGGTACAGTGATGCTACTTGCATGATGCTAATCGCTGGCTATTAGCTTTCTTTCATCGTTAGCAACAAGTAATAAACAACATACAATACAGCCAAGCCTCAATGTAAAGGAATAGCGGGACGAAATACTTTAATATGGCTAACAGTGACCGGAAGTTAGTAGGTAACTGGCAGCGTGATGTTACTAGCATTATGCTAATTGGTGGCTATTAGCTTTCTTTCATTATTAGCAACAAGTAATAAACAATGTACAATTCAGCCAAGCCTCAGTGTAAAGGAACTGCCTGACCAAATACTGTAATATGGCTAACAGTGTCTGAAAGTTATATGTACCTGGTAGCGTAATGTCACTTGCATAATGCTAATTGGTGGTTTTTAGCTTTCATTCACTGTTAGCAACAAAGATTAAACAATATGGCAATATGGCTAACAGTGACCGACAGTTAGTAGGTAACTGGCAGCGTGCTGTTACTACCATTATGCTAATTGGTGGCTATTTGTTTTCATTCATTATTAGCAACAAGTAATAAACAATGCACAGTACACCCAAGCCTCAGTGTAAAGGAACAGCTTGACCAAATACTTTAATATGGCTAACAGTGACCGAAAGTTAGTAGGTAACTAGTAGCGTGATATTACTAGCATTAGACTAATTGGTGTTTTTTTAGCTTTCATTAGCTGTTAGCAACAAGTAATAAACAATGTACAATATAGCCAAGTCTGAATGTAAAGGCACAGCCTGACCAAATACTGTAATATGGCTAACAGTGTCTGAAAGTTATGTGTACCTGGTAGCGTAATGTTACTTGCATAATGCTAATTGGTGGTTTTTAGCTTTCATTCACTGTTAGCAACAAAGATTAAACAATATGGCAATATGGCTAACAGTGACCGAAAGTTAGTAGGTAACTGGTAGCGTGATGTTACTAGCATAATGCTAATTGGTGGCTATTAGAATTCATTCAATGTTAGGAACAAGTAATAAACAATGTACTATACAGCCAAGCCTCAGTGTAGCTTGACCAAATACTTTAATATGGCTAACAGTGACCGAAAGTTAGCATAATGCTAATTGGTGGCTATTAGCTTTCATTGATTATTAGCAACAAGTAATAAACAATGTACAATACAGCCAAGTCTCAATGTAAAGGAACAGCTTGATCAAATACTTTAATATGGCTAACAGTGACCGAAAGTTAGTAGGTAACTGGTAGCATAATGTTACTGGCATAATGCTAATTGGTGGTTATTAGAATTCATTCAATGTTAGGAACAAGTAATAAACAATGTACTATACAGCCGAGTCTCAGTGTATCTTGACCAAATACTTTAATATGGCTAACAGTGACCGAAAGATACTAGATACTAGAACAGAATTAAAATCATAATCTAACCTATATAACTCAAAATTGATGCTTTACTCATCTAACTGGGTGGAATGGATGACATTCATGAGTCTGATGGGAGCTTACTAATTGACTAGCATTTAGAGGGCTGACCTGCGGTTAGCCGGTAGGCGAGTCACGATGCCACATGACCTTGTTAAACCAATGAAATGCAAAGCATGTCTTTTAACACGGACGTGAGCCAACGGCACATATAATATTGTTGGTGAGTGAACGAACGTTGTAAATAGTTCATCCCGAAAAGAGGACTAACAGGCGTCCGTCCAGGTACTGCGCCGGACGGAGGACTGGGAGTTGAAAAACAGGATGGTCCGGCCTAAAACTGGACATGTGGCCACCCTATTGTGACGCCATTGTGTTTGCTGGGTATTGGCTCTGTTGTTAGCAAATGCTAACACATACTTCTTAGTTTCAATTATAGCATAGCTTGACCAAAGTTCGCAAAACATGGCTAATTATTAGCATGATGTTAGTATGATGTACCTGCATAATGCCAATTAATCACTCAATGGTTTCCTTTGTTGTTAGCAACTACAATGGAACAATATTTTAGCTTCAATTAAAGCAAATGCTTGCCAAATACACATATGTCTAATAATAATAATAATAATAATAATAATAATATGTTACAGCATGCTGTTTTTTTTTTTTTTTTTTTTTATTTGATTCACTGTCAGCAACAAAACTGAAAAATAAACCACATTCCAGCCCTGATTTAAAGCAATACCTTGACCAAATATGCTGCAAGCTTGTTAGCATAATGCTAATCATTTGCTATTGGCTTTCTCTGTTAGCACCAGTGTTTTTTTTTAGCTGTCTTTTTTAAGCTGTTCTGGAGGAAATCACACATTAACAAAATCCCATTCAAATGTCATTTTTTTGCTTATATGCCATCATATCTCATGGTTTCAAAGCTCTATGCTTTTACACCATAGCCTGTACCGAACACCTGACCTCTTTCTGCTTCCATTCCGCAAACCAGGTGGGAGAAAGTGACGTTGCTTCAATGCTATCAATCAGCACGAGCAAACCGCAAAATCAACCGCAGAATAGTTTCCAGATTCTCCTCTAATCAGCAGAACGTAATCAAAACACAACCTGGGCCTCAGACTAGCGAGCTGCTAACCTGCTACCGAGCCCAGGAGTAGCAGAGGCATTATCTGCTGGTCTTATCTGAAGCATATGCTGATGTTATCTGAGCATCAGCATCAGCGCTGTTTTCCACAGGCCATAAAAGCTGAGACATGACTGTACATATCTATATCCTCACGTTTCACGGACCGGATTCAGACCCGTGTTAGTAAAGTCACAGTTAAAGCCAGTAATAACAAGAGCATGTAGTACCTGTACAGTACCATTCACCACTGTGTATTGTACCATCTTGTATATCATTGCTATCCTAAGCAAAACAAGTATCTCCAAAATGGCAACTTTACAAGAGAGGGCAAAAACCTAACCTGGCTTGTTTACAACCAGTTTTGGGCCATTTCTGTTGGTCCATTCATCATGAAAATTTCATACTGTGTAAACAGCAGCTGCTGTGTTCAAATGAGGCATAAAAGTAAAAAATCAACAAAAATTGGGATACACTGGACAGCGATTGGACAGTTTTACTTTGGACGGCGATGATTTATTCATGTGTGCATCTATAAATGTACACTCATCATCAAAAATAAACCTCCACCCAGAAGGAATCAACGAACAGGAATAAAAACTTGGTGGGTTTGGCATCATGAGACACACCACTGATTCAAGTTTCACGCTCAGCCACCCGTGACGTAAGCAACAACGGGCCTAATCGTTGTACCTGACTGACTATATAAGGTCGTCCTGTTGCGCGATTTCCCTTCTGATTTGTGCTGTTGTGTTGGTAGCATCCTTTGCAAGTCAAGTATGTCTCAGAGAAGAGTTCAAAAGCAATTCGAGCAGTTGGAAGAGTCGGAGAGGGGTCACATTGTAGGGCTCCGGGAAGCAGGATGGTCTTACTGACGTAAAGCTCGGCATATCAGTGCTGTGGACAGTACCATAGTACGCTGTTGGCGGCAGTGGATAGAAGAAGGCATGCACCAGCGACACGAAGGATCTGGGAGACCTACATGAACCACAGAGAGAGAGACTCTACAGCCAGGACTGCGGACATTCAGCAAGCAGTGATGCCTTCCATGAGTCACTTTGGACTACATGCACGCAGACCGTTACAACGACTGCCCTTAACACCACGTCAACGTCACCAAAGACTACAATGGTGACGTGCCAGACTGTCATGGAGTGACTCAGAATGGCAGCAGGTCATCTTCAGTGACGAGTCCCAATTTTGTTTGGGTGGAGACGACCAACGAATCCGTGTGTGGAGGCACCGTGGTCAGTAAACGGTTTGTTGTCGAGCGTCACATGTCCAGAAGGCCTGGTGTCACTCCACCTCCACCCCTACCGCACCATCTGCAGGAACTGTGTGAGAATATTCAAGCTGCATGGGATGGATTATCACAGGACACCATTAGGAACCTCTACAACTCCATGCCGAGACGTCTGGCATGTTGGGTTAGCAAACACGGCGGCCCGACGTCATACTGAGAGACACTACTTCTGTATATGTAGTTCAGTAAATATTGATCATATCAGTCTAAATTTATCATCATTTATAATCTTTATCTTCCTTCCCAACAGCACTGCAATCCCACACCTCCTTCTGGGTGCAGCTGTTCTACTGATGATGAGTGTAACTGTGAAATACACTCAGTTGTACATTGCTGTTCGGTGTGAACCAGCGGCGGATGGGTTCCCCTTGTGAGTGTTGGTTCCTCTCGGGGTTTCTTCCGTCCCAGCACTGTTGCCTTTGGTTTCTCATTGGGAGCTTGGGTCTGGATTTTCTGTAAAACTCTTTTGTGATTGCTGTAAAAGGCGGTATATAAATAAACCTTGGCTTGACTTGACCTTGACCAATCGTGGACACGGGGGTCCGAGGTCCCCAGCCTCCCTGAACTCTCTGAACTTTTTGTTCTTAACAGCAATTGGTTCCTATATTCAACAGTGTGGTTCTAAATATGGAAGAGAGTCTCATAGGGACTTCTCGCCGCAGTCGCCCTTGGCCTGCTCACTGGGGGCTTGGACCCGGATTCTCTGTAAAGCTGCTTTGTGATAAAGCCTGTTGTAAAAGCGCTACATCAGTAAACCTTCACTTGACTTGACTTATAGCAGCTCGTTCTTCCTTCTCCATTCGGTTTAATGCACATATACCGGGACAGTTCAGGAGAAATTAAGTGTGGGGGGAAAGCAGCCTGTATTGCTAGTGTCTGTGGTAATCAGGTTGCTCAATAATTAGCCTGGTTAGCCAGCATGCTAAGCAGCCAATTAAGATAGCTATGAGTTCACCAGTTAGGTTTCCATTCAAATTCGTTCATTACGTTTGTTGCACCCCACATGACAATGACCTCAAACACACCCACAAGTGCTCATCAAAATGGATGTTGTTGGTGATCTTAAAGACTCCACAGGCTTACAGCTCCAACTGATGAGAGTCTGAACCAGTACATACCCTGACATACCACATATCCTCTTGATGTACCACAGTATGATATTTCTCCATATCTCCACCTCTAATATATATTTAGTGGTGTAAAAACTTTGATCTCTGTTTCTGCACAGTGTAAAAGCTCTAGTTCTCCTTTCAGTTTAGTGAATATTCATGAGGGACCGACCAATAGAATTGCTCCAAACCTGCTTAGAAATAAACCTTGTTCTATCAGCTCCACTGCAGGTTAAGAAAGCTGGTTCATCCTCCTGTAAAGCTCCATTCTGGAGGTTTTTAAGGTGGACTGTATAATTCCATGAGTGCTGTTTTATAGTTTGGTGTCTTCACTTTTATTCTACAGTGAAGCTTTAAGATAAATATAAGGAGATCCTTCTATGAGTAGGCATCTCTAAAGTTTTGACTGGTAGCGTAGCACATGCTGGTGTGAACATGCAGTCAGAATTAAACAGCTATATTCGTTAATGTGCCTTTAAGACTGTTAATGTCAGTGAGCTCTGATTGGCTGCCTGATTCAAAAAGCACTGAAACACTCCTTATAACTTCAGTGTGAATGGGTGGAGCTAAACAGCTGTAGGTGCATAGGTGGATACGTGTAATTTATTTGGTTCCAGTTACATCAGAGAAACGATAAATTCCAAACAGGCTGTTTTTGCTGCTTAGTTTCCATTTATGGAATTTATAGTGTGTTTACTGAATGGTCTGCTTGGAAAAAACTTTGTTTCTATACAACTTTAAGCTTCTTTATTTAACTAAAAGTGAGGTTAAATAGTTATAACTATTAGAATTATGATATATATATATAGTTGTCAAGCAATTGAGTTGTCAAGCAATGCAATGCGATGCTGTGTCTTTAGACTATAGACATGGCGAGTTGAGTTGGGATTAATGGATTAACGGAACTTCTACTGCATTTAAACCATATATATATATATATAATTTTATATGGTTTAAACACAACCCGCCATGTCTATAGTCTAAAGACACAGCATTTACATTAAAGTCACTATAAAACGGCTGCTGAGTAACACTAGGGCCTGTGTTGGAGGGGCTCGGAGAGGGGGCTGGGAGGAAAAACTGACATTAGACACATCTGTGACTCATAAGAAACCCGAAACCCCCACAGAGAACACATCTCTGCACGCAGGAAGCATTCAATTCAGAAACACTGATTCCGATCTGACGGGCGGGCAGCGAGCACGCTTCTAATGAGACCCAAAACACAGCGTAATTGGATCATTTCTGATTCTGAAGCATATCCGGCCAATTAGCCTCCTTCACTGCAAGTAGCCCGGCGCAAATGATGTGTGTCTCTCATCTGAACTGGGAAAGATGGAGCGCTAACACTTCTGGCACCTAAATACAGTTTCTGGGCCATAAAAATACAGGATAAGCAAAAGCGGTTTTTAAAGCTATTTCATCAGTAAGAGAAGCCTGTACCTTCAGATACACGGCTTTACAGACAGCAGACACGTCAAGCTAATCTTAAAAGGTCCATCATTAGGAAGCTTCAAAAAGAAAAAAAATATAAAGTTTATTTATCATAACATCAGTCATTTACAGCGGTGCGGGAAAGTTTGTGAACCCTTTAGAAGTTTCTATATTTCTGCCTAAATATTACATAAAAGATCATCAGAATTTTACACCTCAAAAGTCCTAAAAGCAGATTAAAAGGAGAAACCAATCAAACAACTGAGACTATTATATTATATTATATTATATTATATTATGGTTATATTATACTACGCTACATTTTTATTATGTTTATTATGCTATGTTGTTATGTTATATGTTACATGCTACATTATGTTATGTCATGTCATGTCATGCTATGCTATGCTATGCTATGCTATGTTATGCTATGCTATGTTACGTTATGCCATGTCATGCTATGTCATGTCATGTCATGCTATGTCATGTCATGTCATGTCATGCCATTTCATGCTATGTCATGTTATGTTGTGTTATGTTATGTCATGTCATGTCATGTCATGCTATGTTATGTTATGCTATGTTATGTTATGTTATGCTATGTTATGTTATGTTATGCTATGTTATGTTATGTTATGCTATGCTATGTTATGTTATGTTATGTTTTGTTATGCTATGTTATGTTATGTTACTCTACCTGGCTGAAGCATGTTGAACTTTGTAAGACCTTTGTATGGCCAATATGTCAAGCTAATTTGTAAAGTTTCATCATTAGGAGATGGAAGCTTCAAAAAAAAAATATTAAGTTTATTTATCATAACATTAGTAATTGACAGCAGTGCTGGAAAGTTTGTGAACCCTTTCTAATATACAGTTTCTATATTTCTGCATAAATATTACATAAAACATAATCAGATTTTCAGTCCTAAAAATAGATAAGGAGAACCCAATTAAACAAATGAGAATATTATATTATATTATATTATATTACACCAATCAGGCATAACATTACCCTGTTACCCTGTTCTACAATGGTCAGGACCCCCACAGGACCACCACAGAGCAGGTATTATGTGGGTGGTGGATCATTCTCAGCACTGAGGTGGTGGTGGTGTGTTAGTGTGTGCTGTGCTGGTGTGAGTGGATCAGACGCAGCAGTAAGATAGTTAAAGAAGAGACGGAGCGGTGTTAGGGAGAACAAAGCAGTGGATTTATTTTATTTCGGTGCCGGTTGGGATATTAGCCGTTCTCCAACCATCTTCTCTGCGGTTTGTCCAGTGTACTGCACAGGAACCTCTTCTCACTGTCAGTTTATACCGTGAGGAGTGCCGTGTCCTGTGGCTTTTCCGCCCCAAGTTGCGTGCTAAACCCTGTAATGACCTTGAACAGAACCCCGTGTGTTACCACTGAGCTAACAGAGCAGTGCATTCACTTTCCTTCACTAGGCTTAATGCTACTGTAATAGGAGCTCTACCTGCTAACCTAAGGAATTCTGTCATTTCTAACAGGAGGGTATATAACAGGATTTTCCCAGCGCTCCCAGCGTTCTGGTTCCATCTGTTCTGTTTACTGCTACTTTACAGGAGCCGCCTCCAGCACTGACCAGACTCTAATTATCCACCCAGAAGCATATAACATCCTGATCTGACCTATAGCCACAACAGGTCAGTGAGGAACAGGACCTAAACTATCACGTGCAAGAAAACCCACTTTGGAATTCCAGAGGATTCAGCGATGCCTGCCGCTCCTCAGGTCTTAATGAGGTTTCTCTATAATACATTGTAAATTATGCACATAATTAATGCATCTCCGTCAGTGGTGGTTTCGGCATCATGAAACGAGCACTTTATCAAAAACGCATAATTAACACAGTCTATTTTCTCCGCCTGGAGGAGAGAGAGCCGGAAAGAGAGAGAGAAGGGAGAGAAAGAAAAGGAAAAAGAGGAAGACTGTGGAATTCTGTCATTTTTTCCCGCTCTGTGTGGAAATGAGCTGGTGTTATTTTCTTCTCCGGAGTCTCTGAGTCTTGGAATATCTCCACTGCCAACTACAACCGAGGATGCTGTGACATCACCCATCGTCGCATGCACTTGATGGCCCCCTTTTATCCTGTTCTTCAATGGTCAGGACCCCCACAGGACCACCACAGAGCAGGTATTATGTGGGTGGTGGATCATTCTCAGCACTGCAGTGACACTGACGTGGTGGTGGTGTGTTAGTGTGTGTGGTGCTGGTGTGAGTGGATCAGACACAGCAGTGCTGCTGGAGTGTTTAAACACTGTGTCCACTCACTGTCCACTCTATTAGACACTCCTACCTTGCTGGACCACCACCCAGATACACCTGTGGTGATCCTGTGGGGGTCCTGACTACTGAAGAGCATACACTCGGGAATCCAGAACTGATCCTCCAACATCAGTGCCTGACCTTATTAATGCTCAATCAAATCCTCACAGTCATGTTCAAAATCAGTACCTGATCTCACTAATTCTCAATCAAATCCTCACAGCAATGTTCAAAATTAGTACCTGACCTCACAAATTCTCAATCAAACCCCCACAGCAATCTTCCAACATCAGTACCTGACCTCACTAATTCTCAATCAAATCCTTACAGCAATTTTCAACATCAGTACCTGACCTCACGAATGGTCAGTCAAATCCTCACAGCAGTGTTCAAACATCAGTACCTAACCTCACTAATGCTCAATCAAATCCTCACAGCAATGTTCCAACATCAGTCCCTGACATCACTCAATCAAATTCTCACAGTAATGTTCTAACATCAGTACCTGACCTCACTAATACTCAATCAAATCATCACAGCAATGTTCCAACAAATCCTCACAGTAATGTTCTAACACCAGTACATGACCTCACAAATACTCAATCAAATCCTCACAGCAATGTTCATCAGTACCTGACCTCACTAATGCTCAATCAAATCCTCACAGCAATGCTCAACATCAGTACCTGACCTCATTAATGCTCAATCAAATCATCACAGCAATGTTCAACATCAGTACTTGACCTCACTAATGCTCAATCAAATCCTCACAGCAATGTTATAGCAGCATCTCTATTAAATATGTATAACAACAAATGTGTGTAGAGATTACCGACCCTCCGTTCAGACACCTGCGCAGAGAGTAGGAGGCTCCACCCCCACAGGTGCGTGAGCAGTCGCTCCAGGTTCCCCAGGCGTCCCAACCAGTGTCCCGCTCTTCATCTGAGCGCGTGGTTCTCGACGACTGCAACAAACACACACATCACAGAGACGTAAATCCCCGAGCTCACAATGACCACAGTTACAGTGCAGCCCATTCGGACAGATGTACAGTTTACCAGCCCCATGAATGTGGCCGGACCACCAGATGTTATTAGGGTGGTGGTCCACGGGCAGTGTAGGTGTGGTGCTGGTACGAGCGCATGAGGCCACTTTATTAGAAACCCTCCACCTTGCTAGTGTACAGTTTGAGGTTGCAGCTCATCTGTTGATGCTCACTAATGCTTAATCAAATACCTGCAGCAATGTTTCTACTTCAGTACCTGACCTCACTTATGCACAATCAAATGCTCACAGCAATGTTCAAAATCAGTACCTGACCTCACTAATGCTTAATCAAATACCTGCAGCAATGTTCCTACATCAGTGCCTGATCTCACTAATGCACAATCAAATGCTCATAGCAATGTTCAACATCAGTACCTGACCTCACTAATGCACAATCAAATGCTCACAGAAATGTTCAACATCAGTACCTGACCTCACTAATAGTCTATCAAATCCTCACAGTGATGTTGAACATCAGTACCTGATCTCACTAATGCTCAATCAAATCCTCACAGCAATGTTCCAACATCAGTACCTGACCTCACTAATGCACAATCAAATGCTCATAGCAATGTTCAACATCAGTACCTGACCTCACTAATGCACAATCAAATGCTCACAGCAATGTTCAACATCAGTACCTGATCTCACTAATGCACAATCAAATCCTCACAGCAATGTTCCAACATCAGTACCTGACCTCACTAATGCTTAATCAAATACCTGCAGCAATGTTCCTACATCAGTATCTAACCTCACTAATGCAAAATAAAAACTCACAGCAATGTTCAACATCAGTACCTGATCTCACTAATGCTCCATCAAATCCTCACAGCAATGTTCCAACATCAGTACCTGACCTCACTAATGCTTAATCAAATACCTGCAGCAATGTTCCTACATCAGTACCTGATCTCACTAATGCACAATCAAATGCTCACAGCAATGTTCAACATCAGTACCTGACCTCACTAATACTCAATCAATTCCTCACAGCAATGTTCAACATCAGTACCTGACCTCACTAATACTCAATCAATTCCTCACAGCAATTGTCCAATGAGCTGTACGGTACAGTGTGAAAGTCAGAGAGCAGTCTTCTTTCATTTCATCTCTAATTTTTCCGTTATTCTCGTTTTTCGGTCCATCCCTCCATTTTTGTCCTGTGTAGTACGTATATGCTGCTGCTCAGGCTGGTATGTTAAGCTTGGCCACTGGACACCGACGCATTCTCAGTCTTTCATCGCTGTCCCTGGACCAAAGCAGCGGATAAGCTCCTACCACACAATCCCACTCCAGATCTCTCCTTTGAAGGACAAGTCGTATCCACGGATGATATTTATGCAGACTGCTTCACTTTCTAACAAGTTCCGAGCCCTTCTTTCTCTCCACGTCAGCGGCTAATCCTCACGCCTGGATGCCCCAAAAACCACAGCCTTGAACATGAGCTGGGCATTCCCTCGGCTTGCTGGCCAACTCCAAATCCCAGCGTCATTATTCCAGACAACTCGTCTGCATTCATTCGCAATCTGCCGGGTCTCGAGGTCCAGACACACAAGCAGACACGATCGCTGCAGATTCCTAGTAGCAATCAAATTTCATATGGGTGATGTTGGTGCCGGGAGCCGGTGAGTCTTATACAGACTTGGAAGCGGGAATGTTATGCTAGTTAGCAGGTTATAGACACTATGAGAAGGAGGATTCATATTTAGGTTCTAAAATCATAATACTGATGATCTCAGACCAGAAGTCCACCAGATAGAATTAGAACCAGATAGAGAATCAGATTCATATTAAGATTAAGAATTGCAATCAGTACCAGGAAACAGAAACAGGAACAAAACCAAACTGGATTCAGGAACCTGAATCAGAAACAGGATCAACATATGAACCAAAATTAGAACCAGATTGAGATTAAGGGTAAGAATCGGAATCAAAATCAGCACCAGAATCTGGACCAGAAACAGAAACAAACCCAGAACCTGAACCAAATCCATGATCAGAATTGGAACCAGAATTTAGAAGAATCAGATTTAGATCAAGGTTAAGAATGAAAATCAATATCAGAACTAGACTCAGAACCAGAATCAAGACTAAAAACAGAAACAAAACCAGAACCTGAACCATAATCAAGACTAAAAACAGAAACAACACCAGAACTTGAACCAGAATCAGGATCACAATGAGCATTAAAATTAGAACCAGATTAAGATTAAGAGAATGAATCTGAATGAAAAACAGAACCAGAATCTAGTCAGAAAACCTGAAAATAAAAACAGAATCAAGACCAGAAAAAACAAAAACCAGAAACTGAACTACAAACAGGATCAAAGTGAGAATCAACCAGATTAAGAGGGAGAATCTGAATCAAAATCAGAACCAGAATCTAGACCCGAAACAGATACAAAACTAGAACCTGAAACGGAATCAGGATAATATCAGAATCAGAACCAGATCAAGAATCAGAATCAGATTAAGATTCAGAATCAAAATCCAGTTCATAATCAAGGCTAGAAACAAAACCAGAACCTGAGCTGGAATAAGGATCAGGATCAGACTGAGAATTTGAACTAGAGATAAAGAATCAGATTCAGATTCAGATTCACACTGAAGATGTGAATAATGCTACTAGTATAAATGATTAAATACATACAATCATATCAAACCGTATGCAGTAATTTACAGGCAGCAGAGTTCGAGTAAAGTACTGTACGGTCAGTTTGTCATACACAGTGTGCTGTAAATGTTTAAATGTCTAAATAATGAAAATATTAATTATTAATTATTAAAGCACAATTATTTTGCTGTAAATAAATGACTCTGGTATGTTACAGTGAGGCAATGTGTCACTCTGAATGGCCAAAGTTTTAAAATATGATCATGTAATATAACAAAACAATATTTAACTGTCACATAAATACTGCAGACTTTTACAACAGTATGTCCTCACAGCTAATGGTAATGCTAATAGGACATCTTTATTAAATATCACTGAATACAGTCTATCATAATCAGTTATTTATGACAGAATGTGACATATTCCATCACGTGTTTTCTATTATTTCTCTAGTCGTCATCCGTCTTTCCGGAGTCTGTTTTGTAGGAAGCAAACTGCAGGTTTTAGTGTGGCTGAGGCTTTAACTCCGAACGCAAAGACGTTCGGTTACATTGACTACACTACACAGCTCGAACACACCTTTCAGCAGACTACTGATGAAGTCTTGGGGTCTGAATCTGAGCATGGCTCCTTCAGGCCCGGAGCACATAAAGTGGCAGGTTTGGTGCTGGAAGCCTTTAATCCGTCCAGGTGATGTTTATAAACCGTAATGCACATCAGAGTGAGTGCAGTCAGAATAAACTCCCCCACTCAGGAGGAGTCTTTGAGGGAGAGCTGTAATCGCACCTTCTCCTTGGCTTCCATAGAAAACAGACCCGTGTCTTTAATGAGAGGAGAAGTCTGCGAGAGGCATCAAAGAGCAAACGGGGGGAGATTTCAAAAGCGCTTGTTGATACTGAAGGACTATTGAAGGGCTTTCAGACCAGGGCGGTTCGCACTCTAAAGTCATCGGGGGAAATTAGCAATTCCCATTTAATCCTGCAAAATTTTATCTGCAGTATGTGGACGTTTGCAAGTGTACGTACGTACGTACGTGTGTGTGTGTGTGTGCTTTTTCATGTGAGCTTCTGTATAACATGTGACGCAGCGCTCTGTGTTCCCAGAGTTTGGAAATCGGAGAGCTCGTTCTACAGCAGCGCTGGTTAAGGAGGCCGTCAGTTACTGCCAATGAAAACAAGCCTGCAACAGAAAGCTCCACAAACCTCTAACCAGCCAGGCCCCGCAGCGGCCAGGGGCTCAACCCGGAGCAGCCCTGACCAACCCAAACTCCAGCCTTGTCCGACACAGCCAAAATCACAAACACGAATCACGAACCTGGAGTACACCGTAACTTTCCGAAAGTGATCAAGCTGTCACATAAAACAATAGCAGACCGTCCTCATGATTAAAACCGGTACCGGGTCAAAGTTAGACTCAGAATCACTTCAAATCACAGTCAAAACCAGAACTTGAAATCAGAATTAGAGCCAGATCACGAGTCAAATTCTGATGCATATTCAGATTATGATTCATATTCNCCGTCCTCATGATTAAAACCAGTACCGGGCCAAAGTTAGACTCAGAACCACTTCAAATCACAGTCAAAACCAGAACTTGAAATCAGAATTAGAGCCAGATCACGAGTCAAATTCAGACGCATATTCAGATTATGATTCATATTCACTTTCAGAATCTGAATCAGAATCAAGACCAGAACTGGAATCAGAATCAGAATTAGAGCCAGACCAAGAATCAAATTCAGATGCATATTCAGATTATGACTCATATTCTCTTTCAGAATCTGAATCAGAATCAAGACCAGAACTGGAATCAGGATCAGAATCAGAATCATAATTAGGACCAGATCAAGAATCAAATTCAGATTCACATTCAGATTCAGATTCTGATCCACAATCAAGACCAGCATCAGAAACAGAAACAAAACCAAAAGCTGAACTGGATTTGAAATTAGAATGAGAATCAGATTTATAATCACAATCAAAACAGATTCATAGTAATAAGCAGAATCTGAATCTGAACCAAAATCAGAATTAGAATAAGAATCATAATGATAATCTGTATTAGAATATGAACACTAATCAGCATTAGAAACCAAATCTGAATCAGAACCAGAATCAGAAGTAGAATGAGATGCAGATTCAGATGCAGAACCAGTAACAGAATTAAAACTGGAATCTGAACCAGAATCAGAATAAGAACCAGAATTGAATATGAATCAGTGAAGAATCAATAATACAACATTAATCGGAATAAGAATTACACATAAAATGAGGAACATGATTACGATCAGAATCAGGACCAGGATCAAGACTAGAATCAGGATTACAAACAGAAACAAAACCAGGATCGGAAATGAACCGGGTTTGAAATAAGAACTGGAGTCAGAATCAGAATAATAATTATTAAAATCAGAATCATAACGATAACCAGAATCAGGATTTGAGCCACACTCAGAATCAGAAACAGGAAAAGAAATTCATGTACAATATTCATAATTAGAATCATATATCACTCTATATATTACATATACTGTATATACACTGAATATTATATTTCTTCATGCTGTTCATGTTGCCGGTTTGGATTATGTTGAGAATATATAGTTTTGTTATATTATAACTAAACTGGCGTAACTGAAGTCACCCCCCTGTCTGCTCTCATACCGTCCCACTGAGGGAGACTGGAGATCAGACGGGACAGCAGCCACTTGTTAGCCACAGTGTTTACGTGCGGTGTATGGTGCTGCACACGCGCCGATTCTCAGTTATTTCAGATGCGGCGTTTTCCAAGCGCGGCTATTCTCTCCCCCTGTGGGCCAGTGCAGCCCAGGTTTTGATCTCATTGTTTACTGACTTCAAAATACACAAATCATTTAAATGTTCTAAATATGGCTCTTAATGTCGTTGTGTGTTTGTTCTGGGGATCAGAGCTCTAAGCCCCCGATTCATAGGGTGTTTGAGAAAACCCAGCGCCGCAGCTTTGTTGTTGTAAAGTCGCTGATTGCAGCTTAGCTAAAGGCATTTCTGAGTCAACATCAATTACCCAACGTACAGCCAAATCTATGAGACTGCACAGAGAGGGGATACAGTCCATAACACCAACGGAGAGACTACCAGTCTAAAGTACAGACTCACTGGGCTGATCGTTATATATACACTGAGCGGCCACTTTATTAAGTCCTTGTATCTACACTCATTGGCCATTTAATCGCCTCCACTGACCATATAGGAGCACTCTGTAGTTATATACAGTACATATGTAGTTATGACACATAAATTGGACATCGTGAGACACAAGAATGGTTCAAGTTTCACGGCCGCACATGTGACGTAAACAAGGACGGGCCTTATCGCTGTACCTGACTGACTATATAAGGTCTTCCTTATGTGCGGGCTTTCCATTCTGATTCGTGCGGTTGTGTTGGCAGCATCCTTTGCAAGCGAAGTACACCTCAGAGAAGGGCTCAAAGGCAATTACAGTTGGAAGAGGGGTTGCGCTGTAGGGCTCCGGGGAGCAGGACCCGGGAAGAAGGAATTCAGGAATGAAACTTGGTGGGTAGGTTTGACACTGTGAGACATGAAAACGATTCAAGTTTCACGCTCGGCCGCACATGTAGCGTAAGCAAGGACAGGCCAAGATTGCAGGCACTCAGCGAGCAGTGATGTCCTCCATGAGTCATCCTGTTAGTGCCAGCACCATTGGTAAACGGCTGTGCCACGCAGGACTACATACACGCAGACCGTTACAATGACTGTCCTTAACACCACGTCAACGTCACCAGTTGTGCCACGCTGTCACAGAGATGACCATCTTCAGCGACGAGTCCCGCTTCTGTCTTGGTGGAGACGACCAACGATTCCGTGTGTGGAGGCACCGTGGTCAGCGCCAAGATGAACGGTTTGTTATGGTGTCACTCCACCCCTACCGCACCATCTGCAGGAACTGTGTGAGTATATTCAAGCTGCATGGGATGGATTATCATAGGACACCATTAGGAACCTCTACAGCTCCATGCCAAGACATCTGGCATGTTGCGTTAGCAAACACGGTGACCCGAGACATGTTTGGCACTTGCAGGAAGTGTTTTTATTAAAAAGATTTTGCTGTTGTAGAGAAGTTGTAGAACGTAACTGTTGCATGGCATTTAAAGAACTTGTCTGAATCCCACAGGGGCTGCCGTACTACCTAGGGATAAGCCACGGAAAGTCCCAGTGGTGGGACCATACTCGAGAACTTTGTGTCTAAGATAAACAGAAATACTGAAGCATCTTCATCAGTCCTGTTGTGAAAGGTGGCTCGCCGTGAAGCTACCTGAGGGTATGCCAAGAATCGCATCAAGGTAAAGATGGGCAACTGTGGAAAACCTTTGTCACTGTATCCAATGCCTGTTTGAAAGTCCATACAGCCCATCCAGTGAGATCTAAAGAATTGTGCTATTTTGAGGGCACCTACTGCTAACACAGCTTGTAAAACCTCTGACCAATAGAATGGGATGCTCTGGAGCAGCTGCACATGCTCAGTGTCAGGCATGGGCTACAGCAGGATAAAGCCCTCCAGCACTGGAGCTGTGGAACCAGTGGAGCAGTGCTCTCTGGAGTGATGGAGCTCCATCCACTACCTCTGGGGTGAGTTGGTGTGGTCCAGAACTGACCAGCCAACATCAGTACCTGAACTCACTAAGACTCAAATCTAGTGTACAGCCTTCCCAGAAGTGTAGAAGCTGCGCCTACAGCAAAGTCTCTATTAACTCCTTCATTTCAGAGGACACACAAGATGTCTACAAGCTTTTAAACATGTAGTGGGCAGCTTTAATATCGTCTTAATATCTTATTATTCTTGAGCATAGTAAATTGGCAAAAACCTTGCAAGCTTGTCTATGAGTATGAGTACATGTCTCCAAACTTCTGACTGGTACTCAAAAAGCCAAACGAATCGAAGACAAGGTGAAATGTTACGTGTGTGTTCTGGAAAACAGCCCTGAACCTACAGCGCAGTCCCACTTCTGAAACCTGTATCAAGAATAAAACACAGTGTGGAGAGCCGCCTGGCACGTTTTCTCGTTCCGAGCACTTTCATTAAGGTGTGGCCCCAGGAGACCAGCCTGCGTAGGCCGAAAATGCCAGACAGACGCTACCACGACTGAAAAAAGCCCACAAACTTTTAAAAAAGTTAAAAAACGCTCAGGAGAGCGCAGTGAGGGTCTAAGAAGATGAAGGCAAAGACAGAGAACATGGACAGACACAGAATCATTCCTGCTCGTCTTCATTATTGCTATTGTTATTTAGTTTAATATTGTTGAAACCAGGAGGATTCTAAAGGACTCCACCCACCCAAGCCACTGTCTGTTCTCACAGCTGCCAAGTGGGAGGAGGTTCCGAAGCATAAAGTCCAGAACCAGCCGCCTCCGAGATTTCTTCCCCCGAGTCATCAGGCTACTGAACAGCCAGTAGTGCTGATGCATCAGTAAATGGACCTGGTTCAACAAATCTCACCAAAATCATCTAAACGATGATCTCCATGGACAATCATCACTCTGCACTTTACAGTTAGCATATTTATACTTGCACATATAGACTGACATACTGTTATCTTCATCCATATTGTATATCTGCAGTGTATGTATATATATATCAATATTCCACGCCCTGTATATATCCTGCATCTCTCATCTACCTCAGCCGTACCATAGTGCTATATGGAAATGTGTACATCTGAATATATCATAG
Organism: Semaprochilodus insignis; assembly: GCA_034552555.1. NCBI lineage: Eukaryota > Metazoa > Chordata > Actinopteri > Characiformes > Prochilodontidae > Semaprochilodus > Semaprochilodus insignis. The sequence goes on from CM067489.1 coordinate 2,645,773, forward strand.
GTTTTTTTCATAACTTTATATTACTGTTATATAAATAAGTACAGGGGTTGGACAATGAAACTGAAACACCCGTCATTTTAGTGTGGGAGGTTTCATGGCTAAATTGGACCAGCCTGGTGGCCAATCTTCATTAATTGCACATTGCACCAGTAAGAGCAGAGTGTGAAGGTTCA
>CM067489.1:2660498-2678262 GCA_034552555.1 Semaprochilodus insignis
CTGCAGGAACTGTGTGAGGATATTCAAGCTGCATGGGATGGATTATCACAGGACACCATTAGGAACCTCTACAGCTCCATGCCGAGACGTCTGGCATGTTGGGTTAGCAAACACGGCGGCCCGACGCCATACTGAGAGACAGACTTCTGTATGTGTAGCTCAATAAATATTGATCATATCAGTCTAAATTGATCATCATTTATTGATCCTGGTGACCTTTATCTTCCTTCCCAATAGCACTGCTATCCCACACCTCCTTCTGGGTGCAGCTGTTCTTTTGATGTTGAGTGTAGTTGTACTACCAGATACTGAATTTTAATATCATTATATAACCATTTTAAACTTTACGTATTAATAAAATGATCACTCTTGTTAAAAAATCTGCTGGTAGCTGAAAGTGAGAACACTCTTGTGTTTTAAGGGCTGGGTAAGATTTAAGGCTCAGTCCTCCCTGCAGCTCTGAACGGTTGGCGTGTTTTGACTGAATGATCAGCTCCTCTCCGACTCGAGGTTAAGTTCTAAGCTAATAACTGCTTATCACAGACACCATCAGCGTGATGAAAGAGTAAAAACAGAGGAAAGGAGCCGCTCTCCTCTCTGCAGCGTGCTCCTCAGATATCCCCTTACAGCCCTGCGCGCGCACACGAGAGGAAAGAAAAGCAATCTTCAATCACACAGCCAACACGCTCAGCCGAAGTAAACGGTTCTGGAAGCTTGTGCCACCCCGGCAGTGCCAGTGCGGGATGGCAGTGATGCAGGAGGCCCGGATGCGCCAGAAGCTCACAGCTTGGGGGATGTTAAACGTGGCCCAGTCACTGTGGAAAGCTCTCAGCAACGTTTTAATTACTCGTCTTGGAGGTTTTATTAGCTTCGCGTATCCAGCTGAAGAATATTGGGGAACGAATCACATTAGCTATGCTTGGATTCCATCAATGCTTCAAAAAGTTGACATACGGTTGCGAGAACAAGTAAGAGAACAACTGAATTCAATCATTTAGGCCCCCCTTTAGCATCATTCCCTCCACCGAACGTTTCCTGTAGCTACAAATAAGCTTTGCACAACATTGAGACAGAATTGCGGACCATTCCTCCTTGCAAATGTGTCCCAGATTATCCAAACGGCTCACTTACTTTTTCTTGTAAGTGAAAGCTTTAGCTACGTCACTCATTCATTCATTCCCTTTGGCCATTCACGATGCGCCACCCGTCTTTACAAGGATTCAACTCGCGCTCATGTTTTGCTGCTTTCGGGTGCCAACGTTTCTACGATCTCCTCCTCCACCCCCCACCCCATCAACAGTTTGGCCCCGGTCCTGTTGTCCAGGGAGTAGGCTCCGCCCCTGCCGTCCATATCCGGCAGGATCTGCGAGGGTCCGAGCGCTTCAAGACCTGGGCCCAGGACGAGGCCTACGCTAAAGACTCCTTAGTTGGTTGAAAATTGTCATCCTTCAAATTGTTCACCTTATAGAAGATTAAATATCATTTTCCATCACTGCTGCTTTTGTGACTTTCTGGCAGAACTGAGATCCTGCTCAATTTAAAATCACAAGGCAAGTAGTTACATTACTTCACCCTTAGTTCACCCTCCTTCGTACTCCGTTTCCCCACCAGCTGGGAGTCTTTCCCAAGTTCCCCTCTTGGGCTCCCAATTATGGCTATGGCATCACTGGAGCTCAAGCTCACAACTTCCTGGTGGGGGTAAACGTTTAGACCATTGCACCACTCTGGAAGTCCTTCAGCTTTCTGTGTCCTTAAATGTTTAATACACTGTAAAACTATTTGTTGTTTTAGTTTTGAGAAGTCACGTAGCTGCATGTGATGTATAATAGTTTGAGAATTTACTCCGACATTAGGTTGTTTGTGAGGTGGAACTTTGGAGATCCTTCAGCTTTCCCTATCTGGAAGCTCTAGAAAAGAGAATATCTGGTGTCTCCAGCTCCAGTTAGTGCTTATAGCTGGATGGTTGGGAGGGTATGGGAGGAACGAGGGATTAATAAATGACACATAGAGGTGTGCAGGTCAGTATGTCTGTGGATTAGAGTTTGGGGATCTGCCCTGAGTGAGCACATACAGTTTGGAGGCTGTAGGTGAAAACAATAGGGTTTGAATGGGGGTGGAAATGAATGGGACTCTATGGGAGGAACAAATGATGGAGGTGGGGGGAGAAGACAAACAGACTAATGCAGGTGGGACTAACTTTGAATTCATGCTCGGTGATGTCAGTAAATGTTTCCCCCTCAGGCAGACAGTGGATGGTTCATGCAGCACACGTACTAGAGAAAGTTTATTTCCCTTCATTACAGCTTATTAGTCTTTCCAACTGTTCCTAACGGAGTTAGGGTGGGAGTAACTGATGCTAACTCTTGTTAGCTAGCTAGCTATTTATTAAATTAGCAATCATTATCGAGCTAGTTATCTTTGCTCTGAGCATCTGACGGTAACTATACTATGCAACAGACAAAGTATTCATTCATCACATTATACAAATCATTCTCTTCTTGTCTTTTTGTTCTACCCCGGGCACCAGAGGGCTTCAGGCTTTCCAACATAATCACATGAAGGTCACATGACCTTGTTCTTTTGACACGGTTGTGAGCCAACGGCACACATAATATCGTTCGCGAGTAGACGTTTTAAATAGTTCATCCCAAAAAGAGGACTAATAGGTGTCCGTCCAGGTATTGCCCCAGACAGAGGACTGGGAGTTGAACAACCGGACCAGGAGTTGTGGCCATCCTACCGCCTGGGCGTCCCTATGGATGGATGGACGGCATCCCTAGCACCTATACCGCCTAAGCCAAGGGCCGGCTCGGCGTGGCCGCACCCGCTAAGGCTCTCACAGCAGCGTAGCTTGTGGTGGATGCCTCATTACTTTTACTTTAACTCAACAAAACGTGTAATCTGACCAAACTACATCAGACCAAACTGCGCCAGACCAAATCAGACCAAGATACAGCCCTACCTCTTGCTATTGCTAGACTTGAACAAGTTTATTTCGAGTCAAACATCCTATCTCATAAAATACCATGACATTTAAAATGACAGGGCAGGAAAATAGCAACCACAAAAAAATCATTATTTGGATCCTCAGTGATGGAGTTTCATAGCTAAAGAGAGAAAGAGAGAGCGAGAAAATGAAAGAGCGCGAGGTCCAAACTACTCTGTCCGGTTCATCGCTTTAGCTGGAGTCCTCATAATTAATTGAAGGCTCCCTCAGCACTGAGTCATGACTCACGAGAGTTTCCTGAAAAGAGTAATAGCACAACTATTCATTTCCCATTATGCACCGCACGTCTGAATGTGAGCGGAACAACTGAGCCAATAACATTCAGCATTTCTAAACTCATCCCCAAGAATCTGTAGCTTTGGGTCGTGACCCCGTACGGAAAACACCTTGCAGTTTGGATGTTTATATTGGCAAGGATGCGCTAACTTGGTCTCCCCTCTAATATAATTCTCATTCATGTACATTAGGCTTGATGGACAGCGTTCCCTCTGAGCTATCCAAAAAGTCACGGCTCTAGCACCGGGCCAAAAGAGGGAACGCATCACCGGTGCACTCAGTGGAAGATGACTCAAAAGTCAGGAAGATGAAATATACCGTATTACATCAACAGATATTTGATTGGAAGGAATTTAGGAATGTAGGACCATCACCGCTGCTTACTCAAGTCAGCACATAGAGTATATAATATATAGTACATGTATATACGCCAATTAGCTGTAACATTAAAACCACTTCCATGTATCTACACTCATTCTTCATTTTATCAGCTCCACTGACCATATAGGACACTCTGTAGTTGTACAGTTCCAGACTGTAGTCCATCTGTTTCTCTGTATACTGTATTACCCTGTTCTTCAATGGTCAGGACCCCCACAGGACCACCACAGAGCAGGTATTATGTGGGTGGTGGATCATTATCACTGCACTGCAGTGACACTGACGTGGTGGTGGTGTGTTAGTGTGAGTTGTGCTGGTGTGAGTGGATCAGACACAGCAGTGCTGCTCGACACCTCAGTGTCACTGTTGGACTGAGAATCGTCCACCAACCCAACTATCCAGCACAACAGCGTCCTGTGGGCAGCGTCCTGTGGGCAGCGTCCTGTGAGGACTGATGAAGGACTAAAGGATGACCAACACTGCACTGTGCAGCAGCAGATGAGCTATCGTCTCTGACTGTACATCTACAAGGTGGACCAGTAAGGTAGGAGTGTCTAATAGAGTGGGCAGTGAGTGGACACAGTGTTTAAACACTCCAGCAGCACTGCTGTGTCTGATCCACTCACACCAGCACCACACACACTAACACACCACCACCACCACGTCAGTGTCACTGCAGTGCTGAGAATGATCCACCACCCACATCATACCTGCTCTGTGGCGGTCCTGTGGGGGTCCTGACCATTGAAGAACAGGGTAATACAGTATACAGAGAAACAGATGGACTACAGTCTGGAACTGTACAACTACAGAGTGCTCCTATATGGTCTGTGGAGCTGATACAATGGACAATATGAGTGTAGATACAGGGAGGTGGTTTTATTGTCAGATCGGTGCATGTATAGTGTGTATAATCTGTTAATCAAGCCTCTCAAATGCTGCCATGCGTCTCCCACACGGACAAAAATACTGAATGCTAAGTGAGATGTCTTGATCGTTTGTGGCGTGAGATACTTATTAAGTGGATTATACATGACTTCTAAGCACAGGTTTGTTTATATTCTGATTTAATTATAATCTTTTGCATGAAAGCACATGCACATCAATGCCAGAGCTAATACAGAAACCGATTATTAGCATCTACAGTCATTAGCATTGATGTGCACGCTCACTATAAACTTTTTGACGTACACTACACTTGCAGGAAGCTCAGGAACTCTGGGATCCAGTATTCCATGTTCCTCAGCAGCTGCCACTTAATACAGGCCACTTTGCCGCTTACTGGAATTTGACTATTAGCGCTGTTCACTTTGTCTATTCAGAGCCATCCAGGCAATCAAATACGGAGTCTATAATATGAGAACTACTTTGGTCAATGCTCCTTTTCATGCTTCAAAACCAAGAGCGGCAAGAGCAAGAAGAGCAACTGCGGCTCCCAGCTGCTATTGTCATTCCATTAGCAGGCTAGCTCTGAACAGACAGAGGCTTGTGCTTAGTGTCAATGTCAATTTTGCTCGAACAAGAGCATGGCGCGGCGCGGCGCTCGCTCCATAAACGTCTGTTTGAAAAAGTCAGCTTTAAATTGTTCCTTCTGCCAGACTCACAAAGTGGTGGCATAATTAGATATGAGCGATGGCCTGAAATCCATTCCGCAGCTTGATTAGAAAGGAAGGAGCCGTTGCTTTGCATGTTATTTTTTTATTTCCCTGAGAAATGTCGGTCCCCTGGAAGGCAAGTAAGGCACTAATTCCACCACATCAACATAAACACGCCGGCCATCATTAATCCTCCAGGCCCGAACCTTTGCTTAGGACTTGGCCCGTGCGCAAGCCTGCTGCGAAAGAGTTTAGCGATGCTAATTCCCCGGCTGCTAATTAATCCCGGCGCAATTCTGGAGCCGTAAAAAAGCTGAGGATGAATGCGAACTGCTGTGAATCATTTGGTGCGAAAATGAACTGTGTTCCCGTTGAACTAACGCTTTGGAAGAGATCTGCCGAGCGCCTCTCTCTCGCGGCACAGAGCGCTAACAACCAGGCCTCCAGGACGGTTATGGGTTGTCAAACATGCTGTCTGTCTATAGCATATGGCTTATATTTGGTCACTGGACATAAATTCAAGGCACTTTATGGACACCGACTGGGAACCTTTCTATTTTGCTGGGCTAATTTTGTATGACATGACTTTGGGCCAGCAGCTATCAACCCAACACAGTATACAGCGAAAGCCTGCCAGTGTTATTGTTGCTTACACTGCACGTCCATGGCTCGGCAAACAAAACCGCCTTTTACGAAAGACTTCCCTCGCTGATGAACTCGGTGTACTTATGCGGGGGTGATTTCCTGTGGACGTATCCCAGTTCATAAGCAAGGCGGAACAGGTCGGATGGAGTGCAAATCGCAGCGATTGGCCAAGCTCCAGACCACATTGTGGAGCGAGGCAATTCAATTAAAACAATGCAGCTCCAGCAGGCCCTCTCCTTTATTGTCTCAGAGTTCTCCGGTGTTAGCTAATGTCCGGGGTATGAACATAATGGAATCAATTAGTACCAGTGAATCGTAGTAGGTTCTCCACTGACAGCGTGGCTTTAGGGCCTCTGGTAGGGTTTAACATTCTCTAGTACGGAGAATAATGGACTGTGTAGTTAGCTTGGTTATCAGCCAGGGCATGCTAATGACCTCATTAGGCAGGTTTGCTGTGAATAATGTGCGATACATGTTGGATCAAATATGCTAACAGACCACAGGCCTCCAAGGCAATGAATCTTAAATTAAGAATTTGTGGCTAGAATATTGGAAACATGTTTATTGCATATGAAAACATCACATATACGCTGTATTTGCAATTAAATTAGTAACGAGCATGCCTCAGTACCAAACACCAGTCCTGCTGAAGAACACAGCACGCAGTTAAGCTGGTATAGTGCTGGCCTGGTGCTTGTTTAACTGGTCACCCAGCTTGGTCATCCCGGTTGAACAGCATACCAGCATCAGAACACAACATATGCTGGTGCCTAGCATATTTCATTAGGTACTGCTATGCTACTGCAGTGATAGCATCCTGGTGTACAGTAAGTACTCTCATCGCTTGGTCGCACGTGACGTGAGCAAAGTCGCTGTACCTGACTGACTCAACAGCCACGATTGCGGACTCTCAGCGAGCAGTGATGCCTCCATCAGTCATCCTGTTAGCGCCAGCACCATTGGCAGACGGCTGCATGACGCAGGACTGCATGCACACAGACCGTTACAACGACTGCCCTTAACACCACGTCAATGTCACCAAAGACTGCAATGGTGTCGTGCCAGACTGTCAAGGAGTGACTCAGAATGGTGGCGGGTCATCTTCAGTGACGAGCCCCGCTTTTGTCTTGGTGGAGGCGACCAATGAATCCGTGTGTGGAGGCACCGTGGTCAGCACCAAGATGGGCGGTTTGTTGTTACCCGTCACACGTCCAGAAGGCCTGGTGTCACTCCACCTCCACCCCTACCGCACCATCTGCAGGAACTGTGTGAGGATATTCAAGCTGCATGGGATGGATTATCACAGGACACCATTAGGAACCTCTACAATTCCATGCTGAGACGTCTGGCATGTTGCGTTAGCCAACATGGCGGCCCGACACCATACTGAGAGACAGACTTCTATGTGTGTATCTCAATAAATATTGATCATATCAGTCTAAATGTATCATCATCTATTGTTTCTGGTAACCTTTATCTTCCTTCCCAATAGCACTGCAAGCCCACACCTCCTTCTGGGTGCAGCTATTCTATTGACAATGAGTGTATTTAACACCATACTTTGTTTAATTCCTCACTTGATAGACTGGAGGTGGGGTGGTGTTTCAAACCTTGAAATGGTCACCAAATATTACTGGACTATATGATATTACAGGAGGGGTAAAGTCTCAGGGGTTGACATCACAGTGTAAGGGACAGTTTAACAGGTGTTCTGGGATTGATTCCAAGTGAATTTGGTTTCCTAGTGAGATCTAAAGGTGTAGTGTTTTGGCTAAGCTAACGATAGCTTTGTTGCTCTGTGGTGATTGTAGCTCTTAGCTGTCTCTGAGATCAGCGCAGTTTAACAACAAAGCTATCTTTAGCCAAATATGCTAAATAAGCTAATAAGCGTAAATGGCAGTGTGGGAACTCACTGATAGGTGACACTGATCTCAGCGACGGCTAAGAGCTACAATCACCACAGAACAACAAAGCTATCAGTAGCTTAGCCAAAACACTACAGTCCCAAACACCACAGCTAAGCTAACGATAGCTCTGTTGTTCTGTGGTGATTGTAGATCTTAGCCATGGCTGGGGTCAGCACCACCTATCAGTGAGCTCCTACACTGCTATTTAGCCATTCAGGTGTGGAACAGAAATGTGACACGTTATAATTTTGAAAGACTGCCATCATATTTCAATGCCGCCTTTAATACCACCTGTAAAGCTGGACTGACCAGCGGCTAGGGGGACTGGGCAATCAGCAATCTGTTGCAATCAGTGGGCAATCAGCAATTACTGTAAATCTGGGAAAAACTCAAATCTACAGACATTTCATTGTGTATTATGCACATTTTTCTGTTTTCATAAATGCTGAAATGGGTAGAAAGCCCGTTGCTCAGCCTGGCCACTATTCCTCTTTTCCATTGACAGCGCAGGAGATATAATATTTCCAATTATCACGTGTCAGTCAGAATTGAAGCGAGTGTTCTGCAGAAGAACGCCTTGGCCGAGAGGGTCTTGTGTTATCCCCTGCTGGGTTTACCCCATGGGCCAAACATATTAGCCTATAACCCTGTGCTTTTCCAGCCCCTCTATGCCAGAAGCAGCCCCTAGCCAAAAACAGCTTAGACGGCACGGCAGCCCTGAGCAGAAACGTGTCCTCAGCTGGGTCCTCGGCCTTGCTGCTATTTACTGAACGTAAACAGAAATTTCTAGTCCATTTCCTGCGCGATGTGAAACCCTGATGCCACTTGGACAAGCTTCACAATAGCACACACAAGCAAAAAGACAAAAACAGGCCCTGCTGCACAGCACTGAGGGGCTTCCTGATTCAGTCTGGAATTACAGAGGGAAAAGTAAATAAGAACAGCAGTCATTTCTGTGAGCACAGTAAGTCATAGAAACCCCATCAACTAATACCAAATACTGAAAAATATTTGGAAATATCACCGGTCAGTTGAACTTGACGAAAGCATCACTGGCCATGAAGACTAACATTAGCCTGGTATCCCAGAATTCACAATTTCTTCGCCAACTTAGGCTGCCTGGCCAGAGAAACAGATTTCAAGTTCAGGTCAATTCTTCACTGCCTCTTAGCTTCGAGCACTAGCAAAGAGCTCTAAAGGTTAGACGAGGACGGGTGTTTACATTATTATAGGTCTATAGGTATTATAGGTATAGAGTTATAGGTCATTGCAGGATAGTGCTTGGTGTGCCTCAGGGGTTAATATTAAGCCCCATGCAATTCTCTCTTTATCTTTTTTTATTTATCTTCTGAATTGGAAGTATCTAAAAAAAACATGCACTGCCGCACCATTTAGCATTTATCTTAATGCTGAAGTTCTCTAAAAACTCTTCCCGTCTCCTCGGAAGTCTCCACCGCACTAATCTCCTGACAGGATATAGTACGCCAAATACCGCTGGAATTTACTGAAAGAACACTGGAGCCCAAAAGATGATAACACGGAGACAGAATGATTCAAGCCCAATTGTTTCACACATCACGGAGAAAGCTCTGGTTACAAATCCTGTTGGTTCGGAGTGGAAAATTACTGGTTGCTAGTGCATCCGCACAGCGCCTGCGGATTGCCTGTTAAAGGTTTGGGGACATCTAGATTAATGCAAAAGAGGGTTTCCTTTGTCGGTTCGCTATATATATATATATATACACACATATATTCCAATGACGTCCATGAAACAGACTCCAGACCAGAGGTTAGGGAACACACGGAATCTGATGAAAGCGGACATATAATGGCTAATAGCGAAGGAAAAAAGGGTCATCCGGGCTTGACGCAGCCTAGATGGGCTTAAACATCTTTTCCACATTAAGCCGCCTCCCGGTCCTGTCATTAGGAGGAACTGATATCATAAATATAGTATGTTAACCTTCTGTCTGAACGCTGGGAGAAGAAAGAGGACACATGCAAGGTCCTGACTGATTTGTGATTAAATCGCTCTTTCTTCATGTTTTACACATTAGAGAGTAATTCATCATTCGCGAGAGACGCTTTACATTTATATCATCTACAGACAAGCACGTCTGCTTTCTGGATCTGAATGGGCTTCACTTGTTGAAAACACCCAACACCTGACAACATGGCTGGTGCTAATGGTCTAGAAGAACCACAGAGGAACAAAAACTGGTAAATGAGCCTGAAATATAACACCTGTACGTGAGATATCAAGCTCCTTAGGCAAACACAGTCTACACAGTGTTCTCCACTACAGTGTAAACTTCAAGAAGGCTTTCAGAGAGAATGACTGAGGCCCATAATGGATTACTCGGTAAATACACTGCTCAGTGCTACAGATGTGCATACTCCAGATTCCACCTTAGGAAAGTCTGTCTCAGACAATACACACCCACCGGCCACTTTATTAGGGACACCTCCTTGTATCCACACACTGACCATATAGGAGAGGAGCACTCTGTAGTTCTACAACTACAGACTGTAGTCCATCTGTTTCTCTGTATACTTTGTTACCCTGTTCTTCAACGGTCAGGACCCCCACAGGACCACCACAGGCCTACTCTGCTGATTTTCAATGTTGATCATTTTATGTTGGGGGGTCTACTAGAACAGATTTGCATGCTTCAGTTTTCCCAAACCACAACATTCACCGTCTGTCTGAAACGCACTAACAGAACTTCTGTGCCTTTAAAGCCCGCCTCCCGATAAGCCTATTGGGCCCTGACTGGTCAGCTTGTGTTTGGCATCCTGCTATGAGTCCCATCCCCTGTGGCTGTTCTTACAATGGCATCGCTTCTGCTGTATCCGTTTGAGTCAGAGTCCGATCCTGAAACTCCGGCAGAACAAGTTGAGCAGGACGTTTCAGAGTGGTCGGTTTTTATCGTTTTAGCTCTCTGTAAGTTGGGTGAGGGTGTGCCAAGCTTGCCACTAGGCAGGCAATAAGGCCTGTATTATGATAGCACTGTCAATACAAGTGAAAAGAGCCACGTCTCATGAGCTGTGAGGTTGTTTGGGCCGAAGCTGGGAGTTGGTTGATGTTGGATGTAGTTGGTAGACCTGATCCACTGTTGCAAGCTAGAATGAAGCAGGACTGAAGCAGTGGCCAATTTATACTGCTTTAGCTCTCTGTGTGTTGTGTGAGGACGTGAGCACACCGCTTCCATATAGACTCTACGAACCAAGTTTTGTGGTTCTAGCTCAAAAATTTGGTCTTGCCAAGCCAACGTATTAACAGGAGACACACCATACATTCATTCATCTTTTGAGCTGCTTATCCATCTGGGTTGCAGGAGCCTATCGTATAGCTCACTGGGTGGAAGGCAGGAAACACCCTGGACAGACTGCCTGTCCATCTCAGGGCATATACGTAGATATCTAGGGGGCAATTTAGCAACTCCCATTCACCTGACCGCATGTATCTGGACTGTGGGAGGAAACGGGAGCGCCTGGAGGAGGAAACCCACATAGGAGAGCAAGCAAAATAAACACAGAAAAGACCCCAGCCAGGAATCAAACCCAGGCCCTGCCCGCTGTGTCACCATGCCTCCCCTAATGTCATCCATTAATGCCCCCATATGTGTGTAATTTAAGGACATTAGTATTACCGCAGCTTCAAATGTCTCAGCCAATCAGGTTTTAAAACCAGAACTACTTTAAACTTCTCTAGACACACTGCAAATCACATTAGCACACGTAAAATCAGAACGTTCACAGCTAAATCTAGCTAAACATAAGCCATATGACTGTGAATAACAGGTACACTGTCTGAGGGAAGCCCCTCTATACACTCAGTCAGTCCAGCTGTTTGGACTGTACGGCATACGAGCAGTGCACCGTAACGTTTTAATCACCTGATCACTCCAATACTAAAAAGCATAAAATCTCTTTGATTCGCATGTCTCAAATTCGCCAGCCGGCCCTCGGAGAAAACCAGAAGGTCCAGCTCATGAGCAAAGAGGAAGTCAGAAGTACACGGAGCCACTGTTCCTCGGCCAAGTGTATGAGTGTACGTGCACTCTATCCCTACCATCTTTCATTTGTCCAAGCCCTCGGCTTAACAGTTCACTAATACAGATGTGCAAAGGTTTCCTCGTAAATCTCCCCAAACCACCGAATAAAACACAACCGGAAACTTCAGCAGAACTCACTGCAGCAGTATCGGCTTGCGCGGTAGACTCTAAACCCGATCGCCTGTCAGGCCTGTGAAACAGAGAAGCGAGCGCTGCCTTTCGAAAAAGCTTTTTAAGGACATTATGCTTGACAACGTCTTCTCTGTTATGACAGCATAAAAGAGAAAACCCTTAAAGCTGTATTCCCGTAAAGCATTCCCCTTATCCCAAATCCCAGCTAGGACATGTGCGATGTATGAAGCTTGTTGCATTAGTGGGGTGACTTCTGAAATGAAAATCTGGGACATTACAAAATTCACTTGTCACCTTTTTAGAAGTACAGTCGCTATAGAAACAGGGTCTCAAAACTTAGGCAGGCAAACATTTACCACAAAAAAAGATTATGAGCCCATAATTCATATTCATATTAAATATTTGGGCAGTAAAAAAAGACCTGTGGCTAAGGAAGAAAGGCCCGTGGCTATGGCCCAAAACTGGACGCTAAACGCACCCCGGGACTAGCTCCAGTTCTGGAGAGGCAGTGACGCTACCATATGTCACTGAAAAAGTGATGCAGTTTAAAAATGATGGACTATTTGTAGATGGCATATCTGCGATACAGTCTACATTCAAGCAAATTTGCTCTGGCCCGAATCTGGCCCACAGTCTCCATTTTTAGCTGGCTCACTTGCTGCAAGGATTGACGGCACTTGGGTGGACCTCTCCCGCTTGCAAGATGAGGGCCACAGTCTTTATATACAGTATGTGGGACACTTTTGGCTCACATGCAGTTTAGCCACTAGGCAGCGCTGCCTTGTCTGTGCCAGAGGTGGACCAGCTCTGTTTTGGGACAGGTGGACCAAATATGTGGACCACCCTTGGCTCACATGCCGACAGTGGGCCAGCAGTGCCATATCTTTGACCCATATCCGCATGCTATCTGGGATGTCTTTACAAATCAGTCACCTACGATCATCTGATGGCAAGATTCAAGCCCCGTAACCCACCCCTGCTTTTAACCTGTGTCTTGAACAGGGGTTTGTGGTGATGTTGTGGACTCGCTTGGCACTTGCTCCATTTCTGGTGGAGTTTTACACAGTAGTATTCTCAAAAACTAGGCAGCAAGTGGAGGAAGTGGTTAGTCTCCCTTTCTGGTGACCCGTCTCTGGAAAACAGATGTGTGGTCACCCAATTCCTTGGATTTGCACTGGTGCTACAAGGCTAGCATAGCTAAAAAGTCATGGAGAATAATAGCTAGTTAGCATGGTGCAAACTGCATACCTATATCAAACGCCTCAAATCTTAATATTACTGCATTAATCCCAGATCAAGCACAAACCCATAGGAGGTGACTTGAAATCTACACAGAGAAAAGCGTTGATATGAAGTCTTTAAGAGAAAAAGACACAAGCTAAGCATCTGTCTTCACTTGGCTAACGCTACAAGCCTAAACTCTTAATAAGTGAATAATTCTAACCGTCTTATCCCATGACGTTTTCCTTTGTTTTCAATAGGGCCACGTTGGAAAATCCCAGAATCACTTTTTGCTGTCCACTGTAGCTGTGAGATAAACCGGAAGTTTTGTTTTTTGGGCAGTCATGAATGTCACTAGCCTTATTGCGATCTAGGGTCAAACTGCTATGAGGCACAAAACAATGGGATGTATAATCCTAACCTGTGAACACACCATAAAACACAGGCTCTGCTTTGTGCTCTGGTGGAGGATAGAGTTCACACATCTCTTGGTTGATACAGTATAACATTAGAGAGGCAATGCGGAGAAGACGGTCTGACAAGACTTGCCAGTGGAGCCTGGCTGGCGAGCAAAATAGATGGCTGACAAAAACGCCTGGATGGTGGCCTGGCACAAGAACCAGCCGAAGGAGCAGCATGGTGGCGTGAACTGTGGCCCTCCAGAAACACCATAGTTGGCTGAGGCCGACAGCTGGGGCTCCGGTGTACATGTGCACATACAGCGCTGATGGAGGAAGATGATGGTGGATGAGGGAGCGTTGCTGCTGTTGCTGCCGGCCCCAGTGGCAGAAAGGTTGGTGCAGTGAGGAGTGTCCTTGCTCTGGCATCCCAAGGAGGGTGCAGCGCTCAGTCTGTCTGCCTGGTGTCCCAAGGAGGGCGCAGTGCTCAGTCTGTCTGCCTGGTGTCCCAAGGAGGGCGCAGTGCTCAGTCTGTCTGGTGTCCCAAGGAGGGCGCAGTGCTCAGTCTGTCTGCCTGGTGTCCAAAGGAGGGCGCAGTGCTCAGTCTCTCTGCCCCGGCATTCCTGGAGGTCTGGAGGACTGGAGGTGTGTGTGGTTAAGGAGCTTTCATTTACCAGTGAGGTGCTTGCAGACAGACCACAGGAAAAGGGACGGGGAGGACTTTGCTTGGACTTTCTGAGGTCACTGGGACAACTGACCAATGAAAAGGAGTCTAGTGTCCCACTACTGGCCTGTTTCACACCTGCGCTACAATGAATGAAGATTAATTGAGCATGCACAATTCGCCAATCTGTCCCTGTCCTTAAAGAGCCCTGTTAAAACACCAGACCCGGTTTTGCTTTCTGCCTGGTCTCGGACTGAATAAACACTAGTATGCATAATCCACTGGCAATCCTCTTTTATTCTAACAGCCTACTTAGGATCAAGAAAACCAGCCTGCAAAGTTGAAACCAAGTGGAACTGTTGCACCCCCCTTTCTTTTCATCCAGCCACCATCAGGCTTCTTTTCGATGGCCACCGGTCAAGTTCATCAAGTGCATGAAAGCCTGGCCTGCTGTCATTAAAGCCATAACATCATGGTTAGGAACAAAGCCCAGTGAAACTGGACCTCGGTCTGTTTGAGGGGACTGAAGGAACCTGCTGTGCTGGCAGCACACCCCAAAGACACACATTCACACACTTTAATGCCTGCGTCTGTAGCAGTCCTCCACGTTACATCATCAGGCTTACTGCACAACGCCAGCTATACCAGAAACCGCTCTCTGTAATGTGAATTAGGTTTCTGACAACAGTAACAAACAGTCGCGAATGTCCATAGCAACATACGGATCTGTTCTTTTCCAAGAAAACGCACCCTGGGAGCGCTGAGTTTCCAAGAGCTTATTAATACAAATAAGTATATTTTCTTTGTTGCGTTGCAGTTATTTACTATATGAATACCTGAGCAGGTTTATTTAGAGGAGAACAAGGCTGCAAATACAAACAGGCCTAGCAGTGACAGTGTTTTGGCTAAAGCCAAAGACCACGCCCATTTTTATAGGCCACCATTTGAATATTCACTTTGAAATGCACCAAATACCATGTAATACCTCCACAAGCACCAATAACAGCTGTGATTGGATTTGCCATGGACTGGACAAGTTTCTGGATGTAGGCCACATCAATGTTCAGATACTCTTATATCAAAGAATTGGTCAGTTGGTCCAGATTTGGTGGATGCCTTCCCTGGCACAATTCCGAGGAGAATTCCCTGTAGACTGGGATTTTAGCCACTGCTGGTAGAACCGTATGACCGTACGCTTCCATACACCTGCAGATTCAGCTACTTCCTTCACACTATGGTCTTTGGCACACCCAAATGCAGTCACTCCTTTTAGCCAATCATTAACATCTGGTTTGGAGCCATTTTCCACACATGGAACGAGATATTCCCTGCACTGTAGCGCCTCTTCCCAATCTATGAATCCGTCACTCACACCCCACAGGTGTTTATAGCCCCATCATCCTCGTGCAGCAGCGACATCTGCAGGAGCCTGAAGGTACTACCACCTTAAACACGCAAGGTGAGTTTTGGTGTTAAACAAAAGTGTAAATTATTTAAAACGCCCAACAGAAAACCGTCCAATCAGGAGTTTTCTTTGTGGTTTGTAGGTAGATGCAGCCAAGCGAGAGCTCCCATTGGTTGGGCTTTGGAGTTGGGCTGAAACATCTCAGATTAACCATTAATGTAATTAGAAACTGACTTCACAATTTTGGGAGAAAGAAAATACTGTACAACACTCCTTCTGGTTTGACCAGTCTGACCAGTCTGACCAGGTTCCGGTTAGTTGCTAGGAATGAAGGCTCTTTACCGAGGGAGTGAATGTAATAGTGATAGATACAAGCTTACAATTATATGTAATATCTGGTATAACCAGGAAACAACTGTGAAATGTCAGTTTACGTTAAATTGCCTGTGTTTAATATATAGACTGGCCAGGAGCTATACATGTAAATAGCTCAGAGTTTATTATTGGAATCTCACTAAGGCGCTAACAGGAATTAGCATTATTATAGAGGTGTTTTCACTTGTTTTGGCAAAGTTTTAACATTTATAGCTCATACTCAAGGTCTAGATGTAATTTTCATGGTTCCAAGCTAGAGAAGAGAAGAGAACAGAACAGAACAGAACAGAACAGAACAGAACAGAACAGAGCAGAACAGAAGAGAAGACAAAGAAAAGAAAAAAAGGAGAAAAAGGAGAGAAAAGAAAAGAAAAGGATAGAACAACAGAAAAAGAGACATGAAGAACAAGAACAGAGGGGAGGATAAGAGAAGAAAGGATAGAAAGGGATAGAACAAGAGAAGAAGAGAGGAGAAGTGAAAAGGACAGAACAGGAGAAGAAAAGAGAAGGAAAGAGAAGAGAAGAGAAGAGAAGAGAAGAGAAGAGAAGAGAAGAGAAGAGAATGAAAAGGGAATGAAAAGAAAAGAGTACAGAACAGAAGAGAATGAAAAGGGAATGAAAAGAAAAGAGAAGAGTACAGAAGAAAAGAGAAGAGAAGAGAAGAGAATGAAAAGGGAATGAAAAGAAACGAAAAGAGAAGAGTACAGTACAGAAGAGAACAGAACAGAAGACAATGAAAAGAAAAAAAGGAGAGAAGAGAAAAGAAAAGGACAGAACAAGAGAAAAAGAAAAGAGAAGAGGATATGAGAGGAGGTGAAGAGAAGAAAGAAGAGAAAGGGATAGAACAAGAGAAGAAGACAAGAGAAAAGGATAGAATAGGAGAAGAGAAGAAAGAAAAGAAAAGGATAGAACAAGAGAAGAAGAGGAAAGAAGGGAAAAGGATAGAAAAGGAGAAGAGAAGAGGAGAAGAGGAGAAGAGAAGAGAAAGCGATAGAAGAGGAGAAGAGGAGAAGAGAAAACGACAGAAGAAGAGAAGAGAAGGAAAGAAAAGAGAATGAAAAGTGAAGAGAAGGTGGTTGTAGATCCTTCAGTGACTGTGAAAACGAGCTGTAGTCTGACCAGGTTCCGGTTAGTTGTTAGGAATGAAGGCTCTATGTCGGGTTGCTTTACTGTAGGAGTCACCGTAGAACTGATCCACACAAGCTCATATATACTTAATACCTGGTACCTTTAAATAACTGTCTGTTTAAGCTGGAGATGCATGTGTTTAATCTAGAACAGGACATATACATGTATACATTAGCTTCAGCTCAGACTGGAATCTCACTGAGGCGCTAACAGGAATTAGCATTATTCTAGGTGTTTTTCCCTTGTTTTGGCCAAGTTTTGACTTTTATGGCTCAAACTCAAGGCCTAGTTGTAATTGTCATGGTTCTAGGCTGAAGATACGTCTTTCTTTTGGCAGTTCCGAAGGAAAAATAGAACAGTTCCACCTTTCACTTAAGTGCAGGAACACTTTTGACCAACAGAACTGGGTCTTTGATCGGCCCACGTGTGTGTGCTGTACAGCGCAGGCTTAGCAGATCATTCGCTAGAGTTTCAGACGCCGTGCTAAAGCCAAGTCTCGCGTAAGCCGCTGCTGGAACACGGCTCTCGCGCCATCGCCCGCTTATCTAAACACACGCTGCTGGCTCGGGATG
>CM067489.1:2678762-2702721 GCA_034552555.1 Semaprochilodus insignis
CCATGCTCGCTGTGCATTTCACCCCAGCCACCGCTCGCCAGTCTTTCTGTAGGTCACTTGAGGTCATCTTACGGTGGTTAAGGGACATTGGAATGAGGTGGCGCTCATCACGGTCAGTAGAGAGCGGTTTTAGCTGTGTTGTCCTGTGTGTTTGCTGCTTGGCCTTGTTCTTATGAACCAGACGCTCACTGTATCTGCCAGTAAAGCTAGAACCCAACCTTCTGTTCCTCACTAACAACCTGCTGTACATGTGGAGATGCTGATTTAAGAAGAAACTGGAGCGGGCTCTTATTTATTTCCAGAGCTGTATGTCAAAACAGCATTACCTGCTGCTATATGGGTGGTGTGTTCTCATGGCACATGTTTGGTCAACTGGTCTGCCCAATTGCAGTGCTATTGGGAAGGAAGATAAAGGTTACCAGGAACAATAAATGATGATCAATTTAGACTGATATGATCAATATTTATTGAGCTACACATACAGAAGTAGTGTCTCTCAGTATGGCGTCGGACTGCCGTGCATCATGCCAGACGTCTCGGCATGGAGTTGTAGAGGTTCCTAATGGTGTCCTGTGATAATCAAAAAAAAAAAAAAAAAAAAAAAAAAAACAGTTCCTGCAGATGGTGCGGTAGGGGTGGAGGTGGAGTGACACCAGCCCTTCTGGAGGTGTCACCCATGACAACGAACTGTTCATCCTGGCGCTGACCACAGTGCCTCCACACACGGATTCGTTGGTCGTCTCCACCAAGACAAAGGTGGGACTCGCCACTGAAGATGACCCGCTGCCATTCTGAGTCAATCCATCACAGTCTGGCACGACACCATTGCAGTCTTTAGCGATGTTGACATGGTGTTAAGGACAATGGTGCTGCACTAACAGGATGACTCATGGACGCATCACTGCTCACTGAATGTCTGCAGTCGTGGATGTTGGGTCAGTCAGGTACAGCGATAAGGCCCGTCCTTGCTTACGTCACATGCACGGCCAAGCTTGAAACTTATATCATCGCATGTCTTACAATGTCAGACCTACCCACCAAGTCTCATTCCTGTCGGTTGATTCCTTCTGGGTGCAGCTATTTGTGCAGCTGTTCTTTTGTTGGCCAAAACAACACATGGATATCTCCCCATGGGTAGAATATGCCTCTGCTGAGTTACGTAATGAATTACTTGTTACCTATATTGAAAGGTTTGAGTCTGCGGTTCTGATGTTTACTTTGATGTCCGTACATGAAAAAACCAACATAAGGTGCACAAACAAACCACAGGTTTAGAATCTGGGCTTTCCACACCACAATTAAGCCTGCAGTGAGGGACCGTCGGATGTGTTCTTAGGCACTAGCTGCTAGTCTTCAGAACCCACGGTTCCACCACGATGCAATGAAGTGCTTACAGCCAGACGGGCTGCTTCTTTGGATCCTCGTTTACAAATGCGTTTCATGAGTGAACGGGGAGAGCAAAGCCTTTTCCCATCCCCCGAGAGATTCCTCCATCGTTTGTGAACCTCTTTAACTTTCCGAAATAGTTTTAGTAGCTGTGTGGCCAGAATCCCCTCCGTACCGCAAATTAACACAAGAGAGCGGATTGTGCAGGAAAAAATGGCCGCCAGGATTGAGGATTTGGTGCATGTGTTGCTGCTAAGCTTTGCGAGTAAAGCCTTTTGGGTATGGGGGAATTTCCTCTGTGGCCGAGCAGGGCTCATTTCTAAAGCCCCGGGTTCTTCTACGGATTGCGTCTGATTGAACTTTGAATCTGCTCTTTGGTGACCCAATGAGTAAAAACATCCTTTTGCCCTGAAATAAGTTCTTGATTCAGATAAATACATCATATCCACTGGAATAAAATGGGAGGCCTCAGCACAGTCCCCGCCCGAACGTAGGTAAAAAGACAAGATTGTGGACACGTGTTGGGGTATGTTTTATTCATGTGGAAATTTGACTCAAATCACTTTCTTTCCGTTGCATGTAAGCACTAAATGCCTGGATTGGTTTAACGCATTGCGTGTTACTTTAGCCTGCATTCCTGTTGTAGATTCGAGGTTGCTACGCGGTTGTTTTATGGGGCGAGTTGCTAAATCACTCTCTGAGCCGTATTTCGGGGTTCCCCGATGAAGTTTGGAGCAATAGCTTTGTGATTTAAGGCACTGTAAGACTGGATCAGAGTCAGCCAAGTGAGGTAGAATAATCCTCTGTCCTTGCCTGTCCCAAACCCAGAGTAGAGAACTTTCCCTGTCTTTCTTTTTTTTCCCTTCCTTCCTTTCTTCTAGGAAAACCATTTTAGTGTGAAGAAAGTGCATAAATACTTGGCGGAGTATAGTATCAAAGCAAGCTCGTCACAGTCCAAGAGAAATTCCTCAGTATAACGTTTCACGTCATTCTGTCCGGTCTTATTTACGGCATTTCTTCTGTTCTCTCGTAGGCAGCCACAAATAATATCATCTCTCAGGAGTGCTTCGTTAAAAGTGAGAATTATTAAAGTAATGCGAATCGTTGGAATTGTATTTTTCCGATGCCTCGGATACACAGCACAACTTGCAGAGTTCTGACATATGAAATTCTACAGATTTCTTTTGCCCGACTTAAATATTGGGGATGGGTTCAGAGTGCCAGCCCAAATCCGATTTCCGAGTTTGCCCAGCGGAAAACCACATGGAATCCGATTTTTGCAAATCACATCCGGACCACATTTGAAGGTGGTTTGAAATGCTCAGCAGACAGAAAATGAGTTCCCAGTAAACAAACCTAGTAGCATGTAACACCTCCACGAGCACCAATAACAGCTGTGGTTGGATTTGGCATGTACTGGACAAGTTTCTGGATGTAGGCCACATCAATGTTCAGACACTCTTACATCAAAAAATTTTGGCCAGATTTGCTGGATGCCTTCCCTGGCACAATTCCGAGGAGAATTCCCTGTAGACTGGGATTTTAGCCACTGCTGGTAGACCCGTATTACCGTACGGTTCCATACACCTGCAGGTTCAGCTACTTCCTTCACACTATGGTCTTTGGCACACCCAAATGTAGTCACTCCTTTTAGCCAATCATTAACATCTGCTTTGGAGCCATTTTCCACACATGGAACGAGACATTCCCTGCACTGTAGCACCTCTTCCCAGTCTATGGATCCCGTCACTCACACCCCGCAGGTATTTATAGCCCCATCATCCTCGTGCAGGGCCACCTGCAGGAGCCTGAAGTTACTACCACCTTAAACAAGCACGGTGACTTTTTGGTCCGGTGAGCTTATTACGGAAGGATGTTGATAATCAGCTGCTCAGTTAACTCAGGAGTGGCTCGTAGACCTTGATATTGTTGACGCAGGCCTAATTGTTTGTTCTTCTCTTTTTCAGGGGGGGCTGAGCGAGTCCCAGAGTGCTTATTTCCTGCCTGAATTCGCACTCTCTCCACAAGGAAGCTTTTTAGAGGACACCACGGGGGAGCAGTACCTCACTTACCGCTATGACGATCAGGTTAGAATCGCACATCTGTCTTCACGCGTATTTCCTCTCTTGCCGCTGACATCTGCTTAGCATTAATTAAACACACCTGTGCTTTTACAAGGTTCCTGTTTACAAGTTGCCACCTTGAACCAATTAATATATATCACACAATATTCCAATCAGTTTTACACAGAACACATTAGAGCTGAGTATTCAGGTATTTGGAAAGTCGTTTGTTGGGTAAGTATTTGTTTTTAAATTTGGGATTTGGATATTCCCTTTTCCACCTTTTCCAAAAATACAAAAATACCCTCCACCGCGCTCACTTACAGTGTCATGCTTCAGTTCAGGTTGGTGGCAGTAAGAGACAGACAAAGGCTGTATTTGAAATGCTACACTACTATACTGCACCCTGCATACTACAGTAGTATGTACCGCACACTGTATACACCCCCTGTGTGTAGTATACAGTACAGTAACAAGTTCTGACCTACAGTGTAGTATACTAATACAGTCACATGACCAGTTACCTCACATTTACCTCAGAGCTGTTATTACTGTATCCACTGTTTAGAGCTAGCTGCTGCTAACGCTGCTCAGTTCACCTGAAATACGTTTAGCCTAGCTGTTAGCTACCCTCGGCTATTTCACTCTCAAACTGATCCTCTAAAGCGAGTTCATCTTTTATTAATATTCAGACCTGTATATTTAAACTTTCTGAGGCTCATTCTGATGTAAACATCCCCCACTACAGTCACTACACCCACATTTATACCCAGTGTTACCCACCGCTGTTTTCTTTGGCTGAAGCAGGCTGAGAGCTGGTGAGGCCGCGGTGCATGTTGGGATGCAGTACACCACGAAAATAAGTGGTATGCAGTATGCCATACTGCAAAATAACAATCACAGAACCTGTAAACCTTTCACAGTCATTCTTTGTTTATTTAGCACCACTGTGGTTTAAAAGGGCTCAATTCTTTCACTCCAGTCAGCTTGTTAACACATCCAGGTCCAAACCTCTACGGATCTGTGGGCTCTGTGCCGGTGGGCTCTAATGTTAGCTAGCTATAGCTAGGGAACCTAGCTAATGTTAGCTCACACTGGCAAACTCCAAGCTGGAGGCCCTTGACTAGACTGTGGGTTTTACAGGGTGTTTCTTGCTATGAACCCACATCTTCACGTTCTGGTTGTTAGCTGTTTTATGTGCCGCCCAGCTAAAGTGAATATAGCTATAGCTCTGGCTTAGCTAGATAGCTAGATATCTTTATCAACCCTTTTCTGACTGACAAGCCTGACAACTGAATGTCACGCTTCCGGGTTTCCCCATTCCTCTCGCCCCTCCGAACTCCACTTCCCAGAGGGCTACGCTCGATGACGTCACATCCACGTGCTCTCGAGCAGACGCGCCCATTCGTTCGCGGTCACCTGAGTTTTAGTCAGCTGTCATTACTGTTTGTATTTAATCCCCGCGTTTTCACATGCTCTTCGCGAAGCTTTGCCAACATTGTTAGCAATTTTGAGCGATCTTTCTGGTTTATGTATCTTTCTGGTTTTGACCTCCTTTCTGTTTGCAACTACCCTTTTGGCTTTATCCTCCTATTGTCTGGTTGTTCATTCTCTGGTTTTCGATCTCTGCTCTGGCCTTTCTCTCTCCCTTTTGCCTTACCCTCCTAACTTGGTTGCCTCTGCTGACTGCCTCTTTCCGGTTTCGACCTTTACCTGTCCCTGACTACGTTTCTAGCCCTACCGCTTTGCTGATTCTGCATTGCTGCTTAGTTTGTTCACTTCCTTGTATAATAAATAATCTGCCTTGGCGTTTAACTCTGCGAGTGTCGACCCGGAGTCTTTTGTTCTGACACTGAAACACAAAGACGTGGCTTCATAGCAGGAAACACACTAAAAACCCCTCAGACTACACTGCGTATCTGCAAAGGGCCAGCTAATGTTAGCTAGATCAGCTAGCTAGCTAACATTAGAGCCCAGGTGGACCAAACCTAGCTTTTCTTCATTGGTGTAAGAATTGTATCTCGCTTTATCAACTGCAGACATCCTCTCTTCTTTTTCTCAACACAAGATAAGCGTTAGAATGATAACTGAGTAGTTTTTCTTTATTCAAGAAACAAGAGCCTCAGTCAGTGCGGTAGAGGCTATAACCTGGACACGAAAGTCGATACATCACAGCTTAATAAGCAGATTTGTATGAAATAACACCCCTCACCCCCAAAACGAAGCTTTGAATATTCGCTTCTGATCTGTGACGGTTCTTTGCGGCCCAAAATGGTATTCGGACCAGCCCTAGAACACACAGTATAGTAAGTTCAAAAATGGGGCTATTTCTGTCACTTGAACTGCTCTTAACCTTTCTTGATGCTGTTTGTGCATTTACGGTAGCATGTAAAGAGCTTAAGCTATTTACTTTGTGACACAATCTGCCATTTTATACATGAATTTGCATATATCCCCCTACAGCAGTTAGGCCCCGCCCTTTTACACTGAAGTTATAAGGAGTGTTTCAACAGAGTTCAGGGCAGCCAACCAGGACAGAGCTCATTTACATGCACAGTAGCAAAAACAACCTTTTAGGGGGAAAAATGTAAGCCATGTAAACATGAATTATGGCTGTTTTTTGGCACATCAAATCACGAAAACATTGGAAAATAATAAAATACAAGAATAATGCAGGCCCTTTGGAAGAGTGTTTGAGTCCTTTGGCATGAATTGCGGTGGCCCGGCAACGTAACAAGAACCTGATATAATCCCGTCACAAAGAAATTACTTTCTAAAAGTGAACAAAAACATTACATTTCTGTTTTTTTTTTTTTAAAGCTTAAATGTTTTATAACAACAACAACAACAACAGCAGCAGCAGCAGCACCAGCAACAGCAGCAATGCCTNAAAGTGAACAAAAACATTACATTTCTGTTTTTTTTTTTTTAAAGCTTAAATGTTTTATAACAACAACAACAACAACAGCAGCAGCAGCAGCACCAGCAACAGCAGCAATGCCTCCCCAGTGCCAGTAAATGAAAAGCCCATTGAAGCATGCTCAGTTAAATCTAGACTAGCGCCTGTCTGTGAATTTCAGATATGCAGCAACGGGAATATTGAATGAAGTGGAGTGATAAAAGGTTGGATTCAAAATGTCTGTGCTAGATTTTATCAGCACAATGGGCTGAATGTTCTCACATAAAACTCTGGGTATTGCGCCACAAACGCGATTGGGCAATGAATGGCTTATTTGGAACTGAACTAGAAAGTACTATACGCCCACCGGCCACTTCATTAGGTACACAACTTCTTGTATCTACGCTCATTGTGCAGTCTAGCAGCTCCACTGACCATATAGGACACTCTGTAGATCTACAGTTACAGACTGTAGTCCATCTGTTTCTCTGTATACTGTATTGCCCTGTTCTCCAATGGTCAGGACCCCCACAGGACCACCACAGAGCAGGTATTATGTGGGTGGTGGATCATTCTCAGCACTGCAGTGACACTGACGTGGTGGTGGTGTATTAGTGTGTATTGTGCTGGTGTGAGTGGATCAGACACAGCAGTGCTGCTGGAGTGTGGTCAGAAAGGAATCTTGAATGAGCGTGACTGGAGATCACTTGAACACTTGGTGATATGGAATGGGTCACAGGATTTGGATTAAACAGCTGTGTGGCCATAATAATTACTTGTTAGCGAGACTAATTGGACAAAAGGTTTCAGTTTGGTAGGAAAAAGATGAAGTCTGAAGAGAAGTGCATTAAGCGATGCACCCATTATCCATGGCACGCATTGTTCAAGCCTCTGGAGGCAGTGTTATGATCTGGGGGTGCTTCAGTTCAGATGTAGGCCACATCAATGTTCAGACACTCTTCCATCAAAGAATTGGTCAGTTGGGCCAGATTTGGTGGATGCCTTCCCTGGCACAATTCCGAGGAGAATTCCCTGTAGACTGAGATTTTAGCCACTGCTGGTAGACCTGTATGACCGTACGCTTCCATACACCTGCAGATTCAGCTACTTCCTTCACACTATGGTCTTTGGCACGCCCAAATGCAGTCACTCCTTTTAGCCAATCATCAACATCTGCTCTGGAGCCATTTTCCACACATGGAACGAGACATTCACTGCACTGTACCACCTCTTCTCCATCTATGGATCCCGTCACTCACACCCAGCAGGTATTTATAGCCCCAACATCCTCATGCAGCGCCACCTGCAGGAGCCTGAAGTTACTACCACCTTAAACACGCAAGATGAGTTTATTACATCCTAAGGATCGTTATTCAGTAACTACTATAAGTAGAAGACGATGCAAACAGACTGCAGTTATGCTTATAGAAGCAAAGAATGGAAGTCTTGGATCTACCGATGACTCCTAGCCAGTTCAGGAGTCAGGAATGTTTTTCCTTTGCCTATAAAGTTACCATTTTGGAGACATGAGGTGTTGATAGCAGTGATGTGAGGTCGAGTTGATGTACGCTTTTTGGCAGAGTGTTGTGCTTTGAATCGTCTGGGATGCTGTTTCTTCTGGCTAGGTAAAGGAGAGCCCTGCGCAGCTTTATCCATATTTAATACACTCAAAGAGGAACAAGAAAACTTGTAGCGACACAGAAAATCCATATTTAATCATGGACAGAACCGCAAAAATCCCATTATGAATTGATTGCCTGTATGGAAACCAGTGGCGGAAGCCATGGAGCTGAGTTAAAGTAGAGATCCCCAAGGTAAAATACTCCTCCAGTGTCAGTAGAAGTTCCTCCCTTTAGAACCTCCACTGGAGTAACAGTACTAAAGTATTTACCTTCAAATGTACTTAAGTATGGAGAGTAACAGGAGCATGATTTATTATGGCTCTAATGTCCTGTTATCATTTCTGGAACAAGACTCTTAACCAGCTCATTTCAGCTGAGGAGACTCTAGTGTCACTTCCGAGGTTCATCAGGCTCAGATTGTGAAAGAGTGACTCATCCCGTTATGAGTTGATATGTATGGAAACTGAACTGGGACCTGTTAAAGAACTCAGCCGCAGGTTTCATGATGGCGTTCTCTCAGATGCTCAGGCTTGTGCACATTAAAGCTGATATTTAAGGTGAGCGGTTACGTAAAATGAAGATAATTTATGCTATATCATGATGCTATTACATCTTGGTGTTGGTGTCATAAGGGTCATGGCATGCAACCATGATCCGGGCGGCCATGATCTGACCAGCTTTTCCCATCAGGGAATTTTCCTTCCTGATGGCACGGCCATATTCCAGGACGGCGATGCTGAGATTCATCAGGCTCAGATTGTGAAAGAATGGTTTATCCCAATATGACTTTACTGTATATATGTATTTAAACTGAACTGGGACCTGTTAAGAAACTCTGATATTTAAGAAAAACTGATATTTATGGTGAGCGGTTATGTAAAACGAAGATGATTTATGCTTTGCAATGATTAATGCTGCTATTACATCTTGGTTGTTGGTGTCATAGAGGTCATGGCATGCAGCCATGAAAGCGTTGCCGTGGCGACAGCATTGCGGGTGAAAACGGATGATTATCAGAGGCGAGTTTTAGCCGTATCAAGCGCAGGATAAGGTTCTGTTCCTGTCGACCATTTTGTTGTATTAGGCTTGTTGGATTCGCCTGGACATCAACAATGAGACACTCGTCATTCCAAAAAATCCACATCTGGTTTGTTCCACCACCAAAGGCTGATGGCAAAAGTTGGGAAAACTGAACTCCTCACAGAACATTCCGCTGACCGCAGTGAATGTCGCCGCTGGCCGGATCAGATTTTTCCGTCGCTGCTCCATTGAAAGCAATGGAATATCCGTTTTTACCATTGACCAGCTACTGCCAGCATTGAAATGCAGCATAAATAAGACCACCTCCTTGACTGATTGATCCAAGAGCTGCTGCGATATCCTTAACTCCCGCCGCCCCCAGATCAGGTATGATATGCAGGATAAGCTGTAGTGGCAAAGTACCCTGGTAAAGAGATCCACCGTCTCCAGAGACAACTTTTCTCAGCTGTCTAAACCACCTTGTTGGAATTCCCACCCATTTCTCTGTTACAAGGTGACATCACCTCGTAGCACAATCTTTATTGCCCGCCTACCGCCAAGCTTGGCACGCCCACACAGAGAGCTTCAGTCTAGCTTGTGAGGGTGGATCTACCACCTTTCAGGATTTCAGGACTCAAACTGATACAGCAAAACCGACACCATTATGAAGACAGCCACGGCAGTGTGGGGGGGGGGCATTTAGCAGGATGCTGCTCTGGCAGTTGATCCGTTAGAACAGACTAAACGAGCAGAGCACATTGGGGCATAAAGACACAGGAGCTCTAACAGAGCGTTGGAGAGATGGAAACATGTAAATCTATACTAGTAGACCCCCAACAAAAATGATGACCTCTGAAAACGAGTGTAATAGGTCCTGTTTAAAGTTAGCTGGCTGAACAAAAGATCTTATTTTGCAGGACAGGCCAAAATGGCTTCAAAATGGATTCTACAATAGAGCTGCAAAATAAGCTCACCAGACAAGACAAAGTCCCCTGTGACTGAAACGTACTAAACGTACCTAGTTTCTGGATGTAGGCCACATCAATGTTCAGACACTCTTGCATCATAGAATTGCACAATTGGGCCAGATTTGGTGGACGCCTTCCCTGGTACAGTTCCGAGGAGAATTCCCTGTAGACTGGGATTTTATCCACTGCTGGTAGACCCGTATCACCGTACGCTTACATACACCTGCAGATTCAGCTACTTCCTTCACACTATGGTCTTTGACACGCCCAAATGCAGTCACTCCTTTTAGCCAATCATTAACATCTGCTTTGGAGCCATTTTCCACAAATGGAACGAGACATTCCCTGCACTGTAGCACCTCTTCTCAATCTATGGATCCCGTCACTCACACCCCGCAGGTATTTATAGCCCCATCATCCTTGTGCAGCTCCATCTGCAGGAGCCTGAAGCTACTACCACCTTAAACACGTAAGGTGACTCATATTTTTGTCTGGTGAGCTTATCCTGTTATTATGGCATTGTTGCAAATAAGCCCCTTTAACTAATCACAGTGTTTTTGTACTGTTTGCTGTGAGGAACTTTGACCAGTTGCAGCTCCAGATGAGCATTTGTAGGTGACATTACTGATTCACTAGTGCATTTTGAATACTATGTGTCACAGTACTGCAGAAATGATATATAGGTATATAACAGGAATGCTAGTATCATGTTTACATCCTACAGCTAAATATCCTTCCGTGTTGGAAGAGGACCACAAATCTTACACCCTGTTTCAGTGTCATTCTGG
Source organism: Semaprochilodus insignis (assembly GCA_034552555.1). Classification (NCBI taxonomy): domain Eukaryota; kingdom Metazoa; phylum Chordata; class Actinopteri; order Characiformes; family Prochilodontidae; genus Semaprochilodus; species Semaprochilodus insignis. The sequence goes on from CM067489.1 coordinate 2,689,509, forward strand.
AAAATCAGTGGCTCTCTTCGACCAGGCTTCAGAAACTCCTCTCTGCAGTGGACGTTCTGGAGCGGTGCCGGCGCTGGGAGATTTCCTACCCGCTTCAAGGCTTAAGGGGAATTCAGGTCATTTGGCCTGAGTGAGCTTTCTCTATTAGGCCGGTCCAGGTAAACGCGGTGTTTCTGGCCAGAGAGATTAATTCGGGGCCGCTCTGTGCCCCTGCCGTGACTGTTTTGGGGCCTGTTATGGAAACCCTGCTTTGATTCACTCTCGTATTGGACTTTGTTCCCGGTCCAGTTGTTCGAGGGATGTGGGTGCGCTGAGAGCGGGTGCAGGGTTGATTTAGGGTGAATGGCTGAGCTGCTGTCAAGGGCCGATGGCACAGCGGAGGCTCTAATGCAGTCCGCCCACCGCTGTTATGACAGATAAACCCAAACTTTTCCTGACAAGCCATAAGTAACTTACTGCTCTTGTTTGAAAGTGTGATTAATGGTGTAGTAGCTGACAGAGAGTGTTGCAGGCCTTATTGGTTATGATTATCAGCTGTGTTTACTTTAATATTCCCTCACCGTCAAAAGAATAGCTGCACAAATAGTTGCACCCAGAAGGAATCAACCGACAGGAATGAAAGTTGGTGGATTCAAGTTCCATGCTCGGCCGTGCATGTGACATGTGAGCAAGGACGGGCCTTATCGCTGTATCTGACTGACCCAACAGGCACGACTGTGGACATTCAGCGAGCAGTGATGCCTCCATGAGTCATCCCATTAGTGCCAGCACCATTGGCAGACGGCTGCACAACGCAGGACTACATGCACACAGACCGCTATGACGATTGACCGTAACACCACGTCAAGTTGCCAGACTGTCATGGAGTTGCGTTTTTGTCTTGGTAGAGACGACCAGCGAATCCGTGTGTGGAGGCACCGTGGTCAGCACCAAGATGAACAGTTTGACTCCAGAAGGCCTGGTGTCATATTCAGCTACGACTCCATGCCGAGACGTCTGTTATGTTGGGTTAGCAAACATGGCGGCCTGACGCCATACTGAGAGACACTACTTCTGTATGTGTAGCTCAATAAATATTGATCATATCAGTCTAAATGTATCATCATTTATTGATCCTGGTAAGCTTTATCTTCCTTCCCAACAGCACTGCAATCCCACACCTCCTTCTGGATGCAACTAAGGAACCTTTGTGTAGGCACATTTCAAATATAGTTTATAAGCTATTTTTCTGTCATTTTTGCTCTAAAATGTAATGCCAAGTGCCATTCTCCTGTGTCAGGTGCGAGTAAGCTTTAGCCACAGTCCCAGGATATTCCCCCCTCCTGATGGCAGCAGGGCCTTAAAGTAATAGATAAAGCACATGTTCCCTCTGGGCATCTTCCCTGCCAGCCGCTGCCTAACGCACACAGACGCCAGCGAGAGTGCAGAGCCGCTCCCTCAGACTACTCTAGAGCGCGTCTAATGGGGTTTCATGTGCTTCACTACCTGCTCTGCGTTTTTGAGGCTAGCCAGCTGGGCTTTCTTGGCGCAGGCTAGCACACTAGCGCCAGTGTTTCCACATAATGGGAGCGGCGCTACGCTAAAATGGATCCTGGGGTGAAAGCAAGGAAAAAATCGGCCCGAGCGCAGGCAGGGTGCATTTCTGCGCCGGGCGGGCGGGCTAGGTTAGGGTTCTGATTCAGTCGTGGTTGGGGCTGATGGGTACTGGGGGCGGAGCCAGTGTTTGAGGTGACGCGTGGCATGAAAGCGCTAATGCCAGGCAGCACCGTCTCCGTGGCCTGCGGAGTGTATTTATAAAGAAAGCGAGTGGTTAAAAGATCTGCGACTGACAGGTTCAGCAGCACTGGCCTCCGTCAGTGACACACTGATGTATTGTGATGGAGACTTTAATAAAGCGAGTCAGCGCTAAAGGAGCTAAGTAGGGAGCGTTCTCCACATGGAGGGATGGGCCGCCCTGTGACGAGCCATGAACTAAACAGAAATCTAGGGTTTAAGCACACACTCATCATCAAAAGAACAGCTGCACCCCGAAGGAGGTGTGGGATTGCAGTGCTGTTGGGAAGGAAGATAAAGGTTACCAGGAACAATGAATTATAATAAATTTAGACTGATATGATCAATATTTATTGAGCTACACATACAGAAGTAGTGTTTCTCAGTGTGGCGCCAGGCCGCCATGTTTGCTAACCCAACAATGTCTCAGCATGGAGCTGTAGAGGTTCCTAATGGTGTCCTGTGATAATCCATCCCATGCAGCTTGAATATTCTCACACAGTTCCTGCAGATGGTGCAGTAGGGGTGGAGGTGGAGTGACACCAGGCCTTCTGGACGTGTGACAACAAACCGTTCATCCTGGCGCTGACCACGGTACCTCCACACACAGATTCGTTGGTCGTCTCCACCAAGACCAAAATGGGACTCGTCACTGAAGATGACCCGCTGAGTCACTCCATGAAAGTCACGATACCATTGCGGTCTTTGGTGACGTTGACGTGGTGTTAAAGACAGTCGTTGTAACGGTCTGTGTGCATGTAGTCCTGGGTCGTGCAGCCGTCTGCCAACGGTGCTGGCACTAACAGGATGACTCGTGGAGGACATCACTGCTCGCTGAATGTCCACAATCGTGGTTGTTGGGTCAGTCAGGTACAGCGATAAGGCCATCCTTGCTTACATGTCACAAGCACGGCCGAGCGTGAAACCCGAATCATTCCCATGTCTCAGACCTACCCACCAAGTTTCATTCCTGTCAGTTGATTCCTTCTGGGTGCAGCTATTAGTGCAATATGCTTTTGATGACTACAACCGTCTTTGGCTCTGTACGGTCTTGACTTAATACAACAGGTCCTGTACTTGATCAACTGATCAGTCAGTTAGTCAATCACCTCTACCTTTACATCACAGCCAATCAAAAAGTTTGCATCTCCAATATGATTATTTGTATAAGAAGGAAACGTTTTTCTAACTCACCAGTCTTATTGAACGATGTCTATGTGTCCATTCATCACAAAATGTCCTCACAATGTAACGGACAAGTGTCATTTTATAATGCTGTAAAAAAGAGAAGAACCAAATGAGGTTTTCATGTGACAGGAACAGTCATCATCACCGATGTTCTGGTCCATGACCTCCATCATGCTTAGCTATACTTTCACATCATGTCAACCTCAATCAGTTTTCATACTGAAACCCCCTTCAAAAGAGAAACTCGTGTCCTGCCCTGACCCTGTCTCCGTGCAGTCTGTGGTAGAGGATGAGGCCCAGTGGCCAGAAGCTTTGTCCAGTCTATGCTGGGAAAAAAAAAGCTGGACACACAACTTTCCACTGCTGTTCCTCTCCAAGTAGGGAAAAGTCCTGCTTTCACTTCGATTTCCCAAATCAGGAGATTTCTTTTTCTCGTATTCTGGTGTCAGCCAGCCGTTCACCCTGACAATCCCTTTATGGCATGGACAGAGTGGGCCGCCTTTGCTGGAAACGGGCTGAGAATTTTCCCCTCCTAAAATGCTTCTGTTGGTTTGGTGTGCTTCGCTATGTAGAGGATGGCACCTCTCAGCTGGAGCCCCTTTTTCTTTCTACGAGGGTCTTTTTTTAAGACTCAAATGAGCATCCATCAAAAGACAGGGCTGCCAACTCTCGCACAGTTAGGTCTAATGTCAAGGCTTCACGCCACACTCAATATTTTCACACATTTTTTACGACCTACCGATGAATCTGAACACCTATAAAATTTCTTACTGACTCCACCGCCCCAGATTTCAAAAACGCTCTGGAGCAGCAACAACGGTCTTTCGTGTTCTCAGAAATACATGCAAGTGACGGAGGTTGACCACGTCAGCAGGTGGCTAATAAATAATGTGATTTAAATGATGTCACAAGAAAAAAATAGGCAAACTATATATATAAACTATAAAAGACATTGATTTGATGTGTTATATTTAACCTAAAGTTAACGCTTGTATATTGAATTGATACATCACTGCCGACAGGACAAACCCTCATATCTCCAAAAAGCTTTACCGGAGGAGGAAAACGTGGAGCCAGACTTTTTTCCAAGTAATTTGGGGTCATTTCTTTTGGTCCATTCATCATGAAATTTACACACAGTGTAAGAGGCAAAAGATATTTTCAAATTATGTCAAAAACTGAAAGATGTGGCATGTTGCTCCCACAGCAGGGATATGAGCATGGTTTCACAGGTGGCTCTTATTTTGTAATATTTAAGATGGAGTTTCTCTGGTTGACCAAACATAATATCAGCTAGGCTAGCGCTATGTTAGCTAAGGCCGCTGGTTGTCAGTGCATTCATTGTCAGGTCAACAGTGGGGATACACCATTCAGACAGCCATAACAGTATCTAGGCTAATGGTAATGTTAGCTAAGTTAGCAATATCACAGTACAAATATTAGCAAGTTAGAAGGGGACTACTAGTTAGCCTGCTAGCCTGTTAATTACATAAGACCCCAGATGACGAGCATATATCGGTCCGCTGACTTGATTGGGTCGGCACCCCGCTGGCTGTTTGACACTGCTGGTCCACTCTCGGACCAGCCAGATAACTGTCCTGCATACATGGTCTAACTAGTTTTTCATTTTCTTCAAACAAATCTCAAACGCACAGAAAATAAACAAAGACAAGTATGAAGTATGAAGAACTGAGAGAAGAAAAATAATGACTAGGCCTGATATAAAAGGATTTAGTTGAAAATGTTGTTATTGCCATTTTATTTTTGTTATTGACAATTATTTACTGAACTAATTTATACAGAATAACAAAAGTAAGAAATGAAAGATAAATAAGTCAGTTGGACTGTGAGTGGAAAATGAGCAATGAAAAGTGCCATTTTGTCTAATAATAATAATAATAATAATAATAATAATAATAATAATTTGTCTATAATAATCAGCTTATCTCTATTTTTGATCTGTCTATCTGTTTTGTAGCTGTTTTGTATTTACCTAGCTAATTAGCAGCCCCCCAACACCCGCAGCTTCAACCACTTACCAATAAAATCACTCCCAAGCCATAGAGTAATATTAACAAATTTACAAATTCAGGTTAGTCTTTTCATCAGTTCATGTAGATTTTTGTTATCTGTTTATCTGTTTGTCTGTTTTGTAGCTGTGGTACAACCGTGGTACATCTTCAACAACTGTGGCCACTTATCCATAAAATCACTCCCAAGGTTACAAATACAGGCTAGTCTTTTCATCAGTTATCTAGATTTTTGTTGTCTGTTTATCTGGTTTGTAGCTGTTTTGTAGTTACTTAGCTAACTAGCAGCTAGCTGTCCCTAATAGCAAGGGGATAACGGAGCACTGTTGGCCCAGAAAATGCTGAGGAAAACACCGCTAAGTTAACACCTAGCTTTGCTGTTAGTGGGCCAACAGTGGTCCGCGATCCTCTTGCTATCAGGGACAGCTAGCTGCTAGTTAGTATGTACCTTTGAGTGATTTTATGGATAAGTGGCCACAGTTGTTGAAGATGTCTGATGGTTGTGGCAGCTATCCCTTGGTTGAAACTGCGGGTGTGCTGGGGGGCTTTTTATAGCGCAGCTTTCTGACTGTCCCTAATTAAAATTCCCTTCATTCCCGTCCTCTGGTTAGAGGTTTATCCCCTTCCTGTGACTAGCTCCTAATGTTAGCTTTGCCCTGTTCTGCCACAAATCCCTTGATCTATTTTTAAAGCTCCATTTCCTTAAAATCCGATCTCGGAATGCCTTCTTTGCACTTACGACTTAGGTTGCCAGGGCGGATGCTAGTAACACCATGGCTGCCATGTTTTAACGCGTCTCCTTCCTCTGTTCCAGAGTGCGTTTGCTCTCTTGGAGCTTTTTTAGCAGGGTGATGTTTAGGTTTAGGTCCATTTACTTAATCCTTGGGAACGGCTTACAGGAGATGGCTGAAGCACGGAATGCTCTACATTAGTAACGCAATACCAAAAAGCAAAAATGAGCTCTTCTTGTTTCTGTGCTAACTGAGCTTGCTGTATAGCAGTGGTCACCGAGCTTCCTCCTGGAGGTCTATTTTCTTCATCTAACATGACCCAGTCTTCCATTAACCAACACTAATGCATGTGACCCAGTCAGAGAGGTAATCAGCTGGGGCAGGTAGATTTTGTGGAAAGGTGGATCTCCAGGACCAGGTGAACACTGCTGTACCGGTGTGAGTGGATCAGACACAGCAGTGCTGCTGGAGTGTTTAAACACTGTGTCCACTCACTGTCCACTCTATTAGACACTCCTACCTTGCTGGTCCACCTTGTAGATGTACAGTCAGAGACAATAGCTCATCTGCTGCTGCACAGTGCAGTGTTGGTCATCCTCTAGTCCTTCATCAGTGTTCACAGGATGCTCCCCACAGGATGCTACCCTCAGGACGCTGCCCACAGGACACTGTTGTGCTGGATAGTTTTGGTTGGTGGACGATTTTCAGTCCAGCAGTGACACTGAGGCGTCCAACAGCACTGCTGTGTCTGGTCCACTCACACCAGCACAACACACACTAACACACCACCGACCACGTCAGTGTCACTGCAGTGCTGAGAATGATCCACAACCCACATAATCCCTGCTCTGTGGTGGTCCTGTGGGGGTCCGCACCGTTGAAGAACAGGGTAACAGAGTACACAGAGAAACAGACGGGCTATTACCACAACAATTACCACAACATTGCTACAATGGCATCATAAGGTGGTGCGGTTTACCTTGTCTCAACAACGTTAGGGTCATAACCTCACTGTCAAGTAACGTCATGCGGTTTTATGACTACCTGTTGGCAATTCCATGGAATTCCAGGCAGCAATAATGGAACTCATGAAGGACTCCGCAAGGTTGTGACAGCGTCCTGGCGACGTTGCCACTACCTCCTGAGGAATTACCTTTCAGTGTTGTGACAACGGTGTGGGCACCAAAACAAATAGGTTGTCACATCGTTGCCACAACGTGACTGTGTTTGCTGGGTAGCCTGACTACTCTGCTCCGGCGCCGCGCAAGCCTGATTTGAAAATGTAAATATTGTGTGGATGAAATGGGATCAGACTTTTATCTGGATGCAGAAACTATATTTTAAAAGGCCAAGTATAAACATGCTGTGTTTTGATTGGATGATCATCAGATTGGATGTTAACAGAAAAGTGTAAACAGGGCCTTGGATTCAGGTTGGAAAGTAGAGCACTGCCATAGAAGAACTAGCTTCGGTTCACCTTTGCAATGGATGATTCTTTGAGGAGCCATGTCATGTCCTTCTTGAGGAACGTCTGCATAGTATCAAGTTTTTGCTAGAACATTCTTTCCAAGCCAAGAACCACAGAGGAACCTTTACTTTTAAGGATGTAAGTGAATTTGGTGGCGCGCCGGAGTCTGGAGCAACCTTTGCCAGGAAAAGAGGGATGCTTTAGGTATTCCTAGTGTTGTTTGAATCTGGAGGATGCTGCGGGATCGTCAAGCTACGTTAGAGTCTAGGTATTTCTGGGTTTGAGAACCCAGTGCATCAGAAAGCGCATCCTCGCTCGTGCCTCGCAAGATGATGATTTGATCACTTTCGATTGGAGCGCTTACTGCCGGCTAAAATAAAAATCATTTTTGAAAAAAAAAAAAAAAAAAAAAAAAAAAAGTGTATAAGAGACAGGCCAAGCAACAAGTGCTCTCGGTCCGGATTAAATTCGACGGCTTTATTATCGCCGGGCGGCGGTGCGCCGCGTCCTTGATAAGACGGGAAGTCATGATAGCGAAGAATTTAGAAAACATTAGAGGTTTTAGAGGGAAAATCCTAAGAGGCCGATTAGGCAGACTGATGGCTCTCTCTGCACCCCCCCCCCCACCTTGATTAAGAACAGTGCTTTGGTCCCTGGGCTCCGTGTCTCGGAGGTTTATAAGCTGCAGAGATGAGAGATTTGGATAATCATCAAGGCCCAGAAAAGTTGTAGATCATTTTTCATCTGTAATCACATCTGTTTTTGTGCATCTTCTTTAAGGTTCCCACGAGAGAAATGAGACACAGTCAAAAAAAAAAAAACAAGCTCTTTCATGAAGCTCATTTGTTCCAACTGTATTTAAATAGTCCACTATAGATGAACTGCACATGCTCAGATGATTGAACATCTCATTATTAGTCATAAACCTTTTAGACATACATTGTTGTGCTGTGCGACATTCCGAGAACGTTTAGAATGAATTCCCAGTCACAACAGTTATTAAAGGCATGCTACTGATTTTTTAAGAGATTTTCTTTGATGAGATCGAAGTGACACAAAAGGCATTTTTAAATCTGAGATTTGAGATTCGTGCAGCCGGAGACCGAGACGCATTCGTTAAAATCAAACAAGATACAATCTGGGTATGCCAAAAATGGAATTTCATGTTGCTTTCCGTTGTCTAGACTATCAAAAATCAATCAAGAGACAATCTGGATATGCCAGAAATGGAATTTCATGTTGCTTTCCGTTGTCTAGACTATCAAAAATCAATCCAGAGACAATCTGGATATGCCAGAAATGGAATTTCATGTGTTTTTTGCTGTCCAGACTGTTAAAAAACACCTGGATACAATTTGGATATGCCAAAAAAAGGTATTTCAGGTGTTTTTTCGCTGTCCAGACTGTCAAAAACCAATCTGGAACCAACCTGGATATGCCAAGAATCAGATTGGATATGCCAAAAAATAGATTTCATGTGGTTTTTCACTGTCCAGACTGTCAAAAATCAATCTGGATACAATCAGGATATGCCAGAAATGGGATTTCATGTGGCTTTCTGCTGTCTAGACTATCAAAAATCAAAGTGGATACTATCTTGATATGCCAAAAATGGAATTACATATGTTTTTTTGCTGTCCAGACTGTTAAAAACACCTGGATACAATCTGGATATGCCAAAAACGGGATTTGATGTGATTTTTCTCTATCCAGACTATGAAAAATCAGTCTCTATACAATCTGAATATGCCCAAAATCAGATTTCATGTGTTTTTTACTGTCTAGACTGTCAAAAATCTGTCTGGATACAATCAGGACATGCCAAAAATGAGAGTACATGTGGTTATTTACTGTCTAGACCATCAAAAATCAATCAGGATACAATTGGGTATGCCAGAAATGGGATTTCAGGTGTTTTATTGCTGTCCAGATTTATGGACTTACGTCTAAAAAATTGTGACTTAGACTGTAGACTGTAGGTTTGTAGAGCTCAAAAAATTATTCAAGGCTACAAATAAAACGGAGGGTGTGTGTGACGGGATCCATAGATGGAGAAGAGGTGCTACAGTGCAGGGAATGTCTCGTTCCATGTGTGGAAAATGGCTCCAAAGCAGATGTTAATGATTGGCTAAAAGGAGTGACTGCATTTGGGCATGCCAAAGACCATAGTGTGAAGGAAGTAGCTGAATCTGCAGGTGTATGGAAGCGTACGGTCATAGGAGTCTACCAGCAGTGGCACAAATCCCAGTCTACAGGGAATTCTCCTCAGAATTGTGCCAGGGAAGGCATCCACCAAATCTGGACCAACTGTCCAATTCTTTGATGTAAGAGTATCTGAACATTGATGTGGCTACATCCAGAAACTTGTCCAGTCCGGGCCAAACCCAGTCACAGCTGTTATTGGTGCTGGTGGAGGTATGTCCTCTTCCATGTACAACCACATAGAGTTTTGAATTGCCACTCTCCGTCTAATTTCACACAGCGGCTCTTTTTGAGCGAGCAGCCGAGGAAGCTTTTTTTTTTCAGTGATAATGCGAGCGCTGCTTAACTCCTTCTTTCCACACCATTCATGTAACTCTCTCCTCCTCCTCCTCCACCTCCTCACACACTCACTGCAGTGTTTCTTCGGCGTTCGGCGACAAGTCCCACCTGCCGTGACTGAAACAGCTCACCAAATGGGACCATTACGAAATTCCCACAGCGCTTTCACATTTCAAACTAAGTTCTCTCCGAGGCGGGATAGATCTCAGGCGCTTTCAGCCGGCCTGCCTCCGTGACAGAGTGCAGACATGCACATTGCCACTAACGTACACTACTACTGCTTCAAAAGTTCGGAGTCGCTTGTCGCTGTGCTTAATTTTTTACGTGCGATAATAACGTTAATATCGTAAGCTAGACACTCGGAGGGTCATTTCCATGCGGTTTATTCAATATTAAAAACACTGTATGAGCTGTAAACTGATGAATACAGGTGTATGCAAAAGTTTGGACACCCCCTGGTGAGATGAGATTTTAGTTGGTTTCAAATAAGATAATAAGTGAACATGTAAGTTCATATAAGCTGCCATATATGTAAGTCTCCATAACAGACGCAGGACACATTATATATTGTATTTAATTTAAATATGAATCCAGTAAATATTTTATTGGAACTTTATTCTATATGTTAATTTATTATAACTTTATTGATATTTCTTTTAAAGAATATTATATATTCTAGATACTAATTTTATTACATATTTTTTTACATATAAATTTTGTAAATTAATTATGCATGAATATTTTATTAGAACATCGTTGTGGATATTAAGTTGATCAGTTTTATTATATTTTTCTTCTAGATATTAGTGTTACAAAAAACTTCACTCCGATATGANTTGGATATTCATTATTTAATTCTCTATTCTGGATGTTAATTTTATTGTAGATATTACTTTTATTTGAATTTCATTCTGATATTAATTATTATATTTTTATGCTAGAATTTATGCTATTAGTTTAGATTTTTATTCTACATATAAATTTAAAGTAACTTAATTATGTATAAATATTTTATTAGAACTTCATTCTGGCTATGAATTTTAATATAACTTTATTCTGGATAATCAGTATTTAATGCTATATTCTAGACATTAATTTTATTATAACTGTATTATAGATATTAATTTTCTAAGAACTTAATTCTGATTTTAATGATTTCGATTAGTTTAGATTAGAATATTTAGAATATTAGAACTTTATTTGACTTACTAATTTTGTGACTTGAATATTTTATTAGAGGTTCATTCTGGATATGAACTTTAATAGAACATTATGCTGGATGTTCGTGATTTATTTCTCTATTCTAGATATTAATTTTATTTGAATTTCATTCTGAATATTAATTACTTACATTTTTATTAGGGATGTTCATTCTTTATTCCACATATTATATCTTTATTTTATTTGAACTTTATTCTGAATGTTACCTTTATTTGAACCTCATTTTTGTNGGATAATCAGTATTTAATGCTATATTCTAGACATTAATTTTATTATAACTGTATTATAGATATTAATTAAAGAAACTTAATTCTGATTTTAATGATTTCAATTAGTTTAGATTAGAATATTTAGAATACTAGAACTTTATTTGACTTACTAATTTTGTGACTTGAATATTTTGTTAGAGGTTCATTCTGGATATGAACTTTAATAGAACATTATGCTGGATGTTCGTGATTTATTTCTCTATTCTAGATATTAATTTTATTTGAATTTCATTCTGAATATTAATTACTTACATTTTTATTAGGGATGTTCATTCTTTATTCCACATATTATATCTTTATTTTATTTGAACTTTATTCTGAATGTTACCTTTATTTGAACCTCATTTTTGTTATTTATTGCTTATTATTATCATTGATTGGAACTTTCTCAGTGGTTTTACAGCTCTGGACACATCGTTTTTACAGCTTCTATTAAATTGTGAAGCTATAGAGCACTAAGATCATAGCGGAGTCACTTGTATGTGTACGTATGATTTCATATTATAGAAAACAGTGATCTAAACTTCAGTACTGTAGCGCTGATCGAGGATGACGGATAGCTTTAGCAGGTCGTTTTGGAGCCAAGCCCTTTCGCTCTGCAGAGGTCTAACGGGGACTTTAGCAAGAAACATCTGGAATCAAACCTGAGACACGCAGAGGAATTATTCACACAGTCATAAAGTCTCTCAGTATCACTGTCTGGACTCGGCCTACATAATCACACATAAGCAGAGGACATATTTATAAAGCAATACATGAGTTTTAATAAACAGTTTATATCAGGTTTAACAAGATGTATGAAGTAAATGAAGTAATGACTTACTATGATCAAATCATTCACAGAGCTCATATACACTCACAGAGCACTTCATTAGGTACACCGCATTGTGTCTACACTCACTGTCCACTTCATCAGCTCCACTGACCATATAGACTGTAGTCCATCTGTTTCTCTGTATACTGTATTACCCTGTTCTTCAATGGTCAGGACCCCCACAGGACCACCACAGAGCAGGTATGATGTGGGTGGTGGATCATTCTCCGAAGTGACACTGACATGGTGGTGGTGGTGTGTTAGTGTGTGTGGTGCTGGTGTGAGTGGATCAGACACAGCAGTGCTGCTGGAGTGTTTAAACACTGTGTCCACTCACTGTCCACTCTATTAGACCCTCCTATCTTGCTGGTCCACCTTGTAGATGTACAGTCAGAGACGATAGCTCATCTGCTGCTGCACAGTGCAGTGTTGGTCATCCTCTAGTCCTTTATCAGTGGTCATAGGACGCTGCCCACAGGACGCTGCCCACAGGACGCTGTTGGCTGGATAGTTTTGGTTGGTGGACGATTCTTAGTCCAGCAGTGACACTGAGGTGTCCAGCAGCACTGCTGTGTCTGATCCACTCACACCAGCACCACACACACTAACACACCACCACCACAATGTCAGTGTCACTGCAGTGCTGACAATGACCCACCACCCACATAATACCTGCTCTGTGGTGGTCCTGTGGGGGTCCTGACCATTGAAGAACAGGGTAATACAGTATACAGAGAAACAGATGGACTACAGTCTGGAACTGTAGATCTACAGAGTGTCCTATATGGTCAGTGGAGCTGATGAAGTGGACAGTGAGTGTAAATATCAAGTAACTATGATACACAAGCAAGCATTTCTACAAGCCTACTCGCCTACCCACATACACAACGGAAAACATACAGGCTCACAGGCCTCAGCTCATTATGCCAGCCCACATGACGTTCATATTAAGAGAGGAGCTAATTGTTTAAGTTGCTGCGGCCCAGCACGGGCCCACAGAACAGCGGACGTGTATGGTTTTCAGAAATCAGCATGTGTCCTGTCACTTTCTCTTTAAACCTCAATTCATCAACAGCCTGTGTTTCTCTGCCGTTTAAACCTGAGCTACAGTGATGGATATCGTAGCAGAGCTCAGGCGTTTGCTGCAGCAGGGCGGGAAGAATGGATGAATGACTTAC
>CM067489.1:2703221-2718436 GCA_034552555.1 Semaprochilodus insignis
GAGAGAGAGAGAGAGAGAGAGAGAGAGAGAGAGAGAGAGAGAGAGAGAGCAGAGAGGATCCTGTCCAGCTGATTAGCAGTGCAGAGGGTGCACATCGGGAGCGTGTCTGTTTACAGCTGACCACAGTGAATGGCCACACTGTACCGTTCAATGAAAGAGCCTTTCAGAGCCCAGCTCTACGAAAGAGAGAGAGACGATCACGTCGAGAGAGAGCCAGAGAGAGAGTCCATATGGGGGGTGAATGCTTGTGGTGAGGGCTGATAAGTGATCTTTTCACCTTTGTCTGAAAGGAGGAGGTGGCACCGAGGGACGCAGCTCATGAGTTGCTCAAAGATGTGGAGCGAGCCCGAGTGGGGTGCACTGTTGAGGCAGCCAAATCGCAGTATATCTTGAGGCAGCCCAACAGAGTGTATTTAAAGGTAGCCAAAGTAGAGTTCACTTCGAGGCAGCCCAAGTACGCTGGGCTTTGAGGCACCCTAAGTGCAGTGTACCTTGAGGCAGCCTGAGCAGAATATATCTTAGAGCAGCAAATGTATACCGCATCTTGATGCAGCCCAGATATCCGTATCACGTGGCAGCCTAAGCTGAGTGCATCTTGAGGCAGCCCAAGTAAAGCACAAGTGTACAAGATTTGGAGGCAGTCCTAGTAGAGTACACTCTTAGGCCCAATCCCATTTCACTCCTTGCCCCAACACTTAGTCCTACCCCTCCGTTTTGCGCATTCACGTCTAGGGGTAGGGTTGTCCCAATTGTTGTTGAGATGGAGGTGTAGGGCGAAGTGTTAGGGCTACATGGTCCTTCAAACTTTTCAGAGGCGCACTCTAAACAGAGACTTATGCCCATGCCCAGATGCCCTGCGAATCACCAGTAAGATGGGTGCACGAGCAACCAAAGAGACCCATAAATATGAGTATTGTCTCTGTTAAAGAGCCTCTGTACTGTAAGATAACCATTGTAACAGTATTTTATGGTCATTTTCTTCATAACACACGTAAAAATCGGTAGTAATTTGCTGATGTCTCGGCGCTACCTAGCAAAATTTTCCATTCCATCTTAAATGGTGCAGCAGTTATGTTCTGGTACCTGAGGTTGCTGCACCATTTAAGGTGGAATGACAAAATTTGATCAAGAAGCTGGCTATTTAACTTTGAGGTCCACCAGGTGGTGTACACATTGAGGTAGCACAAGAGGAGTGCATTTTCAGACAGTGTAAGTGGAGTGTGCTCCGAAGCAACCCAAGCTCAATGTTTCTTGGAGTATTTAATGTGGCGTGTACTCTGAAGCATCCCAACTGGAGTCCACTTGAGGTAGCCCAAAAGGAGTGCACTTTGAGGCAGGCATGCAAGTGGAGTGCACTTTGAGGTAGCCCAAGTGGAGTGCATTTTCAGTCAGTGTAAATGGAGTGTACTCTGAAGCAACCCAAGTGCAAATGATACAAGTGGGTTGTACTGTGAGGCAAGTCAGTTGCTATGTACCTTGGCGTGCCCTGTGTAGAGAGTACCCTGAGGTATCCCGACTGGAGTCCACTTTAGGGTAGCCCAAGTGGAACACACTCTGGAGAAGCCTCAGTGGAGTGCATTTCAAGGCAGTGCAGGTGGAGTATACTTTGAGGCAACCCAACCGGAGTCCACTTGAGGTAGCTTAAGTGGAGTGCACGGTGAGGCAGCTCAAGTTCGAGTGTGCTTAGCCCACATTGTAAAGATGTGAAAAAAACTGTTGGTCTAATTTGATTCAAACGTTTCACATGAATAAAACGTATTATTTTAACAGTTGCCAAAAATAAGTAAACTGAAGGACGAAACTGCGTCGTTGCCATATATTTTAGTCAAGCGGGAATTCCGTACGCATTTTAATTACATAAATCCAAGGCACGTTTTTCTTTCAGTAAAGCTGCCCGCCCCGTGAGCTGCTCAGGACCGTGGAGTGAGCTCAAGCGGCATTCACTGTGAAGCTCCATTCCTCTGCTGCTCTTTGCTCCTGTCTTCTCCATTTCCTTTTCCCTCTCTCTACCAAACCCGGTGCGAAAAAACCTGGCAGCGACACCGGCACCACATGTGGGATTCATTAAGACTCATTTCGAAATGATTTCGCTATACTCAGGGGTGTTACTTTATTAAAGAAACGTATTTGTCTGTTGCACTGATTTAGGGCTTTATCTGTAAAAATTGCAATTACAAGCAGCTGCGTGCCGGAGCTCCTAGCGGCAGGACCGGAATGAAAACGACGGGAATATGAAGGATTAACAGGGTAATGGCAACGGTCAAGAGCAAAGTGAAGAGTTCAGTTGCAGATAAACAAATTCCAGACATATTTCATCATCAGTCTAAAATAAATAAATATATAAACAACAGAAAGCAAGTTACATGCCAGCCATAATTAGAAACGGGACAAAATGCACATTGGTTGATTGAAACCTTAACCATGCCCAAATACCCTCCCAAAATGCAGCACTTATTTGAAGCGCTACGACTAAAACGGCTCTGATAAATAAAAGTATCGATGCTGAAAATCCAACACTTGCTAATGTGCTCCAGTTCACTGGCCTCAAGTATGCCCGCTTACGTGAGGTCAGTTTGCCTGAAAGCAAAGCCCAGCAAATGAGCGAGTCTGTGAAATCGAGAGGGGAACACAGAACCACCTCGATGTAAACCCGAGATAATGTCAATCTCTAGCACGGCTCACGTTTCACACGGCCTAATACAAATAAACCCAATCAGGGGATTTCTTTTCAAGAGTGAGCAGGAGGCCTTGGTTTTAGGAGGTTCACAGAGACCATTACATTAAGACTAAATCTGTATTAATAGCCTTATTAATTACATTTATTTATTTTTTCTTTTATTACAGTTAATGGTTCGTGTTGATAAGGGCCTTTTTAAGGTTACATGGGTATTTACACGATCATTTGTGTTATATTTGCTGTATTTTGTGAAAACAGCATTGAACAGCAGAAACTGCAGAACATACAACTCAGTTTATATCACGAGACCTACATTTTTGGGTATAAGTGAGGGTAAATGAGGGTTTAAGGGCCCATATCATATATACCTTCTTATCTATACATATTGCATTGCACGAGCACCACTTGAGCACCATATATGTGGTTTTATATCGTAATTCATTTTCATATAGTTATTTTCCAACCTCTGTTTAAACAGGCCACTTTTGCTACCATGCCTTTGGAACTGATATACACTCATCATCAAAAGCATAGCTGCACAAATAGCTGCACCCAGAAGGGATCGCCCTACATGAATGAAACTTGGTGGGTAGGTTTGACACTGTCAGACATGCAAATGATTCAAGTTTCACACTCGGCCGCGCATGTGACGTAAGCAAGGATGGGCCTTATCGCTGTACCTGACTGACCCAACAGCCACGATTGTGGACATTCAGTGAGCAGTGATGTCATCCTGTTAGTGCAGCACCATTGGCAGATGACTGTACAACGCAGGACTACATGCACGCAGACCGTTACAACGACTGTACACCACGTCAACGTCACCAAAGACTGCAATGGTGTCGTGCCAGACTGTCATGGAGTGACTCAGAACGGCAGCGGGTCATCTTCAGTGACGAGTCCCGCTTTTGTCTTGGTGGAGACGACCAACGAATCCGTGTGTGGAGGCACCGTGGTCAGCACCAAGATGAACGGTTTGTCGTCACGCGTCCAGAAGGCCTGGTGTCACTCCACCTCCACCCCTACCGCACCATCTGCAGGAACTGTGTGAGGATATTCAAGCTGCATGGGATGGATTATCACAGGACACCATTAGGAACCTCTACAACCCCTACATGGTGGCCCGACGCCATACTGAGAGATACTACTTCTGTATGTGTAGCTCAATAAATATTGATCATATCAGTCTAAATGTATCATAATTTATTGATCCTGGTAACCTTTATCTTCCTTCCCAACAGCACCGCAATCCCACACCTCCTTCTGGGTGCAGCTGTTCTTTTGACAATGAGTATAAATATGTAAATAAGCTCAGTTTTGATTGGCTGCATTATAACTTCAGCATGGGTGGGCATAGGTAAACTGCTATAGGCTGATACAAGACTTTTTACAAACCGCATCAAATCCGAAAAGTGAGGAAGCTCTTTCAATTCCGAAAGGTGAGGAAAGATGAAGTTTTCCGTTCTATGGCTCTTTTTTAACTAGGAGCTATTAACACATTTAAAAGTTCATGTAGAAGGATGAAAAAAAGAAAATGAGCTTTCATCACCCATTGAAATTGCTTTTGTATCTCTTACAAAGGCCCAGGCTGTGGTTAGTTAGCTGCCTGCGGCGTTGCTGCAAGCTTTATGGACTGGGCAGCTCCTGCAGTGACCCGAGCGGTGGGGAGTGTCCACATTGGAGCTTTGTATGTGGCCAACAGAGAAATGTGCTCACTCAGAGGCGATTAGGCCAGCTGAGAACAGTCCTGACTCTTTTGTCATCGCTGGCCGGCGCTGATGGTCGTCAGTAGTGTGTGTGTGTGTTTGCTACACAGAAGTGTGAAGCTGTTATGTGAGAGTGTTTGCTGTTTAGTAGACAGAGCTACGGCCTGTTTGAACAGCTGAGACACGTAAAAAACACAGGCTGGCTCCACACTGCAGGAATAGGTAGGGCAGGGGTTAAACTGGGATTTAGGAGATGGGGTGGTGGGAGGGGGTTCTGCTTCTTTAAAGGGTGCCAACAATGTGGGGACAATATGTGTGACAATGCGTTCTCTCGTAGCAACTGTTGCGAGGACAACTCGTCAAACTTTTGGAGCTTGGATTGTTGCAAAATCCTCCACTAACAAGGAAACATAAATCCCGTCACCCAGCTCCTCAGGTCTGTGCTCTTTTAAACAGTACAACCAATAACACCAGCAAAACAAGACCTCCAGAGTTAACTTCATTTGTACCACACGTAATGTGCTGTCTGCACACGTGACACATCACTAACTAGGGGAAACTTTTCAGCCATGCTAACTTATATTCTTACATGAGGTCGAGTGTATAACTCTAAGCTCTAAATGTAGCTATTGTGGTATAAACCGAGTCTGTTCTACAGTTTCTCATCAGGTTGAGTGTATAACTCTAAGCTCTAAATGTAGGTATTGTAGTATAAACTGAGTCTGTTCTACAGTTTCTCATTAAGTTTGATGTATAACTCTAAGCTNATGTAGCTATTGTGGTATACATTGAGTCTGTTCTACAGTTTCTCATTAGGTTGAGTGTATAACTCTAAGCTCTAAATGTAGCTATTGTGGTATAAACTGAGTGGTGTTCTATCTACTGACCGTGACTGGATACTGATGTGGGCAGGTACAGAGGTTGTTGCACTTGCACATGCATGCTCTGGAGCGAGACACCTTCAGTCATAAAAGACTACACAATGAAAAGCAATCAGGCACGGAGCAAAGCCAGCATGTGCGTGAACTAATCCATGGAGCAAGGCGGGCATGAATTAACATTTCAGAATCCTATCCAACCAGATTTGCCATTGTCAACTCAGGCGCTCAAGTCGGCCTCCCACTTTCTCAGTAAATGATGTTCTGACAGAAATCCTCGGAGAGGACTTCAGGAAGAGAAAGCGCTGGCTGTCTCTGCCGAAGAACAGAACGGATCGTGAAGGGCTTGCTTGCTCTCCTAAGATATGTATTATGGAGCGATCTGAATTATGTAGCTGTCAAAAAGCAACAGTTTTAAAAGAGCGCTGTTAGAATAAGCAGATCATTCAGACGTTAGTGCTCTGAATACGCTATATACTCTACCTGCTCATTGACTGTTGCCTCTGAAATGAAGGGCATTAACAGAGACTGTGCTGCAGTAACAGTTTTCTGGGAAAGCTTTACACTAGATGGTGAAACATTGCTGTGAGGATTTG
Source organism: Semaprochilodus insignis (assembly GCA_034552555.1). NCBI lineage: Eukaryota > Metazoa > Chordata > Actinopteri > Characiformes > Prochilodontidae > Semaprochilodus > Semaprochilodus insignis. Next base: position 2,709,079 of record CM067489.1, read on the forward strand.
ATTCAGCATTAGTGAGGTCAGGTACTGATGTTGGAACACTGACATGAGGACTGGATTGAGTATTAGTGAGGGTCAGATACTGATGTTGGAACATTGGTGTGAGGATTTGATTGAGCATTAATGAGATCAGGTACTGATGCTGAAACAATGGTGTGAGGATTTGTTTGAGTATTACTGAGGTCAGGTACTGATGTTGGAACATTGGTGTGAGGATTTGTTTGAGTATTAGTGAGGGTCAGATACTGATGTTCGAACATTGGTGTGAGGATTTGATTGAGCATTAGTGAGGTCACGTACTGATGCTGAAACATTGCTGTAAGGATTTGATTGAGCATTACTGAGGTCAGGTACTGATGTTGAAACATTGGTGTGAGAATTTGATTGAGCATTACTGAGGTCAGGTACTGATGTTGGAACATTGCTATAAGGATTTGATTGAGCATTAGTGAGGGTCAGGTACTGATGTTGGAACATTGCTGTGAGGATTTGAGTGAGCATTAGTAAGGTCATCATCTCCGATTGTATATCTGCAAGGTGGACCAGCAAGGTAGGAGTGTCTAATAGAGTGGACAGTGAGTGGACACAGTGTTTAAACACTCCAGCAGCACTGCTGTGTCTGATCCACTCACACCAGCACCACACACACTAACACACCACCACCACGTCAGTGTCCCTGCAGTGCTGAGAATGATCCACCACCCACATAATACCTGCTCTGTGGTGGTCCTGTGGGGGTCCTGACCATTGAAGAACAGGGTAATACAGTATACAGAGAAACAGATGGACTACAGTCTGGAACTGTAGAACTACAGAGCGTCCTATATGGTCAGTAGAGCTGATAAAATGAACAAGGAGTGTAGATACAAGGAGGTGACCAATTTACACCAAGTACAGGGAGCCTGTAAACAACAACGACAGTAACAGTACATGGTAAGTAACTGGATAGCAAGCCCATACATGCAGTTATGCTGATTACTGTGTGCGTCATGTTGGTGATTTTTCCCATATGGTCAATGTCTAACTTTAGCATGTTGCTATAAAAGGTACTGTTCATTAGCACATCAGCATTTGATCAACTCTGCTGATAATACAGTGAGAGCAATCCCAGCAATCCGACAGCAGCGTTAAGCTCACCTACAGGGCTCTCTCCAAGCCACAGAGCGGAAGAGGAAATCCTTCCACTCCAAACACAAGCCTGTCCACAGGTGTATCTCATGAAAACTGTCCAGTAGGATTGAGCAGAGGAAGCCCGTACCGTCGGAGGTTAAAGAGCGAAGCAGCGGAAAAGCAGGACACCTGTTTCATTCATCTTCAGGCAGCACATAAATCATGCAAAAATGTTAAGCCCACTGAACAAATATTATTACTAAAGATGACTGCAAAGAGGCCTTGATAAAAAAAGAGAGAGGCCTCAAAATTCACATAACAGTTTCGTTTTAGGCTAAAACTGTTCCCAGTAAGACGAATGACTCCGACTGACCGCGTGGGTCAGTAAGAACGCTCGGGTGATGAATTGGGATGGCCAAGCACACCCAGTATGGAGTTTCTCAAGCGCTAGCGGACCTTCTAAACTGCCTCTCTGTTAAAAAAGCCCTGTGAAAAGAAAGTCCATTCGTCTTGGGCGCAGACACAGCGTCTGAAAATTCTGAGTGGCATTAGCCAAATGCCTGGGAATCCACGGCAGTGGAAAAGATGACCGCGCGACAAATGTCTCCAACAGAAACTCAGCCCAACTCAGCCCGCTTCTCATGCCCATGCTGATGACTCAAGAGGGGCTGCAGCCATTAGTCAATAAAGCTGATTACATCAATTATGGAAAACACTTACAGAGCATTTCCAGCCATTTTGGAAAATCTCTGCACAATTCGAGACTCAGATGTCTTTACAGTGGTGGCGATGGAACCAGGGGTCACCATGTCTGCAACATCTCAGCTCGGAATGAACTTCAGACCAGAATTTCAACCTGTGAACAATTCTGACACTCGGTCAGTTTCTCTAGAATGGAGTATTTCAAACTAAACCACTCTGAATGACTTTGTTTACATACACGTATATCATCAAAAAATAGTTGCGCTCAGAGGCAATCAACCGACAGGAATGAAGTGGGTGGGTTTGACATTGTGAGCCCTGCGAATGATTCAAGTTCGGCTGCGCATGTGACGTAGTGGTGTCCTCCATGAGTAATCCTGTTAGTGCAGCACCATTGGCAGACGGCTGCACCACGCAGGACTACATGCACGCAGACCGTTACCACGACTGTACTTAACACCACATCAACGTCACCAAAGACTGCAATAGTGTCGTGCCAGACTGTAATGGAGTGACTCAGAATGGCAGCGGGTCATCTTCAGTGACGAGTCCCGCTTTTGTCTTGGTGGAGACGACCAACGAATCTGTGTGTGGAGGCACCGTGGTCAGCACCAAGATGAACGGTTTGTCGTCACACGTCCAGAAGGCCTGGTGTCACTCCACCTCCACCCCTACCGCACCATCTGCAGGAACTGTGTGAGAATATTCAAGCTGCATGGGATGGATTATCACAGGACACCATTAGGAACCTCTACAACTCCATGCCCAGACGTCTCGCAGGTTGGGTTAGCAAACACGGCGGCCCGATGCCATACTGAGAGACACTACTTCTGTATGTGTAGCTCAATAAATATTGACCATATCAGTCTAAATGTATTTATTTATTTACTAATTAATAAACTAATAAACAACACACGAAATAGAAAAGTATAGAGTGATAAGGTGTCGTCCAGCCCAACACTACTGCCTCCCTCTGCCCGCCATCCTTCTGTCCTTCCGCTCTATCCAGCCACACTCGCTTCAGGTACACAAAGAAACTCCTCGGGTTTCAGCTGCTATTTCCGTGCATGCACTCGCCGGCGTCGGACAAAGGGAATCTGGCCACTCCGGCCGGCAGCTCCGCGGTGCAAATTGCCATTACCGAGTGGCCCTCGGCTGCCCATTGTCACGGATTAGGCCCGCATTCATGTGCATGCCAACTCTTCCATTAAGCTCTCCACTACACTCTATATATAACTGGCACCAGTCTCCTGTGTCGTATAAAAAGAGACGACATTCAACTGGTCCCCTTCTGAACACGCGGCGCAGCGGCAGGCGAGAAACTCGATTTAGAAATCTGCATTCAGAGAAGCAGTCGGAATCCAGAATGAGCCTTCAGGCTGCCTTCGGTAAAACGCTGTCAGTCGATACTGTGTTTTAAAGGGAAATCAGATGGGGAAATCGCTTTGAAGCGTGAGGCATCTACAGCAAGTCACTTTCATGAAAGAACACTTGATATTTCCAAACACGTTTCACTGCGAGGCCTGACACCGAAAGCCTAACATCGCATAACAGCATGTTTACTTAATGTTTTCAATCGATTGCACTGAAAATCTCATTGATCCACATGTACACATAATGTTATAGGATCAACCACACCATTTTAAAGGGCCCATTCCTTGGATAAACGTACAACCGAAGCCTTCATTTCCCATGAAGAGTTTGACCAGTGGTGGACGAAGTACACAAACCATGTAGCTGAGTTAAAGTAGATGCCCAAGGTAAAATACTCCTCCGGTGTCAGTAAAGGTTCCTCCCTTTAGAACCTCCACTGGAGTAACAGTACTAAAGTATTTACCTTCAAATGTACTTAAGTATGGAGAGTAACAGGAGCATGATTTATTATGGCTCTAATGTCCTATTATCATTTCTGGAACAAGACTCTTAATCAGCTCAGTGTAGGTGAAGAGACTCTCGTGTCTCTCAGTCCACCAGTCTTTAATAGAAGCTCATTAATTAGTCTGACACTGACGTCTATTCAAATGATCATCAGCACAGAACACTGAAGGAGAACAGGTTCTATTAGCTAGAACCAAGCTCTGTCCAACAGCTCAAAACAAGCTCGAAACAGACCGCTGTGCCCTGATAGGTGGGCTCGCTGCACGCTTCTTTCGTTTAGACACGTTATGTTTATATGCACACATAAGCCAACACGTTTAACCACATCTCGGAGGACTCCACTGCGTGGAGAGTTTGCTGCAGCATGTAAACGCTAAAGCTAAAGTTTCACATATAGAAGCTAAACTGCAAGAGCAGATTCTTTGTGATGTCACACAAACCAGTGGATCTCCTGCACGTTCAGGGTGAAGTATTTAAGCCCCACCCATTCACACTCATGGAGAGGATCAGTCAGGAATGCTTTCTGAATGAGTAACAATCAGACCAGAGCTTGTTTACATATATCTGCCCTACAGGAGCCAAAAAATGCCTTTATTCCGTGTATTAATTTGTTCTCTGAGATTCTACATAAAAGGTATGTGACGTTCTTCAGGGTGAAGGAGTGATGGAGGTTGGATGGAGGTTATACACTGTGCCCATTTACTCCCAGCGATTTGGTCCCAGAATGAAACGAGCTGTTTTCCCTTTGTTAAGTGAGCTCATGAGTAATCAGGTGAACTCTGCTCTGATTGGCTGGTTTACAGCGAGAAGCCGCTGTGATGATCACACAGAGACAACCTTTGGAAACAGAGTAAATAAAATGAACCTCTGTGTAAATAAGCTCCGCCCTCATACTGTTTAGTTGGCTATCCTAGTTACTTGGAGCTAATGCTAGTAGCTGACGTTACCTATACTAGTTACTGGCTTTCCATCTGGACATCAACAGAAACGCTGAGCGAAGCTGCTCCATGGTTTGAGAAACTGCCCGGAGTGAAATGTGCAGACTGCAGTATTAAAGTTGTCCAGGATCAGGATAAAGATGTGGGAGCTGAAGTTCCTGTTCTCCAGCTTGTTTTGCAAATTTTCCGTTCCACCTTAAATGGTGCTGCAGTTACATGCTGGTGCCTATGCTGTAGCATTTAAGGTGGAACAGAACACTGGATTAAGAAGCTGGTGAATAGGAAACAACTTCAGCCTGGTTTTGGGGGCAGTCGTGGGCTGGAGGTTAGGGAACCAGCCTTGTGACCGGAGGGTTGCTGGTTTGATTCCCTGAACCGACAGTAACAACTGAGGTGCCCTTGAGCAAGGCACCTAACCCCCAACTGCTCCCCGGGCGCTGTGGATAGGGCTGCCCACCACTCTGGGCAAGTGTGCTTACGGCCCCCTAGTGTGTGTGTGTGTGTGTGGGTGTTTCACTTCACGGATGGGTTAAATGCGGAATAGAATTTCCCTCTGGGATCAATAAAGTATCTTATCTTAAAGATGAACATCAACCATGTACTGCAGACAGTCGGGCTCCTTGGGAAGGGGTCTCCTTCCCAGCCCACATAGTCCACCATTTTGGTTGCTGTTGCTCCGTTGTGGTTGTATGTAAATGTTGGGGGGTGTAAATAGTAATGAGTCTGTTCCGTAACAGTGTAGGATTTGGGAATCGGCCCTCTTTTGGAAGTGCAGGATTTGTATTTGAAGGAGGAGCAACAGTGTTTGAGGTTCACGGTATGTCATTTTAATGGACTGAACTCTCGTTATTCAGCTACGTACAGTGTAAATACTTTGGCTCCTTTAAATATGTTTGTTATGTAAAAAATGAAAAAAGGAACTACGACTCTCTTTGGTGCTTGATGTAATGTAAGATATTGAATATAGGTCGACTGGGATGAATGTTCACCAGCCAGCAATAGAAACTCACACGTATGCAGTAGATGTGAATTCAATTCTGCCCGCAAGTGCCTCAACATGACGAGAGAGTGTGTAATTCATTACAAACAGTGCGCAAACAAAAGGCAAACGTCTGGGAAATGTGATAATTTCTCATGCCTGAAGTGTTAAAACTGCTGCGACAGTGACAGCGGCACCGGTGATGCAATCCTGCATATCTTAATCAACTAATTAGCTCTAACACTGCGGCCCGCCACACATACACTCTTCATCAAAACAACAGTTGCATGAATAGCTGCACCTGGAAGGAATCAATCAAACTTGGTTGGTAGGTTTGACATCGTGAGACAATGCTTGAAGTTTCACATTCGCCATGCGTGTGACGTAAGCAAGGACGGGTCTTACCGCTGTACCTGACTGACCCAACAGCCACGATTGCGGACATTCAGCAATCAGTGATGCCCTCCATGAGTCAACCTGTTAGTGCCAGGACTACATGCGCGCAGACCGTTATGCCGGCTGCCCTTAACACCACGTCAACATCACCAAAGACCGCAAAGGTGTCGTGCCAGACTGTCACGGAGTGACTCCACGACCAACGAGTCCGTGTGTGGAGACACCGTGGTCAGCGCCAAGATGAACGCTTTGTTGTCACACATCACACGTCCAGAAGGCCTGGTGTCACTCCACCTCCACCCCTACCGCACCATCTGCAGGAACTGTGTGAGAATATTCAAGCTGCATGGGATGGATTATCACAGGACACCATTAGGAACCTCTACAACTCCATGCCGAGACGTCTGGCATGTTGGGTTAGCAAACATGGTGGCCCGACGCCATACTGAGAGACAGACTTCTGTATGTGTAGCTCAATAAATATTGATCATATCAGTCTAAATGTATCATTATTTATTGATCCTGGTAACCTTTATCTTCCTTCCCAACAGCACTGCAATCCCACACCTCCTTCTGGGTGCAGCTGTTCTTTTGAAGATGAGTGTGTTACGGGAAAACTTCAACCTAGATTCCATCGGTAGAGCCCAGTTGGTTACCACAGAGAATCACCATCACAAAGTTTTCTCCCTACTAAGTACTCAAAGCAGACAAACTATTGACTCATAATAGAAGCCGATGGGCAGATACTGAAATACCTCCCCACTGGTTTCTGTTATAAATGAGTTTTGAACGGTTTTAAACACACCCGAGGTACCGAACATGGTAATCCACCATATGCTGCTGAGATCAGGCTGAAAAACAGTGGCTTGTTCCTTTAAGCCATCCAGATGTCAGCCATGAACACTATTAATCATTCACCAATAACAGAAGCTCACAGCTAAAGTGAGTCATACCTGAATCCCAGAGGACAGGAGGGCGAGAATCGCGCTGATCTGACAAACCAAAAGCTCCATTTTTAGGAAGCCGCTCCGCTCCGCTCTGCTCCGGAAGCCTCAGAAGTACGCTGTGATATCAGCCTGCGATGGAGAGATCCATTGTCAGTTTGGAAGTGATGCGTAGCGACCTACATCATGCCACCAAAATAGATCCACCTTTACTCCCCCTGAGCTTTCCATATGCGAGGAATGGGTGCATGTGTATATTCCCTCATATCCAAAACGTACAGGCAGAGATATTCAGAGCCATGCAGTACAAGCACTTATGGTTCTGTAAAGAATGAGTGGTTTCTGTCCGGCTCTTTAAAGAACCACCCACAGAAGCATCCACTCGTACTTTGAGGAGTCTATAGTGATTTTATTGATTTATTTATTGTTATATTTTAGTAATTATTACTCATTTACTTACTACACCAACAGAACTATAAGTGAGACAGAGCTAGCCTGAGAGGCTAATTTGCACCTGGCCAGATGTTAAAGGTATGGAAGGTCCTTCCCATGAGGTGGAGGAGGAAAAAAAACACCCCAATTTTTCTCTCCTTCTCTGTTTCTGGCAGTAGTATGTCAAAACTTTGATTAGCACTTTGATGTCTTTGTCGAAATAATGACTTATTATCTCAAAATAGTTACATATTTCCTATGAATAATGGCTTACTATGTCAAAATAATGACTCAATGTCTCAAAATAATTCTTTTCTCAAAATTCTGATTTATTGTGTCGAAAGAATGACGTCGTATGTATTACATAAAGGCTTATTGTCTTATGTGGACTTACTATGTCAGATGAACTACATAGTATACATGGTAATGACTTAATATCTCTTAATAACGACTTTCACAAAATTTCTACTACTTTTGACTTACTGTGACAAAATAATGATTCAGAATATTGGAGAATTCTGATCAAACGATTTCTTAGAATTCCTATTTTTCTTTCTATTTTTTTGGAATAATGAGCTACTATGTCAAAATAACGACTTAATATGTCTCAACAATGACTTATTTCTTTAAATATTTCTACCATAACAAATTAATTACTTATTTACATAGAATAGTGGCTTATAATGTCACAATAATTGATTTTTGTTTCCTACTGTGCTTTATTTTCTCAGAATATGACTTAGTATCTCAAAATATAACTTGGTATTACAAAATAATTCCATATTGTCTAAGAATAATGGCTTACTACATCAAAGTAATGACATAATATCTCCAAATAATGAAAAAAGTTCTCAATATTTAGACTTACCATATTAAATAAATAACTTTTTTACACAGAAACATAGCTTACAATGTCATAATAATTACTTACTACTTCTCTTAATGTGGCCTAATTTGTCAGAATAATTATTAGACTTAATATCTCAAACTAATGACATAATATCTAAAAATAATTCATTATTGTCTCAGAATTTTGACTTCTTATGTGAAAATAATGGCATAATACCTACAAATAATGCCTTTTTTTTCTCAGAATAATAGACTACTATATTAAAACAATAATTAATGTCTTAGCATCTGTAAACAACATATTTCTGAATAATGAACTCTCGATAACAACTCAAAATATTGACTTATCATGTCAAAATAACACCTAGTATCTGTAAAGAATGACTCGATTTCTAGGACTAATGATATTCTATGTGAAGATAATGACTTAATATCTCCACATAATGAGGTCTGTCCTTGGAATATGAATTACTATGTTGAAGTAATGAAATAATAACTACTTACTTACTTGACATTTAAAGACTTTAATAACATTAGCATGCCAGAATGTCATATCCATAACCGAGAATCTTGAGAAAATCGTTACTAGCCGAAGAGAAGAGAAAATAAGTGGGTGTTTTGAGATAGTATGCAATATTTCGAGGTAGCGGGTCAGAATGTCAGGGTAATAAGTCATGATTTGGAGATGGAGTGCTGCCACAAACTGGGAAAGAGAAAAATAAGCATCGGGCAGGAACAGGCTCCTGTATGCAGGGCGCCTTAAAATAGCTGGCATTAAAAATTCAGCTCAACCTTATCAAAGCAAACACGCCGAAAATGACAGCACAGCACAGGAAAGTGCCATCACCCCAGCTGTTAACGGGGGTTAGCTGAAATGCTCATACCAGGCAAATTTCATTTGCACTTCAGAACTGAAGCCACTCATTCACCAGCCAGTCACTCCAGTCTGAGTCTGCTTCCATCCCCTCCTGGGTGTAAGAGCAGGACTGCAAAAGCCAAAGCCAGCATGACTGTTACTTGCATGCATGGAGCTGCTGTAGGAATGACAGAGCCTCAGAGGCTTCGGGCTCCTGGACAGGGCTCTGCATGCATGTTTAGGCACACTGCTTTCTTCTGATTGAACCAAAAGGGCT
>CM067489.1:2718936-2743466 GCA_034552555.1 Semaprochilodus insignis
TCTCTGGCTGAAGCAGGCTGAGAGCTGGTGAGGCCGTGGTGCATGATGGGATACAGTACACCATGAAGATATTGCCGAAAGTATTCACTGACCCGTCCAAATTATAGAATTCAGGTGTTCCAACCACTTCCATGGCCACAGGTGTATAAACCCAAGCGCCTAGTAGAAAGAATGGGTCGCTCCCATTTTGAATTCCAACTTTGTGGGAACACTTTGGGAAGGCCTCTTCCTGTTCCAACATCACTGCGCACCAGTGCACAAAGCAAGGTCCATGAGCGGGTTTGGTGGGGAAGAACTTGACTGGCGTGCACAGAGTCCGGACCTCGACCCGACAGAACAGCTTTGGGATAAATTAGAGCGGAGACTGCGAGCCAGGCCTTCTCGTCCAACATCAGTGTCTGACCTCACAAATGCGCTTCTGGAAGAATGGTCAGAAATTCCCATAAACACATTCCTAAACCTTATGGAAAGCCTTCCCAGAAGAGCTGAAGCTGTTATAGCTGTGGAACCCTATGGATTAAGAATGGGATGTCACTCAAGTTCATATGCTATGAAGGCAGACGAGTGAATACTTTTGGCAATATAATGTGCCCCCCCCCCCCCCCCCCAACCCTGTATACTAGAATCTCTGAATGGTGTAGAACACCATCCGGTGATCTTCAGGGGACTACAGATTTTCAGTTTGATCGCATACTATACTTGATATAGTAGTATTTAGCGAGTAGTATGTAGTATGCCATTTCGAATACAGTCATGGTATAGTTGGAGACATGCTGCCTGATGTCTGATGCATCGTTTTATTATGGTTTTGTCTTAAAACGTTTTTGCTGATCACTGAGTTTGAATCTGTTCTTGGTGGAGGGATACATGCACTAAGGCAAAATAGTCCCCAAAAGATATCTTATTTTTTTCCTGTTGTTGTTGCGCTATTTTACAACCGTCAAAATTGGTTCAAAAACTCAGACATGTGTCGGTTCACTGAATCTCTGCAGTCAACCATTTAGACCAAACCACTCTGAACGGCTCTGTTCTGGTTGATGGACTTGAGCAAGAGTTTTGATCATTCGGTGGAGTTCCCCTTTAGGGTTGTGACTCATATACCAATATAGCCAGTTTAAACTCTGCAGAGAAAAAAATAGACTTAATTAGACTTAAGTGTCCAGTGAACCTTCTGTAAAGTTGATCGACGCTCCTCTCGATCTAAACGTCCCCCGTCAGGAGAAGGAACAGCTCCTCGTAACAAACCTCCAGTGAAATCTACACAGGAGACCAGAAAAACTCACAGCTTCATGGCAAAGCTAATAACTGACAGACTTACACAGGCCCTAAGGCAAGACAAACTTTGTCTAAGTTACTTTACTTGCTAAACATCAGCAGTTTAATAACATATCTGATAATGGATATAGAAAAATCTAGCACTCAGTTAGCTAACTAGTTGGCTAACCAAGTTAGCCAGCTAGCCTAGCTAGCTGCTGATGGTTATCTTGGTAAATCAGTCAGATTTAGGACTGTGAAGTGCTCACACTTCTGATTTAAACCTTCTTTATCAACATGAAAATATTACTGTACTCGTACACATCATTCTTTGTGTAGTCTTCCTCAGTGTTGGCTAGCCGCTTAGCATCTAGCTAGCGTTCCTCTGACCTGCCTGTGTTAGCTTTAGCATTAGCCCATCTGAAGAGGCAGCTTCTGCTGCTAAAGCTGCCATCTTGGCCCTAAACCCCTACACCTTTAGCAGGAGTGGCTAAAAGGTTAATGTAAATATGCTACAGTACGTTTATACAGTAGCTTGGCCTACATTCATATTTTCAGTTTATGAACGTGAGCATCTTGTAAAGCCAGTTTGTTCCTGAGTGAAACCATTTCAGATGTTCTCCTCAGTGTGCTTCTGCTTCCTGAACTTTGAGTCTGTTAGCACATATGCTAATAGCAGCAATAACTAAAGGAGGCTTTCTCAGGATTTTGAAAACAGTGACCTGCATTTAAGAGTGAACTTCACCTTCTTTCTTTTTTTCCCCCATCCAAATTTCCTAATTCAGTGACTGAGATGTAAAAACTCATTCTGAGTCGTTCGGTGTGAAGTAGTCCAGAAGTTCTTTACAGCGACAGTGATGGGAACCAGGGGTCTCCTATGTCTGCAACAGAAATTAGCCATTTTATTTATTATCCAAGCCCCCAGTGAACCTCCACATATCTTCGGAGTTTTGTATGTATGGAATGTCGATGATGGGGACGAGGGAATGGTGTAAAAATAAGTTTCTTTGGGGACTATTTTGCCTCACAATGCCCTGCGTGTATCCCTCCACCATGAATGGATCTTTTCAAAACTATTATTAAACAGTGTCTGATATCAGCCAGCGCATTTAGAACCATTTCCAGCAGTAGTTTTGTGTGAGGAACCTTTTCAGCGGCTTTCGTTGGGTTTAATTTTTCCTTATGACGTCCTGTTTGTACCACTCCGCTATGAATGTAATTCAAGTACAAGTGTTTCCTGTGAGCCTTTAAATGCTTTGGCCGTCTGGTTCCCATCACCCCCGTTCTGACCGATTTTCACTCTGTTGTTTTCACTACAACTGCGCATTTTCAGGTCGAGACATGCCAGATTGCTTTGTTTACATCTTAACAGATTAATTATGTCTCTTTTAAGAAAACAAATCATCAGAGTTCTCCTTCAGTGATGGTGCTAATCCGGCCAGGTAAAGAGAACTGGTAACCTGGTTACTAACCCAACATGCCAGACGTCTCGCATTGGAGTTGTAGAGGTTCCTAATGGTGTCCTGTGATAATCCATCCCATGCAGCTTGAATATTCTCACACAGTTCCTGCAGATGGTGCGGTAGAGGTGGAGGTGAAGTGACACCAGGCCTTCTGGATGTGCGATGTGTGACAACAAACCGTTCATCTTGGCGCTGACCACGGTGCCTCCACACACGGTGGAGACGACCAACGAATCCAAGACAAAAGCGGGACTCGTCACTGAATATGACCCGCTGCCATTCTGAGTCACTCCTTGATAGTCTGGCACGACACCATTGCAGTCTTTGGTGACGTTGACGTGGTGTTAAGGACAGTCGTCTTCATGGTCTGCATGCATGTAGTCCTGCGTGGTGCAGTCGTCTGCCAATGGTGCTGGCGCTAACAGGACGACTCATGGAGGCATCACTGCTCACTGAATGTCCACAATTGTGGCTGTTGGGCCAGTCAGGTACAGCGATAAGGAGTGTCCTTGCCTACGTCACGTGTGCGGCCGAGCGTGAAACTTGAATTATTCTCATGTCTCACGATGTCAAACCTACCCACCAAGTTTCCTTCCTGTCGGTTGATTCATTCTGGGTGCAAGATGGAAGCGTAATGTGAAATATGAGCCTACTAAGTGGGGAACTTGCAGGATGGTAACGTGGCACTTGTGAATTGCCTGTAGATGAGGTGTAGATGTAGATCACCAGCAACCAAACACTTGCATGATGCACACATGACAACACAACCAGAACTCGCTGACCGTCCAGCATGCTCCGTGTGTGAGCATGATATTACACCAGAAACACTGCAACTAGATATTTTCCCCACATCGTTCAGGCCTAGGCCTGCTGTCGTCCGCCAAGTTAACGCTCCGGAGCCTCCAAATTCTTTTGAGACAGTTTTAAGAATCACGGTTTTAAAAAATCAGTGTGATGTTGGCTTGGCTTCACAAACCAATCTAGCTCAGTCTTTCTCATCTTGCAGGAACAACAAGAAAGAGGCCGAGCTGAGCAATGCCGTCGAGCGCTGGAGAAATCTGGAAGCTGCTTTGAACTCCAAAGAGGCGGACTTTGCTAACTTGCTGGCAGCCAACCGCAGGCTGGAGAGCGATTTGGCAGATCTGAAGACACAAGTGGATAATGTGAGTCTTATCAGGTTTTCCTGCTGCTCTATAAAAATATTTAGCACTGCTGTCAAATTCAGTCCCTGATTGTATTTCTTTTTCTTTTTGCACCACTTGAAAATAGCGGCTGCTCATTATGTAGTACAAAATGACTAATCTATTCACGTTAAAGGGCCCATTTCACAGAAAATCAATTTCCTCCTCCCTTTTTTTTCAAAGTAATGTGTAAACATGGTTTCAACAAGTTTCAAACCTAGCGTTCACGCCCTGGTCCATATGTGGAAACTGATCCCGGCTAGCAGATAACGTTTCTGTGATGTCACAACAGCCAACTGATTTACATATCCACCTTTTTGGCCTACAGCATTTTAGCCCCACCCATTCACATTAAAGTTATAAGGAGTGTTTCAGCTCTGAATGCCTATTGGATGAGGCACAGCCAATCGGAACAGACGCCATTTTCATGAGTGTTAAAGGCACAGTAACATAAACGACTTGTTTGGAAAATGGTCATACAAATATGAATTATTGGTACCACACAAATGTTATCTGTGGACCCCAAATATAATAATATACTAGAAAATGTAGGATACGGACCCTTAACGTACATAGTGCAAGTTAACCCATAGGAGCTCACGGTGACGTACGTGTCACAAGCCCTTTAATAAGGTCTGCAGAGTTCCATACACAGCGTTATCCTTCACTTAACCCTGCTGGAGACCCTAAGTGACCCTGTACTGAACGCACTGTATTCGGTCACTTGACTGTTCGTGAATTTGTGATCATGTGACCACATTTACAAAATGGCCGGTGTGCTTGGGTAGTGAACGAGACGAAACCAGTTCATTCATAAAGCCTGTTTTTGTGTCTATAAGGTCTATTATAAACCCATTTAACAGTTCTAATGATTTGATAACATGACCTATATTGCATAAAGCCAATTCGGGCCCGTTTCTAGAACAACATGATGAAGTTACGAAATGGTTCTTGTGACATGTTACATCAGTATTTTGACCTTAAAGTAGTTCACAATATGAAAAATGCCAATGAGGTCTTCAATGAATGTAAGTGGTCACTCATAATTTACCCTTGTAAGGGAAATGGTTTCTAGGGTCTTCTGGGTTAAGGGTGTTTATTTCTCCTGTGCAGTTTCATTGGTGGTTTGGTTACAACAGATCCGTTTCTCGACACACATTATTTAACGTAAATATCTCTAAAATTGGAAATTTGAATCGATGTGTGATTGAATTCCACAGTGAGCAGCCTGTCATGCTCTTGCTTTTCTGTTCTATAGCTGGAATCAGCCTTGCAAAATGCTAAAGCTCAGGTTAATTCAGAGATGCTGCGACGAGTGGACGCGGAGAACCAGATTCAGACCCTCCAGGAGCAGATGGACTTTCAAAAGCACGTTTCTGAGCAGGTGAGAGTGCGCACCATGCTGATCTTTAAAACGCTGGATGTTTGTTTCTTTGATGGCTGCTTTGAACTTCATGCGGCAAAGATTCAAAATATGACTGCTGTTAAACATGCCGTATAAAGTCCCTTATATATTAGCGCCAACTTTAAAATCAGAATTTAACCTTGTGCATTCATGCCGGATCTCTTATTTTAGTTTTTGTACGATGAAATTCTTGTTTTCTTGTCTCCCAAATTATATTGACACTTGCACTGGTGCTTGCAGTTTTGTCATTTTCCCCCTCCCTCCTATCCCCCTCCTATCCCCCTCCTATCTCCCTCCTGCCCCCTATCAGGCTGAGAAAATGCTCAGATAACTCGGAGACACTCCCTGATACTGCTATCGCTAGTACGTGACTAGCAAACAGTTTTGCACAGTTGTACGCACATAGGAGCATCATATTTTTCATAAAGTTTACTGAACTCCAGAAAATCTGTGTTTCAGTAGTGACGGTTCCACATTGGTAGAAGGTGTTTCTTTTTTTTTTCCTATTAGGTTTTTATAAGATAAGATAATCCTTTATTAATCCCACAGTAGGGAAATGTATATAATTATCTCATGATTTGTTGAAATCTTTTAACTTTATAAGAAACATTATTTTCATAAGTGTAAATGTAGGGATTAGGGTTTAGTGTGATTTGTAGGTTGTTAGGATTTAGTGTATATTTAGGGGTTTTGTGTTAATGTAGGGTGTTGGGGTTTAGTGCAGATGTAGGTTTTCAGGGGCTAGTGTAAATGTAGGGTTTTGGGTGTAAATGTGAGGTTTTAGGGGTTAGTGTAATTTTAGGTTGTTGGGATGTAGTGTATATGTAGGGGTTTGGTGTAAATGTAGGGTGTTAGGGTTTGGTGTAAATGTAGGGGTTAGGGTTGGGTGCAGTTGCAGGGGTTAGGGTTGGGGATTAATGTTGGGGTTTGGTGTAAATGTAGGGTGTTGGGGTTTGGTGTAAATGTAGGGCGTTAGAGTTTGAAGACAGACACCTCCCAATAGAAAGCACCCTATAAATTCTGATTTTGTATATATGTAACTTGGCTCAGTGAATGCTTTGGGTTTACATGGATCATAACCTAATCCTTGCTAATATCTGATGTCTGAGTGTACAAAATACTGTTGAGGCGTGATTTGATCTAATTCAGTAGATTGGTTCATATACTAGCCAGCAATCCAGTAGAAGTATGGTATGTTATTTAAGAAGTGATGTGATGTACCAGTCATACGGTACTTTCTGTGTTTGCTAGGCCACTGCTTTGGTCCTGATCAGTGTTTCTGTGTAGGAAGTGCGGGAGATGCGCAGCCGGCATGAGAGTCGCTTGGTGGAGGTGGACTCGGGCAGGCAGAGGGAGTTTGAGAGCAAACTAGCAGAGGCCATGCAACAGCTGCGGCAAGAACACGAAACCCAAATCCAGCACTATAAGGAGGACCTGGAGCGGACCTTCAGTGCAAAGGTATAAGTACACACTTATGACCAGCTCACGGAGCAGTTTTGGTTGCAGAGACTTGTGTTGCATAGGTCATGTTGATCGAGATTCTCTTAAATACTATATTGTATAATTAAAAATGTATAAAAAGAAAACAAAGAAAATAACTGATTCTTATTTTTGCACATGTGCTCAGTCCATTGAATGTACATATTTCACATGCACATTGGTATAAGGGTTAATGATAAATAAGGTTTCTCAATCACAATTCAAAAAAGGACGTGCATTTTTCTCTGTCTGTCTGTCTGTCTGTCTGTCTGTCTGTCTGTCTGTCTGTCTGTCTGTCTGTCTGTCTGCATTTAAACCCACTGGCCACTTCATTAGGTCTACCTCCTCGTATCTACACTTGTATCAGCTCCACTGACCGTGTAGGAGCACCTTGTAGTTGTACAGGTACAGACTGTAGTCCATCTGTTTCTCTGTATACTGTATTACCCTGTTCTTCAATGGTCAGGACCCCCACAGGACCACCACAGAGCAGGTATTATGTGGGAGGTGGATCATTCTCAGCACTGCAGTGACACTGACGTGGAGGTGGTGTGTTAGAGTGTGTTGTGCTGGTGTGAGTGGATCAGACACAGCAGTGCTGCTGGAGTGTTTAAACACTGTGTCGACTTACAAAGAACAAGTGCTCTGTGGTGGTCCTGTGGGGTCTTGACTATTGGATAACAGGGTGAAAGGGTGTTGATGCAGAGAAACAGATGGACTACAGTCTGTAACTGTAGAACAGCAAAGTGCTTCTAAATGGTAATTGGAGCTGATAAAATGGACAGTGAGCGTAGATACAAGGAGGTGTACCTAATAAAGTGTCCGGTGGGTGCATGTCTCTGCGTTTTATATATTAAATATAGTTTGTTCCATTTTAGTCAGTCAGGTTGCACCATTTGACTCGCTGGTTGTGCTGGCTGACATTGTTTAGACAAATTTTAAATTAAACCAGCATCTGTTTAGACACACCCAGAAACCCCTTCAACTCGTTTGTACTTTTTCCCCCCCAAATAAATGAATATTTATTCTAATAATTTCATATTTTTATGGTCTTCCTGAAATGTTTGTACCACCTGACATGGTAAACTGAACCATTCTAACCGAAAGGGCTACTGACCTTGGCACTGCTCCATGACATCACTTGGGGTCAGCTGGGGTCTTTATGATGATCCCCCTTACTTTCAGAAAAGAATGTCAAAATAAAAGTCCTTTTGTTTTTGCTTGTGCTGCAAGAACAACTTGCAGACAAAGGTTTCTCAGTTGAGCGCTTCTAAAGTTACCATATTTTACAACAGGGTTTTAAATTAAAAAAATTCAAACCAAATAAAATCACCAACATTTTATTGTTTAGAATTTTGTACCACTTAATGACATTTTTGATAGTTCAGTTAGTCAGTATGGTCTGACTTTTGGAGCCAATGTAGAAACTACAATGAGTTTTATATGGATGCTCTGAATATTTTTCATGTAAAGCAATATTTCTCATTTTTCAGGTATTGTTTATTTATCTGATATGTAATTTTTTTTTTTGGGGGGGGATAATGGACTTAAAGGCACATGTTAAAAGTCATATTACACTGTGCTAACTGCAGAAGCATCATGTATATTGCAGTAATACAGCATGTGAATTTTTATTGTAGGTATTAAACAATAATGGTCTTTTGAAAACCTCAACATGCTTTCTGCTTTTCCCCCCACATTTTAATTTTTTCACTTGTAGTAATTTCAACACTATGAAGTTTGGTCAGTAGGGGGAGCAGTGCCCTCACTGCTCCACCTCAAACTCCACCTACAACCACACACCTGACTCACAAGCTGCTGAATGCTGTCATTTGTATTGGCTCCCTACTGTAATATCTGCATGAATCGGGGCATGTTTGATGTAAATATGTAAGTGAGATGTTGGTAGGATGGTGTTTGATTTTATGCTCTGAAGCTGATTTATCATTTGTACGCAAATCTCTGCTCGTTTTCATGCTGTGCAAAAGTGTAATGAATCAGAACCAAAGTAGCAGCTTTTTGTCTTTATTGCTGGTCAAATCTGCACCCTATATCAAAATAGGCCCTCGTATCTTTCAGTAATGTTTATCATTTATGCATTGGATTGAAGAAAGAGCATAATTCACATTTAAATTAATCCAATAATGCACAGCTGGAGAACACAAACGTTTTTGAGAACACCAGTAATCCATATTGTATCTAATCCATTGATGTACGTCATTTATACAATCCACTAACTCGTATCCTTTGTGCGTTGCAGTTGGAGAACGCTAAACAGGTTGCTATGAAGAACAGTGATTTTGCCACATCAACCAGAGAGGAGCTGGAAGGAACTAAACTCAGAGTTGAGTCCCAGTCCATGCAGATCAGCAACCTGCAGAAACAGGTACAGTGGTTCTTGTAGGAAAGGTACAAGTGGTCACAAGTAACGTTGCCCATGTTAAAGCAGAAACTTTGTAGGTAAAAGCATGCTACAATAAACAGTACAATACCAATAACATGGTGCGGTTAGTATAATTATGCATGTGTTATGTGTGCTGTGTCCTCCTTTTCTGGTGTATGTGGACTACATGTAATAAAGCTATGCATTTCAAGCTTCTACATCTCTACTTTAAAATTAAGCTCACTGGACAAACAGTGAGTCACCTTGCGTGTTTAAGGCGGTAGTAACTTCAGGCTCCTGCAGATGGCGCTGCACGAGGATGATGGGGCTATGAAATACCTGCGGGGTGTGAGTGACGGGATCCATAGATTGAGAAGAGGTGCAGGGAATGTCTCGTTCCATGTGTGGAAAATGGCTCCAAAGCAGATGTNGTCATACAGTTCTACCAGCAGTGGCACAAATCCCAGTCTACAGGGAATTCCCTTCGGAATTGTGCCAGGGAAGACATCCACCAAATCTGGCCCAACTGCACAATTCTTTGATGTAAGAGTGTCTGAACTTGTCCAGTACATGCCCAATCCAGTCACAGCTGTTATTGGTGCTGGTGGAGGTGTTACCCGCTATGAGGCACGTTTCAGTCACAGGGGACTCCTATATTTTGCCCAATGAGCTCATAGTACAATCCTATAGTAGCACATAATTGTCTCCATACTTGCTCATATCTAATGTCTCATCAAAGCTAGTGGTTCAGGGCTGTGTTCCTTTTTTCCGGGTTAGAATTCGGTGCTGGAGGCACGTGTGCAGGAACTGGAGCGTTTGTTGGACCGCGAGCGGCAGCTCAGCCACCAGCGGCTCTCTCAGAAGGAGCAGGAGATGGCCGACATGAGGCAGCAGATGCAGACTCAGCTGGAGGAGTACCAGAACCTGCTGGACGTCAAGCTGATGCTAGACATGGAGATCAACGCCTACCGCAAGATGCTGGAGGGAGAAGAGCGAAGGTGGGACAAAAGAACCTTGGTTACACAGTTAACACGTGTAGTACAACAGTTAGAAATCAGATGCAGATAAAGAATACAGTTTATAATAATAGCACATTCTTGTTGATCCAAGGCATTTAGTTAGATTGCTGACCAGGTATGAAGACATTAAAATGGAGGGGGAGTGTATTTGAACCACGTGTCCCCAAGTTTGGGGGCATCTAGCTTGTCTCAATGTTTTCAAACCGCCTTTGGATCAAAAGAGGTTCAGTACTGACTACTTAAGACTAATTCATAAATTAATTAATGTATAATTCATAAATATACCCAATTAATTGTTACTGAATGCACTTTTTCTGGTTTTCTTTTTTTTTTTTCCTTTTTTTTTTTTTTTTTTTAAATGACCCTCAGACTGAACCTCTCGCCAAGTCCGTCCCAGCATGCCTCTATCCCCCGCATGCACACACAAGCCAAACGCAAAGCCTGGACCAAGAAAAGAAAGCATGAGGGAGGCTCGGGCCTCTCTCCCAGTTATAAAGTGTCCCAGCACTCCTCCGCCCGCGGCTGCGTGTCCGTCGACGAGATCGACCTGCAGGGCAACTTCGTTAAGCTCAAGAACAACTCTGACAAGGTACGTTTTTACAGCAGCTGGTCAGAATAATTCCCATGCTCTTGATTGCAGGTTGTGCTGCTGGAGAGAAAAGAAGAGTCTCTTGAAATTTGAAGGAGAATTTTAAAAGTCTAATATTTGGTGGTGTCGCTGTTTTGCTTCAGTGAGATTGTGGACTCAAGCTGGACTCCACCGGTTTGTGCAAAAGGCTCAGATGAGCAGATCAAATGCCGCCTCAGAGACATATGGCCTTAAACACAAATCTCCAACCTTTTATATGATCTGGCCTTTATGTGGTCACAAATTTGTTTGGTTAGAAATTGTTTAAAATTCTAATATTTTATTTAAAAAGGAAAAAAATAAACTTTTCTGACTTTCAGTGTGACCCCACTGTATATTTTAAAAACTGTGTGTGTATATAAAATACAGAATACCAAAGTAACGTTCAAATTTAAATAGTATTGAAGTATACAGTGTACAGCACATGCCTTCGTAACATAAGCGTCGGATACATCGCACACCTTTCTTAGTGTTCATAATGCAGCTGATCACCGGAATGTTGGAGGGTTTCTTATTGAGGAAGATTTAGTATTGTCACACTCATTGTGGCACAGGCCTGAAAATATTACCTTGTGTCGTTGCCATGTTTATATAGCATTTTTAGTTCTGTAAGAGGTTTAAATCCTTACCGGAAACGGAAATGAAGTGTAATGCTCTTTTCGGGTGGGATTAGTTTAACATGGGAAGGTAGTGTAATGGCATTTTAATCAATCAATCTATCAATCAAGATTTATTTGTATACAACTAATGTTGTCTCAAAGCAGCTTTACAGAAAAGCAGTTTATATAAAGGAAAAGAAAAACACAGAGTCCATGTACATACGTATGTAAGAAGGGAAATTTGAATGTGTAGTGGATGATTTGATTTTTATTTTTGTTATTTATTTATTTTTTCCTCCTGATGATTTAGTGGCATTAGATTGTGTCGCGTCAGTCGCTCTTATGGACTTTGTGCTCGTGTTAGCACACCTGCCGGTACCTCTTACCTTCTGTAAGACGAGCCATAGAAATAACCTTTAAGATTCTATTAATCGACGAGCTGCTAAAAAAAAAGACCTCAAAGATACATTTACCTGTGTTCTGTTTGGATAAAGTTAATCTGATATGTGCGGTATAATGTGTTAACCTGGAATGTTAAAACATTAAGTTTTTAGCTGTACATTTTCATTAGCAGAGTTATTAAAATCCACATGAGCTGGTTTTAGGTGTACAAACGTGAACATTGGCTTGCAGTGTTGGACTCGTCGCTGCTTGCCACTGTCAAAACCTAACGTTCCGCTCACCTTGGGCTTGTTTGTGTATCTTCAGTGTCCTCAACCTGGCAACTTGTGTGAGCATCGAGCTTTGGGATAAGGGGGCGGGGCAGACGACTCTCTGTGAGGTTTTGAACTGCAGGACCTATTTTAACCGCCTGCTGTCATTATTACATAGAATAACTTCCCAGGTAAACATGACGTGTATTTTAACGTGCTAGAAATTTACTTTAATACCAGCAAGTACATTTCAAGCACATTATTGTTTTGTGTGCTAAATACAAGTGCAAAATGTGTATTATACAAGTGTAATAGTTACTAGTAGATTTTACAAGTTTTACTATTTTAGAAATGTGTGTGTATATGTATGTTTATGTATAAGTATGTTTTGATATGTATGTATAAGTATTTAATATACAAGTATGTTTTAATGAACTAGAAATGTACTTAAGCGTCTCTAAATGAGTCTAAGAGGTGTCTTTAAATAGAACAGTTAAATACTATTAGTTCTATTTAAGTGTATTTAATAGCACTAATGATTATGTATAAGTACATAGTATATGAAAATGCCACACTTTCAGTACATTAATCATAAATATGAGGAAGTATACTAAGTATACTTAAATTAAGTGTACTTTTTTTTTTTTTTTTTTTTTTTTTCCCCCCCTCTGGGCTAAGATGGTGTTTTTCTAGTCTTTTCTAGAATCGAGGTCAGTGCGGAAAATTTAAGAACAATTAAGACAATTAAGAACCTTTTTTTTTTTTTTTTTTTTAAGTGTTAATTCCGTGCGAATCGTTGCAGACATCCTGTGTTAAACTGGCGTTACTCCACCTCCCCATCTAAAACTAATCCTATCCAAATACTACCCAGAACTATCCGGTTTATCACTGGTTGTTAATTATGTTTGATTGTTCTGAGGAAGCTGTTTTATTCATGGCTGTTTCAGGATCAGTCACTAGGGGGCTGGTTAGTTAGGCGGCGGCAGCCAGGTGTTCCTGACATCGCCTACCAGATCCCAACGTCCTGCGTTTTGGGTGCTGGAGAAACACTGACGGTAAAAATATACCACACACACACACACACACACACACACCACACACCACACACACACACCCACCCCCACCATTCCTCATTTCACTATGTATCAACATGGTGTATATATAAAACTCAAACGTGTGGGTTCCCTGACTATTGAAAAGATCTGTGTTTGGTTTGTAGATACTGTGACCCGTGGATCCATGTACATATCCACCTGTTCAGCCTACCACAGTTTAGCTAAGCCTGTTTGCACTGAAGTTATCAGAAGCATGTCAGCTTGGATTAATTTGTTCTATGTATATTGAAGGATGCGTGTGGGATATGGGTGCTTTTTAAACAGTGCTTTAAGACTGAGGTTGCATTTCAGTAGAACTGAAATACATGAGTGGCGCTCTGTGATCAGTAATGTGTCTGCTCAGATTTGGTCTGCAGGAGCTGGAGTGGAACCAAATCCTCCCACTGACCTGGTTCTGAGTGGTGCGAAGACGTGGGGAGCAGTCAGCGATGTCAGAGTTTCTCTGCTCAACATGCACAACGAGGTAAGAAGGAACCATTACGTGACGGATCACATTAAAGCCTTCCCAAAACCAGAACCAGACCAGAAGAGGGAAATGCTGTGTATTCCCTTTTAGCCGATAGGGGAAAGTCTTCATGGTCACATGGTCCTTTTGCATTAGCACCTGGTAGAGTTTTGAGTTTTGTGATGCGTATTAAATGTTAATGAATTCGTTTTTGCAGTCCTGAGGTTTGACTACTGTCTGGGCTATAAATGCTTGTTGTGTGTGGTTTCAGGAGACAGCCGAACGGAGTGTGGTGTGCGTCCAGGGTCGAGCCGAGGGAGACTCGGATGTGGAATTTGATGAAGAGAGCGGCATGGGCTCAGAGATTCACCTACGTCGACAGGTAATACACGAAAGTGCGTTTTGAGCGTAATACCGTTTGAAGTAAGACTAGAGGAGCGAGTTTTGATAATTACAATAACAGTTCATTTGTGTTTGAGTGAGTTGATTTTGCTCGCCTTTCATGATCGTAGCACTTGCAGTTGACCAGGGCAGATCTAGCAGGGCAAAATGTCATGACTGACTTCTACAAAGATGGCATCATAACCGTTCAGTGTTTAAAGCCACCGAGCTCTTGTGAGTTATTTTACATGTAGTAGCGAATGCAGTCCACCTAAATGCGTATTAGGATGCATTTATGTAGCATTATTTAGTCCTCTGATGTCTACACAGAATGTATACCACTTTGGTCAGGGTGAAAAATGACCGGATGTGGTTTTGCATGCCCATTTACACCCCATGATTTGGTCCTAGAATGAAACGAGCCGTTTTCCTTTACCGAGTTCATGAATAATTAGATGAGCTCTGCTCTGATTGGCTGGTTTACACCACGGTGCTCACCCAGAGGTAATATGTTAAAATGGACCAAATGAAATTAACCTCCATGTAAGCTCGGTCCTCATACTATTGAGTTAGCTATGCTAGTTACTTGGAGCTAATGCTAGTAGCTAACGTTACCTATACTAGCTCCTGGCTTTCCATCTGGACATCAACACACAGATTAAAGTTGTTCCTCACTATGAAACTCTCGGTTTAAGTTGATCTGCTTCAACCGGCAAACACGGATACAATCACACAAGCGCCGAGTGAAGCCGCTTCATGTTGTCCAAGGATTGAGAAACTGTGCGGAGTAAAACCTGCAGACTTTGAATTAAAGTTGTTCAGGGTTGTTCTGAACTGTTGGCTCAGCAGTTACAATCTGGAGCGTGTTCAAGCTCTACTGTGTGAGGTAGACCGGAGCACGTTTTTGAAGATGAGCATCAGTCATGCCCGTTGACGGTTCGGTTCCTTGGGAAGGTGTGAAAAGTGCCGACATCCCCTTCACAGCTTGGAACACTAAAGTCCTGCAGATAGTGGATCATTTTGGTTGTAGTTGTGAATTTGGGGGATGTAAATATTAATGAGCCTGTGACATAACAGTTTAGGAATTCAGAATAAGCTGTTTTATTGCCCTTTTTGTATATGCAGGATTTATATTTAATCCTAAATGTAGTGAACGCGTCATATTCAACTAAACCGGTGTAGCTACAGTTCTGTGGCAGCCAAAGAGGGCTTTCAAAGTGTGACTATACCTCCAACGTGGCAAGACGCAGCTAATTTCTTCATTTCTTTTGTTATGAAAAGCCCAAACGAAGGAAAAAGAAATGTTGCTCTCTGTCCTGACCTGTCGCTGCACAGCAGGAGCAGTAGGTGAGGAGACTGTCACAGCTGTAGTGTTAGATGCTGCTTGCTTTAGTGCTGTGCATGGACGCTTCGCTTTGCATATTATATATCCTGCTGCAGCCTCTCAGCGCTGACACCCCAAATACCGTATGATGGACTGTTTTTATATACACAGATGCTAGCTGCTGCCTCTTTCTTTGGGTTATGGGTAACGAGAATGATTTTTAAATGGCTGTTATTTTGCTGTCTCTAACACTTCCATTTCCCTACATTTTCCTGTTATTAGCAAATACATTGCTTGCTAATGTCGTGCATCTTTTTGAACCAATTTAGATGTCTTGCTAATCACTTTTCTAGCCCCTCTATGCTTTGCACTTACCAAGTCGTAGCGCAGAACACTTTTAGAATCGAGTGAATGTGGTCATAACCTCGCAACTCCTATGTTTCTTTCTACAATTAAAATTCTAATTTAGATTTAAATTAGATTGTGTGAATATTTCATGAAGAACGGACCAACAGGAACTTTGAAAGGCCAAGATACGTTAGCAGATTTGAGAACGTTTGGTATTTCTTCTAGAAATTATGACTGCATGTCATATTGTACATAACTCTGAAATAGCACATTTTATTATTAAGTAATTTTCTGCCATTATTGTTGTTGGTCCATTAATTCTAAAATGTTCCCACAATTTATAAGACCAAGTCATAAGGCTAATAATAATAATAATAATATTATTATTATTATTATTATTATTATTATTATTATTATTATTATTTGTTCTTTTTCTTCATGTTTGAATAAAGGTATTGGTCCTGTTTTCACAGGGACAGGTGGGCAATCAGGAGGCCAGCTGTGCAGTCATGTAGCACTCATAAGATGCTCTGTATGGACGGTGGTGTGGAGGCATCACTCCATCAGCATGTGGTTTTTCAGTAGGTGTCACCTAAAGGCCCTAAAGCTGTTAGTTCCTAAACCGACTAAATTCCTGGGCTCATACGTGAAAGAGTTCAGAACGAGAGTGCTGATCTACAATCGGTTACTTCTGTCTAACTGCCTTCATCGAGAGAGCTAATGGCCAACACTGTGCACATAATAGCCACCTAAAGAGAACGTAATTTTATTTTCCTGTAGCACCAGAAAATCGTGCGTGTTCAGCTTTCTGGAGAACGTGTTTAGGAGAGTTTATGTGCGTTACAACAACTGGATTTAAGTTCTCTGAACAGCTCTGTGAAACTCCGATACGACATGTCTCTGGTTAAGGACTTCCTTATTGTACATGACTTTCCAGAATATTCCTCGCACTTATTTTGTACTTCTAATTGCTAAATTATACCTGTGTGAACACGGGAAGGTTACATCTATGTGATTAGCCCAGATGTGGTGATGCGCTGCTGATGACTAGTAAGGTAAAGAAAGGATTGCTCCACTTCGTTCCTCTAACGGTGCCTTTTGTAGCAAGAGTTGTTCCAAATGTAGCACTACAGGTCACTAAACCCCCAGATACCCAAGTTTAAAAGTGTGACCAGGTCCATTTTGGCACCGTGCTCAGTCGGATCTATTGTGAACATGGTTACAGTTCATATGTTCTTATGATTTATTCAGTACAGCACTAGAAGGAACCTATAAACACTCTCTGTAGCATACTTTTATTTATTTTGCTTTTTTTGGTTTGTCGTACTTTAGAAACTCCACATAGCACATGACCACTTGATCTGATTATCTAGACTTCTAGCAACCTCAAGTTTGACCCTGAATGTCAAAGCCTATTTATTGCATTTGTTTCACCAATGTGTATATACTTTTATATATATATAAATTCAATAAAGATTACAATGAAGTGGGAGTTTGGTTGGGTGCTGATTATCTGCAGCGGTTTTTTTTTGTTTTGTTTGTTTGTTTTGTTTTGTTTTTTTTCCCCCACGACTCTCCTTTCAAAGTATTTGTCTTGACATTCAGTTCAGTGTTATCCAGCGAGTGCCGTCCTCTGCTTAGTGTTGCAGTGTCCCAGTTGTCTGTTCTACTCCTAACGTGTATATCCCGGTCTATTTCAGTTAACTGTAGAACTCCAGAAGTGGATGTGTTGCAAGTTCCTTGTATCCAGTCGTGTCCTTTAAGGCTCTGCATTATGTCATTTTATGTTCCAAGAAGAGTTTCTTGGGGCATCTCGATAAATCAAGGTATTCAGGTAAACTGGCAATAGGAAGTTATTTAGTTCTTTGACTTCCTCCGTGTCATTATTGATCCCCAGTGACCTTTTTTTTTTCCCCTACTGCAAGGCATAATTGCAATATGTAGCAAAATAAACGTATGTCGTCCACATCGTGCAGCCTGTGTCCTTCCAGGCATGCGTCTGCAGCAGCTACACTACCGTCTCTTTGCCTTTGTCCTTGAACAGAAAGTGCAGTGCTGGGTTTTGTAGGCGCTGGGGGGTCTGTTCAGGTGGGGGAATCTGCAGTCTCACTCTGGGGTTGGTCTTGCTCCAGGTCCTGAACAGGTGGATGTGGTAACGCAGGGACACCTGTGATGACGAATCAACACGTTATGAGAATGTGAGGATGTGCATCCTCTCCTTAACCCTATAACAATATGCAGTAATAATGTGATGGTAAACAAAAAATTAAGCTTTAATAGACGAGGATCGATTTAGCTGTGATTAGAATTTGATGTGAAGTTTTTGAGAGGAAAGAGGTAAAACAACTTTATGTCCCCCAACCTGTTAACACTGAAATGCACTGGAAAACAGTCACGGTCTATAGTTAAAAACTATACGTTTAATGTAAGTGTGATTTATGCAGCTCACTATGTATCTGTCTTTCAGTTTTATTATTGTGTTTTAGTACTACAGTATAGTCCTGGACCAGGGTCGGGAACCACTGCCTCAAAGAGCACACTCGAAATGTGACTTCCGTGCCTCTGTACAGTCCATTTACAGTAAATCAGCCTCTTTTTGAATTCATTGTTTGATTTGTGATGTCAAACACATCGGCATCACCTTTTCAGCCTACAGCAGTTTAGCTCCGCCCACCCACACTGAAGTTATAAGTGTTGCGGTGTGGATTGCCTTTTAAATTCAGGGCAGTACACGGGGCAGACAATTTTAACGAAGCTCATTTACATATATATGAGTCTTAAAGGGCAAGTCAAGCAATATTCCTGCATAAGCTAATGTTCATTTAGGGTTTGGTGTGAAATTCTCCATTCTAGAGAAACCTGCTGAGTCTGAGTTGTTTACAGTGGGCGTGATGGTAACCAGACATCCACCTCTAAAAGCTTCATCGGGCATAACCAAGTTCTCCCAATTCTATAACCCAAATTTAAGACTCTCAGTTAGCAATTAAAAATAAAACACTCCAATATTAAACCTCTGGAGAGGCTGTGTTCAATGCAAAGAGAAACGGTTCCAATCTTCTCGGGTTGAGTATTGGCCGCCTCCTCCTGGGCAATCACATCCTTGTGTTACAGATCTTGCGCTCTCTCGCATTAGCTTCATTTATGAACGGTTATTTCTGAACCTTTTTTTTTTTGTTTTTTTTGTTTTTTATAAAGAAAACCAACCTGACAATGGCTCTTTGTGAGTGACCTTGAATGTGGCGGGTCTAGTCCAGCTCCATCCAGGCTTGTTATCTCTCACGTGTGGAGTTCGCCAAGTCTACAGGGCGCACATTTACCCAAAAGACCTCTACTTCTTGGTGTACCTACTAAGGCCTTCTTTAACACAGCCTCTTAATAATCAATTTAAAATAATTACCAATTTAGAAATCTTTGTTTGCAAATAATTCAATCAGCTCTCTCACAGAAAGTTATTACATGCATTATTACATGGTTATGCCCGAGACACTGATTTTGACCTACTACTAATGTGACAAATGTGGTGTGGTGGTCTTTCCCCTAGGTTACTACTGGATCACCCGTATCAGCATCACCTGTAAAGACATGTAGGTTCACTGGTGGTTTGATAGAGTAAATAAAATGGCTGAATTAATGAGGTAGACACGATGACCCCATGGTTCCCATCACCACCACTGTAAAGAACATCTTACTTGAGTCTCTACTTGAACCATTTCATACTATATCACTCTGAATGACTTGGACACTGGAATGAATGGAATGCCCTGAGATGACTCACAATGACACTTGGTTATATTTATGAAACTATATTATTATAAAATTGCTGAATTGTCAGACTGACAACATGTTAGGACATCAGATCCTTTTGCAATCCAAAATTTGCAAAACATAAGTAGTGCTGAGAACCTCCAACAAGCTAACTGCAGCATGCAGCTCCTCCAGGCCCTATTTTTAATCAAAATGAACTCACAACAGTCCAGAAGAGGTAGATGGTGAAGAGGGCCAGCGTGAGCACTATGAGTCCGAACGCTTCCATGCCGTTGCTATAGTATAGGTCCATGGCCCCCTGCACGCACAGCCAGCCGGACAGACTGGCCAGTGGAGTTATGAACAGGAAGCAGATTGCATCCCCGCACAGCGTCCGCCTCTGGTGCCGCATGGACGGAGTGGCCAGCCACTAAACCACAGAAGACAGACATGAACACAACAGCGTTAACCCAGCTGATCTACCTACAGTGCTGTGCAAAATTCAGGGACCCCCTTCAATTAGACTCATCATTAAACAGAACAGCTGCACCCAGAAGGAGGTGTGGGATTGCAGTGCTATTGGGAAGGAAGATAAAGGTTACCAGGATCAATAAATGATGATCAATTTAGACTGATATGATCAATATTTATTGAGCTACACATACAGAAGTCTGTCTCTCAGTATGGCGTCGGGCCCCCATGTTTGCTACCCCAACCTGCCAGACGCCTTGGCATGGAGTTGTAGAGGTTCCTAATGGTGTCCTGTGATAATCCATCCCATGCTACTTGAATATTCTCACGCAGTTCCTGCAGATGGTGCGGTAGGGGTGGAGGCGGAGTGACACCAGGCCTGCGTGACATGTGACAACAAACCGATCATCTTGGCTCTGACCACGGTGCCTCCACACACGGATTCGTTGGTCGTCTCCACCAAGACAAAAGCAGGACTCGTCGCTGAAGATGACCCGCTGCCATTCTGAGTCACTCCATGACGTTGACGTGCTGTTGAGGACAGTCGTAATGGTTTGTGTGCATGTAGTCTTGCATTGTGCAGCCGTCTGCTAATGGTGCTGGCACTAACAGGATGACTCATGGAGGACATCACTGCTCACTGAATGTCCACAATCGTGGCTGTTGGGTCAGTCAGGTACAGTGATAAGGCTCATCCTAGCTTATGTTATATACGTGGAAGAGCGTGAAACTTGAATCATTGGCATGTCTCACGATGTCAAACCCACCCACCAAGTTTCCTTCCTGTCAGTTGATTCCTTCTGGGTGCAGCTATTTGTTCAACTATTGTTCTGATGATAAGGGTATATGACCACAGATGTGCCTATAGGTATTGCCTAGAAGGATTCCTTGGACCACTGCTCAGCATGCATGACTAGAAAGAG
Organism: Semaprochilodus insignis; assembly: GCA_034552555.1. Taxonomy (NCBI): domain Eukaryota; kingdom Metazoa; phylum Chordata; class Actinopteri; order Characiformes; family Prochilodontidae; genus Semaprochilodus; species Semaprochilodus insignis. Next base: position 2,739,752 of record CM067489.1, read on the forward strand.
GGACTTTTGATTTCTCTGTCCTGTGGGCCCCAGCAGACGGGCTGTAATAGTCAGCTTACTGCGTGCCAGTCCACACAGGCGAGATAAAACGACATTACGGAAGCACAAAGCCCTGGCCAGGCCTCGCTGGAATACACGCGCCATCTAATCTCATTACCTGCTAAGTGGCTTTAGTGGTTAAAAGCAGCCGAGCTGCGGCAGACCATCCAATGTGAACTCTGCATGTGGGTCGAGCTGGGATGTGAGGACATGACTTCGGTGCAACAGTGTTCAAAAAGTAATGGCGGAATCTCTTGTTCCAAAGATTGGAGTCAGTGTTGGCGATAAGACAAAAATCACTTTGTTGAATTTTTAGTGTCCTCATAGGATGCTGGGTTTACTGTGAATAATGGTCACCCACAGGACCACCACAGAGCAGGTACTATGTGGGTGGTGGATCATTCTCAGCACTGCAGTGACACTGACGTGGTGGTGGTGTGTTAGTGTGTGTTGTGCTGGTGTGAGTGGATCACACACAGCAGTGCTGCTGGAGTGTTTAAACACTGTGTCCACTCACTGTCCACTCTATTAGACACTCCTACCTTACTGGTCCACCTTGTAGATGTACAGTCAGAGACGATAGCTCATCTGCTGCTCAACAGTGCAGTGTTGGTCATCCTCTAGTCCTTCATCAGTGGTCACAGGACGCTGCCCACAGGATGGAGTTTGCTGGACAGTTTTGGTTGGTGGACGATTCTCAGTCCAGCTGAGGTGTCCAGCAGCACTGCTGTGTCTGACCCACTCAGACCAGCACAACACACACTAACACACCACCACCACGTCAGTGTCACTGCAGTGCTGAGAATGATCCACCACCCACATAATACCCGCTCTCTGGTGGTCCTGTGGGGGTCCTGACCATCGAAGAACAGGGTAATACAGTATACAGAGAAACAGATGGACTACAGTCTGGAACTGTAGAACTACAGAGTGTCCTATATGGTCAGTGGAGCTGATGAAATGGACGGAGTGTAGATACAAGGAGGTGTACCCACTACACTAGTCAGTGGGAGTTTTTCATGACTGTGAAAATAAGAGGGCTGGCAGGGCATTCTGCCAAAAATTGTCCATCACCTAAATAATATCTGGTTAGTGGTGGTCCTAAGGTCCCTATCCAAGTGGGCTGATAAATCATGCAGCAAAGGATGAGCTATCATTGTAAACCTGCATACAATGGACCCAGATAGTGCACCTGTATGGTAGGTGTTTTTGATCAAGTGGTCTACAAGGTAGCTGGACCTGATAAACTGTATACTGAAATCTGAAATAAATAAACTCTGGGTGGAGAAATGTTTTGGGAGGTTTTTGGTCTTGCCAAGCTGCCCTTGGTGGCCCAATCAGGTGTTCCTCCATCCTGAGAGAGAGTGTGATGTGCTGTGTTTACCTCGGTCAGAGGTTTTGGCAGGCGCTCCAAAGCAAACTCGAAGTGGCAGAGCTCACAGTGGCTGGTGCCGGAGGCAGTGAGCCAGTGCTCCAGACACGTGCGGTGCACCATGGCCAGCGTCCCTGCACACTCACAGGGAGATAAAAGATCCCCGGCGCTGGGGCCTTCGTGACAAATCCGGCAGAACGGCTCCTCTCCATTCAGACTGCAGAGGGAGAGGGAGATAGTGTTAATGTGCGGAGATTAGCAAAGCGTGAGTTGAGAGTTTCTGTCTGTGCTGTGTGCTTTATCCACCACTAATGATGTGATTAACCACTTTCATACATTTGTATTAACTTGTTTCTGCAATAGTTCAGCAAAATATCTTATTTATACAGATTGCATTTTTTTTGCCCCCTCATGGAGTCGAACAGCCAAGACTTGTTTAGTGTCTGAAGTTTGGTTCTTTACTACTGGAGCTACAGGGTTAAAGAAGCTAAGTAGTGGAAGCTTATCCCGTACAGATATATGGCAACTAATGTGCAACTACTTTCTTGATGATGAGTCACATGTCTATATACCATGAAGCGTCAAGAACGATGAGTCACTCATCATCAAGAAGGTAGTTGCACTCAGAAGGAATGAACCGACAGGAATGAAAATTGGTGGGTAAGTTTGACATGATGAGGCAAGTGACCGATTCAAGTTTCACACTCGGCAACACGTGACGTAAGCAAGGACGAGCCTTGTTGCTGTATCCGGCTGACCCAACAGCCATGTTTGCAGACATTCAGCGAGCAGTGATGCCCTCCATGAGTCCTGTTAGTGCCAGCACCATTGGCAAAGGCTGCATGACGCTGCATGACCGCTGTCCTTAACACCACGTCAACGTCACCCAAGACTGCAATGGTGTCGTGCCAGACTGTTATGAAGTGACTCAGAATGGCAGCGGGTCGACGATGCTTGAGTGACGAATCCCGCTTTTGTCTTGATGGAGACGACCAACAAATCTGTGTGTGGAGGCACCGTGGTCAGCACCAAGATGAACGGTTTGTTGTCAGGCCTGGTGTCACTCCACCTCCACCCCTACAGCACAGTCTGCAGGAACTGTGTGAGAATATTCAAGCTGCATGTTGTTATAACTTCAGTGTGGCTGCCTTTCTTGGACAAACCATGTCACCCGCGACACAGTGTGATGATTTAGGCATGCAGTTGCCTATTAGCAGTGTGCACATGTCTAGTTACCCTTCAAGACAACTTCAGACACTAAGCATGTTGTGATGCATTTGGGTTAAAGGCAAGATACTGTGTTCTTACCTGCTGCAGCTGGCTGCCGGGAGCATAGAGGGCACACTAGCCGGACTCTGGATGACGTCCTGCACCAGGATTGTGGGGCTCTCCTCTGCTTCATGCTCCGTCTCTGCTCCCTCCAGTCCTGCGGTACTAGAATCAGGCACTGCTGACCACTCCTCACCCTGCATGGCCTCTACATTCACCACCCCTCATACCTCACACCTTCATTGAATCAGAGAGAGAGAGAAAGAAGGATCAGAGACTAAGACAACATCTTGCGACAAGAGCTATTCATTTCCACTAAGTCACTGATGGTCGACGCTATTCTGAGTGATGCTTATTATATATGTATATATCCGATGGTGGACATGTCTTTCCAAGGCAGGTGGGAGAACATTCAAAGAACATTTCATCGTCAGGATAACTGGTATCTAGTCAAACTCCACCAGTGCTTTCATGCCCCAACATTTCCAGCTGCACCTTCCTGCTAGAAAACCCCAGCATAGACCAGCATATCAGCGCTGTCCAATGAATCCATCTCCATCATTGTTTTTTTTTTTTTTACTTTATGTATCATTTGAACACAGCAGCTGCTGTTTACACTGTATTCCATGATGAATGGACCAACAGAAATTTCCCAAAATTCCAGACTTGGATAGAAGTCTGGTTCCTTTGACTTGCATTAAAATGAAATCTGGTTTTTGCCCTATTCTGTTAAGTTGCCATTTTGGAGATGCATGTTTTTCTTTGGACAGCAACGATATGTTGGATGCTGGTATGCTGCTCAGCCACCATGACCATGATGGGTAACCAGCTAAACCCGCACCAGAACAATACTAGACCAACATAAACCAGCATAGACCAGATTAGACCAATATGAAATAGATTACTGCAATGACCAGAACACAAATATACACATTTTATTTGCCATCCAAAACCACCAGTAAACCTAAACACGTCTCCTGAGGGTTTATATGTAACGTCAATGAAGGTAAAACAATGGAAAACCTGAATGTACCG
>CM067489.1:2748434-2760818 GCA_034552555.1 Semaprochilodus insignis
CCTCTCTCTCTCTCCCTCTCTATTTCTCTCCCCCCTCTCTCTCTATTTCTCCCTCTCTAATTCTCTCTCCCCTCTATCTCTCTCGCTCCCTCTCTCTCTCTGTCTCTCCCTCTTTCATCTATCTCTCTCTCTCTCCCTACCTCTTTGTCTCCCTCCCTCTCATGCTTTCTCTCTTTTCCTCCCTCTCTATATCCCTCCTTCATGCTCTCTCTCTCTCTCTCTCTCTCTCTCCCTCTTTGTCTCTCTCCCTCTCTCTCTCTATATCCCTCTCTCTCTTTCCCTCTCTCTCCCTATCTCCCTCCCTCTCTCGCGCTCTCTCTCTCTCTTTCTCCCTCACCCTCGCTCTCTCTCTCCCCCTCTCTGTCTCCCTCCCCCTCGCTCTCTCTCACTCTTCCTGTCTTGCACTTTCTCTCCCCCTTTTGCTCTCTCTGTCTCTAACTCTCTTTCTCCCTCATATTCTCTTTCTCTCGTCCTCTCGCTCTCTCACTGTCTTCCTCTATTTTCTCTCTCCCTCTTCCTCTTCCTCTCTCTGTCTCTCTCTGCCTCTATCAACTTGTGTCTCTTATACTTTCTCTCTAACATCTCACACTGTCCCGCTGTTTCTCTTCCATTTCTCTTGCCCATCATTTTCTCTCACCCTCTCTCTTTATCTCTCTCGTGCCTCTCTCTTGTCTTCTCTCACCCAGTTTCATTCTCCTCTCTCTCTCTCTCTCTCTCCTGCTTGTCTTAATCCTGTCTGCTATTCAGCTTGTTCTCGAATGGCTGGCGTAGATGGTCATTGTTGAGTTCCTTCATGAACGGCTTGATAGGGTGAATAATTCCTTTGACGTTTCTGAAACAGCACAGTTGGAGATCCAGACATCACATATTCCCGCAGAAGCGAAACATGAAAAAGCTCCTCCTCCGTCCACTGCAGTGGGCGTCCAGCCTATAATTCTCTGGTGCTTGAAAGATTGTGAACCCTTTAGAACCGCTTTAGATGGGGTACAAAATCAAACTGTAGATAAAGAGAAGCTAAACTAAATAAATGAGACATAAATATCATACGTAGTCATTTATTAATTGAGGTAAATATTCCAGTATTACAGATCTGTGAGTAACGTTCAGGCACTGTGAGGCCCCCAGTGTACCATTAACATCCCTTATAAACACCTCTGAAGACACATGTAGCTTCACGGGTGGTTCTGGATAGTAAGTAAAATGGCTATATACACTGTATTGCCAAAAGTATTCACTCACCCATACAAATCATTGAATTCAGGTGTTTCAATCACTTCCATGCTCACAGGTGTATAAACCCAAGCACCTAGACATGCAGACTGCTTCTACACACATTAGTGAGAGAATGGGTCGCTCTCAGGAGCTCAGTGAATTCCAGCATGGTACTGTGATAGGATGCCACCTGTGCAACAAGTCCAGTCGTGAAATTTCCTCACTACTAAATATTCCACAGTCAGTGGGATTATAACAAAGTGGAAGTGATTGGGAACGACAGCAGCTCAGCCACAAAGTGGTAGACCACGTAAAATGACAGAGCGGGGTCAGCGGATGCTGAGGTCACCAACTTTCTGCAGAGCCAATCACTACACACCTCCAAACTTCATGCGGCCTTCAGATTAGCTCAGGAACAGTGCGTAGAGAGCTTCATGGAATGGGTTTCCATGACCGAGCAGCTGCATCCAAGCCTTACATCACCAAGCGCAATACAAAGCGCTTAATGCAGTGGTGTAAAGCACTGCCACTGGACTGTAGAGCAGTGGAGACGTGTTCTCTGGAGGGACGAATCGTGCTTCTCCATTTGGCGATCCGATAGACGAGTCTGGGTTTGGCGGTTACCAGGAGAATGGTACTTGTCTGACTGCATTGTGCCTAGTGTAAAGTTTGGTGGAGGGGGGATTATGGTGTGAGGGTGTTGTTCAGGAGTTAGGCCCGGCCCCTTTGTTCCAGTGAACTCTTAATGCTTCAGCAGACCAAGAGACTCTGGACAATCTAATGCTCCCAACTTTGTGAGTTTGGGGTCGGCCCCTTCCTGTTCCAACATGACTGCACACCAGTGCACAAAGCAAGGTCCATAAAGACATGGACGAGCAAGTTTGGTGTTGAAGAACTTGACTGGCCTGCACAGAGTCCTGACCCCAACCCGACAGAACACCTTTGGGATGAATTAGAGCGGAGACTGCGAGCCAGGGCTTCTCGTCCAACATCAGTGTCTGACCTCACAAATGCGCTTCTGGAAGAATGGTCAGAAATTCCCATAAACACATTCCTAAACATTGTGGAAAGCCTTCCCAGAAGAGTTGAAGCTGTTCTAGCTGTAAAGGGTGGGCCGACATCATATTACACCCTATGGATTAAGAATGGGATGTCACTCAAGTTCATAGTGAAGGCAGACAAGCGAATACATTTGTGTGTTGTAGACATGGTTCCATCACCAAATCTGAGTATCTATAATAAACCATTTCACACCAAACCCACTCTGAACGGCTCTGTTCACCTCTCAAATTACTGCCTCTTATTTAGAACATTTGAAAAGCCCTTTATTGACTGAATGAAGGAAGTCAGCCAACCCTTGTCAGTGGCACCGGTTCAGTATCACACCCTAGCCCTGTATTACACATGCCTTGTTAGAACCATACGACAAATCAGACAGCAGTCCAGCAGCGTATATAAAAGCACCTGATATCTAGAGCATATTTTTAAACACGTGCCCTTTTAAAGGAAGCTCCCCTGTATCTTTGGACAGCAGTGGGCTAAAAAGAACTCAATCAGCCGGCGCTATCAGAGCGCTATCTAAAGTAGGAGAGTGCCGTCTCCCCGGACGTTTTTAAACATGGAGCTCTGAAGACAAGAGGACAGGAGGAGACACCATGTGACCCTCTGTGAAGTGGCCCACGTTTGGGGCTCTTATCTCTGAATGAAGGAGGGATGCCTCTGGGCAGTGATGGACACTAGAGTGGATCTATTTGAGGTGCTCTACTGGGGCTTACTTCACCGGCCTCTCAGAGCCATGACCGAGTGGACTCTGTTGAAGCGCCTGCTGGACGCCGTGCACCAGCACTCCACCATGATCGGCCGGCTCTGGCTGACCGTGATGGTCATCTTCCGGCTGCTGGTGGTCGCTGTGGCGGCCGAGGATGTGTATGCGGACGAGCAGGAGATGTTTGTGTGCGACACGCTACAGCCCGGGTGCCCCAACGTGTGCTACGATGCCTTTGCGCCCATTTCTCAGCCGCGGTTTTGGGTGTTCCACATCATCGCCGTCTCCACGCCGTCCCTCTGCTTCATCATCTACACCTGGCACAACCTGGCCAAGCGGGCGCCAACACCTGGGCAGTGAGTGACGCTTACACTCCTGAAAGAAAGGCTTCAACCAAGAGCTGGGACATATAGCGTATATCAGCGGGGTAGCGATAAATCGGTATATCATACAACAGTGATTTTTAGCTTTAGCAATATGGATAAGTAACAAACCAACTGCAGTGAATGTCATTTTCTGAGTGTTTTAGAGGGCTTACACAGGAAGTTCCCTTATTATTAATTTAATACTATCAATTATGCAGAAAGAACAAAAAATTATTTAGTAGCTCCACCATTATTCAATAACTATAACTAAATTATTCAATAATATTCTTAATTATTCACTGATCACTATGGATTATTCACTGTCTGCAAACTATTAAGTAACCCCCATAAACCATTATTTATTCTATTCTGTTAATTTTTCAGTAACTATTCAGAATTATTCTGTAACGACTATTGAATTATTCAGTTATGGCTACAATGTAGTAACGTCTACAACTTACTACGTAACTACCATACATTTTTCATTAACTGCTATGAGTTATTCAGCATCTACATATGCATTATTCTGTATCTACCATAAATTATTTAATATCTACCATTATTATCATCCCATAATCTACCATCATTTTTAATAACTAGTATAAAATACTCATTAACACTAATAATTATTCAGTAACTTTTATAAATGATTCAGTAACTATTAAAAGTGATTCAATAATACTATTAATTATTATTCAGTATGACTATGAAATATTCAGTTACTACTATGAATTATCTAGTAACTACTATTAATTATTCAGTAACACTATGAATTACTGAGTATCTAGTATAAATTATTCACTAACTATTATAGATTATTCAGTAATCCTATTAATTATTCACTATTACCATTAAATATGCAGTTACTAGTATGAATTATCTAGTAACTACTATAAATTATTAAGTAATACTATGAATTATTCAGAAACACTATGAATTACTGAGTATCTACTATAAATTCTTCAGTAATTATTACACATTATTTAGTAATACTATTGATTATTGAGTAATATTATGAATAATTATCAGTAACTACTATGAATTATTTAATAACTATTATAAAGTATTCAGTAATATTATGAAGTTGTAATATTACTAGTTTAGTTTCTAGTTATTGAGTGTCTACTATAAAATATTCAGTAACTATTATAAATGATTCAGTAAAACTATTAATTATTTAGCAATACTATGAATTATTCAGTAACTAGTAAATTGTTTAGTAAGTACTATTGATTGTTTAATAAGTGCTGTTATTCGCTACTATAAAACTAGTATAAATAATATGAAAGTGTATTTTCTGTAGCTTTGAGATCTTACAGTAAGTAGAGTATTAATTAATGAATTTGTAATATTGTGTCTATATGGTACTTTTTTAACTATTCATTCGGTTGAATGAGACATTTATCAGCATTCTGTAAAGCTCAGCTTCTCCACAGTAGCCACAAAAGAATAACACCTTCATTTCACTAAACAAAGAACTGTTATTGAAAGCTTTGGATGTAATTCAATCCCCTCAGGTCCCACAAGAGCCTGGGCCAAAGCCTGGCAGATGTGCTGGAGGGCATTGGAGCTCAGAACATCCAGAGGAACGTCCAGAAGAGCGCCTGTGTGTCCCTGACTTGCTCCCAGGCCAAGGAGGCTTGTGGTTTGGGCTGTGACTCTGACAGCTGCTCCATTACATCCCACAGACACCTGGGCCACAGTCTGGTCAACGTGCTGGAAGGGATCGGAGCCCGCAACGGCCAGAAGAACGGCCAGAAAAATGCCTGTGTGTCCTTGACTTGCTCTGTGGACCGTGGCGCTCCAGATGGAAGCTCTTCAGGAGTTCTGTCCAAAATATACGTTTTTCACGTGTGTTTCCGGGCCATGCTGGAGGTGGGCTTCCTCGTGGCCCAGTGGCTTCTGTTCGGTTTCCGTGTTCCGGCTCACTTCGTCTGCACCATCCCGCCCTGTTCCCAGAGGGTGGACTGCTATGTCTCGCGGCCAACGGAGAAGACCATCTTTCTTGTGTTCATGTTCTCTGTAGGGGCCTTCTGCATCTTCCTGAACGTCCTGGAGCTCAACCACCTCGGCTGGAAGAAGATCAAAAGGTCCATGAGCACGAAGGATAGGTATGGAGGCACAAACCACGACGGAGAGTCTGTGGCCTCTCTGACCTTCAGAGAAGTGACCAGCACCACTTCTCTGCCCACACTGGACCTGATGCTGGATCATCGGCCTGATTGGACATGCGCCGGAAACTGTTCTCCAGTCAAGGAGAGGAGAGAAGACGCACACAGCCCAAAAGGGAAACTACAGTCCCATAAGGGAAAGTCCTCCAACTCGAGAGGTGCTGAGGTGTGGATCTAAACTTAGACACTCAACACCTACTGATAGTTATCAACATTTCAGGCTTAACGGAGAGTCTTAAGTTTGTGAAATGCAGCTGCCATCTCAGAACTGAAAAAGTGTTGTAATGACACGGATTATGTTCCGCAAACTGGACATCTGGACAGATTAACATTAGCAGTCTTTGTTTAGAGTCACTATGTAACCTCCTCATCCCAACGTCCAGTCTACTGGACCAAATGTCTACTGGACATCTGGACAGGTAAACATTAGCCGTCTTTATTTAGAGTCACCATGTAACCTCCTCATCCCAACGTCCAGTCTACTGGACCAAATGTCTACTGGACGTCTGGACAGATAAACATTTGCCGTCTTTGTTTAGAGTCACCATGTAACCTCCTTATCCCAACGTCCAGTCTACTGGACCAAATGTCTACTGGACGTCTGGACAGGTAAACATTAGCAGTCTTTGTTTAGAGTCACTATGTGACCTCCTTATCAGTAGACAGGACGTTTCATTCCCAGGTATTATAGCTCTACAGAAGCAGGTCCACTCACAGTTCAGTGTTTTCTATTGGTTGGTTATTTAATCATTCAGTCTTTTCTTTTTCATCTTGTCAAAATCAAAAACAAACATGGCGGCTGGTGAGAGGGTGGACAGTCCCCACCTTCGAGACCTAGTCAAGCACTGTTTCAGAATGATCCTGCATTCATTTCAGAAATGTTTTTGTATGTATGTCCTTCTAGAAGGTTCCTCGTGAAGGGTAAAGAAATGAATGGTGGATATTTTATTTCTACATGCACAAATTTTGAGATGAAGTTTAATGTCCAGTAATTAGTGTAGTAAATGATGCTGTGATTAGAATAATGTAAACATTTTAAGATTATTTCAAATTTTGGCTAAAAGTAGAATTGAATGTGTATTCAGAACGGACAGTAAGATTATGAGCTATGAATTTGGTGATAATGTTTTGTTTCAGTGGATTCACTGCACAGTATCCTGGACATTAGAATTAGGTTAATGAATAACGACAAATGAACGTTCAGTACCAGTCAAACATTTAGACACAGCTACTCATATACGGTTCCCCTTATATTTATCTTAATGCTTTACTAGAATAAAGGTCAAGAATAAAGATGAGAAATATGTTTAATTTTTTTGCCTATTTCTGTCTATGACTCTGACAGTGCAGAAAATGTATGTAAGGTATTTATATAATACTACCTATCAATCTGTGTAATATGTAATACAGCTTATATAATGTTTACTGACTTTCCTGTGACCTTAATTGTTTCTGTTCATTTTGGATCCAGTCATGTAATCCATTGTATATGCCCTGTGTGTTTATTGTTCTTATTTAAAATCGATTATGAAAATGATTTCGTATTTTAGTAGCAGTTCATGCAGCAGTTCAGGAAGTTCCAAGAATAAACTTTTTCATTCCACTGTTCGTCCAGTAAACACAGGAACAGTTCAGTACTCGATTTGTGTCTTGTTATGTTGGTGATTAGAAATAACATATGTTCATTTTTCCAAAACTCTCACGTTTCATACATCTTGGTCCAAAAGTTTCCAGGTAAATAACAACAAAAGTGTAGTTTGTAGCAGAGAACAGAGTTTGTTTTGAAGGTGTCCAGTGTCCAGGGACCGAGGAGGGTAATGTTGAGTCTCCAGAGCTGGATTAATGTTCTATAGCTGAACTGGACAGGTTTCATACAGCAATGAAGTTGCTGCTATGCTAAAGCTCAAATACACATGACAACGAAACTCATCTGAGATTAATATCATGCTCTAAACATGGCTGTTCTGTAGTTGAACAGGACAGTCTGTAAAGCTTGTTTGCACTTTACACCCTCTTCTTGTCTCTTTTATAAAAATCTACTTTTTTTAATCTGTTTTTTTTTTTTAAAGATTAACATTTATGTATTAGAATGCAGTTGTATGAATAGTGCAGGTTTTAGATTAAATATTAAACCTTTAAATGGTTAATGGTTAATGGCATGTTCTTAAAATATCAAATGAAGATGTGGCATAATGAGTATTGTTCATAATTAATATGAATTATTCAGCATGTATTCAGTATTACATTATTCAGTATCTACTATAACTACTATACATTCAGCAACTGCTATACTTATTATTATACAGCACCTTCAATGAATTATTCAGTTACAATTATAACTTATTCATTACCATTAAAATTTGTATCTACAAAATCGTCAGTACCTACTGAACTGTCTATTAAATATCTATTACAAATTATTCAGAATCTACTATGACTTATTCTGTTACAACTGTAAATCATTCAATAACACTTATTAATTATTCAGTAACTGTTATAACTGAGCCATTTAGTATCTACTATGAATTACTCGGCAACGACTATAAATTATTCAGTAACACTTATTATTCTGTAACTGAATTATTAAGTATCTATTATAAATTTTTTCAATAACACTTATTATTCAGTAACTGTTATAACTGAACTATTCGGTATCTACTATGAATTATTCAGTCACAAATATACATTATTCAATAGCACTTATTAATTACTCAGTAACGGCTAAAATTTATTCGGTATCTACTATGAATTATTCAGTATCTATTATAACTTAATTCACTATGTACTATGAATTATTCAGTTACAAATATACATTATTCAATAACACTTATTAATTACTCAGTAACTGCGAAAATGTATTCAGTATCTACTATGAATTATTCATTAGTTAATTTATATCTACTATAAATGATTTATTAACTACCATACATTAACATTAACTGCTATTAATTATTCAGTATCTACATTAAACTCTTGCTCTATAGTGTAGAACTGCTCAGGGATCCTCAGAGGGGTTATGATGATTTCTTGTGAAATAAATACCATGACAAAAGTCCGTCTCAACAATTATACAGTATTTGTCATTTATTTATGCAATATACAGTATGTAATATATTCATTTACATCTATAAAACACTTTCTGTATAAATTATACTAAGGAGAGCAAAAAGAACAAAAAACAAAAAGACGTTTCATCTGTGTCCCCCTCTTCTTTCCTCACTGAGTACTGTAGTGACAGAAACTGGGATAAAAGTAAAAATGCCGGAAAGACACAGGACACAGAATCGTGTACAGGGGGTGGGGGGGGGGGGGGGTCAGTAGTGTTTGGTAGTGAACAGGCCACCAGTCCACCAAGCTAAAACGGTCTGAGCACCAGAGCAGTATGTCCGAGGACTTCACTCACATGCCTGTGTCATTACTGCTCGTCTCGTTTCACCAGTTCAGTCAAAGCTGCAGTAATAAAATGAAAAGTGTGGAATGTTAAAGGAATCGTCGTTCATCCTTTTCTTTTACCACCCTAACCTCCATCTGCTGCACCTGTAACGTGTGGTCGTTTACCGTAGACGTTCGGCATGTTTCACACTGAACACAGCAAAGTATAGAAAACACATATACTTCAACCTCACGCATAACAGAAGCCATTGTACAGCTGCTTGCTGAGTCTGTGTCTAAAATATCTGAGGATATGTTAAAGGGATGCCCTAATATTTCAGCCGCCGACACATTCTGGATGAAAACACAGCACTGTTTTCTGGTTTCTGTTCGAAAGAGGAAAAAAAGGCAGAAATTTGTGACAAAAAGATAAAAACAAACCAAATATTAAATATGACCATAACACTGTAAAAAAGTTTTAATGTTTTAACTTAAGAAAAAGGTTGCCTGGTTGCCTTACGAGTTTTTAAAAGTGCTTATTGAGTTTATTGAACTTCTAATAGTAAGTCAAAAGAACAATACTATGTGTTTTGCCATCCGATCAGGTCACTTAGTCACTAATTTTTTTATTACAGTGAAAGAACAAAAGAAACAAACTATTTTAATGATACACAAATTTAGAAACCTGCACTGGTCAGCACAGACACGTTCAAACAGCTCGAGCCGAAGCTGATCAAGCCTGGAACTGTTTATGGAACGTTGTAGAGATTTGTGTGGGTATGACTGTTCACTCAGGAAGTTCCCCATTCATAGGCCTGAAAACACAACTCGATATTCCGAACAGAGGTTGATGCCATGCATTTATAACACAATTAAAATAATTCTGAAATAAAAGTAAAAGCATAAAGAATAACTAAAAATAATAGGATTCATTATTCATTATTCATTGGATAGCCTAGTGTCTCAGTAGTGAAGGACATTTTACTTATTCTGTAGCCATATACTGTAATTATGTAAACCGTTTTATTATCAGATCAGTTTTGGACTTATTGAAAGCAGGTATCAATAATAAGAATGTTTTTTCTTCATTATCTTGTTGTCAGGGCTGAAAGATTAATCTTGTTTATATTGATTATATTTTATTAAATTGATTATATTGCTTAAATTGAAATACTAAACTGCTCTTCAAATCGCAAAAGCAGCACCTGTAAAAAAAAACTGCCTACATTATCAAAATATTACGTTTTTAGGAAACATTGTTTCGCAAAACATTAAGTGGAGACACTGAACCCTAATAACACTGCCATGTGTTCACAACCGCACCTTACTGACAGTCCGGCCCGCTACATTAAAGAGTCAAACCTTTATTCAGAACAGAAAAATCGCAACTAGATATCGCCCCTGTTAGGCTTCCGGGTTCCGCTCGGGGCCTTCTCTGTCAGGCTTCCGGGTTCCGCTCGGGGCCTTCTCGCTCCTCTGAACTCCAATCCCCAGAATGCTCCGCTCAGTGATGTCATGGCCGTGCGCTCCCTCCCCAGAGTTTTAACAGCAATCACCTGTTCCCCATCACCTGTCTGTGTATATATAGGACTTTGTTTTGTTCGTTCCCTGCGAGGTATTGCATCTATTGCCTACTGAGCGTTCCTACTGCCTGTTTCTAAGTGCTACGTGTGTTTGACCCTTTGCTCCGTTTCTGGTTTTGACTTTTTGCCTTCTCCTTTTGTCTAGTTCGCCGCCTGGTTGGTTTTCTGGTTTCAATTTTTGGACTTCCCTTTTGTGCTTTCGCTCTCGTCTGGCCTCCAAATAAACTGGCTGACCGTTTAACTCTGTGCGCGTCTGGCTTGACAGTCCCCAAACAGTTCAACCCTACTGGTAGTTGTCACGCTTCCGGGTTTCCCCTCTGCCTCCGATCTACCGAACTCCAACTCCCAGAATCCACCACCCAATGACGTCACAGTCACATTTCCGGCATCACCCAATCGCGTCCCGTTTTCTCGCTCGTCCTCATCGGAGTACTGATTACACACACCTGCATCTGGTTTAGTCTGTTTGATTAAAAGCTCCTGGTTTTGTATTGCCCTTCTGTGACTTACTGAGCGGTCTTCCTTGTGATCGGTTTGATTCTCGTTCACTCTTTTGTCTTTGCCCTTTGGTTTTGTTTGCCCTTCTGACTGTCTTTTTGGTTCCGACTCCTGCTTGTCCATTTGGTTTCACGACTCTGCCTGCTCCCTTTGGTATGTTTGCCTGGATTCTCTTGTTTAGCTGCACTGCTAAATTGTTAATAAACCCTTGCTCTGCTTTTAGCTCAGCGTGTGTCAATTCCAGTTTATTTCTGACATGTCCATAGACATCTTTTGCTCCTCACAAAACAGGCAGACTGTAGCACATGTTGGGGCAACTTTACATTTTGGAAAGGCAAAAGAAGAACAGAGAGTTTCATCACCTCATCCAGGAGCTGAAACCTCAAGTGATTTTGAGTAGTAACTAGTTGCTGAGACACAGCTAATCCATCATCTTGGTTGCCAGCATGCCAACACCAGAGACAACAGTGAATGTGTTTACATGTGCTTAATAATCTGATAACTACAGAAATTCAGACTTTGTCAGTAATTTGATATTTGATTGACACTGGGGTAATCAGATACTGGGAAACTCCAGGTATACATGAGTCAGGCAGTAATTGGATTTCTGCTTTGCACCCCGCCAATATACTTACAGAGTAATATATATATAGTCACTTTACCTGAAGATATAAACACGTCATCCTAAAGATGGTATGAACAAAGTAAATACTTGATTAATTTCAAGCATGTGGTTGGTTTTTGTGTCACTCNACAGCCAGTCCATAGGTAATAGTACGAGTTGCTCCTAGACTTGAGAAAAAGTAGTTCCTAGTTACTTTCCCTAAGCATTCCTGGTCTTTATAGTAACCAGGAATTACCACAAATTCTTCCCTCAGGAAAACTAGTCCCAAATATACAGTTTTACTCCACAGCTGACAAACACAGGTGCAGCAGCAGCTGCCCACTGACATCTATTACAAGCGAAAGCGATGAGGAACGTGGTAAATTAACCATTCACCTAAAAATCAACCACTACGCAGCAGATGCAGCAGCTGGAGGTCGCCCTGAAAAACTCTGGGAGTATCCTTCCTCTAATATTCCACAGTGGGTTTCCTGGAAAGCAGATGCGTCCTGAGCACAAAGGGTTTATTCTGGATTTGCCTGTAGATTCAGACCCTCAGATCAGATCTATCTGATATACTGAATCTATTAATACTGTGAATAAGAGTCTCGTCTCCTTTATCACTTCTAGTAATCACTTGCTTGACCAGCAGAAGCAACAAAAACAGCAAAGGAAAACAGAGAAAGGGGAATGACGTTCAGAAGATCACAGCCATGCGAAACGGCAGCGCCCCAACATAGCAGCCGGAGAAAACTACACAGAGGAAACAAGCAGCACGGTTAAACAAAGACAGGGTACAGATTATGGCATAGTG
>CM067489.1:2761318-2801761 GCA_034552555.1 Semaprochilodus insignis
TCCTATATGGTCAGTGGAGCTGATAAACCGGACAGTGAGTGTAGATACAAGGAGGTGTACCTAATAAAGTGCTTAGCGAGTGTATGTATGTATTTTCCCAGATTTCCATTCCATATGTAAGGACCTGTAGACATGGTGACTCCTGGTTCCCATCACCAAGGTCTCAACAAGTAGCCATTTCACCCCAAACTACCCTAAATGACCCTGTTTACATCTCAACTAATGAATTACACAATGAACATTGGTGGATTGGTTGAACTGCCCGTTTACCTGAGAAACAAACCATTTGTATTATGAGAATGATGGTAGTTCTAATAATACGACTAGCTGTTATGACATGATGTAATGCAAATTGCTTAATACAAGTCTAATGCAACACAGGCTGTAAGACGTGCTGATGTTCTATACCGGCATTGTTAACACTGCTGTGGTTACAGAAGAACACGGGGCCTAGCTTGCTCCTTTAAAGGTAGTGGTTAAGCGTTTCTGTAGAAAGTCACGTATTACTCGGCCTTCGCTGACCACATGGCTCGTCAAAACATCAGAATAGAGGAAGTCTCGTCTGCACAGTTCTAACTAGTGTAACAAAGAAAGGGTCAAACAGCTTTCACTTTCTTCAGTGCTGCTTTTAAACTTCCATCTTTAAGAGAGAGAGAGAGAGAGAGAGAGAGAGAGAGAGAGAGACAGAGAGAGAGAGAGAGAGAGAGAGAGCAGAACACCAAGCTCCACTTCTCCTTCAGATCTGAAGAACACCCCCAGGCGTTTCTGCCCATCCTTCCACTGTGAGAAGACTCCTCAACGCTACGGAGCCCTGAAAGGATGTGTAGCTGTTCAAGAAGGAGACAGACACATCAAACTAAGAAGCTCCTGGTGTTCTTAGAACAATGGACTGACCACCCCAGAGTCCAGAACCTCAGCACCACTGAAGGTGTTTGGGGATATTTGGATGGTGAGAAGCAGCAGAAAACCCTAAACCAAGTTCTAAGACTGAACACAAATAGCTGCACCCAGTAGGAATCAGCTGACAGGAATGAAACCGGGTTTGGGTGGGTTTGACATCGTGAGACATGCGAACGATTCAAGCTTCACGCTCGGCCGCGGATGTGACGTGAGCAAGGGCAGACCTTATCGCTGTGCCTGACTGACCCGACATTCAGTGAGCAGTGATGCCCTCCATGAGTCATCCATTGGCAGACGGCTGCACGACACACTACAGGACTACATGCACACAGACCGTTACGACAGCACCGTCAACGTCACCAAAGACTGTGATGGTGTCGTGCCAGACTGTCACGGAGTGACTCAGAACGGCAGCGGGTCATGTTCAGTGACGAGTCCCGCTTTTGTCTTGGTGGAGACGACCAACGACTCCGTGTGTGGAGGCACCGTGGTCAGCACCAAGACGAACGGTTTGTTGTCACACATCACACGTCCAGAAGGCCTGGTGTCACTCCACCTCCACCCCTACCGCACCATCTGCAGGAACCGTGAGCCAAGCTGAATGGGATGGATCATCACAGGACATCAGTAAGAACCTCTAAAACTCCATGCCGAGACGTCTGGCATGTTGGGTTAGCAAACACGGCGGCCCGACGCCAGTACTTCTGTATGTGTAGCTCAATAAATATTGATCATATCAGTCTAAATTTATCATCATTGATTGTTCCTGGCCAATTTGCCTTTGACTTTTACACAGTATCACATGTAACACACTTGCATTAACATTATATAACATTCAGCTACATCTCGCTGTATCCAGAGCTGCAGCTATTTCCACCACCTACGAGTCCCTGTTGCTGAATTTAACACCTACGGTGTTCATTCAAATAGAGCTGATCCATGGAGTTCACACCATTTCCACATGCAAGTATAATTACAGCGGCATAATTCCATCTTTCGGTTTACTCATGTCTGAAAGCAACTGTGTCCATGTGTTACATACTACTCATGGGGAAGCAAGGCACACATTACAATCCGATCAATTCAACCTAATCCACATTGCTCTTCTGTGAATTAGCTCAGGACTGGAGACAAACCTGGAGATGTTCCACCAAGCTGGCCTCAAAGGCCCAACATATCTCCCATACACCTTCATACCCTGCCCAGGTCCTCTGCCACCTGTAAGCCATCACTACCATCCTGGGAAATGACGGTCCCTAGAGCCTGATCACCAGCTGAGCCCATCCTTTCAGCGTGAGAACGTCCACTTCAGACCTCCTGCTGGCCAGCCTGCCAGTTAGTCGTGGTTGTGATGTCACAGCCTATAGCTTTTTGGATGCTAGTAAATGGTCTAACAGGTAGTTTACAAGCCCTGATACTAGGTTAACGTCCCCCGCTGAAGACAAGACTGGCGATAATTAAAAATGGAGCCTTTAATATATTGCGATATTGATATGAAATCGATTAACCGGTCAGCCCCAACTTACAGGGTGCATTACTAGTTGGTAGCAGCTTTATTACCCCATCACACAGGGGTCTGTGAGGGTCTGAAAACCAGAGCAGCAGCCAGGCCCTGCTTCTTCTCATCCCCAGGCCTCTGTGTAGGTGGTCTCTGATACAGCCAGAGGGACCTGCTGGAGTTTCATTTAATCATTCGTGTGCAGAAATGCAGAACATCCCCATTCCCAAAACACAATCCCTACAAACACAGCTCCTGCTGATGATCCAGGCCGGCAAAGATGATCCAGAGATGAGACCTGATCCCAGAAGTCTCCTCTCATTGTGTGTAGCTTGGAGCTAACTCGCTAATAATAACAACAACAACAAAAGAGTGAGAGCAGAGCCGGGAAGCACACAGGAACATGTGGCTGCGCTGGAAATGAGCCCATACGGACCAACTTTTCCCAACGAGGCGAGGGAATCGGGAATTTCAGCTGGTTTGATATGGGATGTATTGCATGGCGCATCTTTGCTGGTGCTGGTGCTGCTACAGCCTGTAGTAGAAAACAACTGGAGCAGCAGCAGCAGCAGCAGCCCAGCCTATCAGCCCCAGTCGGGTGGGTTACAGAGCTGAATTCTCCTGAAATGCGACAAGGAATACGTGGGAACGTGAACCCAAGCGTGAAGCTGTGGCGGAACCAGCCAAACGGAACTCGGGGCGTCTCCTTACCTGACTGGCTTTATGAAACTGCTTCTTCAAGCCTGCCACAGACATCCTCGCTGCGAAGACTGGAAGCCGACAGCACTGAAAAGGAGAGCTCGAACAAGTGGAAACGGTGGAATAATCCCTCCCGGGTCGCGCAGAAATCACGCCAGACGAGCTCTCGCTTGAGTGAGTGCTGAAGCCTGCGCTGCCTGTGGCCGCATGTCGCGGTGGGATTTTCGGACTGTTATCTTTCTCGCTCGTTTCAAAGGCCCACCCGTATTGCGCTAAGGCCCGCCCCATGCGTCGGGATTGGCTTGCAGTCTCCCGCCTCCTGCTTCTGATTGGCTGCTGGTTTCAAATTCGGAAGCAGGCCGCTGATTGGATGGTTGAGAGGTCGCTCGCGTCACCACGGGCAACCGCTAACGGAAATTAGCATTTAGCATTTACAAATAGGTTTTTCACATAAACTGCGGAAATAAAACTGAAAATAAAAGCATGTTTGGAGTTTATAGGATTTATAGGACTCTGTTCTGTTTTCTGTCCTAGAAAATGTGGACGAAACAAGGCGAAAACAGTTTAATAGCCTCTTTGGGGATGTTAGAAATAATCTGACACGAAATAAAAATTGTGAAATGTAAAGCTATTTTGTTAAACTAAAAAAAATCACGTTGCTATTATTTTAATAAATTTATAATAAATATATGAATACTATATGTGTTAATAGTAATATAAAATATATATACACACTCATCACCAAAAGAATAGCTGCACCCAGAAGGAAGTGTGGGATTGCAGTGCTATTGGGAAGGAAGATAAAGGTTACAATAGGAACAATAAATGATGATAAATTTAGACTGATATGATCAATATTTATTGAGCTACACATGTCTCGCAGTATGGTGTTGGGCCATGTGGCGTTGTTTGCTAACCCAACATGCCAGACGTCTCGCTATGGAATTGTAGAGGTTCCTAATGGTGTCCCGTGATAATCCATCCCATGCAGCTTGAATATCCTCACACAGTTCCTGCAGATTGTGCGGTAGGATTGGAGGTGGAGTGACACCAAGCCTTCTGGACCACACACGGATTCATTGGTCGTCTCCACCAAGACAAAAGCAGGACTCGTCACTGAAGATGACCTGCTGCCATTCGGAGTCACTCCATGACAGTCTGGCACGACACCATTGCAGTCTTTGGTGACGTTGATGTGGTGTTAAGGGCAGTCATTGTAACGGTCTGCGTGCATGTAGTCCTATGACATGCAAACGTCTACCAGTGGTGCTGACTGGCCTGGGGCCCCAAGCAAAATCCAAAGTAAAGCTATTAGAGTATTCACAATATTGACCTCTGTATTTCAGTGTATGGGAAGAGTCATTAAACTTTGTTTTGGCAAAGTGTAGTGACACTAGCTTGTTAGTCTAAATGTCTATAAGACGTTCTGGCACTACATGCTCAGTTCGTGGCATCACCTAGGGTGACCAAAGTCTCTAGGTTCCCCTCAACTGCAAATACGTCTGTGAAAGCAGGTTCTTGGATCACAAGACCGTTTATTGGGTCTCCAGTGCACAACAGGTTGCCCACTAAGAGTATTCATTCATCTGTTTATTCAGTCAATTAGTCAAAAGATACATTTGTTTAACATCCGTTTATCATGATGTCTTCTGCATATAGCCTATCCAATAATAACCAATCAGACGGCTCTGCCGGTGAACATGTCAACAAATCCTTCGGTCACAATTCAACATGACTAAAGTGATTTAATCTCACATAAGGAACAAACTACTGCATGATCTCCTGCCATGGTTGAGCATCCCACTGTGTCTCTGCAGTGGCCACCCAATCATAATGGTGCTTACTCTTCAGGCTGTGGTCAGGATCAATATCTGCTTTTAAGTAAACAGATTTGTTGACTTCACTAGAACCTGCCTGAGCGTATGGTTATGAAGATACAGCTGTGCCTCTGAGCTTCTCAGGTTATTAAGAACCTCACCGTCGATAAAGCTAATAATTCGTAATTCACGTAAATGTATACACCTAAAATGCTTCCATGTGTCACTTCTAGCCCCTCCCTCACATTATTTTCCCATTATTCGGTGATAGAAGGATGAGGTAAAACAATGACACCACTTTAGAATAAGGCTACCTTTTATACATGGTTTAAGATATGTTTATTAACGGTTATTAATTAGGTTATAAACACTTTGAAACATTAATAAGCTGTTACAACACATAGAAAAAAAGGTCGGCATTGAACCCACATTCATTTATACTGTCAAAGCTCTGAGTTTGCGGATCTCCTCCAGCAGTCTGCAGTAAACCTGTTAGCTTCATCACTTATTCTTATTTATATATGAAGGTGTTCACGACATAATAACCATTAATAAACCAATCATCATCAATGCATGACCCATAATGAACCTCAGTCTGCCAACAGTCTTTACATTACACTATTAATTAATAGAGACAGAGAGAGATAGAAAGGCAGACAGGGAGAAACAGAGGGGAGAAGGAGCAAGGGATAGAGAGAGAGAGAGAGAGAGAGAGAGAGAGAGAGAGAGGCAGACAAAGGCAGAGAGGGAGAAAGAAAAGGGGAGAGAGAAAGGGGAGAGAGAGGGAAAGGGAAAGAAAGGAAAAAGAGGGAGAAAGCAAGAAAGAAAGCGAAAGAGAGGCAGGCAAAGGTAGAGAGAGAGAAAAAGAAAGGGTGACAGAGGGAGAGTGAGAAAGAGAGAGCGAGGGAGAGAGAGAGAGTGAGAAAGACGGACAGAGAGGGAGAGAGAGAAAGGAAGCAAGAAAGGGAGAGAGAGAGAAGAAGAGAGAGAGAGAGAAAGGAAGCAAGAAAGGGAGAGAGAGAGAAGAAGAGAGAGAGAGAGAAAGGAAGCAAGAAAGGGAGAGAGAGAGAAGAAGAGAGAGAGAGAGAAAGGAAGCAAGAAAGGGAGAGAGAGAGAAGAAGAGAGAGAGAGAGAAAGGAAGCAAGAAAGGGAGAGAGAGAGAAGAAGAGAGAGAGAGAGAAAGGAAGCAAGAAAGGGAGAGAGAGAGAAGAAGAGAGAGAGAGAGAAAGGAAGCAAGAAAGGGAGAGAGAGAGAAGAAGAGAGAGAGAGAGAAAGGAAGCAAGAAAGGGAGAGAGAGAGAAGAAGAGAGAGAGAGAGAAAGGAAGCAAGAAAGGGAGAGAGAGAGAAGAAGAGAGAGAGAGAGAAAGGAAGCAAGAAAGGGAGAGAGAGAGAAGAAGAGAGAGAGAGAGAAAGGAAGCAAGAAAGGGAGAGAGAGAGAAGGAGAGAGAGAGAGAGAGGGAGCAAGACAGGGAGAGAGAGAGAGAGAGAGAGAGAGAGAATTGCTTAACTAAAGAGAATGATTGGCTAAAAGGAGTGACTGCATTTGGGTGTCCCAAAGACCATAGTGTGAAGGAAGTAGCTGAATCTGCAGGTGTATGGAAGCGTACAATCATACGGGTCTGTGGCTAAAATCCCAGTCTACAGGGAATTCCCCTCGGAATTGTGCCAGGGAAGGCATCCACCAAATCTGGTCCAAGTGCACAATTCTTTGAAGCAAGAGTGTCTGAACACTGATGTGGTCTATATCCAGAAACTTGTCCAGTCCAGGCCAAATCCAATCACAGCTGTTATTGGTGCTGGTGGAGGTATTACATGGTATTAGGTACATTTGAGTCACAGGTGGCTCATTATTTAGTCCGGTGAGATTATTTGGTTCTTTTACCGTTTCAAATCACATCCAAAAAGAAAAAACAGATTCCTACAAACTAACTTTGGACTGTATATTTCCGGTCGTGTTTGGTTGTTTACTATTCTGCTTGTGCTTGACTGGTTGTTTCAGTGAAGCAGCAATGATTTTACAGGAGTATGATTATTGGCTACAACACCCACCACTAGCCAATCACAGCGCAGGAGGCGTGGCTTGCCGGAAAGCGGGTGGGAAACATACCCAGCGCTGCTACTGATACAAATCACGTGGATGGATGGGAGCCCGTAGACGTCAGTGGAGAACCCCCTCAATAGAAAAGCGTTTAAACTATGAATAATGGCAGTAGTGCACGGGCTGCTGGAAAAGGCGAGCCTCGCTGGCAGCTTCCCAGTGTGTTATAGCGGGGATTTAGTAAGGAGGAATCTGTAGGAGTGAGGGAGCTGCTGCTGCTGCTGCTGCTGCTGGGGTGGACAGGGTTTGTTATGTGGCTCTTTGCTGCCCTCTAGTGACCTCAGTCAGGCTAAGTCTGTTGAAGAATGAAAACTGAATGTTTATAACAGTCTTACAAATATAAAACTGTTATACCAAATAGATTATTATTATTATTAATATTATTATTAGCTTCTCATATTCACCCATGCAACATATTCAAACGGCACCAACAACATAAAAGGATATAGCACAATCAGGTCATGACAAGTCCACTGCATTTTTGCCCCCACCACATATCCTATAGAGAGCAAGGCAGTGGTGCCCTACATGAGTCATCCTGTTAGTGCCAGCACCAGTCAAGTCAAGTCAAGTCAATATTTATTTATATAGCACTTTTTACAACAGATGTTGTCACAAAGCAGCTTTACAAAGAATCTGGTGTCTGAGCCCCCAGTGAGCAAGCCCAGGGCGACAGAGGCAAGGACAAACTCCCTCAGTTCAAAAGGAAGAAACCTCGAGAGGAACCGAGACTCAAAAGGGGAACCCATCCTCCTTGGGTCAACACCAGATACCATTGGCAGACGAGTGCATGACGCAGGACTACATGCACGCAGACCGTTGCGACGACTGGCCTTAGCACCACATCAGCAAGATTGCAATGGTGTCGTGCCAGACTGTCATGGAGTGACTCAGAATGACAGCGGGTCATCTTCTGTGACGAGTCCCGCTTTTCTCTTGGTGGAGACGAGCAACGAATCCGTGTGTGGAGGCACCGTGGTCAGCACCAGATGAACGTCACGTCACACGTCCAGAAGGCCTGGTGTCACTCCTCCTCCACCCCTACCGCACAATCTGCAGGAACTGTGTGAGAGTATTCAAGTGGCACGGGATGGATTATCACAGGACACCATTAGGAACCTCTACAGCTCCATACTGGCATGTTGGGTTAGCAAACATGGCGGCCTCTCGCCATGCTGAGAGACACTTCTTCTGTATGTGTAGCTCAATAAACATTGATCATATCAGTCTAAATTTATCATAGTTTGTTCCTGGTAACCTTTATCTTCCTTCCCAATAGCACTGCAATCCCACACTTCCTTCTGGGTGCAGCTATTATTTTGATGATGTGTGTATTACACATGACATGTAACACATAACCGCATCCTCCTCCAGGTCTACACTGTATTTAGTAGTGCTAGTGGTTTTAGCTGACACAGTATCTTTTCACTAATCATATTTACTGTGTTGGTTATATTTTCATGTAGATAGATAGATAGATAGATAGATAGATACTTTATTGATCCTGAAGGAAATTTAGCAAGTGTGATGTTCTTCACAGTGGTGGTGATGGGAACCAGGGGTCACCATGTCTACAACACAAATATAGACACTTTATTTACTATCCTAAACCACCAGTGAAGCTACACGTGTCTTCTAAATGGACTGCTGATGATGGTGAATAGTGACTGTCTCAGTCTTTAATCTATAGGGTGAGCTGCACCACTGGAATCAAAGTTTATGTCTGAATCTGTAGCAGAGATGTTCAGGATGCTAGCATTAACACATGTTTAGTCTTTGCTGAGTTACATTTAAAATGGCCCAGAATGTGTTCCCCTGACTGTACCATAGGGCATATATTGTGAATCCACCAGCAGGTGGCAGTATTTCCCATACTTGGCCCAGCCAATTAGAACGTACACTGGTGGGCAAAACACTCTCACTCTCACTCATTCATCTCCTGAGCTGATTATCCTTCTGGGTTGAGGCGGGATGCTGGAGCCTATCCCAGCGCTCATCAGGACAGACCGACAGTCCATGTCAGAGCAGACACACAGATATACACATTCACACACACACACACACACACACACACACACACACACGCACACATACTCACAGCTAGGCGGCAATTTAGCATCTCCACTCAGCCTGACTGCATGTCTTTGGACTGTGGAAGGTAACTGGAGCAACCGAAGAGGGAACCCACACAGACACGTGGAGAACATGCAGACTCCATGTAGAAAGGACCCCGGACATCCCAGCCAGGAATCGCACCCAGGCCCTTCTTCCTGTGAGGGGACAACACTAAGTCACTACTCAAGTAAATTGCATGCACTGTTCTTCAGAGTAGTCGTGTACCTTCCAGACGTACAGACACCCGAAAATAAATGATCTGTAGCTTTTAATTATTCTGACTTACAATCTGAAATGTTGATATTAATATTGTGTTATCAACATAGAAGGAGACCCAAGGAAAGCCACGATTCTGCTGCAAGTAGCGCTCCATACCCTCCACCCTTTCACAGGGAACATGTGCCTCCCATAAGCCTCCTCAGAGGGCCCTTCGGACGGCCACGCCTCCCAAGGTTCTCCCTCTTCAAAGTTTGACCGTCCCAGCGGCCTACCAGCCAAGTCCCTGGGGCGCATTCAGTCCTTGGGCTATCACAAGTGCTGCAAGGCGTGCGTTGCAGTTGTAGTTCTACTTGAAAGCAGCAGGCCTTCTAACGTCACACCATGTCAAGTCCTGTGCTACCGGGGGCAGCGGTAACACCAGTGGCACTTCTCTCAGCCTCCCAGTGCTTTCCATGCCTTCCACGCAGCCAGGGGGTCCGCTTCTGTGTGTTGGAACACCGAGCCTCACAGTGACTGACCTGAGCTGGACATAGGTCACCTTCTGGCCACCCGATGGTGCATCTCTCGGTAGGAAGATGCTACCATACTGTACAGCTAAGTCCATATATGTTGACTTCGGTGCATTACTTGGTTGAATTGCAGTAACTGACTGGAAACATGTGGCATGATTAACCTATACTTTGAACTGAAGAGGAGAACAAATTAAGTAATATGTATAAATAATAATAAATATTCAAAGAATAATTAACATTAAGTCCTCCTGTAATTACACAATATTTGAAACACACAGTTTGATGGGCATTACTGTATGAAATTCCACATTCCACAGGGATCTGAGGAAGACTGTGCTGTAATCCAGGGCTGAACTCTGGAGGAAGTGTTTAAGTGTTTAAGTTCCTGCTTTAGTGCCGTGTTTAGGGGCGGTTTCCTCCGAGACAGTGTAAGAGGAAGAGATGTGAAGGGAGATTGAGATGATAGAAAGGGGCACTGGCTTTAAATACAGCAGCAGGACTGACTTATAACAGGCCGTCATTAACCTCAGTGTTTATGCTGCAGTAGTCATACAAATTAAAGGGTTAACTGTGAAGCAGACCTGACTCTGCCATTATCAGATTACTCTTTTCAGACGCTGGATTTTGCTTCTTGCTATGCTGCATTTTCTCAGCCAGGCCTGGTATATATATATATATATATATATAAATGATATATTTAGACCCAGAAGGAATCAACTAACAGGAATGAAACTTGGTGGATAGGATTGACATCATGAGACATGCAAATGATTTAAGTTACATGTTCGGTCGCGCATGTGACATAAGCAAGGACGGACCTTATCACTGTACCTGACTGACCCAACAGCCACGATTTACAGACATCCAGCGAGCAGTGATGCGTCCATGAGTCATCCAGTTGACGGCTGCACCACACAGGACTACATGCACACAGACCGTTACAACGCCTGCCCTTAACACCACGTCAGCGTCACCAAAGACTGCAATGGTGTCGTGTGCCAGACTGCCATATAGTGACTCAGAATGGCAGCGGGTCGTCTTCAGTGACGAGTCCCGCTTTTGTCTTGGTGGAGACGACTAATGAATCCATGTGTGGAGGCACTGTGGTCAGCGCCGTAGATGAGCGGTTTGTTGTCACATGTCAAGAATGCCTGGTGTCACTCCACCTCCACCCCTACCGCACCATCTGCAGGAACTGTGTGGGAATATTCAAGCTGCATGGGATGGATTATCACAGGACACCATTAGGAACCTCTACAGCTCCATGCTGAGACGTCTGGCATGTTGGGTTAGCAAACATGGAGGCCTGATGCCATACTGAAAGACACTACTTCTGTATGTGTAGCTCAATAAATATTGATCATATCAGTCTACATTTATTATCATTTATTGTTCCTGGTGACCTTTATCTTCCTTCCCAACACCACTGCAATCCCACACCTCCTTCTGGGTGCAGCTGTTCTACTGATGATGAGTGTGTATATATGATGGCTTGTAGAATTAATTTTAATATTGAAGTATACAGTTATTATTGTGGATGATAACAAGAGAGCAATATACAGTATGTGGTAGATCTGTCTAGACACTCTACGTCAGCATGACTAATTGGTGGATAAATGCTTTGGTGCGTACATGAGTGTTGTGAAAGACTGGTGTGATGACCTTTGTTCAGAGGTGTGAAGCAACTAGTGCTCAGTAAATGTCCTTCAGTAGAAGTCTGATTGGTTTGTATTGTACTGAGCATTTTAAATGACACTGTCACTTCTACTCCAGTTATATTAGTGAGCATAGCAATCTACTTTCCTCAGTTCTATTTCAATCATTAACAGGTAGCTCCTAAATCGGCCGCCGTAATGTCAGCACCCTTTTCCTCACCCTATCATTTTCTCAGGAACAAGATGGACAAGACGTACCACTTTCTGAACAGTATGAACTTTCTAGCCCCTCAGATGCTGCCTGACTCACTCTGGACGATTATATGACACAACAGCACAGCCTCACTGCTGACTTAAGTTCTGGTAATGGCTGGAATTCCTTCACTTTCCTCACTACCAAGATGGGTTTCTTCCCACATGTTGTCACTCTGGAGCTATGCTAAGCACTATGTTAGTGGTATTACACTGACCAGCACACATGAATTGGGTCACATACCACTCGCTGGCCACTTTATTAGAAACACCTACTTTGTACTTCTACTTAGACTTAAACACCTAGCTTGTACTTTCACTCACTGGACACTTTATTAGAAACACCTACCTTATGCTGCCAATAACTGGCCACTTTATCAGAAACACCTAACACGTTCTTGCAGTCACTGGCCACTTTATTATAAACACCAACTTTGTTCTCCCACCCACTGGACACTTTATTAGAAACACCTACCTTATGCTGCCAATAACTGGCCACTTTATTAGAAACACCTAACACGGTCTTGCAATCACTGGCCACTTTATTAGAAACACCAACTTTGTTCTTCCGCTCACTGGACACTTTATTAAAAACATCTACCTTATATTTCCACTCACGGGCCACTTTATTAGAAACACCTTCCTTGTATGTCCCCTCACTGGCCACTTTATTATAAACATCAACCTGGTACTTCCACTAAGTGGCCATTTTATTAGAAACACCATTTCTGTTCTTCCACTCACTGGCCACTGTATTAGAAATGAGTGTATCAGACAGAGTTGTTAGGGATGGTCCACCAAGCCAAAAATATCCAGACAAGAGCAGCTCTGTGGTCATAAACTGACCACTGATAAAAGGCTGGTGGACGGCTGACACAAACTCTCCATGAGCCCAGGGATGGGGTTTCTCTGAGCGTGTGCACCTGGCAAACTCGTACAGTAGGTATGTAGCTCTGTGATAAGTGGTGTTTTACGGCTGTGACTTTGTGGTATTGTGAGTCTGAGGCCAGAGTGGTCATGTGGTCCTCGAGCATGGCCTTGTGCTGAGATATATCTGCAGCAGCTGTTCTGCATGCACACAACACACTTTATATCAGATACACCTACACTCAAAGTGACAAATAAACACACACACATAAACACACACACACACATACACACACAGACACACCCTACACACACACACACACACACACATACACACACACACACACAACACACTTTATGTCAGATACACTTACACTCAAAGTGACAAATAAACACACACACACACATACACACACAGACAGACACACACACACACCCACACACACACTTTATATCAGATACACTTACACTCAAAGTGACAAATAAACACACACACGCACATACACACACAGACAGACACACACACACACACACACACACTTTATATCAGATACACTTACACTCAAAGTGACAAATAAACACACACACATAAACACACACACACACATACACACAGACAGACAGACACACACACACACACACACACACACTTTATATCAGACACACTTACACTCAAAGTGACAAATAAACACACACACGCACATACACACACAAACAGACACACACACACACCCACACACACACTTTATATCAGATACACTTACACTCAAAGTGACAAATAAACACACACACGCACATACAAACACAGACAGACACACACACACCCACACACACACTTTATATCAGATACACTACACTCAAAGTGACAAATAAACACACACACATAAACACACACACGCACATACACACACAGACAGACAGACACACACACACACACACACACACTTTATATCAGATACACTTACACTCAAAGTGACAAATAAACACACACATAAACACACACACACACGCACATACACACACAGACAGACACACACACACACACTTTATATCAGATACACTTACACTCAAAGTGACAAATAAACACACACAAACACACACACACACATACACACACAGACAGACACACACACACACACACACACTTTATATCAGATACACTTACACTCAAAGTGACAAATAAACACACACATAAACACACACACATGCACATACACACACAGACAGACACACACACACACACACTTTATATCAGATACACTTACACTCAAAGTGACAAATAAACACACACAAACACACACACGCACATATACACACACAGACAGACACACACACACACTTTATATCAGATACACTTACACTCAAAGTGACAAATAAACACACACATAAACACACACACGCACATACACACACACAACACACTTTATATCAGATACACTTACACTCAAAGTGACAAATAAACACACACACATAAACACACACACACACACACACACACACACACAGACACGCACAGACACACACAGACATACACACACACACAACACACTTTATATCAGATACACTTACACTCAAAGTGACAAATAAACACACACACAAACACACACACATACACACACACAGACACACACACACACACACACTTTATATCAGATACACTTACACTCAAAGTGACAAATAAACACACACTCATGCACATACACACACAGACACACTGACACACACACACTTTATATCAGATACACCTACACTCAAAGCGACACACGCGTGTGCACACACACACACACACACACACACAACACATTTTATATCAGTTACACCTCTACTCCAAGTGATACATATACACACACACACACACACACACAACACACTTTATATCAGTTACACCTCTACTCAAAGTAACACAAACACACACAGGCGCACACACACATACACACACAAACACACACATACACACACACAGACACACACATACACACACAACACACTTTATATCAGTTACACCTCTACTAAAAGTAACACATAAACACACACACACACACACACACACAATACACTTTATTTCAGTTACATCTATACTCAAAGTAACACATAAATACACACACAAACACATAGACACACACATACACACAAACACACACACACACACACAATACACTTTATTTCAGTTACACCTCTACTCAAAGTAACACATAAATACACACACAAACACATAGACACACACATACACAATATACTTTATTTCAGTTACATCTATACTCAAAGTAACACATAAACACACACACACACACACACACATACACATATCAGATACACTTACACTCAAAGTGACAAATAAACACACACTCATGCACATACACGCACAGACACACAAATTTTGGTGTTTTTTGGTGTTTTTTTAATTTCAGGTGTAAATCTCGTAATACGATAAGGCGTGCCGGAAACATTTGAGTTGTAGCATTACTGATATGTCATTGTTTATTTGGAAAATCCTTCCATCATCCTTTTTCCCATTTCATCTTTAGTGATATTCTAAATTTTCCTCTTTGTCCTAACCTGAAAACAATTTTCCAATATTTGGGTGTCTTTATTTGGGAATTTCAGGTATAAGTCTAGCACTAAAATAAGGCGTGATGGAAACGTTTGAGTTACAGTGTTGCTCATACATCATCATCTATTTGAAAAACGCTTTTCCATCACCCTTTTTCCCATTTTGGCTTCAGTGATATTATGACTTTTCCATCCGTCCTAGCCTGAAAACCTTTTTTGTGGAATTTGAATGGTTTCTTTTAAAATTTCGAATTTCGGCTTTTCCATTCAGTTTTTTGCGCATTTTTTTTAATTCACAAAAAGTTGATAGATGGAAAACCGACTAATGTGTTACATCCCTATGTTGCTTTGTAACAAACCTGATATAAGAATTGCTTCACTTATCTGTATTTTTACAGAATGGCAGCATTTGCTACAAACAGTGTAACAACCTGTAGCTTTGCCATAAATGGAGATAGCAGCATTCCTAATAATGTCATCACATAATGTACGTGCCGAATATGGAGCCACAGCACGCTTAAATAACCCTGCATCATAATTGGCTGTTGAGACCGTGTATCATTGAGGGGATATTATATATTCTACCTGGTTATTTGCTTCACACCTCTAATTAGCAGTAACGTCTTTTAGCTTGGCCTACTCCTGAACGGTCTAGACGTTCCAGGTGAAGCCACAATCAGCAATACTGGAACAACAGGGCTGGAACCCTGCCGTCTAAAGTGCTGAAAGCTCACAAATGACACAAAGATGGGCACGTCAGTGCTTTAAATAGTGTGCTTGTAGGGTTTTTGAGGTTTGTAGGGTCTGGAGTCTGTCCATCCAAGATGGGATGTGATTTAAACGAGGCATGAAAGATGACTTGCATAGACGTGCATATGGATGACCTTATCAGCAAAGCTTCTTATGTGCATACATATTTAGCAAACTGCGATCCGCTCACTCTCACTCTCACTCTCGCCGGACTTGCTTTGTTAACATGTGCTTGAATTTGTTTTGCCACTATAGTTTAAACAATGGCTGTTTTCACCTTCCTCCAAGACCTTGCATCCCAAAGACCTTGAGACTGCAAGCAAAGCATTTCAGAACAGCCCTTTATTCTGTCAGATGACTGTTTACTGCTCCTGGAATCTGTGTAAGCATCCTTCAGGTTCCCACTCTTCAGTGCAAAAATTCCACAACACACCTTCATAACCAATTCCCCATCTTATTGTATTTTGGAAAGCTGAGATTTTCTAGCCCCAAGGTTGGAAAGGTTGGAACAGACAAAAATCAAGCCAGTAGATAGATAGATAGATAGATAGATAGATAGATAGATAGATAGATAGATAGATGAATAAATAAAATTATTTTATTAATTTAAACAGCAGTAATTACAGTAGGAAATACATTTCAATTTGGGTTCCCCTCAAAACATAACACGATGAAACCTTGCATTTTTAACCCTTAGAACCCTAAAAATGTACTTTCCTGGTAGTTTGCATGGCTCTATCCTAAGTCATGAAAGAGTTCATTTACAAACACGATACATAGGTGTATCATATCTGTAAGTTAACCCTTTCTTTACTAATGCAGTGTAGGATAAACCAAGCAAACGGCTTTTAGAGTACGGGCCTAGGGTTCTAAGGGTTCATGCACGCTGCTGCTGGTGAAGTTGTAGGTTTCTAAACATTAGGACAGCCTTTGATAGCACTGATCAGGCTACTTTATTCGAAAGGATAAAGCGGTGGGACGTCACAGTTAAGTGGTTTTATTCTTACTAACCAAACAGGACTTTTGTAGTGTCTGTTGGGGACAGGATGTCTGCCCCAGTGCCTTTCTTAGCAGTGGTGTGCCACAGGGTTCTATCTTAGGCTCATTATTATTTTCCCTGAAACTTTTCTAAATCGGTCTTACTTGTAGTTGTAGTGTTAAACTTTATTTTAATGCTGTCAACACTCAGATCTGTCTTTCCGTAGACCGGAATTACTGTGGTAGATTTTTCGGTCTTACCGCTTTGTCTGACATTGATTAAACTCTAGATGCTGCATGCACCAAACGAAGACAAGACAGAGGTCCTAATTGTGGGTCTGGGGAATGTCATCAGAAATCAGGCAGCTCTGATTGCGCTGGGTTAAAGGCTAAGCCCTTTATAAGAAATCTGGGTGTGACCTTTGACCTCCATCTCATCTATACTATGCACATCCAAAGGCTTCTTCCTCTCAGTTCAGTTTAATTCAACCTTATTGTCATTATACCAGTACAGGGTTGTTGGGAACAACAAATTGCAACACATCAAGAGAACAAAGACTGTGATTGCCGTGCTTCATGTTTAAAAGAGAAGACAAATAAACAGGGAGTTTACCAAAAAGTACTAGGTTCCTAGACCTGAGATGCAAACAGCAGTTAGCGTACGCAGTAGAGTGAAATACAGCTTAAGTGTACATGTTGGAAAGTACAGTGTGTTGAGGTAGCCATGTGTACAATTAAGTATGTGGTTGTAAACAGTAGTAGATGTATGGTAGTGTTCAGTGCAGGTAGTGAGAACAGCAGCTCAGTGTTCAGGTAAAGAGCTTAAAGTAGAGATGTTCAGTATATAGAATACACAGTTCAGATATTCAAGTACAGGTCTAGTGTTCGCACTGCCATACCAGACAGTGATGCAGCTCGTCAGGATGCTCTTCACTGTCGATCTAAAGAAGTTGCGGAGGAGCTGTAGTGGCAAGCCAGTGACACCGGCCATGGTGAGGGAGAACCGAGCAGTGATGCCCTCCATGAGTCATCCTGTTAGTGCCCGCACCATCTTCAGCATCTTCAGTGACGAGCTCCGCTTTTGTCTTGGTGGAGACGACCAACAAATCTGTGTGTGGAAGCACCAATGAGTGTATATTGGCCTAACCACTGTCTTTACTAAAGAAGGGTGTACCTTAGGTTTCTCAGAGACCCGCCCATTTCAAAAGGGTTCTGCAACCAGGTGTGGCAAGCTGAGGAACCCAGATGGTGCCTGTAGTATCAGTTTGTTTTTACAGCAAGGGCCGTAATTTCATATCCCCGTTTCATACTTCAGCCTTTTGCTCCACTTTGTGTTTTCCCTGCTGAAAGATCTGTGCTTTCCAGTCGTGCTCCAGAAGTTCCCCTACCGGCACATTTCACTGTCTTCCGTCTTTAAAATGCTCATTATAACCACATGACAGTTTGCTGAGACATTTGACTTTCAGGAAGCACAGGCTAATGAGCCAGTGTGCTGAATCAGCATTTCAGAGTGTGAAACAATAAAATTCCTAGAACATTCTGGGAACCAAAAGAAAACTTCCCACTGGAAACATTAACATTAATGAGAGACCTACACAAGCCACGAAGAGCGAGAACCAAGCAGTGATGCCCTCCATGAGTCCATGACTCTGTGGTCAGCACCAAGATGAACGGTTTGTTGTTACGCGTCACACGTCCAGAAGGTCTGGTGTCACTCCACCTCCACCGCTACCGCACCATCTGCAGGAACTGTGTGAGGATATTCAAGCTGCATGGGATGAATTATCACAGGACACCATTAGGAACCTCTACAACTCCATGCCGAGACATCTGGCATGTTGCGTTAGCAAACATGGCAGTCCCACACCATACTGAGAGACAAAACATAAAAATTGATCATATCAGTCTAAATTTATCACCGTTTATTGTGGTTACATATATCCTGGTTACCTTTATCTTCCTTCCCAATAGCACTGCAATCCCACACCTCCTTCTGGGTGCAGCTAGTCTTTTGATGATGAGTGTACATGGTTATGAGTGTACATGGTAAGTTTATAGCAATAGTGGAGCCCTTTTTTAAAAGGTCATATCTCCATCATACAGGAAAAAAATGAGGAACTCTGCATTGCGTATTCTCAGAACGCTTTTAGAACAAATCACAGGTCGGCATAGTTCCCCTTCAACGAGTATCCATACAGCCAATAGCATAGTGGCAAAAAAGTTTTCTTCAAGCTTGTTCTCATTTGGGTGTGTTGCATAATGTAAAACAAGACCCTTTTCAAGCTTTCGGATTCTAGAGGCCTTGGATTCTCCTCTGTCGTTTCATCTTCCCCTGCCAAAGAGCACTTTCATTATCTTCTGGTGGATCTTCCTGTGTCTGTGTGGGTTTCCTCATGCAGTCAGGTGGACTGGAGATGCTGAATTGCCCCCTAGGTTTATGTGACTGTATATGTCTGTCCTGCAGTGTATTGGTGGCCTGTCTAGAGTGTTTCCTGCCTTTCCCCCATTGAACGCTGGGATAGGCTCCAGCTCCCCCATGACCCAGGATAGGGAGAAGAAGCTCAGGAGATGAGTGAGTGAGTGTAAGACCCTCTGGTATCTGAAGAACTTAAACTTGTCATTGTTTTTCGTGTCAAATTTATTGTCGTGAGAAACGCCACCACGGGGCTTTGGGCTGCTTTTAGTTCATGTATGAAAGTAGCTAATAAACAAACTAGCTGGAGTACCAACTAGCGCTCGACTGACTGGTTAGCATCTACTGCATGTGCTTCGTGCGTCATCACCAAGGACCTCCGCTATCTGTATTGGAGTGAGGGTTGAAGCTAGACCGAATCCAAGCCTTTCGATGGTCACTATGTGCATGAACCAAGACTAAAAACTTGTCTACGACAGTGAAATCACTCGAAAGTCGTTTGGTACAAGGCTGTTGTTGCATTTATTTCTGTCCCCTTTCAAACTAACGTTCCTCGTCGTGATGGCCGACCTCCGGGTCTCTGGAGTCGACTCCGACTCTCGACTCCTGCCGCTGGAATCGATTCTTCGACTCTGCTCAATTTTAAACAAGACAGGCTCGCAACTTCACAAAAAATTTAACCGACTTAACATAATAAGGGGGAACCGATAAAATCTTTACTTTTGTCTGAATGCTTTGAAAAATAACAATGTTCAGACTGTTTTTATTATTTGAAAACAAGGAACTTTTTTTTGTCAGCTTAATAGACATTTTTTATCAGTCCACCTTAAGTGATAGAGCAGTTAGCTCAGAGGTGCTTCGGCGACAGACTGTAACTGCAGCGCTATTTAAGGTGGAACTTCACCTTCTTTTCCATAACGTTCTTTAAAACCATTCCTTTAGTTTTTTTTGTTCCATGTATAATTTCTAATTATTATTTATTGTGAGCCAAATCATGGAGAAAATGAATATCTGTGGTTCAGTACGTATATAAATCGTTTTGGTGAGTTTGTGCTAAGACTCGCTGACGTGGAAGAATCGACTGCCCTTCACTAGTTCCCTCTAATAAAACCACGGTCGCGGACGCGCGCAGTCCTGAAACAACGAAAAGCGGAACAGGTCAAAATTTCTTTTGTTTCAAATGAATAAGCCCTGCTGAGAAAAAGGGAAGGCCAGACGGGCATTCCAGACTAATTTAAGCTGCTATCGTCTGATGTAGTCTAGTGGTCTGGTGCTGATTTAGGGGGCCACCCATTTTGCTCGTGCTGTAAATGACGCCCTCCTTCGAGCATATACATAAGCTACGTCGCTCATGAATATGCATGACGCAGGACGAACGCGCCTTGTACATATGCATGAGCCAGTCATATAAAGCAGCTGCGCCACACGTTTCAATGTCACAGCGATTTTTGTTTTCCACGGACAGAGGGAAGGTTACCTGCTTCAACAGTGCTTGAACGGCAACCGAGCTTCTGTCTCTTTACCTACGCTATCTCTATTAATCCTGATTAATTAATCTCGGAGTGATCTCTACTATAGCTGAAAGCTGAGAAGAGCAGGCTTGCCACGTCGCTAGCTAGTTGACGAACAGCCGCAACTAAGAAATCCTCCGTGTCGAGCATCTTCCTTTTAATCTCGAGAAAAGACTCAAGAAACAAAGGTAAGCGATTTAACCGTATAGGTAAACGATTTAACGTCGTTTAGATGTTTGAATGAAGCTAAAACGAAGTGGTATCTATGCAAGATGGTATCTGGTTCCTTGTATCCTGTCTCAGGCCTCTTGTTTGTGTCTCGTGGGCTGATGTTAGTTAGCCACCTAGCTAGCTAACAACATGGCTAACGATTACATAACGTCGTATTTCAATGGGAAATAAAAATGGTGGGGTTTTTTTATTTGTCGAGGTTTCTAATTTTCGACGGGTTGGGAATGCAAAAAAATACGACGTCCAGGTTCGCTAACTTCACATTCGCCGCCTTTTTGCTTTTAGGGTTTTCCCTTTCCACCTTAAATAGTGCGACAGTTGCATTCTGGCGCCTTAGAACCGTTATCAAGCACCTCAATCTAACTGGTGCACCATTTAAGGTGGCGCGAAACAATTCCAGCAGTAAACTGACGAATAGGACAGCTTCGTACAGAAACTCAGGTCAGATTAATCTAATGTGAGCTGTGTAAACCAGGTCAGTGTTTCAGTACAGGGTTAGATGGTGTACTTCTAATTACCTCCCTCCCCCACCAGGTTGACCCTGCAAAAGCTAAAAGGCTTGGACCAGGTGTGCTGGAGTAATGAAAGGCCAGAAGAACGCCTAGTATATGTGTAACAGGGGTTGAGAAACTCTAATGTAGATTGTGGGGGGGCAAAGGCCGCATTGCAGTAACTCGCTATACATACACTGACTGTCTATACAGCCTGGCTTCAGTGGAATTACCTGCACTGACTGTATTTAACATGTACTCCATCTTTAAGCCTGTTCTTTTAGTAGTACCACCTTTTGTTGCTTAGGTTTAATATTCACATTTTAATAAGTTCAGAATAATTCTTGCATCACTGCCTATATTTAAGGTGGAGCTGTTTCAGAATGTTAAATTGTCAACACAACTCTGAACAAATCATGTACATACTAATTTGTAGAAGTCTGACCAATTGCATGTATCGTAAAGATTAAATTAGTCAACAAATAAACAAGCATGTGATCGGCTCAACATCTGTACATGTTGATCCAAATCCAGTTAAATGGGCCAGGTCTTCAACGTTGCCGTTTTATAGAGTTTTTGGGTCATTAGTAAAAAGGAGTCACTTTGAAATGGACCCATCATACTTAGAAATGTTCTGACAGTCTCAGGTATTCATGACAGTTTACTGTAATCGCTTTCTGAGAGGCTGGTAGAGGCATTATACTCCTCAGACGTCAAATTTTGCGACTGGTTCTGGTCAAACTAAATGGCTTTAATAGGCACTTGTACAATATTGGAGCCAAGTAAATTTAATTTAGGGTTATTTTAAATTTGGCTAGAATTAATTATGCTGGGTTTTAATCGCCTGTGCCTTGACTACAAGTCTAATAAGAACAGTGAGTGAGAATACTGGCCCTTGGTTAAAGCTTGGCTCCGAGTTGGACTACTAAAGTCAGCCAGGGTTCATCCATTTCAACACTGTGTTTACCATAGTTGTGCTCTAGTTTATTTGTACCCCAGCCAGCTAGAGAAACCTTCCTATTCAAATACTGAGTGTTTGCCAGACTGGTGGTCCTGCAAAGAGGCCTATCTAAAGGATCCAGGCCATGGGGTGTCTGCTTGTGGCTTAGTTAAAAACAAGTGATAAGAGCACGAGAAAGGGTTGGCAGCTTTGCGCCTCCCCCCACTAGATCTGCTTACGCTGTAGATCTTCAGAAATGGGGTTGAGACGGCACTGCTGCGTCTAGAAAACAAGTACACATGTTGAGCCTTTGTTTACCAAATTACTGCAGCAAATCTCCACTATTGGGAGTTTCATAGTCTAGGGCTTTAATCTGTGTGTCTAGAACAAATAAACCTTGACCTGTGTCTGCTTTATGGGATCACGTGCCCAGGCAATAACTGGGCTAGCAGCATTTCCTGGTGTCTGGAATGGTAAATGGAATGGTTTCCCGATGGGCTCTGCAGTTGTTTGCTGTAATTTGAGCATTCATGTTTGCAAGCAGGAAGTTTTCTACAGCATAATTCATTAATGTTGTCATTGGTCCATTAACGCCCATGTCTGAAGCTTTAACTGATCAAACCACTTGACCAAAGTAAGTTTTTAATGACATTTAATTTTTGTTCTTTTGTCAAGACTGCTAAACTGATTGAGTAATTCAAATGAAGTCATTCACATCTTTTTATAGCAGCCTGGTCGTGTCTCTTGTTCTTGTATTGATTTTTAGGTGTTGTACATGATTTAAAAGGGGGGCACTCCAGCTGCCTTCTGGTGCATCTGAGGCACTGTAATAAATTACCATAAATGGCTTTCCTGTAACGAATTGGAAACTCCTGTGATGGGAGCCAGTAAGCCAGTAGTGAAACAGGGTATTGTCTATTTATATTCATCTATAGTTTCAGAAGATAAATGTTGGGTTATAATGAGGCATATCCTTTTAATATTGCCTCATCTCTCTTCCTCTGCTACCCATCATGACTAAGTCATGCATGATGAATGATTCGGTCAGAACGGAGAACTGTAAATTATGCAATGGTTAAAATAAAGGTTATGTTTAGACTGTAGGTGTTGATGTTTTGTCAGTGGGCTGTTTGTCATCAGTAAACAGTGACTATGTGTAAATGAGCTCACGTTACATAATGCCTTAATCCATGTGTCTGTATCCACAGCATCATGAGCTCTCAAGTGAGACAGAATTTCCATCAGGACTGCGAGGCTGCCATCAACCGGCAGATCAACCTGGAGCTGTATGCCTCCTACGTCTACCTATCCATGGTAAGAGTCCTGGATGACTGAGAATGCTCCTTGGCTCTAGACAAGCTGTTTGAGCTGAAAGTCTTAAATGTGGATGGGGTGTAGTCTGAACAGATGTTTTGTTTTTGTACAGCACAAACAGGTGTTCTGTTTTTGCTGCTTAGCTTTCGTGTTTGGACTGGAGTGTACTGCACCAGCATTATATACATCAATTCTTACTGGAAAACTGAAGTTACTTGAAATATGAGCCCTTTAAATGTTATTAATGTTGGTCTTTACTATAAGGGTAAATGAGCCCTCCAACTAGGTTTTTGACCAGTTTCTCTGGGTGTTCTGACAAATCAAAGTAGGAATATAATCCCAAATGGTGGTAAAAGATACATGCCAGTCTTCAACTGTATTGCAATGTAATGGTAATAC
The DNA here is from genome assembly GCA_034552555.1 of Semaprochilodus insignis. NCBI lineage: Eukaryota > Metazoa > Chordata > Actinopteri > Characiformes > Prochilodontidae > Semaprochilodus > Semaprochilodus insignis. The sequence continues at coordinate 2,785,528 of CM067489.1, forward strand.
TAATATTGTATGTGTTGAGGTCTTGGCATTTCCAAATGAGAACGATGTACCAGGAAGAAGCAAAATTTAATGTTAAGTTAATGTTTAAATATTAGAATGTTTTGTAATTAAGTGTTTAGTAATCTAACCTGAGGTGAATGATGGGTGCATGCACCAAGTTCAACAAGTGCATGAACTTTTATCTGATGCCGGTGTTTAGTACTCAAACCAACAACTGGACTTTAAGCTTGGTTTATGAGCCCTCTTTAACTGATGAGATGACCCTGACTACAGTGCTAAATAGTAATACTATTGGACTATGAAGGCATTGGTATCTATTCAGCATTTTGCAGTGTACTGCACTGAATCTTATCATGACCAGAGATGGAACATCGGCTGCTTGGAACGCCAAGTAAATTACACAAGAATAAAGTTAAGGTATCTTGCATGTTTGAATAACTGTGCCCATAAGTCAACGCTGTCTGTATTGCAGGCATACTACTTTGACCGGGATGACCAGGCTCTTCACAACTTCGCCAAGTTTTTCCGCAAGCAGTCTCATGAGGAGCGAGAGCATGCTGAGAAACTGATGAAACTTCAGAACCAGAGGGGAGGAAGGATCTTCCTGCAGGACATCAGGGTATGTTTGTGGGTGCATAAATGACTTATTCTGGTAATCGGTGGTATGACTCGGAGCTTGGGTTGGGGGGGGGGAATAAGGCTTGTTCTTTTTAAATACAGGTTACTAAAACTAGCATTACTGTATAGCCTGAAAATGCAGTGAATGGTATGAGGGAAGGTGATGGGGCCTCAGTTAGGGAGTGGAGTAAACTGAAGTGGAGATATTGAAGGATGGCTTGGGTGGAGTTCTTATCATGCCGAGCCATTAAAGCTTACCTACAACGGCATTAAAACAAGAAATAGAGATGGGGAAGTTTGACTGTGCTGGATTTATTTATTTATTTATTTATTTATTTATTTGGCAGATCTTGACTTCAGATGTCGGTACTTTATTCTATTTGTGCTAAATGACAGGTTTGCCCACTTCCAGGCTTTTCTTTGTGCTGTTTAGAGAAGTGCAATTGTGAAGTGAGATTTGTGATTCACATGGGACTTTTTGTCTCTGGCTACAGAAACCTGAGCGTGACGAGTGGGGCAGTGGAGTGGAAGCACTGGACTGTGCCCTGCAGCTGGAGAAGAGTGTCAACCAGTCTCTGCTGGACCTGCACAAGGTCGCCTCTGAACGCAACGACCCTCATGTAAGCATAAACAACACTGAGCTCATAACTACCACTCACTTAAACTGTTCTCACTTACCCCCAAATTTATTAGAACAACCAACAAGAGTCTGAAGCTTGCTTCTGGTCATCGCTAACAGACTTCAGACACTGTGATTTAACTTGGTTAATGATTTTTGGATAACGGTATAACCCAGAGCTAAAAGTGGCAGCAGTTGCCTCTTGAAGCCTGAATTGATTACTGAAGTCGCTTGATGTGTAGAGTTCACTGATTGAAATGTGAGGTTTTTGCTAGTATGAGAGCTGCATTAGTGTTGACCCAAGAGCCAGTCAACTTCGCAGTAAAAGCTTTAGTGGAAATGCCACCGCCTAGTTCAGAAGCATGTGCCTTAGCCGAGACGGTCCAACAGCACTTGGCAGCAACTTAAAATGTGTTTAGATGTTAATGTGGGTTTCAGTTTTGCGTTTATTGGTTTCTATTTATTCCAAACCAATAGGAGTCTGGAAAGAACTGCACGGGCCAGCTAAACTTGCAGGCCAGTGCTATCTAGGCTTTAGGCTTGCAGTTCACACACTGCTTAACATGCTAATTGCCGTTGTCAACATTTAGCCTTGTAATGTTGGTACTAAAGCAATTAAAGTGTATATGCAAATTGACTGAACATGCAGTATTTATGGTAAGCTGCAGTGGTGTTTCTTGATGTACAGAATTTTATACTTATCCCTCCATCTTTTCCAGATGTGTGACTTCATTGAGACGCACTACCTGGACGAACAGGTCAAATCCATCAAGGAGCTTGCCGACTGGGTGTCCAACCTGCGCCGCATGGGTGCTCCTCAGAACGGCATGGCAGAGTATCTGTTTGATAAGCACACGCTGGGCCATGGGAGCAGCTAAAGCACCCCCAAGCCCCTTCGACTCTTCTGACACCCCCACACCCCCAAAACACAAACACTACCCTCAGCCGCTTACCTACCCTTTATAAAGCTCTATTCCGTCCTGCAGCCTTTTCTGTATATGGCAGGTCCACTTGTTCTTGTGAGACAGCTATTTTCATTAAGCACCCTTGCTTGTTCTTGTACTCCTGCTCCAATACTATACCTCCCATAAGCCATTGCTCTTTGACTCTAGCCTGTGCGTGCTGTGTGTCTTTATTACAGAAGTTGTATTCAACCAAATAAAAACGGGAACCTCTGGATTCTGAAAAGCCTCCTGTGTTTTGCTGATCTTTAAGGCTGGAATGCCGGCCCACTGGCTGTATTCCGGCCATCAGTGAGGCTCCATTACGCTAGGAGATGACTAGTCATTGTGTGTCGATTGTCCTCACTTGATTCAAATCAAGGCTGAGGTTTCATGATCTGTTCTGCTTAACAAAGGCCCAACGAAGACTTCATTAAACTTAAAAGAGATCAGTTCACAGCTCGGGGGAAGTGAAACTTGATGGCTGCCTGACTTCTGTCTTTTTATGTGAGCACCTGTTGTGCATTCTTTAAAAAGATTAACTTCTGCTTCCCTTGGAAACAAAAGATTATTCTGTATGTGGTTCTGATATTCTTGTAGTCTTTCGTTTTCATGCCTGCAGCTGTTTCAGTGTCTTGACGGCAGCTGTGCCTACTGGTCCAAATGACCACATGGAACATCGTTTGGGATAATGACGGCAGTAAACCTGAAGCACTGTTTAATTTGCAGAGCTGCTGTGGAATGTCTTATTCCACCTAGTAATCAGTTTTGGGAGTCTTGTGGTGTTGGCCTCCATTTTTCTTTTTGTGGATCATAGTGGTCTAAAATGCAAAACCTGAAAAGGAGTGAATGGCCAGGCTCACCCAGAAAAGAATTGGGAACTGTTGGGGACATTTTGAATAAAGCATACTGAACCACTGCTGAAAAAAAAGCATGTATCAAATTATATATACACATTATATACACATTAATATTTATAGGGCACATTTCATACAGTTAGCAGCATGGGGCTTTACAGTGGTGTTGACTAATTTGTTGATCGTAAGCCAGTCTCACAGACCCAATTAAAATATCTGAAAAGTTTCGTTTTAATTGAACACTAAGTTAGAGATGCATTTTGTGAATTGAGCTTGACTGTCTAACAGGTGAATTAATTTAAGTTCCACAGAAGCAGAATAACAATCCCATCATGTTGTCAGTATTTTACAGGTCAGTATTTACATCTCTAAGCTCAGACGTATAGGAGCTTTGAGGTCATGGAAAGCACTAAAACAGCAGTAGCAGAAATCTGTCCTACGCTATACACGTCATCAGTGCAGGTTCTATATAGGGGTGATATGAGCTCTGTTGGGTTAGGATTTGTGCTGGTGCTGGGTGGATCGTCTTCAATAAGAAGAGCATTACGGCGACCAACTCTGCTGTAACAAAACAGTGAGATAGAAAAGGGGGATGTGTCCTAAACGATAAACAGCTATTTTAGTGGCTGTGTCACACCCAGGGTTACTGCTTTAGGATCGGTACACAAAGCTCAAGTCAAGTGAACATTTATTTATATTATTTACTATATATTGAGGCCATAAATTACAATACTTAGGCAATAATTTACCATATTAAGGCCACAATTTAATATATTCAGGCTTTGATTTACTATAGAGACCACAAATTACTACACTGAAGCGATGAATTACTATATGGAGGCCACAAATGATTATTTTGAGAGCTCGGTTTACTATATATGAGGCTATAAAGGCACTATATTGAGGCCATAATTTACTATATTTAGACCACAAATACATATATTAAGACCACAATTTAATATAGAGGCCATAAATTAATATACTGAAGTGATGAATTACTATATGGAGGCCCCAAATTATTATTTTGAGAGCTCGGTTTACTATATACGAGGCTACAAATGTACTATATTGAGGCCATAATTTACTATATTAGTGTCACACCCAGGGTTACTGCTTTAGGATCGGTACTCAAAGCTAAAATCAGGTCAAGTCAACATTTATTTATATAGGGCTTTTTACAGCAGATGTTGTCACAAAGCAGCTTTACAAAGAATCTGGTGTCCGAGCCCCCAGCGAGCAAGCCAGTGGGCGACAGAGGCAAGGAAAAACTCCCTCAGTTCAAGGAAGCAAGACTCAAAAGGGGAACCCATCCTCCTCGGGTCAACACCAGATAACGAGACAAGCAAAGAAAAACTAAACAACCTAGCTTCTCATAAAGCAGCTTTCTGGGTTTTATTCTGGGTACCAAGAATAAGTTTTTTTTTTTTCGTGATTAGGCTTTAGTTTAAGTTCTAGACCATCCACTGAGAAACATCTGAAACGACTGGTAAGCCTGTGAACAATGAAGTGTTGATGACCAGGATCAAAGAAAATTTGCAGTATGAAAAAAAAAGCAAAGAAAAGCATAGAAAAAGAAAAGCAAAGGCCCTAAAACGGACCCCTGTGGGACTCTGCAGGATATATATATGTACATATATATATACACTGATCAGCCATAACATTAAAACCACCTCAATGTATCTACACTCTTTATCCGTTGTATCAGCTCCACAGACCATATAGGAGCACTCTGTAGTTGTACAGTTCCAGACTGTAGTCCATCTGTTCCTCTGTATACTGTATTACCCTGTTCTTCAATGGTCAGGACCCCCACAGGACCACCACAGAGCAGGTATTATGTGGGTGGTGATCGTTCTCAGCACTGCAGTGACACTGACGTGATGGTGGTGTGTTAGTGTGTGTTGTGCTGGTGTGAGTGGATCAGACACAGGACACAGGATCAAGAACAGGGTAATAAAGTACACAGAGAAACAGATGGACTTCAGTCTGCATATATTTAGTAAAATTAAAATGTGAGAGTGTAAGAATAGGATCAAAATAAGGTGCATGTAGTGAGAATGCTGCATCGCTGCCTGCACTGTCCCACACACCAGTGCCTTAGAAGGCTGCGTTGAGTGCTGTGTAGGTGATCAGGGTTTCAGCTATTTTTTCCCCAGCCACATGGCCGCTGAGACAGAGTATTATGGGATGATTATGGGATGTGTAAGGCGGTAAAAGATACATCTACGCTGCCTTCATAAACCGACCAAACAGAGGAAGCTCAGCAGGCAGTGTTTTATACAAACAGCAGATTCGGACATGACTGGCTGCCTTCCCACAGCGTTTATCACATCTCAGACACAGCCAAAGTAATATATGAGCATACTGAACTTGTTGTTGAACAGTTTTAGGCCAAATTGCAGCCCTTTTTTTCAGTGTACACAGGATCCAGTAAACACAAAATGCTTTCTATTACTGAGGACTGAGCAAGAGATGATAGTATGTATAATTCAGTCGTATTACACCAACTGAATATCCTGGATTTGATTAAGCCGTGGGCTTTTAATTGGTTCTGTAAGGATAATAATAATAATTGGTTGTATTAGGTTCAGGCATACCTTTTGAATGAACCACCGTGCACATCCCTCCTTCAGCTTTCAACCACTAGAAGTCAAATAAACTACCAGTCAGCAGTTTCGAATCAGTTGCAGATTCTAAACATTTAGTAGGAGGCTGTAAAAAATGAAAGAATCTGTAATAAATTTGAAATTCTAATAAAATTAATATTCAAAATGAAGCAGTAGTAATAAGGAAGCCTTAAGGTTACATGGTGACAAATTCATAAAATCATATTTAGACCACAAATAAATATAAGACCACAATTTAATATATTGAGGCCACAATTTACTATATTGCGGCCATAAATTAATGTACTGCGACTTTGATGTACTCTAGAGACCACAAATTACTACACTGTGATGAATTACTATATGGATGCCCCAAATTATTATTTTGAGAGCTCGGTTTACTATATACAAAGGCTACAAATGTACTGTATTGAGGTCATAATTTACTATATTAAGACCACAAATTACTATACTGATAATAATAATTGAAAATAATTGAAAATATATAAACTTAGCTGAGACCAGAAAATTTGTGAGTAGTTGGTCAACAACAGAGCCAAGCCTTTGAGATCACGTGAGCTCCACATTGACGTCATGAACGAGTCATTAATCTCAGGGGTGTGTTTTCCCGCTTTGAGTCATTCAGAGCACGAGACAGTTCAGACCTTCACTGAAGCACGTCCAAGGTGGAAAACATGCAGAGTCACTGCACCATACTCGCCCAGTTACTCAGCAAAACCAGCCACAGCTACTACTGAACTCCAGCTCTCAGTATGATGAACAGCAAACTGGACCTCTTTCTTCCTCATACCACCCTACCATAGGAGGGTCACTGCTGGACTACCACCCGGATTACATCTGGTCAAAAGTGGTGCTGAGATAAATGCAGTCATAAGGGGCTAAACAGCTATAGCAACCCAGTTTGTTTCTAATAAATTGGCCAGTGACTACAACACAAGGTAGGTGTTTCTAATAAAGTGGCCAGTGAATGGATCTACAAGGCCGGTGTTTCTAGTAAAGTGGCCAGTGAGTGAAAGCACAAGCTGGGTGTTGCTAATAAAGTGGCCAGTGAGTAGAAATGCAAGGTTGGTGTTTCTAATAAAGTGGCCAGTGAGTAGAAGAACAAGGTAGGTGTTTCTAATAAAGTGGCCAGTGAGCAGAAATGCAAGGTTGGTGTTTCTAATAAAGTGGCCAGTGAATGGAAGCACAAGGTAGGTGTTTCTAATAAAGTGGCCACTGAGTGGAAGCACAAGGTAGGTGTTTCTAAAAAAGTGGCCAGTGAGTGGAAGTACAAGGTTGGTGTTTCTAATAAAGTGGCCAGTAAATAAAGCTTGAGGTAGGTGTTTCTAATAAAGTGGACGGACAGTGTAGAAAGTAAAGGGCTACAGCTGCGTTGGCTACACAGTGCGATCTGCTCAGAGAGTCACGGTTCTCTCAGGTTGCACTCCCCCAGCTTCCGGAAGGTCGCACCCACAGATTCAATTACCATCACTTACTGGATATGACCATGTGACGATCAATAAGCTGTACTGATATCACTCTGAAGATCTGAATGAAGGAGCCACGAGGTTTCATTTGTCCCTATATTGACTGGCTACAGTTAGAGCAGCTATAAGAGAGTGAGATGCTCTTGCTGTGTGTCAGTGAGTGCAAATACAGAGAAGAAGCATGTCTCCATCTGAGGCTGTGCATGGTTTTCAGGCTATCCTACAGTTAGTATACGACTGTATTGGACGTCCGAGGCCATTCCTGCAGAAGCTCTTCCTTCTAAGCCCTTCTGCTTTACATAACCCAAATATTGGCTGTATTCGAAATGGCACACTACTGTACTGCATACTGTGTGTAGTATACAGTACAGTAACAAGTCCTTACCTACAGTGTAGTATACTAATACAGTCACATGACCAGTGACCTCACATTTACCTCAGAGCTGTTATTACTGTATCCACTGTTGAGAGCTAGCTGCTGCTAACGCTGCTCAGTTCACCTGAAATACGTTTAGCCTAGCTGTTAGCTACCCTCGGCTATTTCCCTCTAAAACTGATCCTCTAAAGCGAGTTCATCTTTTATTAATCTTCAGACCTGTATATTTTAACTTTCTGAGGCTCATTCTGATGGAAACATCCCCCACTATAATCACTACGCCCACGTTTATACTTGGAGTTGGCTGCGTTTTGCTCTCCAGTGTTACCCGCCGCCATTTTCTCTGGCTGAAGCAGGCTGAAAGGTTGTGAAGCCGCAGTGCATGATGGGATGCAGCACACCATGAAGATAGCTCCCCCTGTATACTAGAGGCTGCGTCCGAAACCGCCTACTACCATGTAGTAGTGTGTACCATGTGTAGTGTGTCCGAATCCGCAGTAGTCATAAAGCAGTAGTCGAAAGTTCCCCGGATGATGGACTGCTTCCGGTGAAATTTTCAAGTATGTGAGAACAGCACACTGTGTTATCCCATGATTCCACTGGAGCTGTGGAGGGGTTCCGAGCTGAGGAAGAAAAAATGGCGGAAAATGGGACGTCGGCTCTGTACAAGTGTAATCTACTACTAAAAACATCTTAAAATGTTAGGATATTTTGTGCAACACCAAGTAACGTTATGAACCGCTTTGCGGCGACTATAAAGCCCATTTTACATGTGTATATGTTTTTGAAGTGTTATTAACGCAACTTGCGTTTTTAAGGCTAGCAGTGAACGCAAGCTAAGGCAATATAACTTCATGCTATATTAACTAGTTAGCTAGTTAGCCAGCCAAATTTCCTGTCGTACCGATAGTGAACAAATTTATCTCAGTTTCACAACAACCCAAAATACGTGTGTGCTAGTAGGACTTTGAATGAATGGCGGGACTTCTACAGTGGTGGCGGGACGTCTTGCGTCAAATGACGTTGGCAAGATGGCGCACGTAGTACGTCCGAGGTTGCGTGGATACTACGTACTCGCCTACTGACAGAGACTACTGCTTCACCGGTCGAGCAGTGTGCACTGGGTTCAATCTAGTGCGTACTAAGTAGGCGATTTCGGACGCAGCCATCCGGGTACCTCCAGTGCACTACAGACATGAAGGTCATGTTGCAGTTCCATATAGATCATGTGATTATCCTTACAGCTTCCTAATGCAGGGGCCTGAGACTTGTGGAGGGCCAACAGTAACATGTAGGAGTCCAACTAGAAAGACATAATTTCTATGCTCTATTTCTATTCTCCTCGGCCACAAATGTGACGTAAGCAAGGACGGGCTTTATCGCTGTGCCTGACTGACCCAACAGCCACGATTGCAGACATTCAGCGTGCAGTGATGCCCTTCTTCCTGTTAGTGCAGCACCATTGACAGATGGCTGCACGACTACCGCTATGGCGTCTGCCCTTAACACCACATGGAGTGACTCGGAATGGCAGCGGGTCATCTTCAGTGACGAGTCCGGTTTTTGTCTTGGTGGAGACGACCAACGAATCTGTGTGTGGAGGCACCGTGGTCAGCACCAAGATCAACGGTTTGTTGGCACGTGTCACACATCCAGAAGGCCTGGTGTCACTCCACCTCCATCCCTACCGCACAGTCTGCAGGAACTGTGTGAGGATATTCAAGCTGCATGGGATGGATTATCACAGGACACCATTAGGAACCTCTACAGCTCCATGCCAAGACGTCTGGCATGTTGGGTTAGCAAACACGGCAGGCCGACGCCACACCGAGAGACAGACTTCTGTATGTGTAGCTCAATAAATATTGATCATATCAGTCTAAATGTATCATCATTTATTGATCCTGGTAACCTTTATCTTCCTTCCCAACAGCACTGCAATCCAACACTTCCTTCTGGGTGCAGCTGTTCTATTGATGATTGGTTTAAAGCAAAAGTAATCAAACACAAAAATCAAATACACAATAAATTATCAACTGTGTCTGACATTACTGGATTGAGATAAGAACTGCTGACAATGTGGGCTTCTTAAAATAATCAGTGATCATGTCTAAAGGGCCCAAGCCAACCCTCACGCCAGACATCAGCAAAGAGAGAAATGACAAGTACAAACTGGTCTAAATTCTTGATTTTAACATCTGACCCTTTTCCAAGGGCAATGACAGAAGAGAATTAGTGCAGGGTGTCATAAGGATGCAGCAGCTAAGCAGAGGGCCAATCAGTGGGGTCAAAACAGGGGTCACCCCAATGTCTTCAGACAGTCAGCCAATACCGAACCAAAACATCACAGAACAGCTTAGAATCAGACACTGAAGGCATCTTGACCTCCACTACTAAATGTGTAATGATATATTACAAATGTAGTTTTTTTAATTTGTTTTTTAATTACATTTTCCTGTTATTGTATAGGTATAAACTTAAAATTACTTTTATCCTTATTTTACTTTTTAGACTTTTGAAGTTTTATTACACGTCTTGTGCATTATCCTAGTTTTATTGCTATATTTTCACTCTTCATTTTTTTGCTCTCCAACTATCCTTTTCTTTTCAAGCACTCTGTGCTGCGTGTATGTATGAAAGGTACCATACAAATAAAGATTATTACCAAGAATGGCATGTTTGCAATTTAAATAAACTGACAATAAAACGTGGCATGGTTGGGCCTGTTTTGCGACACAACTGATTAACCTATTTCATCATTGAAAGTGACAGATTAGGCCAGAGAGCAAAGTTTAGCTGTAAAATGCTGTCAAGGTACTCAGTGCATGGTCCTGTGTTCAGGCATAATTACATGTACACAGCCATTCAGAGTGGTTTGGAATGAAATACTAGAGTTGCAGAGAAACCTGGTGAGTCACAGAGGCAACAGGAACCAGTTGTTTACCTTAAACACTACCTCACAGAAACGTATTACATGAGATAGTTATGAAAACACTGCCAGACACCCAAGGTTTTTTTTGGAGCAGTTCTGGGAACCATCCAGTCTAAAACATTCCTTTTTTAAATTCATTCATAGCAGATATACACACAGGACGTTCTGAGTTAAATAAAAAAGGGCTATTTTTTTCAGATCCATCACCATTTCACCTTTAACACTGTAACAAAACCTCAGAACACGTGTAGGTTCACTGTTGGTTTAGACAGTAAATAAAAGGGTTATATGTGGGCTGTAGCCATGGTGACCCCTTGTTTCCAATCACCATCACTGTAAAGAACGTGACTCTGCACATCATTTGATATTTTGAGAAGTAAGCGGTATTACCTTGAAAATGCTACAGAACTCCTGAAAGCCCAATACAGGGGTGTGGAAGCCAAATTATATACACACACGTGTGTATGCATGCGTGCGTGCGTGTATATATATACACACGGGGAGGTGTAGCTAACAACACACACACACGCGCCCTGCACAATTTAGTACTTCCTCTGCTCCCAACACACCTGATCCAACTTTTCACCTCCTTAACACGCCTATTCAGAAATGCAGGAGGCGTGTTACAGTATCACATCCAGTACAATGTACAGGGCAGGACGCCTCCATGACTGGGGTTGGACAATGACGCCTTCAGCAGCAGGTTTGGTGTCAACACAAATGTCCTATGACAAATGACAAACAACTGATCCTTTTTTTAACAAGTTCTTTATTTTGGTCCCAGTGAGACTGTTTAGGTGAACAGTCCGAATCCCAAGTCGTCATCGGATTCCTCGGACGACTCCTCCTTCTCTTCCTTCTTCTCCTCTGCCGCTGCTGAATGAAGTGCAAAGGAAAAATGCGATTAGCTACACCTCCACGTAGCAGCCGGCTCAGTCTAAACAAGGATTTCAGACTGCAGGACTTTTAACCTACAGCCCCTTCTCCCGGTGCAAACTGTAGAACACAGCTCTTACTGAGGTATGAAACGCATGTAAGCTGAGAGAATGACAGCAAATTTTAGGACTGCCAGGCAAGTACAGCTGAGCACCCCCAACCCCGAACCCCACCCTCATGTTCTTTACACAGAACAACTTCCTCTGCACAGTTTGGTCAACCACCATGGTAAACAAACATAAGCAGTCTTGAGGGTGAGGGGGGAAGAAAGCATTTAGTGCCATCTAGTGGGCACTCTGGGAGACCAACAGAACGAACACCATTTCTTTTGGTCCATCACACTTGCTGGGTGTTCATTACCAACTAGTAAATTTTCTGGAGATTTGCAACTAAAAATACTCCAACTACAATATTTCTATTCCGCGCATTTCATCCACTCAAACAGGTCCAACTTTGCTCCCTTTGTAATATATAACCTATACATAAACACACACACAGGCCATGAAGCACCCTCTAGTGGTCTATGGCCATGTACTCAGGTGCAGGCAGTAGCTTGCAGTTGATACGTCATATGCAACTATACTAGTGTTTTATTAAGTATATTAATGTACACATGGACAAACATGTCACAGCAGAAGCCTAATTTAACTTCGTCATTTTAAGACAACATAGCTGCTGGCTAGCCACTGGTGGGGAGGTTTCCTGGGGTGCTTTCAAAGCTCACCTGCTTGAATTTGGACCTATCAGTTTGGACATACCAAATTCCTTGGATAAAGTGTGTTTATAAAAGTCGATTTTAGTTTTTGCCTTGGGGCCAAAAAGACAGAGAACCCCCGTTTTACGCCACACAAACATTTGAAGTCCAGATATATTCTAAGCTGTCCGTTTGCACCAAGTACATTAACATTGGTGATACTGTGACATTAGGGCACAGGCAAAACCAGGCTATGAAACGTCAAATTTGATTCCCCCCTCCCAAATTCAGAATTGTCTGCTGCTGATGGTTTTTTTTCTTTTAGTGATCTCCAATATTCACAAGCATCATAGTAAGTGACTAACCTGCGGGTGCTGCAGCTCCTCCAGCAGAAGGTGCAGCAGAGCTGGCCACAGCCACGGCGCCACCAGCTGGCATGCTGGCCAGTTTACCATAGCCTGGCAGAAGGAAAGCATAACATCAGAAAATACAGGCAACATAGCAGAACAAATAACAATCTGGGTAGGAGCTCAAAAATCATTAGGTTTTGTTTCAAAATTTGTTCCATTCCCTCAGAACGTTGAGAGCATGCTCGTCAACCGGCCCAGTTTATATTTCAGCCGGACAACTATAAACAAGCTTATTGTAACGAACAACAGCTATGAAGTTTATTGCCTTATTGCACACTAGTGGAACACATTTCGCCCTAAACTACAATAAAGACTCATCACTTTTACTTTTTGTATTTGGCAGCCATGTGGTGCAACAGTCCAGCTAAATGATTAACCGCCTTCCTAGTACCAATTCAAACAGGTCACCATTAGTCCTCCTCAACAAAAAGATTTTTGGGCATAGTTCGCTATGAGCAATGGCTTTAATACGGCTTAAAGTGGTGCCCAATCTTAGCGATCTACCACCCTGGAGAGCTGACATCTAGCACAGCTGGCTCTAGTATCTTGAGTCCCCACCCCCAAACAACTACGACATCTGGATCAGGCATGTTAAGAGTAGGGTCTGAACAAAATTCTCCAAGATGGTAGATCTCCTGGACCACAACAGGGCACCACGAACCAAAAAGGAACCAATTTAACCTTCTGAGCCCCAGACCAGGAGACCAATCCAGTCCACCAAGGACCCGTGTTGCTGCAGGTTTTCATGGCAAGCAAGACGGAGCACACTTGTTTGATCAGTTAGTCTTCAGAAACAGAAACAGTACTCCTGCCCTAGCGGAATGAAAACTCACAGCCACGCCGGGCCTTTGTGGGCAAGACTGGATACTCCTACTCTAAACTAAGCCAGGGATGCCCAATCCTGTAGACTTACCATTCCGCAGGCTTTAGTTAACTCCAGCCCTAACTGAACACCCCTAATTCTGATAATGAAGGGGTTCAGTGAAATCTGACTATAAAGACTTGTTCAGACGGCCAGCTCAAACCCAATTTTGGCCCACACATGTATGATAGTCTGGACAGCAAAAAAAAAAAAAAAAAAAACAGAAGTCCAACATTTTCAAATCAGACTGAAGCCACATTTGGAAGTGGTTTGAAATATGATTCCAACTGGACTTTCCCTGATGCGGTGCAAATCAGATTGCAAAGTGCTTTCTGCATCTTTCCTAACAACCACCAACAAATATGTCTAATCCAGCTGGACAGAAGGGCTGGGATTCACCTTACTGGTGCTTACTGACACCTATGTTGCAATCACAGGAATCCATACAGATAAGATGGTGAAGTCTGAACAGATCTGATCACTCAGAAGATGCGATATGAGAAACAGACTTGCCTGCAGTCTGAACACAGGTGCGTTGGATCTGAATGCTCTAGGGTGGTAGCTCTCTAAGATCAGGATTGTGCACTATTTTGTGAAGCTAATAATGCATTATCAACCAATTTCTGTAAACAATATTACTACACACTAACAAAACATGTGCAATATGTAGTTATGAGAGCAAAAAGCCAAATGTTTAAGGCTTTAAGGTCAGAAGAAGCAATGATGTGCATCTTGGATTAAAACTGGGACCTCCTACTAAAAGATGCATGGGGACCCGCGAGGTTGGGGTTGTAAAATTTCAAACCCACGATATACAGTCTAAACAGGAGGCCAAAGTTCTGATAAACTGGGTGAAATGATTGTTTCTCCTCAAACACTGATTGGTACAGCATGACACTCACCTTGGGCAATCACATCCTCGACTTTCTTGCCGCTCAGCTCCGACACCACCTGTTTAACAATAAAAGGAAAGAAGTTACGCAGAGCATTCAAACCAGCTTTCAACTACACGTCTTGTACACAACTCATTAAGCAGAAGTCTGTAAACACTGCAGAACAGTCTTACCTTGTCCATACGAGTCTCATCAACCTCGATACCAACGCTCTCCAGGATCTTCTTGATGTCACTGGCACTGGGGTTCTCCTTGCCCCCGAGGGCAGCGAGCAGGTAAGCAGCAACGTAACGCATTCTAAGAGAACAGTGGGAGAAAATTTTAGAAGTTTAGAATTTTAATTTTGGAATTTTATCACTTTTAGAAATGTGTCACCTGCAGGCTGCAACCTGTCAAACCACAGGCCATACAGAGTGTGCAGTAGTGAGGCATCTGTCCCTACAACCACTCTTTTACATGACCACAACAGTTTCCAGCTCATCCTGTAATCTACCTGCACTGTAATCAGGAGCAGGAGCAAGAGACACTGCACGGCACACGCAGATTACAGGATTACAGATGGTTTGTAAATGTAGTATTTTGTTGTGCTAATTAAGATTATGGATCAGATGCACACAATAATATGAATAAAAGGGGAAAAAAAGCATCATATCACAAGTGACATCAAATGACATATGATAATTATCCATTTTTCTGCTTTAACGTATTTAGGAATTAATATTTTGCAAAGACTGAAACAATTTTTAAGAAGGAAAACTGTAACTGATCACTTACAATATACAATACATATAGAACACAATCTATTAACCTCCCTTTTATGGAAAGTCTATTGTCTAAACCTCTTACTCGAGGACCATAGGCAAGTCTGAGAACTCATGTACTGTCCCTAATAAAAGATGCAGGTCTGGGAAAAGCTGAAATTAGCACACTACTTGGCTTATTTGACATTATGTAACTGCAGACCGATTTAAGGTGGACCGAAAAATTAGCTCACGGACCCAGCGAACTTCACATGCATGTTTTCTATCACCTGAAGAGCATTTTCGCCCTTCAAATAACTTAATACCTACACAAATATAACTTTGCACCACAAACTGACCAGCTCAGCTATAAAGTTGAGTTTTAACACTGTCTAAAAACACTAACACACACGCTCCACCACACGTGTTCGAACAAAGCTAAAGCTAATGCTAACAGACTCCACAGTCGGAACGGTATAGAACAGCTTTCCACTGATTTCAGCGCCTCTTCTCTCGAGCAGGTCTCGGTAAATGACTGAACTGTCTTTTTCGACAGTGATAGTCTCATATTTATTAACTTTACTCGATATTTTAGGATTATTTTCAGAGCGCTCTCTCACCTAGCGCTCCACCACAAGTCTCCAACAAACGGAAAAGGAAGAGGAGCGGACCGGAAACCGGGAAAACCAGCAGTGGAGATGACGTCATTTTGAAACTTGAAATTCTATTGGTGAATATCCGACTATGGGCGGGGCCTCTCTCTCTCTCTCTCTCTCTCTCAAACAATATTAAACAATAATTATTAATTAGAATAAATAATTAAAAAATAATTATGTATGTATATATATATCTGCTTCTATTTATTGGGAGCTGGTAGGGGACTGTGGAGGCTTAGTAGGTTAGAAGGGTGGGGGTCTGGATCCTCTCTCTCTCTCTCTCTCTCGCTCTCTCTTTCTCTCTCCTGTCTGTCTCTCTCCTGTTTCGCTCTCTTTGTTTTTTCTCTGTCTGTCTGTGTGTCTGTTTTGTTATCTATATTGAAGATATAATGATCTTTTTTGTGAAAAAAAGTTAAAATTAACTAAAAACTGTTAAGCTTAAAAAACTATCTATCTATCTCTGTCTGTCTGTCTGTCTATTCTCTGTGTCTGTTTTGTTATCTATATTGAAGTTATAAAAACTATAAGAACTGTTAAGCTTAAAAAACGAGAAAAAAAAACTGCACACTAACCTACATACATCTCTCTCTCTCTCTCTCTCTCTCTC
>CM067489.1:2811526-2838610 GCA_034552555.1 Semaprochilodus insignis
CATTATGGTGATGTCATACATCATATTTATAAGCCATAATTATGAGACAGCAAATAAACATTAACACATATACGAATCAAAGTCATGAGAAACTTTCTCCATATTATGAGGCTTCATTTTTGTGAGATATGAGATACTAAGTTGTAATTATGAGATAGTAAGTCATAATTAATATATAATTATATATATATATATATATATAAGTCCAAATCAAGAAAA
Organism: Semaprochilodus insignis; assembly: GCA_034552555.1. Classification (NCBI taxonomy): domain Eukaryota; kingdom Metazoa; phylum Chordata; class Actinopteri; order Characiformes; family Prochilodontidae; genus Semaprochilodus; species Semaprochilodus insignis. The sequence continues at coordinate 2,811,746 of CM067489.1, forward strand.
ACCTATTTCATATTACGAGATCTCATTATGGTGATGTCATACATCATATTTATAAGCCATAATTATGAGACAGCAAATAAACATTAACACATATACGAATCAAAGTCATGAGAAACTTTCTCCATATTACGAGGCTTCATTTTTGTGAGATATGAGATACTAAGTTGTAATTATGAGATAGTAAGTCATAATTAATATAGAATTATATATATATAAGTCAAAACCATGAGAAACCTATTTCATATTATGAGATCTCATTATGGTGATGTCATACATCATATTTATAAGCCATAATTATGAGACAGCAAATAAACATTAACACATATACGAATCAAAGTCATGAGAAACTTTCTCCATATTATGAGGCTTCATTTTTTAGTGAGATAGCAAGTTATAATTATGACATAGTGAATCATAATTATGAGATACTAAGTCATAATGATAGGAAATCTTCCCATTATTAAGTTACTAAATGACTGTATATGTTTTTCAGTGGTGGGAACACTTCCATGGAATCAGGATGGCGCTGCTTCCAAAACTGTTGGGAACCCGTGCAGTAGGAGCGTTTATGGGCAGAACAAAGGCCAGGGTTTGGTCAGGTAGCATTACAGGAGCAGGAACCGAGTGAAAAGTGGAGAGGGGAAAGGATCGTATGATACTCTCCCACCAACACACAGAAGTGCTTTGTGAATTGTTGTCCGGGATCCTCAAAGCGGAAAAAGCTTTTCTTTTTGTTCACTAAGCACTTCAGCTTGTGATTATAACAGCGTGTGATTATAACTTTCCGGTGATCACATTCGGATTTCACCTGACCGCATGTGCAAACGCAGCCATTTAGGCTAGCATGTAGTTCGGATAGCTAGGATAGCTAAGAGCTAAATTAGCCGAAGGCTTAGTAAGCTCACTGGACAATAAATTAGTCCCCTGTGACTGAAACGTACCTAATACCATGTAATACCTCCACCAGCACCAATAACAGCTGTGATTGGATTTGGCATGGACCGGACAAGTTTCTGGATGTAGGCCACATCAATGTTCAGACACCCTTGCATCAAGGAATTGCACAGTTGGACCAGTTTTGGTGGATGCCTTAACACAGTTTTCTAGATATCCACACCGTTCCAACTCTGATCTGATCGGGAATCCAAACTTTGTGGACTCACTCAGATCCCCAAACTCTAATCCACATATATACTGATCCACACTCCTCTATGTGTTGTTCCTTCATCCCTTGTTCCTCCCATAGACTCCCATTCATTTCCACCCCATTCAAGAATGAATGTTTCCTTTAGCCTACAGCCAGCGAACTGCATGTACTCACTCTGGGCAGATCCCCAAACTCTAATCCACAGCCCTACTGACCCGCACTCCTTTACTTGTCGTTTATTCATCCCTTGTTCCTCGCATTGCAATCAGAGCCTAGCAATAGCCTATGAGGAAGAAGGAACCATTCCGTATTTCCTTCAGGAAATGCATTTCTGTAATTGGGATTTGTACTTAGGGGAGAACATAGTCTACACACAGTCGAACACACAAAGGTGTGAACCATTCTGCGGTATGATGTTTTCTCATAGAAGATTTTCAGAAGATTTTGGCCTTCAAATCCATTCATGGTGGAAGGATACATGCAGGGTGCTTTGAGAAAAAATAGTCCCCAAGGAAAACCTATTTTTTTCAGATTTTCCACTATTTTTCCGTCATCAACATTCCATATACACCTCAGAAGACACGGGTAGGTTCACTGGTAGGTTTGGATAGTAAATGAAATCTCCATAAGTTCCCATCACCAACACTGCAAAGAAATCTGAGACTCTACATGGCCCTTTTACAACGACCCACTCTGAATGACTCTGTTTACATCTCAACAAAGAAACTGTGGCAGAGTTCCACTTCAAGCAGTTATGAGAGTTGCTGCTGTGAACCCCATTCAAGTTTTTGGGAACGGTACGGTAGTCCTTATTATCACCGCAATAACAGCACTTTTATTGGCGGCCGGTGGTTTAGGATGCTCTACCCACGTCTGTTAATGATCCAGTCGGGGATGTAAAGCCTTAGTGTGCTCTATATTTAGGATACTGAGCTTTTACTGCTGCAGTGGTTAATTCGCTCGCGGTAGATGACTCTGCGTATGCTGTGAACTGAGGTGCCTCTGTTTTATTTTCAGATATACGGGCCATTTGTTCCACCAGCTCCAGCCTTCTCCTGCTCTGCACTTCACAGACGCACTGAATCAACCGGATCAGCACTCCTGGGTCCAATGATGTGTAACAGAAGGCCTTTCCAACAGTCTGCTCGTTTGTAGTTTTCCTGCCCGACACGTCATTTGATTTTTCGTTTGGTGTCTGAATGGCTGACAAACAGATCAGGTGAGGTCTCAGTTGTGCTGATACCACTTAATGCTGTGTTTCAAGCGCAATTAGTCTAGATTATAGGCATAAAACGCAAAAGCCTGAATGCCAGCATTTGGGTCCAGTTCTCAGCAGTGTGTTGATGTACATGGAAGAGAAGCTGTTTCTTCTTCCTTCAGTTTATATGATGCGTCTTTGCACGTATACAGTTGAAGAAGAAAGAAGTGTGGAAGAAAGTAGTGGATATTGTTGGTGTTTCTAGTGAGGTCACTTGATAGCTAGCTAGGTTAGCCAAAATGCTAACTGGCTAGTAATGCTAGCCACGCCAGCAAGCAGTTAGGTTTCCATACTAGTTTGTTTGTCAATGATAATGGGTCCTTTGAAAAAATAGCTAGCTTTGCTGGACCTTGTACACACCCACAGGCGACAACGCAAGCAGCCTCAATCTACGGTGGCCACTTTCAGATACTAGAACAGAATTAAAATCATAACCTAACCTATATACCACATAAATGACTACTTTACTCACATAATTGAGTGGAATGGATGACATTCCCATTTAGAGGCCTGATTTGCGGTTAGCCGGCAGGTGAGTCACAATGTCACATGACCTTGGTAAACCAATGAAATGCAAGGCATTTCTTTTGACACGGACGTGAGCCAATAGCACACATAATATTGTTGGCGAGTGAGTATTTTAAATAGTTCATCCCGAAAAGAGGACTAATAGGCGTCCGTCCAGGTACTGCGCTGGACGGAGGACTGAGAGTTGAAAAAACGGACTGTCCGGCCTACAACGGGATGTGAGGCCACCCGACCTCAAACACACCCAAAAGAGACAAACTTGGGCCAACATAAGCAACTTGTTGCCTGCTAGTGTAAACGTAGAGTTAGGAATGCAACAAACTAGCTAACAATGCTAACTAATGATTATTGTTAACACTTGGATGCAAATCCTTTGCAGACAGTGACTGCCTGAGGTCTGGAACCCATGGACCTCACCAAATGCTGAGTTTCCTCCCTTGAGATGCTTTGCCAGGGCTTTACTGTAGCTACCTTAAGTAGCTGCTCATTTTAGGGTATTCCTGCCTTTGGTTCAATCTTTAGTAGTACGTGAAAATCATGCTCAGTTGGGTTGAAGTCAGGTAACTAACTCAGAACATTTAATTTCTTTGCCTTCAGAGGCTCCTGAGTTGCTTTGGTGGTATGTTTTGGGTCATTATCCATCTGGACATGGAGCACTGTCCTATCAGTTTTACAGCATTTGACTGAATCAGGACCCAGTTCCATTGGCAAGCATACATGCCCCTGCCATAACACTGCCTCCACCATGTTTCACAGATGATGTAGTACGCTTCGGATCATGAGCCCATCTGTCTAAAGAACCTTGTTTCAGAACTGGGCAGGCTGTTTTAGATGCTTTCTAGTCTAACCTGGGCTTTCTGTTCTTGAGTTTTCCCACTGGTTTGTATCTTGAGGTAAATCCTCTGTATTTACGTTCATATGCATCTCTTGATTGTAGACTTTGACAAAAATACACCAACCTCCTCTAGAATGTCCTTGACATGACTTGGTGACATGACTTGGTGGAATTACTGGCATATACGCACTTAAGAATTAACACTGGACACATGTTATTTCAGCCTGCCAGCAAAGCTCATAAACGGCGGCATTGCTGGCCTGATTGGAGTCACCTGCGTGTTTCCCATCGATTTGGCCAAGACTCGACTTCAGAACCAGCAAAATGGGTCTCGACTCTACACCAGCATGTACGGACACTAATAACCACTAGAGATTCAACCTCAGTTCATCAAAGAGAAGTTTTTATTCATTTAACTGTGTTCATGTGTTTTGATCTACAGGTCTGACTGTCTCATCAAAACCGTCCGATCTGAGGGCTACTTTGGAATGTACAGAGGTACAGTGGTGGGTGGTGGTCCGTTCTCAACCAAGCAGTGACAGTGACAACACTGCTGGGTCTGATACACTCATGCCAGGACCACACACACTACCTTGTCAGTATCACTACTGTGCTAAGAATGGACCACCACCTGGACAACAGCAGTCCTGTGGTCAGAAACTGGCCAGTGATGTAGAGGGGTGCCGATAAACTGTGCAGCTACGCATGAGCTGCGGTCTGTAACTGTACACATATTGGATCATTGTATCGTATCCCTTAGAGCTGTAAGCCTGCACTTTGCATGCAATGTGTTTGGTATAGCGTAGTGGGTCACACCTCTACCCTCCATGCTGTAGGCATCCACCCTACACTATACCAATAAGAGTGCTTGGGCAACTCCTAACAGGCCAACTAGACTGTTAGTAAGTCTAGATAAGAGGGTCTCCCTGACACCGCCGATCTCCCGGACTCCATTTCCCAGAGTGCACTATCCAGTGACATCACACTCACATGTCCCCAGTCAACCAATCATTCACGGTCTAGCTCGCCCAAGTACTGATTTGTTTCACTTGCTGTCCGTTACACACCTGCTTATAAACCCCTCATACACACACACATTGCGAAGTTTTGCCAAACCCAGTTTGCAATTCTGAGTGTTTCTCCTTTGCCGTTCTCGTTGCTGTTTCTGGTTTCAACTTCCCTTTGTCTTCGACTTTCGGTCTCTCGATTCTCTCTTGGTTCTGTCTGCCTTATTCTGTTCCCCGCTGGTTTTCGACTCTCCTTCGGTGTTCCTGACCATTCTCTTGGATTTCCCCTCTGATTCTGTTTGCTGGCTTGTTTGACTTCCTGGTTTTCGAGCTCTGCCTGTCTCGCCGTCTACGACCCTGCATTACCCCTTTTGTTATGATTGCCTTGATTTTGCTGTTGTGCTTGACTATGGACTAACCTCCTTTGGCTTTTAGCTCTGTGGGCGTTGAGCCCAGTTCTTTGTCCCTGACAATATGGCATGTTAAATTAACCCTTTTCTGGCTGATGACGCTTAGATAAAAGCCACACAAACTGCCCACAAACCACAAGCTTAGGGTTCTAAACTGATGATTAAACATTCCATTTTGTGTCTATACTGTAAAAAGTGAAACCTAAAAATTGACTCGTTAATTTGTTACAAGCAACTGAATAAGTTTTACTTAACTTTAGTTTTAGTTTAACTCCAAAAAATTACTGTGAATGAAAGAATTGTTTGTTCGGAGCCCTATTATTAGGTTGAATAAGCCTAAAATTAATTTGCTTGTAAATTAGAGTCATTTTTCTGGGTTTGACTAACAAAATCCTTTTAGTAAAGCAACCATAACACTACCCGAACTTTGCCAGGTGTTTCAGTGAAGACTTTTTTCGGTAGTGACAATTTTAGCTCATTTTGAGATGAACTCAGAAACAGTAGCCAGGACAGTTACTTGCAAACACAGCTCTGAACAGCTGTACACACATAAAATCATCATATTTTTCATCAAACCATAAAAAATCGGTTTCGGTGCTCACACTTCTTACTGCTCCACACTGATCTTCAGACTTCGGGACACATTTACTTCGAAACGAACTGCTGAGTTCTAACTGCTGTCCATGTGACAATCAGGGACAGGGATGCAGTCTCACTTCCTGCTTTAAAATGCAGGGGTGTGGCTAAACTAAGGCTCCACCCACAGACTAAAACTCTGTGTGTAACACAATGCCTGATAAATGAGTACGGTTGGAACACTTCATTGTTATTTTGAACATGCCTCTGCTGCTTCTCTCCATCTTTTATTCCTCTTTCACTTACTTTCTTTCCTTTTACCCTCTTTATCTTCTCTTTGTCGTTTTCCCTTTTTTCTTCCTTCTTTTTCTTTTCCTTTCATGTCCTCTCTTTCCTCTCTCTCCCTTTTCCTGTCTCATGTCCTCTCTCTCCCCTTTCCTCTGTTGCTCATTTTTCTTTTGTTCTCTTCCTGTTTTTCCCTGTTTCCTCCATTTCACCTTTTTCTATTTTTCCCTCTTTCCTTTATTTACTCCTTTTTCTTCTGTCTATCTCTCTTTCCTTTCTCCCTCTCTCTATTTTCTACTTTCCTCTTTACTTCTCTTTCACTGTCTTTTGTCCTCTATCTCTGTTGTTCTCTATCACTCTTTCTCTTTTTGTTCTCTTTCTCTTTGCCTCTTTTTCTCTCTTCTTACTTACTCTTTCCCTCATCTTCTCTTTGTCATTTCCTCTCTCCTTCTTTTTCTCCTTTCTCTTATGTCCCATCTTTTGCTGTTTCTTCTACTACACTTTTTCCCTTTTTCATTCCTTTCTCTCTGTTTACTTACTCTCTCATTTTCTTTCTCCTTTTCTTCTTTTGAATATATCTGTTTACAATGGGACCACAGTTTGGGCTAATTCAGTAGGATGGCTCTAATAAAGTGGTCAAATTAAAGTTCTTTTCTTTTCTCTTTTGTAGGTGCTGCAGTTAATCTCACGCTAGTTACTCCAGAAAAAGCCATCAAACTTGCTGCCAATGACTTCTTTAGATACCATCTCTCCACAGACGGGTAAGGGAGCCCCATCAAGCTGTTATTGACCAGCGGTGCTGAGGAAGCTCTACACACTTTTGTAGGAGATTTTTTAAAACTGAAATGAAATCAGATCTAATTTTGGCTTTAGCCTCAGGATTGTGACACTGCTAGAACGTTGTTGTGTTAGTTTGAAGGGAAGCGTGTTTAATGTAGTTGCTCAATAATGATATATTAATAAGCCTGAGAATTTCAGGTGTAGTGTTTCTCACTATGCTGGTTCAGTATGAAACCCCTTCCTGCCCCCCGGTGCTGTGTGTGGAGAGTCAGTGCTGTAATGAATCAGATCTTTTAATCGGCCTTGTTGTGTCAGTGTGCTCTGGATGCAGGTGGTCTAGCTGATAAGCCCCCCATAAACCCTGTTTATATCTGCCTCAGTTATACAGCCTGACCACCAGGACTGATACATCCCTTACTGCTCACCATTGATTACTGTCATCACAACTTAGCCTCTCTCTCTCTCTCTCTCTCTCTCTCTCTCTCTGTCACACACACCTCCTCTCTCTCTCTCTCTCTCTGTCACACACACCTCCTCTCTCTCTCTCTCTCTCTCTCTCTCTCACCTCCTCTCTCTCTCACCTCCCCTCTCTCTCCCTCACTCACACATGCTATATATCTCTCTCTCACACACACTTTCTCTCTCTCTCTCTCACTCTCACTCTCTCACACACACTATCTCTCTCACTCTTTCTCTCCCTGTCCTCCTCTCTCTCTCTCTCTCTCTCTCTCCTCCTCTCTCTTTCTCTCTCTCCTCTCTCTCTTTCACACACTATCTCTCTCTCTCTTTCCCTCACTCACACACGCTATCTCTCTCTCTCACACACACACACATCTCTCTCTTACTCTTTCTCTCTCCTTCTCTCTCTTGCTCTACCCCCTCTGTCTCTCTCTCATCTCATCTCATCACCCCATCCTCTTTCTCTTCCACTCTACCTCCACTGCGTCTCTCCATCTTTCATTCCTCTTTCTCTTACTTACTTTCTTACTTGTCTTCTCTTTATGAATCTTTTCTTCCCTCCTTTTCTTTTCCTTTTGTGTGCTCTCTATTGTTTCCCCTCTTGCTTATTTTTCTCTTGTTCTCTTCCTGTTTTTCTCTCTTTCCATTCTCCCTCTCTCAACTTTCTCTTTTCCTCTTTGCTTCTCTTTCATTGTCTTTTGTCCTCTATCCTTGTTGTTCTCTTTTTCTTTTTGTTCTCTTTCTCTTTACCTCTGTCTCTCTCTCTTATTATTGCACTCTTTCCTTTTCCCATCTTTATCTTCTCTGTCATTTCCTCTCTCCTTCTTTTTCTCTTTTTCTCCTTTCTCTTATTTCCCATCTCTTGCTGTTTCTTCTACTCTATACTTTTTTCATTCTTCTCTCTCTCTCCCCCTCTCTCTCTCAGACAGAAGCTGTCGTTGTTGAGGGAGATGATAGCTGGATGTGGAGCCGGTACCTGCCAGGTACTGTGCTCTCTGTTGATGCTGTTGCTCTCACCTTCTCCCACCCTGCCAGCTCACTGATCCCAGCTGACTGAACTTAACTAGCCTCACATGTGGCTACATCCTATTCCACCAGCTCATCCTCTGCTATGCATTGCTTTAGCATTTAGCATCGTTTAGCATTAGCATTAGATTCATGAAAGCAGTAATTATAAATAATATGATTAATTTCATATGATGGAAAACGCTCTGAGCTTGTTGGGCCTGGCGGGGTGAATAGTGTGTGCTTGCTGGTGTGTTTGTGTGCAGGTCATTGTTACCACACCGATGGAGATGCTGAAGATCCAGCTGCAGGACGCAGGACGGATAAGTAAGGAACACTGAAGCCCCTCCATGCAGGCATGCAACACTGTGACTCAAAACTCGGGGAAAAAGCATATACACTCCATATGCCCTTCACCTCAAATATTGACATGTTTACTGAAACTATGAGGCTAATTTGGCTAGCAAGTAGGCCTACTTGATAAGGAAGCTGAACCATGTAAGTTGTTTTAACCTTCTCTGCTAATGTGTGTGTTAGACGCTCAGAGGAAGCTGATTGATCGGGCAGCGGTGGGGGGTGGAACTGCAGGGGGTCAGTTAGAGGTCAGGACCCCCACTGGCCTGCAGATCACTAAAGAGCTGCTGAGGAGTCAAGGAATATCGGGACTGTACAGAGGCCTCGGGGCCACACTGCTGAGGTATGATCGAGGGAGTGAGGGAGAAAGTGAGTGAGGAAGCAAATGAGTGAGGGAGTGAGTAAATGAGACAGGGGATGAGTGGGGGAGTGAGGAAGTGAGTGAGCAAATAAGTTAGTGAGCAAGTAAGGGAGTAAGTGGGTGAGGGCTTGAGTGAGTGAGCAATGTGTGCAAGAGAGCGAGTGAGTGAGTGAATGAGGGAGCAAGTGAGTGAGAGAATTAGGGACTGAGTTGTAATGGGGAGGGAGCGTATGAGTGAGCGAGCAATGTGAGGGAGTGAGGGGGGAGCAAGTGAGTGAGTCAGCCAGTAAGGGAGTTAGTGAGTGAGGGTTTGAGTGAGTGAGCAATGTGAGCGAGTGAGCAGTTGAGTGAGTGAACAATGTGAGGTAGAGACCTACTGAGTGAGTTGTGGAGTGAGTTGTAAGGGAGGGGGCGAGTGAGTGAGCAAGCACGTGAATGAGTGAGCAATGTGTGGGAGTGAGCTAAGTGAGTGAGGGAGCAAGTGAGTGAGAGAACAAGGAAGTGAATTGTAATGAGTAGGAGCAAGTGAATGAGTGAGTGAGCAATGTGTGGGAGTGAGCTACTGAGTGAGTGAGGGAGCAAGTGAGTGAGAGAGCTAGGGAATGAGTTGTAACGGAAACGGAGCAAGTGAGTGAGGATTTGAGCGAGTGAGCAAGGAAGTGAGGGTGCAAGTGAGTGAGAGAGTGTATGAGAGAGTGAGCAAGGGAGTAAGTCATAAGTCTGCTGCATGATGTGCTTCACAATTACAATTATTACTGTTCTCTCTCTCTCTCTCTCTCTCTCTCTCTCTCTCTCTCTCTCTTTCTTTCTCAGGGATGTGCCCTTTTCCATCATCTACTTTCCTCTGTTTGCTAATTTGAACGATTTGGGAAAGGGGGATGTTCAGGGTCCAGCTCCATTCTACATCTCCTTCCTGTCCGGCTGCCTGGCCGGAAGTACAGCAGCTGTGGCTGTGAACCCAGTGGATGGTAAAAACTCCTGCATCCGCTCAGTCCGTCCGGTCTGCACACATTCTCAGGAGAAAGAATAACTGTACAGATTCAATCTAGTATAAATGAAGATAATAAGCCCTTATGTATCTATGTCAGATACAAGACGTCATATGTCACAATGACAGTAGGAGACAAACAGGATTAAAACCCCAAAGCACCTTCCACCTGCAAGCACATCTTGGTGCACTGAAAAATACACACTGCATGGCAAACAAAATGTGGCGCACTCTGTTGTTGGTGGAGCGTCTTTAGCTTACGGTGCACGTTCGCTGTGGTGTTGTTTCAATAACCTTATCCAACATCACTACCTTCACGTCAATCCAGACATGCGTTATGTTTTGGCTGAGCTCTTGTACTGATGACGGGAGAGTCAAACCACTCTGTAAAGTATCCTCCAGAGCCTAAAGGCCTTTAAGGGGGTTAAAGTCAGGACTCTGTTGTGGCCAGGGGATTCCTCATCCTCCCTGAACCACTCTTCTACAGTCTAATCCCGAAGAATCTTGGCATTGTCCTTCTGGAATATGGCTGTGCTATTGAGGAAGAATAAATCCACTGATGAGAAAACGTGGCCATTCAGTACATTCAGGTGGTCAGCTGACTTAGTTCCACATAACATTGCTCGACCTGACCAACTGAAGCCCCCCCAGATCATAACACGGCCTCCAGAGGCTTGTACAGAGGGCACTATGCATGATGGGTGCATCATTGCATCTCTTCTTACCCTGACGCTCCCATTGCTCTGGAATAGGGTCAGTCTGGACTCATCAGACCACATGACCTTTCTCCACCACTCTAGAGTCTAATCATGTCCAATGCTGCCTAGCAAATTGACAAGTGTTTTTCTTATGTCCACACGGCTGTTTAGTAATTCATTGGACAGTCCTGAACCCAATTCCAGTCATTTAAGTTTTTCCACAGATAGTTCCATTCGATATTTTTATTTACTTGATCCAACCAATTAACCCTTCTGAAACACTGTAACACATTGCGCACCATATCAGACATTCAGTGAGCAGTGATGCCCTCCATGAGTCATCCTGTTAGTGCAGCACCATTGGCAGACGACTGCACGACGCAGGACTACATGCACGCAGACCGCTATGACGACTGTCCTTAACACCACGTCAACGTCACCAAAGACTGCAATGGTGTCGTACCAGACTGTCATGGAGTGACTCAGAATGGCAGCGGGTCATCTTCAGTGACGAGTCCCGCTTTTGTCATGGTGGAGACGACCAACGAATCTGTGTGTGGAGGCACCGTGGTCAGCACCAAGACGAACGGTTTGTTGTCCCGCGTGACAGACGTCCAGAAGGCCTGGTGTCACTCCACCTCCACCCCTACCGCACCATCTGCAGGAACTGTGTGAGGATATTCAAGCTGCATGGGATGGATTATCACAGGAGACCATTAGGAACCTCTACAACTCCATGCAGACACGTCTGGCATGTTGGGGGCCATACTGAGAGACACTACTTCTGTATGTGTAGCTCAGTAAATATTGATCATATCAGTCTAAATGTATCATCATTTATTGTTCCTGGTATCCTGGCTTTATCTTCCTTCCCAATAGCACTGCAACCCCACACTTCCTTCTGGGTGCAGCTATTCCTTTGATGATGAGTGTATGTATGTTAATGAAGTGCCAACTCATATCACAATGAGATCCAGTCTAGCCTGCATCCCTACTAGATACACATAATGTTATGTTTTGATATTGATGAAAGAATATCCTGACTGATGAGATTATTATTATTACTATTATTAAGTGTGTAAATGTATCAAAGTGAATGAATGTGTGTCTTCATTTCAGTTGTAAAGACGAGGTTACAGTCTCTGACTCGTGGGAGTCAGGAGGACACTTACAGTGGAGTGATGGACTGTATCAGGTAGCAGCTCTTTGTTCTTGCCTGCTAGCGCTGCTCTCTATTTCTCCCTCACTGTTCTCCTTTACAATTCCCTCTCTCTTCCCTGCCTCCCAGTAAAATCCTGAGGAATGAGGGTCCCTCGGCCTTCCTGAAGGGGGCGTACTGCCGAGCACTGGTCATCGCCCCTCTGTTTGGGATCGCTCAGGTGGTTTATTTCCTTGGGGTCGGAGAATTCATCCTCAGCGTCCTGCCTGGAGCACAGCGCTGAGGCTGGATTTGGACTGCATCACTGATCCGGCCTGCTGTCGTTCTCCCCTCATCCCTTGCAGGCAGACCAAGCGGACCAGCGGCTGAAGTGAAGCCTGTAGCAGCAGAAAGAGTCCAGTAGTGGTGAACTGGGGCTATTAGACTCCTGGGACTAAGCAAAACTCGGTTAAAGGTGCAGAAAAATATACATCTATGATAACGCCAATGTCTCCTAGGGGTCTTGTGAGATTAGTGCTGAGCTAACAGTGACGCACATTAATGATTTGTACGTCGTTCTACATGTTTTAGCTTTCGAATCTTTTAAAAGTCAGAGGTGTCCAAGTTTTTCACGCCATGGTGTTCGTCTTTATGTATTAACGTTGTAGGCACAGGCTCAGAAAGAAGGTTAGGTTCGATGTTTAGGTCTCCAATGCAAAATCAGCATTATACTGATGAAGATGTGATGACAGTACTAGATAATTCACTCACATCCTCAGAAGGCACGTCCTTCACCCAGTTTTGACTGAGTTCTCCTTCAGTTCTCTTTCAACTATCACATTCATCCATTCGGGGAAAGGGTCAGAACACAACCCATGCTACAAAGTTACATGTGTCCACCAGAGAGGGCAACAAATCCCCAAATCATCTTACTAGAGTGGCTTTAAGCTTATAACATAAGCTCACCCCACAAAAAAACGAGTCCCCTGTGACTGAAAGGTACCTAGTAGCATGTAATACCTCCACAAGCACCAACAACAGGTGTGATTGGATTTGGCATGGACTGGACAAGTTTCTGGATATAGGCTACATCAATATTCAGGCACTCTTGCATCAAAGAATTGTGCAGTTGGGCCAGATTTGGTGGATGCCTTCCCTGGCACAATTCCGAGGAGAATTCCCTGTAGACTTGGATTGTTGCCACCCGTATGACCGTACGCTTCCATACACCTGCAGATTCTGCTACTTCATTCACAATATGGTCTTTGGCAGGCCCAAATGCAGTCACTCCTTTTAGCCAATCATTAACATCTGCTTTGGAGCCATTTTCCACACATGGAATGAGACATTCCCTGCACTGTACCACCTCTTCCCAATCTATGACTCCCGTCACTCACACCCTGCAGGTATTTATAGCCCCATCATCCTCGTGCAGTGCCATCTGCAGGAGCCTGAAGTTACTACCACCTTAAACACACAAGGTGACTCGTTTTTTGTCCGGTGAGCTCATTAGTGTCAAATGGACCATTAGTGGCTCATTAGTTCATGTCCTTGGTAAGCATGATAAACTGTCATGAAATATCGGACCTGTGATCTTTCATCAGACCGCAGAGTCTTTTGCTCGGCTTCTAAAGCAACTTCTAATTTTTGATTACCTTGCTTATTATGATTTCCTATTTAGGCTGACAAACTTGGATGTTTGGATGCTCTTTGACATCAACAATTGATATATGTTAGAAATCTTTCTTTAATCAACAAATACGTCAGTTATTCATTTCATGCATATTTCTTAGATAATCAACACCTATAATAAGGAACTGAACAAAGATGCCCATTAGGAACGGATGTACTGTAGTTCATCATATAGATCTGAACACAGGTGACCAGTCTTATCCGGTGTGGCTGCAGGTTCTCACTCCAAACAAGCTGCAGCACACCTGACACCACTTGTATAATCAGTTCGTCTCAGCCTTCAAACTGCTGATCAGCTCTCCTGCACTTTATTAGGAGCATCTCTTTGTACCTACACTGATTGTCCATATAGAAGCACTGAATGGCAAGTGGAGCTGGACAGTCAGTGTAGATACCAAGAGATGTTCCTAATAAAGTGCTCAGTGAGTGTTCAAAGCTATACCTTTTGCACAGGCCACATTTTCAGTTAATTTGTTCCCCTTAATAAATTCAGCAAATAAACAATAATTGGTCATTATAATCAGGAAAACATTGTTTTACCTGGGGTTGTCAGAAACAAAGAACTCGGACCGACGTGTGCTGAGCTAAACAGTAAGCTGGATTTATTTAACAATCAGACAGTCAGTACAAACACCAAAACACCAGGCAACATACAGGGATACACAAGATCAGGGTCAGGGTCAGGCAGGGGTCAGAACCGGAAGAAACAGGCAGCGGAGTAAACAAGGCCAGAGGGGGCGAGCTAGAGGCGGAAACGAGAATCAGCCAGAAGGGTCGAAACCAGAATGAACACAGCGAACAAGAACCAAAGGGGAAGATCGAACAGAGTAGGTCAAAAAGGCAAAAAGGGTCGATAACAGTAAGTAGAAAACCAGAAAGAACGCTCAGAATTGCTTAAACAGAGTTTTGGGCAAAACCTCGCAATAAGGTAGCGGCATGGAGGGGCTTATAAAGGGAAGTGTAATCAATGACAGCTGGAGACCTAGAACTCGGGTGACGTCGGACAGATGTCATTGGACGGTTGGGGACATGTGGGTGGGACGTCATCGAGCGAAGCCCCCTGGGAGGTTGAGTCTGGGAGAGCGAGGGAGCCGGGAGAGCCCAGAGGCGTGACAGGGGTGCACAAACTTTTGCACACAACTGGATGCCAATGCTGTGTGTGTGTGTGTGTGTGTGTGTGTATGCATAGATCTTTGTATATTTATATTAGCTTTAATATTCTTCCTCATATTGACAGAGATATAATCTCGACACTGTGCACTTTCATGCTTATGCACAAACTGAATCAGTGTTTTTAATGGATGTGATGTACATAGTCTGTAATTATGTGTTGATCCAGTGAGTAAAATCTGTTGATTAATAGCTTGTGTTTAATGCGGAGTGATTTCTCGTGCCGATTTTGCTTTCAGACCAGTTTTCAGTCGCTCTGACGTCGATGTTTGGGTGCTGATGAATAGGTTTATACGAAGCCCTCATTAATACATGTTTTCTGTTTTGTTGTGGCTCCATTAATAGTGTGAGACCATCATGTATATTGTGATATAGTGTGATAGTCTCCAGTCTCAGCATTAGTGTGTTCGGTCTAATGCTGTCCACTCTTCGCTCCCTGAACCATAAAGGAATATGCCGCATCAGTATGAGCCATACTTCTAACATAAACTGCCCACTGACTTCTGCTGTAAGTGAGCACTGAGTCACTGTCGGTTCCCTTTAAAGGGCCCATACCACAGAAAACTGAAATGTCCTCACCTTGCTGGAACAAAAGTATCTAAACGTACCATTTATTCTGCAGTCCATACTAAACTGCAAAAACAGCTTATTTTGAATTCACTGTTTTGTGATGTCACAACAAATTCACATATATAGTATCTACCTATCGCCCTAGAGTTCATCCCCACCCACTCATGCTGAAGTTATACAGTGTAATGAGTTTTTCAGTATGGACTGCTTTATGAACGAGACACAATACAGGACAGCCAATCAGAACAGAGCTTGTTCTGGACATACATCACTCTTAAAGGCACAGTAACAAAAACAACCAGTTTAATTCTGAGGGATCAAAAGAGGCTGGAAAAAAGGTCATGGAAAATTAGTTATGGTACATAAAACCAGACACATGTTATAGGTGGACTTAATATGCAATATGGATTCTGTAAATAAGGCGCATTTAGTGCAGTTACTGCCAATTGACTATGTGCTGCAGATCAGGTTAAAAGACTGTGAATTGATCCTTTAATTTCCATTGGTCATAAAAAGCAATGGCTTTGATTCTGTTTATGACTGAAATGTGTTTGTATTTCTGTGCTGAGCTTTTTTTATGAACAGCTCTGATATCTTTATTGCACTTTTAAGCTATAAGCAGTGTTGGATTGTGCGGTTTGTTGCCGTACAGTTCATTTCACGGTACGGTTTCAGATGCAGGTGCTGGCTATTTGTTGGATCTCGCTGTTCAAATAAACCAGTGACAGGCCTCCAGATGCTGTGATCTTTAACACGCACTGTGGCGTGAATTTGTGGTCTTCTGCCATCATCTCTCCTAGGAGACCCACTCCACCCCACTCCATGTTAACACAGCAGGTAACCACGGCAACCGGACCACTTCCATTGCGGACAAATACCGGAGCTGGGAATACTGTAGGAATTAATTTCACTTCATTTTTATAATATTATATTTTTTTCTCGGAGGCCCTCTCCTGACGTTTGTGTGGGTCTATATCCCACAAAAACAGTCATGATTCAGATTTACCTTAATTTGTGTACCTTTATAATCAACCAGGCTCTTTTTATTACTGTGCTGATGTATGTAAATGAACTGTGTTCTGATTGGCTGGCTGTATTGTGCCTCATTCAAAAAGCAGTTAAAACCCTTCCTGGAACTACAGTGGGCGGGGCTAGTGGGGAACAAGTATATGAAAATGTGATTGTTGTGACATCACAAAATCAGTGAATTCCAAACAGGCTATTTTTGTTACTGTGCCCGTATGATCGATGTATGTAAATGAGCTCAGCATTAGTGGGCGGGACTAAACGATTGTGAGCTAGGTAGACATATGTGAATATGTCGGTTCACAGGAACAGTGAATTCTTAACAGGTCGCTTTTGCAACTGTGCCTTAAATTCTGATGTATGTAAATGAATACTGTTCTGTGCCTTACCCAAAAAACAGTTAACTCCTTCTTTAGTGGGCGGGGCTAAATGGCTGTGGGCTGAATAGGTGGATATATGTTAGTGATGGTGATTATTGTGACATCACAAAAACAATAAATTCTTAACAGGCTGTTTTTGTTACTGTGCCTTTAAGACTGATGTATGTAAATGAGCTCTGTTCTGATTGGCTACTCTGTACCTCATTCAAAAAGCAGCTGAATCCCCCTGAAACCGTTGTGTACATATGTAAATATGTTGTTTATTGTGACATCACAAAAACAATACATTCTAAACAGGTTTGATGTATGTAAATGTGCTATGTCTTGATTGGATGCCGTTTATCGTTCCTTGTTCAAGAAGCAGCTAAAGAAACCCTCCTTATGGCTTCAGTGTGAGTGGGCGGGACTAAAAGTCTGCAGGCTGAACAGGTGGATTGATTTAAATACGATGTTTTTTTGTGACATCACAAGAAGAGTGAATTCTAAACAGGCTGTTTTTGTAAGTGTGCCTTTAAGACTGATATATGTAAACAAGCTCTGTTCTGATTGGCTGATCTGTGCCTCATTAAAAAAAGCAGCTGAAACCCTCCTATTAACTTCAGTGAAGGTGGGTGGGGTGGAACTGCTGCAAGCTGAACAGGTGGGTACATGTAACAGTGGTGGATGAAGTACACAAACCATGTAGCTGAGTTAAAGTAGAGACCCCCAAGGTAAAATACTCCTCCAGTGTCAGTAGAGGTTCCTCCCTTTAGACCTCCACTGGAGTAACAGTACTAAAGTATTTACCTTCAAATGTACTTAAGTATGGAGAGTAACAGGAGCATGATTTATTATGGCTCTAATGTCCTATTATCATTTCTGGAACACGACTCTTAATCAGCTCAGTGTAGGTGAAGAGACTCTAGTGTCTCTCAGTCCACCAGTCTTTAATAGAAGCTCATTAATTAGTCTGACACTGACGTCTATTACAATCATCATCAGCACAGAACACTGAAGGAGAACAGGTTCCATTAGCTAGAACTATAAAATCACTTTTTGGTTTAACATTTATTTGCAACTTACTTACAAGTTTAAGTTTAATAAGAACTTAAAAACGTTAAACACAAATGAGTTCTCCTGTGCTACCTAGCATTAGTAGATCTCTGTTCATAAACATAAACTAGCCAAACACATTTACTATACAAGGAAATAGTGTTTGTATACATTCAGGAAAAAAAAAAACACTCACCAGTCACGAGTACATGTCTACATATTTCTATATGGTGGTCTATTTACCCACAAAGTCAATAACAAGATGTTTGATCTGTTCACTGATGTTTTGATGTGTGATTGTCAGTCAGTGTTTGCATTAACCCCATCCTGCTTTACCTGCCTTCCGACCTGGTGGTCCTTGATGTAGTCCAGGCCTGAAATGGACATGTCCATGGATGCTAAGAATCCATGAATGAGCTTGTTTCGTTTTGACATGTTATGTTTGTACGCACACATAAGCTGAAAGGAGTCGTTCTGTAGTTTCGCATAATGTAGCGGAGTAAGCAGAGAGATATTAGAGATTGAAATATGGTGGAGTTAAAGTAAAAAGTCGTCCAAAATGGAAATATTTCAGTAAAGATACACGAAAAAACGACTTATGTACCGAAACCAATCACATATGCATCGTTACTGTCCACCACTGTATGTAAATATGGCTTTCATGATGTCACAAAAACAAGGACGTCTAAAGGAATTCAAGGAAATCCATATTGAACATTTACAACGGGATACGTTGGATAAGGTCACAGTACCTCAGTTTGTCCAACAGAGGGCGCATGGCAACATGCTTTAAAGCAGCATGATAAATCTCCCCTGTATTGATCCACTCATGCGGTGCACAGCTGTACAAACAATCAGCAATACAGCTGAAAGGCCTGGAGCAATGCACTAATGCAACATTCATAAAGCTCAGCCAATTCAGCATTGACTGATACATGCTTATTAATAGGCCGCTGGTAGGATCACTTTGTTACAATAGTGGTCTTATTTTTGTGGCTGTATGGCAGTTATTAATGTGTCTCTGCATACGATATCGGAAGGTATATATAAACCATGAGTGGGCTAGGGACAAAAACAGTCGGTATACGCTGTAAAAAGAAGAATACAGGGAGGGCAAATGAGTTCATAGAGGGCATAAAACCACAGAGCGTGCAGTATGACGGGTGGAGAGAGAGATTCAAGATGGATAAACTGAGAGACGTTTTAAGAGGGAAATAGAGAAAGAGTCTGAGTGGAAGACATTAAAGGAGAAGTAGAGCTAGATGATAGTTCGGCACCGGCAGACGTTCTGCTGTGACCTCAAATCAGGGCAGCAAATGGAGACTTTAGCACTGAACAGGTGATTGTGAGTAGCTTCCTCACTTGCTGATTCACATTGCATTGTGGGACAATAGCACTCATCAGCACTTTCTCCCAATCCCAAACTCTTTAATGCACCTAAAAGCTCCTTCAGAGAAAGTTATTACAGGAAATGGTTATGAATACACTGCCTGATGCCTATTTGAAAAGGTTTTGCTGGCAAGGGGAGTATGAGCACACAAATACACTCACTGGCCCAGTTGTTGCAGTTGGGCCACTACCAAATCTGGCCCAATCGCATTGATGCAAGAGTGTCTGAACATTGATGTGGCCTACATCCAGAAACTTGTCCAGTCCATGCCCAGACCATTCACAGCTGTTATTCATGCTCGTGAGCTGATAACTGGCAATGACTGGGTACCAAATATTGCACCTGGAGCCCTCCTTATAGCTTTAGTGTAAGTGGGAGGGGCTAAACGGCTGTCTGTTGCTTTTTGTGACATCACAAAAACAATCAACTCTAAACAGGTTGCTTTTGTTACTGTGCCCTTAAGAAGGTTTTGCTGGCAAGGGAAGTATGAGCACAAACATACACCCACCGATCCAGTGATGGCAGTTGGGCCACCACCGAATCTGGCCCACCAAATCTGGCCCAACTGAGCAAATATTACTTAAATATGAAACACTAAAATATAATGTTTAATATGCATCAAAAATGAGTTTTAACTATGTCTTCCGGTCACCTCATAACAAACCTCCATTGCCTTATATTGTACCTGAAACCCTCCATATAGCTTCAGTGTGAATGGGCGGGGCTAAACGTCTGTGGGCTGAACAGGTGGATATCTAGAAATATTTTGGTTTTTGTGACATCACAAAAACGATGAATTCTAAACAGGCTGCTTTTGATACTGCGCCCTTAAAGACTGATGTATGTACATGAGCTTGGTCCTGACTGGCTGCTCTGTGCCTCATTCATAAAGCAGCCGAAATCCTCCTTATGGCTTCAGTGTGAGTGGGCGGGGCTAAGCGGCTGAACACAGAATAAGCACATATATGTAAATATGTTGCATTTTGTGACATAACAAAAAACGATCAACTCTAAACAGGTTGCTTTTGTTACTGTGCCCTTTAGAAGGTTTTACTGGCAAGGGGAGTATAAGCACAAAAATACTATCGGTCCAGTGGTAGCATTTGGGCCACCAGGAGATCTGGCCCAACCGCACAATTCTTTGAGGCAAGTGTGTCTGAACACTGATGTGGCCTTCATCCAGAAACTTGTCCAGTCCATGCCAAATCCAATCACAGCTGTTATCGGTACTGCATAAGAAACCAGCTTGCTACTGTGTTCTACTATGTTCCAACCATTCCCCCTCTACACAGATGACCTTCCATGATCATCCAGCAGGAAGTCCGATCTCAGGAAAGTGGGGATATAGTTAATCAAGGAGACACCACTCAACTCAAACACTTTCCCATGATTACCTGGGACTGAAATTAGTGCCTCAGGAGGTTTTCAGGGAATCTGCTGAAGGAAAAGCCCTGCGGAGCTCTCTCCTCAATCAGGAACCAGCTCTTCATGATGTATATCCCTCCCGATTGTTAGGAAGACTGGGGTCCACTCAGTCATCATGGCTACACTAGAAGAGACAAACATCCCACTGAAGTCCTGCAGGCAGAATCCTGAGGAATGATTTTAAAGCTCTGAAGAGAAACACCAACGAGTGCATGTCGGGCTGGATCAGGCAGATTCCCTCTAACCAGGAACATTAATAAAGCACTAACATTTTGAATGCATCTAAAAATAAGTCTCAAAACCTTTACATTTATGGCATTTAGCTGACACTCCATATTACAGGTAGGCCAATGTAGTGTTAGGAGTCTTGCCCAGACCTGGGAATTAAACCCCCATCTCCCACATGGGGCAGTAGCTCCCTGGAGGTTAGTGGTGTTATCTGCTAAGCCATACCAACCACTCAAAACAACTCTGGCAGGTAGTTTCTGGCACTCGGATCCCTAAAAACCCTGAAAATAGTCCCCTGTGTCAGCTGGTAGAGACTGACCATTTCACTGACCCCCAACAACCCAACACTGCACTGTGCAGCAGCAGATGAGCTATCGTCTCTGATTGTACATCTACAAGGTGGACCAGCAAGGTAGGAGTGTCTAATAGAGTGGACAGTGAGTGGACATCCACTGATCCAATGCAACACACTAACACACCACGACCACCACGTCATATTCTTCTCTCTCTCTCTCTCTCTCTCTTTCTCGCTATTATTGGTTTGACTGTAAGGATTAATAAGTAGAGCCAGATGAGTTTAATGATGAGAGAGAAAGGATTGATTATGTACTTAAGTCATAATTACATGATCTCTCACTCGCGCTGTCTCCCTTTCTCTCTCACTCTCATTCTATCTCTCTCTTCTATCTCCCTCCTATTCTCTCCCTCTGCCTCTCTCTCTACCTCTCTCTTCCTCTCTCTCTCTGTTATTGGTTTGACTGTAAGGATTAATAAGTCGGGCCGGATGAGTTTAATGATAAGAGAGAAAGGATTGATTATGTACTTAAGTCATAATTACATGATCTCTCACTCTCTCTTTCTCTCTCTCCCTCACCCTCTCCAGGTAATGGTGTAAAATGATGAATAGTGGCTCTCTTTCAGGTTGTGAGTATTTTGCAGCTCGTGCCGTTGAGTCATTATTTTCTCGGAGAAAGTAGGCCAATTTGTCTTTGTTTCTAATTTTAGGAGAGCAAGAGAAGCGTTTCATCTCTCTCTCAATGTGGCCAAAAGTTTCGAAAAAATGTTTCTAAATGTGGGCAGGCAGGAAGAGACAAAAACCATGCGACTCCACTTTCATCATTATTTATTTATTGGTATTACATCATGGTATGAGCTGTTCTCCGTATTGTGTGAGCATGTTATGATGTATCGAGCAATAGAAATGGTCCAAAATGGCTTGTACAGAAACCGGGGGTCTAGTTTTACAATGCAGCCATTTCTTCACAAAGATAAACTGCCATATATTTTATACTCATTACATGTAAAGTGACATACTTCAAGTCCTTTAATGTTGGTGTGATCTATAGGAATGACTTATGAAAATGAAAATGAAAATGATACATTTTATTTTAATAAGATCAAATAGAAAAGGAATGCACAAGTCATTTTATGTGTAATGAATATAAAATATACAAACGTTCACCTTTTTGAATTAAGTTCTGAACAAAAATTAGGTTTGAACTGCATATGCACACTTCATCAAAAGAATAGCTGCACCCAGAAGGAGGTTTGGGATTGCAGTGCGATTGCAGTAAATGATACAGTTAGACTGATATGGGCAATATCTATTGAGCTACACATACAGAAGTAGTGTCTCTCAGTATGGGGTTGAGCCACCATGTTTACTAACGCAACATGGCAGACGTCTCGGCATGGAGTTGTAGAGGTTCCTAATGGTGTCCTGTGATAATCCATCCCATGCAGCTTGAATATTCTCACACAGTTCCTGTAAATTTAGTGGTAGGGGTGGAGGTGAAGGTGGAGTGACACCAGGCCTTCTGGACATGTGACATGGGACAACAAACCGTTCATCTTGGTGCTGACCACGGTGCCTCCACACACAGATTCGTTGGTCGCCTCCACCAAGACAAAAGCAGGACTCGTCACTGAAGATGACCCGCTGCCATTCTGAGTCACTCCATGACAGTCTGGCACGGCACCATCGCAGTCTTTGGTGACGTTGACGTGGTGTTAAGGACAGTCGTCGTAACGGTCTGCATGCATGTAGTCCTGCGTCGTGCAGGTGCTGACACTACCAGGATGAGTAAGCCATCTGCCAAAGGTGCTGGCCCTACCAGGATGAGTAATGAAGGGCACCACTGCTCATTGAGTCTCCGCAATCGTGGCTGTTGGGTCAGTCAGGTACAGTGATAAGGCTTATCCTTGTTTACCTCACATGCACGGCCGAGTGTGAAACTTGAACCGTTTTACTGTGATCAACTGTACCCTTCTGCAAATAGCACTTTTAGCTTTAGACACCTCGACGCTATGGAGGTTTTAAAGGATGTGAAACTGAGAAAAGAGACAGACACATCAAACAAAGAAGCTGCTGGTGTACTCAGAACAATGGACTGACCACCCCAGAGTCCAGACCCCAACATCACCGAACGTGGACTCTTTTTGCTGAGAGTGTTTTAGATATCACCATTGTTTGACCCAAGAACCCCTGAAGAACCCTCATTCGAGGGTGCAAATTAAAAGTTAAGAGCCATTGTCCTGGTCATATAAACTAGCTGTTTAGATGAAAGGTTTTGTTCTGATTTGCTCTCAGTCCTGAGCTCCCTGTGCCTGTACTCTGTTATATAACGACAGAAGTGTCTGCTTAAGGCGGATATTTCATTTGTGCGTCTCAGAGGTGAAAGCTGCTACAGCGGGCTGCTTTATTCTTTCATACTGATACTAAACAGTGTGAGACTCAAACCAGAGGGAAAAAAACAGGTTCAGTCACCCTGCTTTCCCTCCTACACCAGCTTTAATGAGTTTATGTAACACCCTTTTTCGGCCAAACAGAAACATCGAAAGCTCTCAGGACGGCCACTACACAAGCCAGTCCTTAGACTGTAATGTGCTCTCTGAGGTAGCGCTCAGAAACAGAATCAATTATTAAGATCATTTAGCCTTAAATTCAACATCCTTTTTCATTAAGGAGTCATTTTTCAGGAAAGCAGCGATGCCCAGATGCAGATCGGACCCTGATGTTGGGTGATGGTTCAGAATGTGTGTTCACTTAACCAGGGAAAGTGAGCACACTCTCAGCCTAGCTATTTGTCACTGTGAGTTGTGAGTAGTGACTCTATATGGGCTGTAGGAATGACATGCTCCATGCTAAATAGCTTTTAATTCACCAACCCACAGGTTCACCTGGGCTGAGGCTGAGGTGCTTTCCAAAAGGCTTTACTAGGGGAGGTAACCTCAAATGCAGCTCTTTATTTGGAAATATCAACATGTTAGCAATTATAAAGAACTCTGTATCTTGTTTTTTCCAGAGACCAACCCGCAGCACCCCAAAACGATGTTTTGTTTTTAGGAAGTAATGGTGTGAATAAGGTCACACTAGAGTTAACAGCTTGTTGATTGGAATCATATGCTAGGTTGGTTAATCATGTCAGATAGACCTACTAGTTTGTTGACTGATTGGGTCATACAGGCCAACTGGTTGGTTCTTTAGGTCATGAAGACCTACTAATTGATTGATTAGGTCATATAGGCCAACAGGTTTATTTTGGTTGATTATGTCATATAGTTCTATTGGTTGGTTCATTGGTTCATGAAGAGCTTCTGGTTGGTTGATTCGGTCATACATATTAACTGGTTAGTTCAATAGATCATAAAGAGGTTGATTTGGTCATATAGGCCTACTTCTTATTTTGATTGATTATGTCATTTAGACCTACTTGTGGGTTCACTGGGTCGTGAAGACTTACTGATTGATTGATTCGGTTACATAAGCCTACTGGTTGATTTTGGTCGATTAGGTATTAGGTAGGTAATAGAGATCTACTGGTTTGACAAATCGGTCCCAGAGGCATACTGATCGGTTAGGTCATAAAGACCTACTAGTTGGTTAATTTTGTCATATAGGCATAATGATTGCTTGATTATGTCATAGGGTCGGTTGTGGCTGATTACATCATAAAGACCAAATGACCTGATTATGACTAAATAGCTCTACATGTTGGTTGATTATGTCATATAGTTCTATTGGTTGGTTGATTAGGTCAGAAAGACCCACTAATTTATGCATTATGCCATACAGGACTACTGCTTTGTTGATTAGGTCATAAGGATAACTGGCTAGTTGATTAGGTCATATAGACCTACTGTTTTGTTGAATGGGTCACATAGGTATAGTGATGGATTGATTAGGTCGTAAAGACCTGCTGTTTGGTTAAATTGGTCATGTAGGTGTGCTGGCCGCTTGATTATGTCCCTACTAGTACTAGGCCTACCTATTTCTTGGCTGATAGAGTAATTGATCGATCATATGATCGATGATATGTCATATGGGCCAAATGGTTGGTTTTAGTTGATTAGGTCATATGGACTTACTAGTTTGGCTGAATGGGTCACATAGACTGACTGACTGGCTGGTTGGTTCATTAGGCCATAACGATCTGCTGGTTGGTTGATTCTGTCATATAGGTTTACTGGTTGGTTGATTCAGTCATATAGGTTTACTGGTTGGTTGATTCAGTCATATAGGTCTACTGGTTGGTTGATTCAGTCATATAGGTCAACTGGTTGGTTGAGTCTGTCATATAGGTCTACTGGTTGGTTGATTCATTTATATAGGCCTATTGATTCGTTGATTACATCAGATAGATATACAGCATTTGTTAATTTGGGTACAAATATGTGTAGCCCAAGGGCCCATGACCACATTTATCCTCCCCGGCTTGGGTGTCCAATCTTACTTACAGGGGGCCGATGCTCTCTGCAGGTTTTTAGTCGAAGCAGTGAAGCAGGAGAATACCTGATTAACTGTTTGAAGACCGAGAATTGATTAAATGAGTGAAATTATATGTGTTCCCGCTTGATTGGAATGAAAGCCTGCAGCTACACTTGATTGGGTAGCTCTGATTCAGTCAATCATACTTTCTAAAGTACCATTTGGATGGGAATAGATTTCCCGTTTCCACAAGACATCTGTAATGTTTATGACGGATTTGCGCAGGATAAGAAATCTGGGTATAAATTACAGGGTGATTACTTTATCATGCATTCTGAAGAGATCCTGTTCTATACTAATAACGATCTGTGTGAAAAACGTTCAGCTGCTTAATTTGATAGTACGTTTGTGTGCCCTAACCATCTGCCAGCTGTCTGATGGAATACAAAAATATTAAACATGTTTGTATGACACTAAACTTGAGTGCCATATTAAACATCCAGAAAAGCTTGTAAGCAAAAGACAAGACATAAATATGACAAAACACAGCGTAAAACCGCTGATCAGACCTAATTAGCACCTTGACTGACAGCTCTGTCCACCACTACTAGCCTGCTCTGCCACTCATACAGAACTAACATCATTATCCAGCTTCTCTGTGACACTAACTGGACCCAAAAAGGCATGGATGAACAGATGTGCAGACGGATCCACGGACAAACAAACAGACGGAGGAAGCAATGTGCAAAAGGATGGATGGACAAAGTAATGTGTGAATGAATGGACGAACAGATGTGCAGGTGGACGGATGGATTAAGCCATGCGTGAATGAATAAACAGATGAAGGAACAATGTTAGGGTATGGATAAAGGAATGGGCGGATGAAGGAACAATGTTGGTGATAGATAAAGGAATGAATGGATGAAAGAACAATGTTGGTGATAGATAAAGGAATGAATGGATGAATGAACCATGTTGGTGTGTGGATAAAGGAATAAACAGGTGAAGAAACAATGTTGGTGTACGGATAAAGTAATGAATGGATGAAGAAACAATGTTGGTGATAGATAAAGGAATGAAGGGATGAAAGAACAATGTTGGTGTATAGATAAAGAAATGAAGGGATGAAGAAACAATGTTGGTGTATGGATAAAGGAATAAACGGATGAAGGAACAATGTTGGTGATAGATAAAGGAATGAAGGGATGAAAGAACAATGTTGGTGTGTGGATAAAGCAATAAACAGATGAAGGAACAGCGTTGGTGATAGATAAGAATGAATGGATGAAAGAACAATGTTGGTGATAGATAAAGCAATAAACGGATGAAAGAACAATGTTGTTGTATAGATAAAGAAATGAACGGATGAAGGAGCAATGTTGGTGATGAATAAAGTAATGAATGGATGAAAGAAC
>CM067489.1:2863368-2891966 GCA_034552555.1 Semaprochilodus insignis
GAAAAGAAGAGGAGAGATAAGGAAAAGAAGAGGAAAGGAGAGAGTGAAGGAGAAAGAAAGGGAGGATGGGGAAAGGAAAGAGAAGGGGAGAGGAAGAGGGGGAGATGGGAAAAGGTGAGAGAGAGAGGGGCAATACAGGGAAGGGAGAGAGAAAAAAGAGACTAAAAGAAGGGAAGGAGAGAAGGAGAAAGAAGAAATGTAAGGGGGCAGGAGAGAGAGTGAGGGGAAACAGAGGGAGAGAAATGAGACAGAGGGAAATGTGAGAGACCTGACTTTATGGAGCCTTTACTGAAGTGTCATATTAGAGGGAGGGTCTGTGTATGAAGGGGGTAGAAAAAGAAGGGGATTCCAATTAGGAAAAGTTCAGTAGCGGAACAACAACATTCCCTTATCCACAGACACAAGTCTTCCGTCAGTACAGATTCCACTCGTATGTGTGATTCCTCTGATGCCTGAAACACTTTGTCCAGTAAGAGAGAGGGAAAGGAGAGACAGAGAGAGAGAGAGAAAGAAAAGAGAAAATGAGAGAGAGTGTGGGAGGGAATGGAGAAAGAAAGAAAAAAGAAAGAAAGGATGAGAGGGAGAGGAGAGAGACGTGTTTGGCCATCAGATCATGACGATGTACAGGATGAGGGTTTCGTCTCAGTGTGCGGAGGCAGACTGGGTGCTGCTACCGCCTCTCCGTTACAATGCCCATCGTTTTTTGGACGCTGCAGTCTGATTGGCTGATCAGGAGTCTGATGAGTGTGAGTGGTCCGTCTGGGTTTCCGGCGCGTGCCGGTGCTACACACACGCACACGTGCTGTGCCCTTTGGAATTCTCCACACATCTCAAGGTGGAGACCCAGCGCCCCTCTCATTAACTCCAGCTTTAACACGCTCATGCTGACACTGATCGAACAAACTTCACTACAGCTGACAAAGCAGTAGAACCATCTTAAATCCGGAGGATCTGCTTTCCAGCCCACAACACAACACTCACCAGGGAAGACCCCCTCAGAGAGGACACATGCCGTCTGTAGTTTTTAGCTCATATGACAGAATCATAATGCATATTGTATTTATAGTCTATTATTATTATATTATTATTTCATTCCATTTCCTGAACTGTCCTGTCGACAATGATCCAATCAGCATTGTTTTCTCTGTATTTTCGCTGAGCAAGTTCTCCCACTAGTTAGACTTCAGGCGCTGATCTGAAGATCTTATACGTGTAATATACAGGAATTGGGAAGTGACAGAGACTTCTAAGTGAGTGGAGTCAGCTTTAAGAGAAGAAAACTTCACTAGACCTTCTGTCAGTTCTAGATAACGTCCCTGACGTATACGAGCAGTCTAGCTCTCTACTTTTGCTCTCTTAAACATTTGTGTCACTAAAATATAAGTCAGCAGAGCACCACGTTTCAGAATCAAGCCCGTACTACGATGGTCGGCACTGTCTGGATCTGTAGCCACTTGCTAAGGTAACACAAAGGCAGTACATACTGAAGATATATATGAAATCATATATTAGATACTGAATAATTCATATAGTAGATACTGAATAATTCAAAGTAGATACTGAATAATTCATATAGTAGATACTGAACAATTCAAAGTAGATACTGAATAATTCATAGTGCATACTGAATAAGTCATAATAGATAACGAATGATTCATATAGGTAGTAGATGCTGAATAATTTGTAATAGATACTGAATACTTCATAGTAGATACTGAATAACTCCGTAGATACTGAATAATTCATAATAGATACTGAATAACTCATAGTAGATACTGAATAATTCATAGTAGATACTGAATAACTCCGTAGATACTGAATAATTCATAATAGATACTGAATAACTCATAGTGGATACTGAATAATTCATAGTAGATACTGAATAATTCATAATAGATACTGAATAACTCATAGTGGATACTGAATAATTCATAGTAGATACTGAATAACTCATAGTAGATACTGAATAATTCATAGTAGATACTGAACAATTCATAGTAGATACTGAATAACTCATAGTAGATACTGAATAATTCATAGTAGATACTGAACAATTCATAGTAGATAATGAATAATTCATAGTGGATACTGAATAATTCATATAGTAGATACTGAACAATTCATAGTAGATACTGAATAATTCAAGTGGATACTAAACAATTCATAGTAGATACTGAATAATCCATAGTAGATACTGAATAATCCATAGTAGATACTGAACAATTCATAGTAGATAATGAATAATTCATAGTGGATACTGAATAATTCATATAGTAGATACTGAACAATTCATAGTAGATACTGAATAATTCATAGTGGATACTGAATAATTCATAGTAGATACTGAACAATTCATAGTAGATAATGAATAACTCATAGTAGATACTGAATAATTCATATAGTAGATACTGAACAATTCATAGTAGATAATGAATAATTCATAGTAGATACTGAATAATTCATATAGTAGATACTGAACAATTCATAGTAGATACTGAACAATTCATAGTAGATACTGAACAATTCATAGTAGATACTGAATAATTCATAGTAGATACTGAATGATTAATAGTGCATATTGAATAATTTATAATAGATACTGAATAAGTCATAATATATAACGAATGATTCATATAGGTAGTAGATGCTGAATAATTTGTAATAGATACTGAATACTTCATAGTAGATACTGAATACTTCATAGTGGATACTCAATAAGTCATAATAGATAGTAAATTATTCATATAGTAGATACTGAATAGTTCGTAGTAGATACTCAGTAATTCGTAGTAATTAGTAATTAATTAATTGTAGATCCCAAATCTAATTCATAATAGAATAATCCACGTGAAAGTGAATAGTAAGTGCAGTGTTAAAAAGTCACCAGGTTCTGAACGTGTTTCACATTTAAGTGTGTTCTTGCTTTAACATACAGTGTTTGGGAAAGAGCTGATGAGTTGAGTCAGCTGCGTTAGAGCAAGCAAAACACTAAGAAGTGCAGAGCGACTCCAGGAATAGGCCAGAGAAACAGACGGCCGCTCGGGGGCATCCAGTCAACATGACTGTAGACTTCAGAAGCAGAGATTACCCAGAAGGCACTGCGATCTCACGCAACTTTCTTTTTAGTGAAAATGAAAAAGACACACAAGTGTAAGTGGGAGCAATAGCATAAATGAGGCTAAAGGAATTTGCCAGCCGTTTTCATAACAACTCATAGACATGAATGTGTCTGTACAGGGTCACATGACCATCAGATGATTCCATACATCAACAACTGTCACTTAGCACTGCCAGGAAGCAGGCCAGTCAACTCCTACTATGTATTTCCTATACATGGTAGACATCAGCAGTCTCAACACGGCCACGGGTGTCCCCAGTCCTCTGTTCCTCACTGTACCGCAGCTAGACTGTGCTCTGGGTCCTCCTTCCCAACATGGTAGAACTCTTCACTGTACTGGGGGCCCGACAACAGCAACTCTTCTTTGCTCACTCTCCTTTTCCTCTGCCGCCCAACATGCCATAGACGCCAGCAAGGGTTCTGTATGTATGCGTGATAATCATCTTGTTCATTGTTGGTGCTGTCCACGGTGCCTCCACGCATAGATTTGTTGGTCATCTCCACCAAGACAAAAGTAGGACTCATCACTGAAGATGACCCGCTGCCATTCTGAGTCACCCCATGACAGTCTGGCACGACACCATTGCAGTCTTTGACATAGTCGTAGTGGCAGTCATTGTAACGGCCTGTGTGCATGTAGTCCTGTGTCCTCACTAACAAGATGACTCCTGGAGGGTGCTCATCAGTGCTCGCCGAATGTCTGCAATCGTGGCTGTCTCCCAGATCCTTCATGTTGCTGGTGCGTGCCTTCTTTTATCCACTGCCACCAACAGTGTGCTTTGGTAGTATCCATACTACGATAGTCGATAAGACCATGCTGCTTCCCGGAGCCCTATGATGCGACCTTTCTCGAACTCTTCCAACTACTCGCATTGCTTTCGAAGGCATACCTTGCTTGCAAGGGATGCTACCAACACAACAACACAAGTTAGAATGGAAAGCACACAAAACAGGACGACCTTATATGGCATAAAACCTGAATCATTTGCATGTCTCACGATGTCAAACCTACCCACCAAGTTTCATTCCTGTCGGTTGGTTCCTTCTGGGTGCAGCTATTTTCTTCGATGTTGAGTGTATTAAGTGATTGATGTCATTCATTTACAAGACTTCTGTACAGGTATGTGCTATCCTGCTCCCACCTGCACTGGACTGATTAACTGGCTGCTCCTGGACTGTACCTGTATGTAAATGACCTCTGTTCGGATTGGTTGCTTCCTTCTATACGCATACCAGACCAAGACATACCTCATAACCTCAAATAAGTGTGGGTGAGTGGGTGAAGCTAAAGTGCTGTAGGCTGAACTGGCGGATCTGTAATAGAGTCGGTTTTTATGGCATTACAGAAATAATGAATTCTTAGTTTCCACACATAGACTGTACATAGACCTCAGACTTATTTGTGAGTGATATGGGCCCTTTGAGATAAATAACTGAGTATGATGCCTATAGTTATATACTGTAAGGATGAAGTCAACATTATTTCGATGTTGTTTTGCAAGCGTCGTGGTAGATTGAAGTCAACTGAGCATGCAAATCACCAAGGAAATCACTTCAGCTGCATACTTTGTACTTTCCGTCAAGGGCGAGCGCGTTCTTATTGAAATATCCTCCTCTGGCCTGCAAGTGGCCACTTGTGTGACGTAGGTGATACACAGAGGTCAATGGGGACGTAGTGACATCAGTGCTGAAATGAGGCTGGCATAATATATGCAGTCCAAGAAGCTGACATATCAGTTTGTGCGCACTGGTGCTGCTCAGCTAAAACCAACAGGAACTTTGGTCCGTATTTGTATTTATCAGATTTCTGATTTGAGATCAGCAGTTTGTAATAATACAATACATCATCAAAACAACAGTTGCACAAACAGCTGCACCCAGAAGGAATCAAGAACAGGAATGATGCTTGTTGGGTAGGATTGACATTGTGAGACATCCGCATGTGACGTTAGCAAGAACGGGCCTTATCGCTGTACCTGACTGACCCAACAGCTGACATGATGTCCTCCATGAGTCATCCTGTTAGTGCCAGCACCATTGGCAGACGGCTGCACAACGCAGGACTACACACACGCAGGCCGTTACAACAACTGCTCTTAACACCACGTCAACTTCAACAAAGACTGCAGTGGTGTCGTGCCAGACTGTCATGAAGTGACTCAGAATGGCAGCGGATCATCTTCAGTGACGAGTCCCACTTTTGTCT
Organism: Semaprochilodus insignis; assembly: GCA_034552555.1. Taxonomy (NCBI): domain Eukaryota; kingdom Metazoa; phylum Chordata; class Actinopteri; order Characiformes; family Prochilodontidae; genus Semaprochilodus; species Semaprochilodus insignis. The sequence continues at coordinate 2,868,693 of CM067489.1, forward strand.
TGGTGGAGACGACCAACGAATGCGTGTGTGGAGACACCGTGGTCAGCGCCAAGATGACCACGTCCAGAAGGCCTGGTGTCACTCCACCTCCACCCCTACTGCACAATCTGCAGGAACTGTGTGAGGATATTCAAGCTGCATGGGATGGATTATCACAGGACACCATTAGGAACCTCTACAACTCCATGCCCAGACGTCTGGCATGTTGCGTTAGCAAATATGGCGGCCTGACGCCATACTGAGAGACACTACTTCTGTATGTGTAGCTCAATAAATATTGATCATATCAGTCTAAATGTATCATCATTTATTGGTCCTGGTTACCTTTATCTTCATTCCCAATAGTACTGCAATCCAACACGTATTTCTAGGTGCAACTATCATGTCCCATTACTAATTGGGCAGGAATGCAAGAAACATGTATAGGCCCCCAGTCCATACACCTAGACATACAGATTCACACCTGGGGGGGCAGTTTAACATCTCCGATTTACATGACTGCATGTCTTTGGACTGTTGGAGGAAACTCGAAGCACCCTGAGATAACCCACACAGACACAGGGGGAACATGCAAACTCCACACAGAAAGGACCCCGGATGCCCCAGCCAGGAATCAAACCCAAGCCTTTCTTGCTGTGACAGCACTACCCATTACGCCACCGTGCCACCCGTATATACATACTACATCTTATGCATACTTACATGCCTACTACATATATGCATACTGTAAATCATTTCCAGATGCTTTGCCAGCCATCCTGAGGCAAACCCACCGATATGAATGTGCAGTTAAATATGCACTGCAAATGAAGCTGGTTGGCCTTGGATGAGAAATAATACTACTCTAAGCACCTGACGGGGAGTTTTTAACATTTTAACATGAGCTTAATTGAGCAAGTTAGCACTGGGGCACAATAAGCTGGAACGTTTTATTCCATTCTAAAGCGGGAAAAATACATTATCAGAGAAAGTCTGCTATTATTATCCCGCTCTGATAGTACAGTCGGCTGTGTATCGATTTTGTAGATGTATCATAGCTCAGGATATGGCAATAATTTAATGAATTTAGCCTGAAAAAGGGAAGAGAGAGAGGAGGGATACGAAAGAAAAGAAAGAAAAGAAGAAAAGAAAAGGCCACTTTAGCAGTACAGTACACAGTCAAACACATAGCCAAACACATAGCAATCTCAAGAGACACATGCTGGAAGTTGAACAGGCTATGCTGAAGAGCTCATTGACTTTGAACATGACACTGTCCTGGATGCCCTGATAGATCTGCCCCGGTCAACAGTGAAGGCTATTATTGCAAGATGGATACATCTAGGAGAAACAAGCGGTACACCTTACAAACTCACAGAGCAGGGACGCTGAGACATGTGGTGTGATAAAATGGCATATCTCTATTGCATCACACACTGTGAAGTTCCAAGCTGCCTATAGAAGCAACATCAGCATAAGAATCATGGGTTGGGATTTTCTTGATATGGTCTTCCACTCCCAAGCATCTGCTGGAGATGTGTAGGGCGTGCCACCCCTGTCTGGCAATGTGAAGCGTCTAGAAGGTCTTAAAAAGCATCACATGATCTCACATTCTAAAGGAATTCTAATACAGATGCCAAACAAGGTCATTGACATCCACAGTCTGGAAATGGTACAAAGCCATTGCTCAGGTTCTGAGACTCCACGTGTGGAAATGTGAATAGCTGCACCCAGAAGGAGGTGTGGGATTGCAGTGCTATTGGGAAGGAAGATAAAGGTTACCAGGATCAATAAATGAGGATACATTTAGACTGATATGGGCAATATTTATTGAGCTACGCATACAGAAGTAGTGTCTCTCAGTATGGTGTTGGGCCGCCGTGTTTGCTAATGCAACATGCCAGTCGTCTCGGCATGGAGTTGTAGAGGTTCCTAATGGTGTCCTGTGATAATCCATCCCATGCAGTTTGAATATTCTCACACAGTTCCTGCAGATTGTGCGGTAGGGGTGGAGGTGGAGTCACACCAGGTCTTCTGGACGTGTGATGTGTGGTAACAAACCGTTCATCTTGGTGCTGACCACAGTGCCTCTACACATGGATTCTTTGGACGTCTCCACCAAGACAAAAACATCACTCGTCAATGAAGATGACCTGCTGCCATTCTGCCAGTCTTTGATGTAGCAACGTTGACGTGGTGTTAAGGTCAGTGTAGTCCTGCGTTGTGCAGCCGTCTGCCAAAAATGAAGAAAATTAGAAATTTCCCAGGAGTGGCTGGCCTACCAAAATTCTGCCAAGAGTGCATGGATTACTCATTCAGATGACTCAAAGAACCCAGACGAACATCTAACGAACTGCAGGCCTCTTCTGCCTCATTTAGAGGCCAGTGTACTTGAGTCCACAATAAGACAGACACTGGGCAAATGTGGCATCTATGGGAGAGTTGCAAGGTTCAAACCACAAGGGCACAAAAGGCCTTGCATTGGTGAACAAACATCTAGATGACCCCCATCCCAAGACTTTTGGGATGATATTCTCAAAGGTGGAACTTTTGGGAAAACATTAGTCCTGTTACATCTGGTGTAAATCCAATACCACGTTCCACCATAAGAACATCATACCTGCAGTGAAACATGGTGGTGGTAGAGTGATGGTCTGAGGCTGCTTTGCTACTGCAGGACCTGGACGACTTGTCATAATTGATGGAACCATGAATTCTGCTCTCTGTCAGAAAATCCTGAAGGACAACATCAAACTGTCAGTTCATGATCTGAAGCTTAAGCAGTTCATGCTTGAAATCCCTCCAGTGCAGCCCAATTAAATTGATTCTGCAAAGAACTGAAAGAGTCGCCACATTTCCAAGTTCTCGCACACGTTTGATTGCATGCTCTGTTCTAGTCAGAGCAGAATATATCCAGTTGTAAAGAGAAGGAATGAACCAGTTAAAGAGAGTATGTTAGCAGCAACCAGAGATGTCTGACTGGAAATTCATCATATGGATTTTATGAATACAGATCTCAACAATAACAGCCAGGTTTGTCATAGCTGTGATTGTGAAGCCACCTTGTCCTTTGGAGCTTTCTGCAGAGGTTTATGCTTGTATGATTCTTGTTCTTGCTGTACTTTGAGCTTCACTCAGCTGTAGTGACCGCTGCAAACTGCACATTGTTCCATTTAATAAGACATAAAACAATAATCAGATAAAGAGCAAGCACATGTTCTCTTACCTTGCTGAAAGCGGTGCACTTTAGTATGTACACCCCTGCTCCTCCAGGGTTTCCTCTCAAATCGAGGGTATTAACAGGGACTTTGTTCCTCCTTTGCTGCTGCAACAGCCCCTGCTCTCCTGGACTAGAAGTTGGAACATTGCTGTGAGGATTTGACTGAGCATTAGTGAGGTCAGGTACTTATGTTAGATGATCAATCCTGGATCACTCCAACTTATCCCAAAGGTGTTGGATGGATCATTCCATCACTCCAGAGAACACAGTTTCATTGGTCCACATCCCCAATGCTGGGGGGCTTTACACCTCTTTAGCCCCCACACTTGGGCATGGCGATGTTGGGCTCATGTGCGGCTGCTCCATAGTGTCCCATTCTGTTGGCCAGAATTTTTTAAGGTGCTGTTATCACCTTGTTTCAGTCATGCTTTGGCAGCACTGTAACTAAATATGGTCAAACTTTTAAAGCTCGCTGAATTGGTATTGAATAGAGAAATTGAGAGAGATAGAAAGACAGAGAGAGAAAGAGAGAGAGAGAGAGAGAGATAGAGAGAGAGAGAGAGAGCACTTGGTTATTTAAAAGTAAATAATGAATCTAGAACTACTCATAGTCATGTCTGTCTTGACATCATGACTAACCTTAAACATCAGTCAAAATCAGGCCTCCCTCCTGAGCAGCACTCACTACAGACAAGGAGGAAGAGAGAGAGAGGAAAAAGAGGGGGAGAGACGTGGCATTGCACCATTGGGAGAGATAATGGCCCTTTTTTGGCCTTAATCTTTGAGTTTTATTAGCGTGATGACTGTAAGCAGCTTTAGCTTTAGAGTTTTAATGGGGCTTGTGCTGGAACCCCACACTGAACTGATCATCAGGGACTTAACGCTGCTGAAAACAAAAGCAGATTTAGTGATGGTGGATTTGTCGGTGAAAGCTAATCAAGAGAATTGAGTCATATGGCACAAACCCGTCTGACTGGTAAAACACTCTCCATCCACTTTGGTGCCAACACCTACCTTGTACTACCTGGCCACTTTATTAGAAACACCTACCTTGTACTAACTGGCCACTTTATTAGAAGCACCTACCTTGTACTAACTGGCCACTTTATTAGAAACACCTACCTTGTACTAACTGGCCACTTTATTAGAAACACCTACATTGTACTAACTGGCCACTTTATTAGAAACACCTACCTTGTACTAACTGGCCACTTTATTAGAAACACCTACCTTGTACTTCCACTCACTGGCTACTTTATTAGAAGCACCAACCTTGTACTTTCACAAACTGGCCACTTTATTAGAAACACCAACCTTGTACTTTCACAAACTGGCCACTTTATTAGAAACACCAACCTTATGCTTCCACTCACTGGCCACTTTAATAGAAACCTCCTACCTTGTACTTCCACTCACTGGCCTCTTTATTAGAAGCACCAACCTTGTACTTTCACAAACTGGCCACTTTATTAGAAACACCAACCTTGTACTTTCACAAACTGGCCACTTTATTGGAAACAACAGCCTTATGCTTCCACTCACTGGCCTCTTTATTAGAAACACCAGCCTTGTGTTTTCACTCACTGGCCACTTTATTAGAAACACCTACCTTGTACTAACTGGCCACTTTATTAGAAACACCCACCTTGTGCTTCCACTCACTGGCCTCTTTATTAGTAACATCTCCACTACATCGGTATGCAGTTACAGATTGTGGTCTGTGGTCAGAATTATGATTGTGGTTTGCTGCCCCTTCTATCCCATTCGTCAATGTAGTTTCTGACCACAGGATGTTGTAGTGGCCAGATATCATCTGTGTTTGTAATGGAAGCTCAGGTGCTGAAGGTGATCAGGCCGATATATTGGTTATGAAAGTATTCCCATCGATGTCTGGCAGTAAATCATCTGTAAGCAGCCAAAAATAAGCAGCTGGAGAGGAAGACGTTTACTCCAGACAAAGCGCCGCACACCGTCTCCTCACTGTTTTTATTTGTGCTCCCTGGTGTTGACTCCTGGGTGCTCTGTTGCTCCCCGATCACTCGAGTTTCTCTTGACTCTTTGACTGATCAGCACACGAGTGCCTGGCTCGAGTTAATTCCGTAATCTGTGCTTTGTAAAGGCATTTAAAATGTTAAGTACCCAACATTGATTAATGAATTTCAGACCTTTGAGATGCTCCTGTTTTTCTCAAATCCCTGATCACGGCATAAGACGCTAGAGTCCTCTGTTTTCCAGTCATTCCGCAGCTTCATGAGATGCACAAATAATTACGCTTTTAATTAAAACCGTGATTTTCGCCAAAGCTCGAGCCAGCTTCGACAAAAGCATGCCAGCGTTCTAATTCACGGGTGCCGCAGTAAATCGCAAGAATGTGGCTGTTTGTGGTGGATGAGATGAGCTGAGATAGAAAAACGATTTGTTTCGTTTTTGACAGATGGTCTTGCAGATTTGACAATCCTTGCTGGTTTTGTCGACCGTTTTTTCAAAGCAGGTATAATTGCAATTAGCAGCAACAACAACCATATTAGCCCTCAGGATAAATCGGTTATTATTGCATCTAGTCCTAATCACACAACTCTGCAATAATGACCTCCATGCTGTACTGTTATCTGCTGTGCCAGAACAAAACGATCTATATCCTCACAATCAACTAACTAGGCAGTATAACTGTGCAATATGGGCAAAATACCAGAGATGAAGACGGATGGACTGACCGGCTACGCATCGGTACTGGTCGATTTCAAGCCCAAATATGCAACTGCCAGTAGGCTGATATTTTCTGCTTTGTCTGGCTTTGTTTCTAAGCTGATCCTGAGAGCTAATCAGGGGCATGAGAAATATGAGCCATATTTCTTGGATTGCTGCAGCCCTGCATGAGGCTCACAGGACCCTGCAATTCCTCGTTCAAACACTGGATGGAAATGCAGACCTGACCACAGGACTAAAACTGCAGCTCCACGCAGGGCTGAATAAACCACATATTGCATTTTGCAGCATGTGCTGATCGAAAACTTGTGGTCAGTCTGACAGTTTTTGCCCTATCTGACAAAGCTACCTGTAAAATGTGTAAACCTAACGTGGCTTATTGGGGGAAGCAGAGTAAAGACTTTCAACACCATAAACCTCATACCAGAACATCAGTCCAATCAGTACAAAGAGTATCAGACTGCTAACACCACTAAGCTGATACTAGAACATCACTTAACTCAGTACAGTGAGTATCAGACCGCTAACACCACTTACCTGATACCAGAGCATCCCTCAGGTCAGTACAGTGAGTATCAGACCACTAACCTCCTAACAGAAGATCATCCAACTCAGTACAGGGCAGCGACACAGACACACACTTTCACTCACACCTAGAGGGCAATTCAGCATCTTTAGTTCACCTGGACAGTGGAAGGAAGCCAGAGCACCCGGACGTAACACACACAGACACCCCAGCTGGTAATCGAACCCAGGCCCTTCTTGCTGTGAGGCAACCCAGTGTGTCACTGTGCTGCCTCCTCCTGCCTTTGTCCAGCTTAAATAAACAATCATAAAACATACATACATAAAACTCTCTGCTGATCATCATCCATTTCCACCATTAATCACAATTATGAGGTGCAGAATGCCATTTTTTTCAGTTCAAACATGTGAATGCAGCATCGGCTATTGACCAGTTGTGCCGAAAAGCAATCAGCGATCAGTTTCGGTACCAAAAACCCCAAAAAGTATTCTGATAATTCTGCTACTGACTATAATTTGCATTGCAATTTGTTTGCATGCACAATGCACTCGTGAACCAATAATATGGCATGGTTAAAGATTAGCATTAGTGTCACTAAAATAACTGACTTTGTTGGATTATGTGATCACATTAAGTCATCAAAACACCCACAGAAACTGATGTATGGTCAGGACACTCTTAGCACACAGTGTACAAACACAGTGATTGGCTAAACGCTAATTTGCATAATGCAGTCTTCTGTTTCATCGGTTTTACAGGTCAACATCAGAATAGTGATGAACATGCAATATATTGTGTGCAGCTCTAGTACACATACTACCATGTGTAAAGTTTATATCCCATTATATTAAATTAATTAATATACAGTAACTGTTTGTTCTCTAGAGGATGTGCTACCATGTTTTCCCCCCTCTGATCCTTCATTCCCTTGTATGTTCCTGCCATGTGCTTTCATTCTGGTCGTTTCTCTTTCTCTGCTCCGCCCTTTGCCTTGCCCCTTACTTGGTACTAGTCCCTGGCCCTGCCCTCGCTTAGCGTTTTCAGGTGTCCCTCGTCATCAGTGTTTGTATATATGTCCCTTTGTGTCCTTAGTTCCCTGACCAGCATTGGGTTAGTAGCCTTTGTGATCCCAGGTCTCTGCAAGTAGTTTCCTTGGTAAGTTTATAGTGTCTTTGTTTTCTAGTCAGTTTTTATTTGTTATTGCTGTTTTTGTGTGTAGTTTGTGTTTTTTATGAAGACTTGACCAAAGTACACTCACACACATGTCCAGTCTCTTGTCTTCCTTACCGCCCTCATTGTAACATGCTTATTTTTACTCAACAAAACATGGCATTTCACACCCACACCTTGTGCATCTGACATGCGATATGTGCGTGATGTCCACCTCTTAAAGCTCCCTCACAGAAAGTTATCACATGACGTGGTTGTGAATACGCTGTCTGATGTCTGAGAGTTTTAAGATGGTTTTGGTCTACAATCCCTTCATACATGCAGGGCATTGTGAGGCAAAAAACGGCCCCCAAGAAAGCTTATTTGTTCTGATTTTCCGCAATTTTATAATCTTATATTTTGGAATCATTCTATATACTATATAAGTAGGATCACATGTGCTTTTGTATAGTAAAATGTGAGTTGTAGGGGGCAGTTGTGGGCTGGAGGTTAGGGAACCAGCCTTGTAACCGCAGGGTGGCCGGTTCGCCTTCTCTGAACCGACAGAGGACTGAAGAGCCCTTGAGCACGGCACCGAACCCCTAAACGCTCTCCGGGCACCGTGATTAATTCTAGACATGGTGAGCCCTGGTTCCCATTACCACCACTTTAAAGAGTCTCTAAAATCCACCATTACACACCAAAACCACTTTAACTTTCTGACTCTTCTGTTTCCTGATCACTGAATTATGGAGAAATTTTGAAGTATGGTGGAATTCCCCTTTAAGGGCCGTGTAAGTGTATAAATGTGAATAGAAATGTAAATGTAAATAAACGACCACTTCAAAAACACTGTGTAAAAGCTCCCATGCCTCACAGTCTAAAGGTTTGATTCAGTATTCAGGTCCAGACCTCGATGGAATCCCGAGTGTCATTGGGATTTCTGGGTGTTGCTGGGATGTAGAGATAAGGCAAACACACTAAGAAGGTCGGCAGTGCCGATGCAAGGGTGTGTGTGTGTGTGTGTGTGTGTGTGTGTGTGTGTGTGTGTGTGTGTGTGTGTGTGAGAGAGAGAGAGAGAGAGAGAAAAAAAGAGAGAGTAGGAGAACAGGTTCTTTTGGAGGACAGCCAATCACTTTCCTTCATAAGGCCCTGACATTGTGAGCTCCTGTAATCCTTTTAGGTCTTGCAGCTGGTGGCCGGCTCTGGACAGAAAAGACAATAAGTTACTTTCTGTTATATTCATAGGGAGACGTTATCATATTTTGAGCTCTATAAGACAGAGATTTGCAATGGGGAAACTCCAGAAAAGCCAGCCTGAGATTATACAGCCATACTATTTTAACACATGCAGGATGTTTCATGTTGAAGTACGCATGGGTGTCCACCGCAGCAGCAGCAGCGCTCCTCATCAGACCATAACACACATTTCCACTGAGCATCAGTTCATTTCAGATGACCAGAGAAGTCAACAGTGTTTCTGGATATCGCTGATTATATCCACTCATCCTCAGAAAAATAGTTCCACCCAGAAGGATTGGGATTGCAGTGCTGTTGGGAAGGAAGATAAAGGTTACTAGGAACAATAAATGATGATACATTTAGACTGATATGGACTGATACATACAGAAGTAGTGTCTCTCAGTATGGTGTCAGGCCGCCATGTTTGCTAACGCAATATGCCAGACGTCTCGGCATGGAGCTGTAGAGGTTTCTAATGGTGTCCTGTGATAATCCATCCCATGCATCTTGAATATTCTCACACAGTTCCTACAGACTGTGCAGTAGGGGTGGAGGTGGAGTGGACTTCTGGACATTCGTCTTGGCGCTGACCACAGTGCCTCCACACACGGATTCGTTGGTCATACTTCACTTGCAAAAGATGCTACCAAAAGGAACATCTTATGTGTTAAACAGCAAATAAGTAAACGTTGAAATTGTAACATTCACTTTGAATATCAATATCTCTGTTGAATATCAACAAACATTTATATGAACTCATACGCAGACATGTAGGTGTTGTTACAGACAGTAGCTCATCTGACACTGCACACGTCAGTGTCGCTGCTAGGCCGCAAGTGGGCACACCACCCAAAAATACCCAGACAAGAGCGGCTCTGCGGTCAGAAACTGACCGCTGATGAAGGATGACTAACTAAGTGATGAGTGACTGTCCTCCAGTGAGTGAGGCTTAAGTGCCTTGCTGAAGTGCACAGTAGCAGTATATTAACAGCAGACATAAAAGCAGTGAGCTTCTGTTACGTACTCAAGTTCAAGTGCTTTGAGCCCCCCATCACAACAGTTCTGAACACAAACTGACTTACGCACCCAGAAACAGTAGTATTATACTAAAACCTTAAAAAGCCCATAATGCCGTTTGCTTTTTATATAATATTTGACATGCAAAATTTTGGGTCAAAATTTCTGTTATTGAGAATTGTTAGGCTAAGTAAGTAACTTTTTGTAGCAGCTAGGAGTCTGTCAGTTCTTGTTTGGAGGGATCTTGGGTCATTCGTCTTTGCAAAATGCCTCTGGTTCTGTGAGAACATTGAGTCTTGAGATTTGCAATGATGTTTAGGTCGGGGGGCGACGGTGAGGACCATGACAAACCTCCAGCTTGCGCCTCTTGAGGTAGTCCATTATGGTTTTATGGTGTGTTTAGGATCATTATCCTATTGTAGGACCCATTCTCTTTTTATCTTCAGCCTTTTGTATAGACGGTGAGATGTTTGCTTTGGTATTCAGTTGAATCCAGTCTCTACTCTAGCAGTGAAACATTCCCTATGCCACTGGTTGCAACACAAGCCGAAAACATGATGGATCTGTCCCTGTGCTTAACAGTGCTAGAGATGTTCCTGTCATGGAATGCTGCACCCAGTTTTCTTAAGTAAAGACTGTTTTAGCCTCATCAGTTCACAGGACTTGTTCGTAACATGCGTCAGGCTTGTTCCTCTGCAAACTTCTGATGCTGAATTTTGTGATTAGGATCCGTATTGGTGTAGACATCCCTGAACAGTAGAACGATGCACCACCACTCCAGAGTCTCCTAAATCTAACTGAATGTCTCCTAGCAGTCAGACCACGGTTTTGATTTGCCTTTCTAGCAGTTCTCTGAGAAGTACTGTTGGAAAGTTTTCTTGGTCTTCCAGACCTCCACTTGACCTCCACTGTTCCTTTTAACTGCCGCTTCTTAATTACATTACGAACTGAGGAAACAACTACCTAAAAGCTTCTCTGGCTTTGTGGGCATCAGTTATTGCAGTGTTCAGAGTGCTGAGCAGCTGCTTAGAGGAGCCCATGGCTGATGACTGTTGGGAGGAGGTTTGAGGATTCAGTGTGTTTATGAAGCTGTGAAATTTGCATCACCTGGTCTTTCCTAGCGATGACTGTGAAAAGGCTAATTAAGGTCTGAGACTTTGGTGAAAAGTCTTCTGGGAACTCAAATCTCCTGGGGTACCCAAACGTTCTACTGCTTTCCTTTTACTCACTCTAAAACTGTACAAGACTAAAACACTATGCTAATCTTGGTTAAAATGCTACAAAGGAATGTTACAACTTTAACGTTATGCTGTTTGGAGATCAATTCAGCATCTACTCACTTAACTACAACCCCAGATCAGAGGAAGTTGGGACAGTATGTATCCTAGCTATTTGAAATAGGTTAGAGTCTGAACTTCCCTTGAGCTTAGACACAAGGGCCAGTGCTGATACCTAGAAAGAAAGATCAAAGTGCACTAACTAGCAATCCCAAGCCAGTGCTCATACCTAGAGAGAAGATGAGTTAGTCTGCGTTTGAAGACCACGAGAGAGTCTGCTGTTTGGACAGCCAGTGGAAGTTCATTCCACCAACAGGGCTCCAGGACAGAGAAAGTCTAGACCCGTTTCTTCCATGCATCTTGATGGATGGCGGGTCAAGCCGAGTTATATTTGAACCTCAAAGGACTCAGGGTACAGGTCGACTCTTGGCCATTCCCATAAGATATGGAGGGACTGGTTCATTCTTGGCTTTGTAGGCAAGCGTCAGACTTTCAAATCTGATCCAGGCAGCTACAGGAAGCCAGCAAAGGGAGCACAGCCATGGAGTGACATGAGTGAAACTGGGAACGTTGAAGACAAGCCGAGCTCCTACATTCTGGATCAGTTGCAAGGGACCTTATGGTCCGTAGAGGAAGACCAGCCAGGAGTGAGTTATGGTAGTCAAGCCTTGAAATGACCAGGCTTGACTAATGTTTTTCCATTACCTTTTCTTCCGTCTGCTCTTATAAAAACTCTAAAGACCTTCCACAGGAAGGCATGCCAGCTGGCTAAAACGTGTGCCACAAAATGGACAAAACATGCTTTAGCGTTGTCACCATCCCAAACTCCACCCACTCTACCACCACGAAACAGTTGATTGACAAGGGTCCGCAACAAGCACTTCCTGTCTGTTAGACCTACATTTTCTGTTCCGCAGTTTGTAAATGTGTTTCGGTACTGGTAAAAGTGTTTCATGTCTTGTAAATTTGTTTTACTTTTGTAATTTTGTTTTCTGAAATGTAATTTTTTTTTTTGTTTGTAAACTTGTTTTTATTTTTGTAATTTTGTTTTTTAAGATTTGTTTTGCACTTCTCTGCCACCGCAGAGAAGTGAACAGACAGTTTTGAAACTTGGATAGTACAGTCAATTTAGAAGTCAACATTAAGAACTGAGGAAAATTAAGTGTTCCATGACATGACAAGCTATTTCAAGCCCAGACTCCTGCACCTGTTACAGTCATATCCCGCCTGATGTTGCAGATTCCCCTAACATTTAGTTTGGGTACTGTGGATATGCACTGCCTGATACAAATTTAGACTCGGAAAGTAAATAAAGACTAGACAGCTAGCCCAGACTAGATCAAACGGCATCTGAGAAAGGAGACGGAGACCGTGGCGGAAAGAGAAGTAAACACAAGTTGACCTTGTGGGCTTTGTTTCCCATCCTCCAGCAGCAGCATTTTGTAGATGTCTGTATTTGGTTTCGTATTAGTGACAGTATCCATATGGTCAAAGGCCTTTTTAATATTACACCCAGAGAAAAGCAAGAAATGGGCACTTAATGACTAAGATATGAGTGTTTGATGAGAGAGAGACGGATTGCGTGGCATAGAGTGAGAGAGAGAGAGAAAGAGAGAGAGAGAATGAGTGAGGAAGAGAAAAGAGCACCGATTAGTCAGGAGTGTAATAGCTGTCTGAAATGGATGTATTTTTATCCTCCAGCACAACTCGCAGCGGTCGTGTGGGGAAAGGTGCAGAGTTCAGTGCATTTACAGTGGTAGAAAACAAAAGGTGTGCTCAAAAACAACAGTTACACATTACACAGCAATATCAGGGACACAGATTTACCGTTTAACACTACTTTCCCAATAAACAACCAAAAATTGCAATCTATGTTAGATTAATACTATGTAATACTATATTTAGGTATGATTGATATGCCCAGGAGGGTGAAACATCATCTCTCCTTATCAGTGTAAACATCTATTCACTATACCCTCCACACGTTTGTATCTGTAAGAGCCCGAACAGATTTTTATCGTCTGGTTCAGTAGTGACATAAATCAAAAGTAGCATAAACTAACAGATTTACAGAATACACAGATTTTCTCTAAACTGCTATTAGTGAGACAAAATGAACCTGCATGGTTTAAAGCTTTGGCCTTCTTGCTAAGCTAACACAGGCTTGTAGCGAATATGGTCAAACGTGGAGAAAAAGTACCTCAAGCTAACAGATCCACACACCAACACACAGCTTTCTTTGTCATTATTCTAGATTTTCTAAACTGGCATTAGTTAGCTAAAATGAATGTGTATGGTTGTATGTAAAGGTGGCTTTGTTGCTAAGAAGGTGCTAGCTTATAGCAGCAAACACAGAGCAAAAGACACTTAGGCTAACAGCTTCACACACGTAAACACAGGTTTGCTCGCTCAGATTTGAGTCTAAAATGGAGCCAGTGGGTCAAAATGAACCTGCATGGCTATGTGTAAAGCTTTGGCCTCCTTGCTAAGCTAACAGTAGCTTATAGCAAACAAACAAAATAAAGTAGCTTAGGCTAAACAGATTTAAACACAGAAACACAGTTTTGCTGACTCAGATTTGAGACTTTGTTCTGTAATGTGCTTCAGTGAGCTGAAATAAACCTGCATGGTTGTGTGTAAAGCTGTTTAGGCATTCTTGCTAAGCTAAAGCTAGCTTCTAGCAAACATGGTCGAAAGTGGAACGAAAGTACTTCAGGCCAACAGATCCAGACACAAATACACAGGTTTGCTTGCTTAGAGTCTTTATTCTCTAAACTGGCATCAGTGAGCCAAAATGGATGTGCATGGTTACGTGTAAAGGTTTGGCCTTCTTGCTAAGATTAAGTGCTAGCTTATAGCAAACATGGAGCAAAAGTAACTTAGGCTAACAGCTAACAGTTTATTGTTGATTGTTGCTCACTCAGATTTAGATCCTTAATGTCTAAACTTGAGTCAGTGAGGCTTCAGTGAGCTGGAATGAACCTGTGCTGTGCCAGGCGCTAGCAAGAGGCAGCGTAAGGCCAGCACCCAGGCTACTTGATTGGAGCCAAGGGAAGTGGCATGAATCCTGGAATTCACTTCCTGATGCAGACTTCCGGGCATTGCCTCTGGGTCATTGCCATTAGACGCTAAGGCTGAGGCAATAGGGGTCAAGCAACAGAGTGGATTGTTGATTGTTGCTCACTCAGATTTAGGTCCCTATCGTCTAAATTTGAGTCAGTGAGGCTTCAGTGAGCTGGAATGAACCTGTTCTGTGCCAAGTGCTAGAAAGAGGCAGCGTAAGGCACCCAGGCTCTTCCATTGGAGCCAAGGGAAGTGGCATGAATCCTGGAACTGACTTCCTGATGCGGACTCCCGGGCATTGCCTCTGGGTCATTACCATTAGACGCTAAGGCTGCAGGGGTCAAGCAACAAGTTGGTTGATTGTTGCTCACTCAGATTTAGGTCCCTATCGTCTGAACTTGAGTCAGTGAGGCTTCGGTGAGCTGGAATGAACCTGTGCTGTGCCAGGCGCTAGCAAGAGGCAGCATAAAGCTAGCACCAAAGCGCCTCGATTGGAGCCGAGGGAAGTGGCATGAATCCTGGAATTGACTTCCTGATGTAGACTCCTGGGCATTGCCTCTGGGTCATTGCTGTTGGACGCTAAGGCTGAGGCAATAGGGGTCAAGCAACAAGTTGATTGTTGATTGTTGCTCACTCAGATTTAGGTCCCTATCATCTAACTTTGAGTCAGTGAGGCTTCGGTGAGCTGGAGTGAACCTGTGCTGTACCAGGTGCTAGCAAGAGGCAGCGTAAGGTGAGCACCCAGGCTCTTTGATTGGAGCCAAGTGACATGAATCCTGGAATTGACTTCCGGATGCAGACTCTCGTGTCATTGACGTGATGTGTGAACTATATGGGGCGTGGCCTAATATTCTTAGTGCATATGAGAAGCTCAGGTGAGAAGCCTGCTGTGTCCACTCACTAAAAAATACTGTCCAGCTTTTATATGGCATCATCTTAAAGAAGGTTCTAATTAATTTCATTGCTGGGTGTGTGTCTGGTTGAATTAACAAACAGATGGAAGGTTGTCCCAGTTTGATAGCTTTCGCTTGGTGGTTAGCTTCAAATAATAACGAAATATCTCCTCTTCTATGGATTGAACGTCGCATTTCCCACACAATTTTCTCCCCTTGTTTCAGTGAGCTACGAGTGAGAGAAGTTACACTATAGGCGCCTACACTATAGACAGGGTTAACCGCATAATGGCTTTCTGCAGGGCCAGAAAGACACAGTTTGCTGCGCATAAAATGTAGCAGCCGATGTATCTCCTGTAGGCGTCACCATAGAGATACGACCTCTGACCCCTGCTGTCAAACACAATTACCGAATGTGGCCAGTCAGGGCCATCTCAAGGGGGCCAGTGGAGCTCAAAGCAAAGAAAATGAAGCTGTGTTTGTTTTAGCGATGGCATATGCAGAGCCATGGGCATTTTCCCTCAATTCAGCTGCCCATTATACCCACAGCACCACAACACATGCCCTGTTCTCAGGGGCACCCTGTGGGCCAGTTGCTTTCCACTGGAGCTTAAACACTATAGACCATCCTGCAGTCCATTTGGACTAAATGTTTAAATGCAGCTCGCTACTGGGGGGAGGATACCCCAGAGGACCCTCAGTAACATTGTTCAGTTGAGTGGAGGTTCTTCTCTGTGGAGTCTATATTAAACCACAGAAGGGAAGTTGTTTTGCAGCAGCTGACTGTTTGTCTAGTGTCTATGTCCAGTACTGCTTTAAATATATAAACCAAGTCAAAAACATTATTTGTGCCTAAAAATAGGCAAAATTCTAGTGATATATCCAGAGATCGATATACACACATCATGAAAAGAGTAGTTGCACCCGGAAGGAAGTGTGGAATTGCAGTGCTAGAAGATAAAGGTTACCAGGAACAATAAATGATAATACATTTAGACTGATATGATCAATATTTATTGAGCTACACATACAGAAGTAGTGTCTCTCAGTATGGCGTCGCCATGTTCACATAACATGCCAGACGTCTTGGTATGGAGTTGTAGAGGTTCCTAATGGTGTCCTGTGATAATCCATCCCATGTAACTTGAATATTCTCACACGGTTCCTGCAGATTTTGCGGGAGAGAAGGAGGTAGAGTCGCCTTCTGGACATGTGATGTGTGACAACAAACCGTTCATCTTGGTGCTGACCACGGTGCCTCCACACACGGATTCGTTGGTCGCCTCCACCAAGACAAAAGCGGGACTCGTCACTGAAGATGACCCCTGCCATTCTGAGTCACTGCATGACTCAGTCTCAGTCTGGCACGACACCATTGCAGTGTTTGGCGACATTGACGTGGTGTTAAGGGCAGTCACTGTAATGGTCTGCGTGCATGTAGTCCTGCGTTGTGCAGCCGTCTCATGAAGGGCATCACTGCTCGCTGAATGTCCTCAATCTTGGCTGTGTTGGGTCAGTCAGGTACAGCGTCCCATCTTTGTTTACGTCACATGTGCACCCGAGCGCGAAACTTGAGTCATTCTCATGTCTCACAATGTCAAACCTACCCACCAAGTTTCATTCCTGTCAGTTGACTCCTGGATGCTACTATTTGCACAACTATTCTTTGACAGTGATGAGTGCATTTCACCTGAGTTCTTTGTCTATTTGTTTGTCTATTCATGCATGCATTGCTTCATCTGTTAATTGGTCTGTACCTGCTGTGGTGCGCTGTCATTTGTAATAGTAGCTAACGTTAGCCAGGGGAACTCCACCAATTTCTGGTAAATCCACTACTTGAGGTGGACTACTGGTTCCTATCACCACCAGTGTGAACAATTCTGACTACGCACATTTCTCTGCAACGGAGCATTCCACACCAAACCCCTTTGAATGACCTTGTTTACACCTTAACGTGGACTGAATCTGCACTTTCTACACACTGTCTGCACTTGTTTTAGTGAGCTATGAATGAGAAATTAATGATGCAAATTTAAGGCATGACTTAGAATCAGCCTGATTTTAAGAGGACGCTATGTTCCCAGAAGGCTTTGTGAAGATCCTCGCTCAGGATCCGTCCACACTGGCTCTATACCAGTTCTGACGCTGTGTGCTCGTGATTACTGTTTCTAGTAAATAGACTCATCAGTGTTACATACACTTCCTGGCCAATTTATTGGAAACCCTGAACCTGTATCTCATCTGTTCGCCATCCTCTAGCCCTTCATTGATGGTCAGCTTAATAAACACATACATCTCTGGAGTTCTTCTGTGCTGTGAGGCCTGTTCTGTAGCTTTTCCATAGCCGTTAGCCTCAAAGCAAAAGAGACTCGCAGCTTCCGAGCGGCTTGTGAGGCAGGCTTGTTCTGACAGTAGAACAAAACCGAAGCAGTCAGAATGAGTCTATTGAGGGCGTGGCCTCTCTCACCCAGCCAGTAACTGTTGTTGAATGTTTCCATATTGAGACACATTTCAGTGAACTTTCGAACAGAATAAACACTGCCTGGCCGAAAAAAAAAGGTCACCGCATGGATTTAACTAAGCAAATAGGTAAGAGCCTCCCATTGGATAATTACTGCATGGGTGATTATGTTTCAGCTGGCAACAAGTTATTTAACCCTAACTGATGCAGTGAGTCGCTTCTCATTTGCTAAACAACCATGTGGAAAGACACGTCCTGTGGTCGTGGAAAAGATGTTTCAGAAGGGTCAAATTATTGGCATACATCAGGCAGAGAATACATCTAAGAAGATGCTGAAACTACTAAAATCAGGTTAAGAACTGTCCAGGCCGTTATTAAAAAGTGGAAGGACGGTGGGGAAACATCATCTTCCAGGAAGGAATGTGGTCAGATAAATCGTGAATGATGGTGATCGGCGATCACTTAAACGTTTGGTGAAATCAGATGGTAGAAAATCAAAGGCAGAACTCAGGGAAATGTTTAATAGTGAAGGTAAGAGCATTTCTATACGCACAGTGCGAAGGGAACTCAAGGGATTGGGACTAAACAGCTGTGCAGCCTTAAGAAAACCACTTGTCAGTGAGGCTAACCGGCAAACACGGCTTCAATCTGCTAGGGAGCGTAAAGACTGGACTCTGGAGCTGTGGAAGAAGGTCACATGGTCTGATGAGTCCAAATTCACCCTGTTCCAGAGTGAGGGGCGCATCAGGGTAAGAAGAGAGGCGGCTGAAGTGATGCACCCATCAGACCTAGTGCCTCCTGTACAAGCCTGTGGGGGCAGTGTTATGATCTGGGGTTGCTGCAGTTGGTCAGGTCTAAAGGTTCCACAACGTTATGTGCCCAAAGAATGAGGTCAGCTGACCACCTGAATATCCTGAACCACCTGGTTATTCCATCATGGAATGGAATGGTTCACCGGGCTCAGATTGTGAAAGAGTGGTTCAGGGAGCATGAGACATCATTTTCACACATGGATTGGCCACCACAGAGTCCAGACCTGAACCCCATTGAGAATCTTTGGGATGTGCTGGAGAAGACTTTGCGCAGTGGCCCAAATCTCCCATCATCTATACACGATCTTGGGGGAAAAATTAATGCAACTCTGGACAGAAATCTACCTTGTGACACTGCAGAAGCTTGTGGAAACGATGCCACAGCGAATGCGTGCCATGAAAGGCGGTCCAACAAAATATTAGAGTGTGTGTTTGTTTTGGCCAGGCCGTGTATGTAATCAATAAAATTCATTATAATAAACACACAAATGTAGGTAGTTCTACATTTGTATACATGACACTTATGTATTTAAGTATTATGTATTATTTATCTTTTTGATGTCATTGTACAACAAACTATGCACTAGTAAAGCATACATAGCATTACAATGATGTATATGATAATATCTAATGGCCAGAAACAGTGTGCTTTGATTTAATGTGTCATAATTCATCATAATAATGGAATGTCATCATCACACCCACTGTTACTACACAGCGCTGCTCAGGGACAACTCAAAATCCATCTAGATATCAAAAATCTTATCTTATCTTCAGTAGCAGCTCGAGCAGACATCACTAACCTTCAGCCTGCAGAGATACGTTTAAACCAGCCTTCACAACCGCAGAGCAGAACAGCGGGACACATCAGAACATACAGACCTGTTCATTATCCACATACTGGACCTAGAGAGAGAGAGAACAAAGGAGAGAGAAAGAGTAAGAGAAGGAAAGAGAGAGGAGAAGGATAGAAACAAAAAGTGAGTAGAGAAAGAGGGAAGAGGATAGAAAGAGAGCGAGAGGGGCTGAAAGAGGAAAGATAGAGAGGGAAATGAGTTTGAGAGAGAGAAAGAGCGACAAAAAAGCGAGAGGAGAAAAAGGAGGGAGGGTACAGAAAGTGAGGAGAGAGACAGAAACAGAGAGAAAGGGAAGAGAGAGAGAGACGGGGACAGAAGGAGGAGAGAGACAAGAGTTGAAAAAGAAAGTAGAGACAAAAAGAAAGAGGAGGGGAGAGAGAGAAGGAGAGAGAGCGACAAAAACGAGAGGAGATAAAATAAGGAGGGTACAGAAAGTGAGGAGAGAGACAGAAATAGACAGAAAGGGAAGAGAGAGAGAGAGAGATGGAGGACAGAAGGAGGAAAGAGACAAGAGATTAAAAAGAAAGGAGAGACAAAAAGAGAGGAGAGGAGAGATATAAGGAAAGAGAGCGACAAAAGAGGAGAAGGAGAGAGAAGTGGAAGAGAGACCGAATAAGAGAAAAGGGGAAGAGAGAGAGAAACGTCAGGGGGGAGAGAGAGAGTAGCAAAAAGAGAGAAGAAGGAGAGAGAGAGCGAGAAGGGAGGGGGGAACAAGAGACAAGTACAGAGAAAAGAAGAGTGATAAAAAGAGAGAGAAGAAAGAGAGAGCCAGAAAGAGAAAGACCAACTGATAGCCTCAGTTCCCTTAAGCTCCTCTTGCTATTGCTGCTACTAGCTGGAATGCTTAACACTTCAGGTGAGTTTAAAGGGGAACTGATCGTTCGGAATTCCTGCATAATTTAACTGTTAAAATCTAAACAATGTCATTCAGAGTGGGTTTGGTGTGAAATGCCATCTAATGTTCTAGAGAAACTTACAGAGCCTCAGAGCTGTTCACAGTGGTGGTGATGGGAACCAGACGTCCACCTCTAAAAGCTCCCTCAAAAGAAAGCTAATACATGGAGTGGTTATGAATGCACTGCCAGATACCTGAGACATTTAGTGTGTTTATATACACTAAATAATATGATCATACTTGGATTCTTCCAGTTATCTGATTATGTAGGCTAAGTGTTCATTTAAACATGGTACTCTTATATATTAGATCAGATTAAAGTCTAGAAATCTGGTAATGAAAGGCTGACCTGGATTTTAGCTCAGTTATCAGGGCCCTCAGTGCATGTAGACACCTTACTCTGATTTCTTTCAGAATTCTCAGCCTGCGCATGTGGGGAAACAGACTGCGCTACCGGAAACAAACAAGCAGAGTTTAACACAGCGACTACACGCTTAATGAAATGAAGGTTTTCCATGCTCTTCATCTTCTAGAGGATGTGTATTTTGCTTTCACTGCTGCATGACATTTGAGTTTTACACTACGTTACATCTTCTGTGAGTTTATTGGCCGGTTACAGAGCAGAAATCTGATTACCGACCGACTAAAGTAGACCACGAGGTTCCCTCGAGTTTTTATGCAACCAGGTTAATCCCACTGAGATCACAGATCTCTTTTACAGGTGAGACCTGACCAGGAATGGCAGCACACCAAAGTTTCCACAGAGCAATTTACAGAAGCACCTATTACATCAAACGTCCACACAAAGACAGACAGGACTTCACCAACTTCACCATGGCCTTAAACGTGTTCAGCAGTATATATACTATATTTAGATTCTTTATTTCATTTTGTAGGTGGTTTGTAGCAAGGTGCACAAAACCTGAACACCATCTTTCTCAGTTCAGTCTAGGGTATCAACAAATTGCAATACATAAAGAGAACGAAGACTGTGATTTCCACAGTTCATGTTTAAAGGAGAAGACAAATAAATAGAGTTTAGCAAGAGTGGCTTTATGTATAAAACCCTACCGGTGACTACGACGGCATGCATGTAAACATGGTGGACGGATTACTAACCAGATCTGATTTTCTGCAGGTGTCGGATTATTAAGAGCATGTAAACGCAGTCAGTGTTTTATGATAGTATTGAGAAGGTTTTGGACTTTAAGTCAATTCGTAGCAGAGGTCAACATGAAGGGCATTGCGAGGCTAAATAGGAAAATGGTTTTGCAGGTTTCCACTATTTTCCCATCATCAGCATTCCTTATAAAACTCAGAAGACATGTAGGTTCACTGGTAGGTTTGCTTAGTAAGTAAAATGGCTATATTAGTGTTCTAGACATGGAGACCCCTGGTTCCCATCACCACCAGTGTACAGAGGATCTGAGTCTCAACCATTTCACACCAAACCACTCTGGAAGAAAATAGCATGAAACCTGATATTGTGTCAGACCATGTCGAGTTTGGGCCGGGTAGCAGACTTCTTGGGTGTGTGTGTGTGTCATTATGTAAGTGAGTGTGCTGTGGTGGTTCAGTCACACTGACTCACTGAGACATTTGTGTACGTTTCTTTGCACACACAGATACAGCACACTCTCTCCCTGTCCTCTCTTAACTCTTCTTCTCTTCCTCCATTCCCACCCCTCTGCACCTCTTCCACTTCTTCTTTTCTCCATAATCAAGTTCTAACTAACTTTAGAGCCCAGAGCTCTGGACCAGCTCGAGAAACAGAAACAAAACCCAGAAATTAACAGCTGTAAATGTACCTGTCACCGGTGTAATACCTCCATGAGCACCAATAACAGCTGTGATTGGATTTGACATCTACTGGACAGGTTTCTGGATGTAGGCCACATCAATGTTCAGACACTCCTCCATCAAAAATCACGCAGTCGGGCCAGATTTGGTGGATGCCTTCCGAGGAGAGTTTCCTGTAGACTGAGATTTTAGCCACTGCTGGTAGACCCGTATGACCGCACGCTTCCATACACCTGCAGATTCAGCTACTTCCTTCACACTATGGTCTTTGGCACGCCCAAATGCAGTCACTCCTTTTAGCCAATCATTAACATCTGCTTTGGAGCCATTTTCCACACATGGAACGAGACATTCACTGCACTGTAGCACCTCTTCTCAATCTATGGATCCCGTCACTCACACCCCGCAGGTATTTATAGCCCCATCATCCTCATGCAGCGCCACCTGCAGGAGCCTGAAGTTACTGCCACCTTAAACACGCAAGGTGACTCATTTTATGTGTTGTGAGTGGATGGCAGTTAGCGGTGTTTAAATCAGAAGAAAAATGGCTGACAGAATGCAAAAGAGAAACTACACATGACTGATGGAACTTTTAGCTCTTTAAAATCGTACCAGAAACAAAATGTTCTTATCAGCTGGCTCCTAATTTTACCTCGCGTTTAGCGTCTCATCTGCATAGTCCACAATCTTCAACCCTCCAAGCGTTCTCATTACACCAGAATAAAAATCATAATTACAGCCAGCGTAATCGGGAGATTATGTAATGAAACAGGAACGGAGTGAAGTGGAGGTGGAGACGCTGCGAGTGGAGGAATGGATAATGTATATGAGGTCCAGAACAAGGTCAGAGAAAAGGGGCGATTAAACTGGAATGAGAAGGACGGAGAGCGAAAACTGAGAGAAGTAATACGACAGAGAGAGAGAGAGAGAGAGAGAATCATAGAGCTTAAAGCCAGAGGCATCTACTGTCACCGTCTTCACAAATAAAAAGAAAAAGGGGAGAGAGAGAGAGAGAGAGAGGAGAGAGAGAGAGGACAAGTGAAAGAGAGATATTGAGGGAGAAGACAGAGAGACGGAAAGGAGAGAGTGAAAGGGTTAATGAAACAGGTATTGAGGGAGAAAAACAGAGAAGGAGAGGAGAGAGAGTGTGATTGAAGGGAGAGATTGAGGGAGAAAGAGATAGGGTGCGTGAAAGAGAGAGATTGAGGGAGAAAGACAGAGAAGGAAAAGAGAGAGAGGGTGAGTGAAAGAGGGAGTTTGAGGGAGAAAGACAAGAAAAAGAGAGAGTGAATAAAAGAGATTGAGAGAAAGACAGAAAGAAAAGAGATAGAGAGGGTGAGTAAAAGAGACTGAGGGAGAAAGACAGAGAGTCTGCTG
>CM067489.1:2892008-2903276 GCA_034552555.1 Semaprochilodus insignis
AAAGAGAGAGTGAATAAAAGAGATTGAGAGAAAGACAGAAAGAAAAGAGATAGAGAGGGTGAGTAAAAGAGACTGAGGGAGAAAGACAGAGAGAAGGGGAAGAGACAGAGAGGGTGCATGAAAGAGAGATTAGGGGAGAAAGGCAGAGAGAAGAGAGAGAAGGAGCAGAGAAAAGAAAGGGGAGAAGGAAGGAGAAAGATTAAGATTAGAAGGAGTAAGGAAAGAGGGTGTAGAAAAAAACAGACAGAGAAAGAGTGGGGGACAGAAGAGATAACAAGAAAGGGTGTGCAGGGATAGATAGAGAGAAATAGAGAGAGAGACTAAAAGGAGAAGAGAAAGAGAATGAGAGAGGGGGCGTGAACAGCGAGGGAGCGAAAGAACAAGTCTTTCAATCCATGAAGCGATGGAGGCATGGGTGGCCCTCAGAGGCTGCGCATGAAAGGAGAAAGAAAAAGGGAAGAGAGAGGGAAGAAGAGAGACGGAGAGAGGGAAAAAGAGGGATGGAGAGAGGGGAGGGAGCCGAGCTGAGTTTCCATGCATTTATTTATGAGAGAGAGAAAAACAGATATTTTTATACTGTTTGTTTTCTGTTGTTTGTGTGTTGTCATTGCTGCATTCAAGCTCCGCCCACACACGGGTTCTTTCGTAGGTACTATCGTGAGGTTCTGGCAGCCAGTTCAGCCTCGTTAGAAACTGTAGAACACGATTCGGTTCATATCACAATACACACATTTAGAGTGATATAGAGTTAGATTGGATGTATAACTGTAAGCTCTAAATGTAGGTATTGTGGTATAAACTGAGTCTGTTCTACAGTTTCTCATTAGGTCGAGTGTATAACTCTAAGCTCTAAATGTAGGTATTGTGATATAAACTGAGTCTGTTCTACAGTTTCTCATTAGGTTAAATGTATAACTCTAAGCTCTAAATGTAGGTATTGTGGTATAAACTGAGTCTGTTCTACAGTTTCTCATTAGGTTGAGTGTATAACTCTAAGCTCTAAATGTAGGATCTGGAGAAACACCATCTATGTGGTCACCAGGGGTTAAAAAGGACTTGCTGGCACTTATTAATAAAGCATGAATAGAGGATGATTCAGATCATCTCAGAGAGAAACTAAACCAGATAGAAAGGAATAGAGTGTGAGTTTGTGTGTGTGTGTGTGTGTGTGTGTGTGCGCAAAGGTGGGTGTGAATGGAGGTCAGTAGCTTTGGTGGGACTGGGAGACAAGGAGCTGCTCTGATTCAAAATGACAGCTAGAGATTTACATGCAAGCCTGCAGCCGCACTTTCATTCCCAGGAATCAGAAATCAGTGTTGCAAGAACAGTAAGTACAGTAACTAAAGGAATTTCAGTGTTCATACGGATCTGCTGCATCTGTAGCGTAACTTCAGTTACCAGAGATAATAATTCTGTCACATTTCAGACCTGATGGGCAGGTTTGGGATATCAAATGGGCAGTAACAGTACATAACAGTGGCGATGGTGATATCCACTGTCCTGTCCATTGGAACACAAGCTCATGTCTCACAAGGATTCTCATTGTCATCACTTTTGTGTACGCTCATCATCAAAAGAACAGCTGCACCCAGAAGGAGGTGTGGGACTGCAGTGCTGTTGGGAAGGAAGATAAAGATTACCAGGAACAATAAATGGTGGATATGGGAAATATTTATTGAGCTACACATACAGAAGTAGTGTCTCTCAGGGCCATGGAGTTGTAGAGGTTCCTAATGGTGTCCTGCGGTAACCCATCCCATGCAGCTTGAATGAATGCAGATTTTGCAGTCGCGGTCGCTGGTCGTCTCCACCAAGACAAAAGCGGGACTCGGCACTGAAGATGACCCGCTGCCATTCTGAGTCACTCCTTGACAGTCTGGCACACGACACCATTGCAGTCTTTGGTGACGTTGACGTGGTGTTAAGGGCAGTCATCGTAACGGTCCGGCATGTAGTCCTGCGTGGTGCGACCGTCTGCCAATGGTGCTGGCACTAACAGTATGACTCATGGAGGACATCACCCTTCACTGAATGTCCTCAATCGTGGCTGTTGGGTCTATCGGCTATCCTTTTGATATCAGGGATTAGTGTTTCTTACCTTCTAAAACTAAACAGCAATTATTTGTCATCTTAATTGAGATTTGTTTTGCAATGTAGTTACTGATATCAGGCAGATTACTTGTAACTCAGCTATGTACTTTTTTTGACAATCCATGATGCCCCAAAATGATCTTGACTGATTTCAAAAAAGAAAATAACCAAAAATAACAAAAAAAATAAAATAAAATAATAATAATAATAAACAAAAAAATGTCTCAAATAATGATGAAGGAATCCAGCAACTGCCCACTGGCTTCTACAGTAAGTCAGTTTCTAGTGTCAATACCGTCAATTAGTGTCTGTGGGACCATATGCCACAAAAAGGGTTTTGAGTGGCTGTTAGTTTTACATGAATAACTGATGCTGGTATCCCAGCTGGCAGGAAAAGTTCCCAGATCTTTGGCTCCTGTTCCCTACAAATTCCAATAATGTTTTAAAGAAAATGTTTTAATCTAATGACCAAAGAAGGTTTTAAAAATGTTTACAATTATAAATAATGTTTCTATAAAGTTACATGTTTAACTGCAGCGTTCCGGGGATGTTTTGAGGACGCTATCCAGGCCACAGATTATGTTACATGATGGCAAAAGACGAATTCATTTTCAGTGCAACATTCGGAAGATGTTTTATGGATGTGACTGAGACCTGAGATTCGCCACTGACGGACTGGGACTTGAGAGTGCATCTCCGGGGCGTGGTGATGAACTCACGTGCCTTATGTTTGGCCAGGGAGCTAAAACCCACACCTTTCCCATTAGGTCCTGCCACTGTGTTTTTGCGTACTGGGTGTGTCATTCCCCACCAGTGTATAGTAATTCCTCCCAGGCTATGTTCCCCTATGTGTTCAGTAGAAGCCTTGTTGTATTGTACCTGCCAGGCTTCAATATTGGAGCTTATATTCATATTCAAAATTCCATATTGAGTATTCCTTTAAGGTTTTGAATAAGCCAGCTTCTGTATTTAGCTCTGCATTCTACACTGACTTTGACTCTGTTCTAGTTGTAAGCATCTGGCGGCACAATAGTGAATGCGATTATGGCGGTAGGCAAAGCGCTTTGCTACACTCAGTAATCCCAGCCTGGGAATTGCGGAAGGAGGGGAAAATGGTAGAAAATGAAAGATGAAGTCATCATTACTGGTGCGAACGCTGGGATTACTGGCTGAACACTTTTGCTACTCCCTACTGACTCAAATTCCCATTCAAACATCGCTCATGGCTCTGCGCTGGATCTATAGACCAGGAGCTGAGAGAACGACAGACAGAGAGAGAAACGAAGGTGAGGAAAAAAATGAAGGAGAGCAAAATAAGATACAAAGGAGATTATTAAACAAGTGTTTCGGAGGTGAATGAGGAAGATGTGAGTGAGAGACAGGTTGGGAGAGGAGAATGTGATTTCAGAGTTGGTAATTGCTCCGAATTTGGCTGCTGTGTTGCAAATAACAGCCAATTCTCAACTTGCACAGCACCTAATATCAGACTGAGAGCGAATGGCACTAGGGACTTTTCACCATTCCAGTACTCATGAGCAAAATTGTGTGTTAGTATGTCAGAATAGTCTCAATTCCAACAATTCCAAATAACATTTTCAAACTCCTCCCCTCCTCTCCTAGCTATTGGCCCAGTCAAACTCTACTGTCACAGGGCAAATTGCCTAGTTTGTGGCCCAGACAAACTTTGTTGTCACAGACCAAAGTCCCCTGTTTGTGGCCCAGTTAAACTCTGTTGTCATAGGGCAACGTCCCCAGTATGTGGCAAAGCAAACACAGGGTCCCTGGTTTGTGGTCCAGTTTAACTCTGTCATAAGGCAAAGTCCCTAGCACGTGGCCCAGTCAAACTATGTTGCCACAGGGTGAAGTCCCCAGTTTGTGACCCAGCAAACTCTGTTGTCACAGGGCAGCGTTCTTAGTTTGTGGCCCAGGAAACTCTGCTGTCACAGAGCCAAGCTCTCGGTTTGTGTCCCAGTCAACCTCTGTGGTCACAGGGCAAATTCGCCAGCTTGTGGTCTAGTCAAACTCTGTCACAGGGCGAAATCCGCGATTTGTGGCCCAGTCAAACTCAGTTATCACAGGGCAACTTCCTTGCCTTGTGGCACAGTCAAGCTCAGCTGTCACAAGTCAAAGTTGCCAGTTTCTGGCCTATTCAAGCTCTGCTGTCAGAAAGCAAAGTTCCTGGCTTGTGGGCCAGTTAAGCTTCGCTGTCACAGTATGAAGTCCTTGGCTCAGGACCCAGTCAGTATCCATCATTTTGTGGCCTAGTCAAACTTTGTTGTCATAGGCCAAATTACCCAATTTCTGGCACAATATCTGTCAATTTCTGCTGTCAAAGTGTGAAATCCCTAACCTGTGGCCCAGTAAGCTCTGCTTTCACAGTGCGAAGTCACCAGCTAGTGACCCACTCAGTATTTGGCAGTTTGTGGCCTAGTTAATCTCATTTGTCACAGTGCAAATTCCCCCGCTCGTTCTCAAGTTCTACTATCACAGGGCAAAGTCAAGACTAGGCTTGATTTGTGGCCCAGTGTGCTGTCAAAGTGCGAGGTCCCTGGTTCCAGGTTTGCTGCTTAGTCAAACTTAACGGTCACAGTACCCCAGTGTGTGACCCAGTCAAATCCCTTTGTCACAGTGCAGAGTCCCAGGTGTGTGACCCAACCAAGCCCCTCTGTCATGGCGCAAAGTCCCCGGCTCGCTGCCCAGTCAAACTCTGCTTTCATAGTGCAAAATCCCTAGCTTGTGGTCCAGTCAAATGTAAATTATGATACTAAATTTTGTCAATATCGCAGAGCACTTGCGTTCACATCACAGATAGAAGAATGCAACTGAAGACGCTGATTACATTTTTTTCCGATTGTTACAAACAGTTATATTCAATTGTAAAGAGAGAAAAACAGAGCTAAAGAGAACAGATGAAGTAAATTCTTGTTGATAAGAGCAAAGATGCAGAGCTGCCAGATGTGTACACAGATGTGTATAAGCAAATGGAGGTATAACGCACAGCAGGAGAGCAACTGAAGGAATACACATACACATACACACACACACACACACACACACACACACAGAAAAAACAACAGATCACCAAGAACAGATGGTGAGACATCTATTCTCTGACAAAGCGTGCCAAGACATAGCAGTCAGAGAACGCACAATACGCACACACGGAACAATCCACACGCACTGACCACTTTAATAGAAACACCTACCGTGTGCCTCCACTCACTGGCCAGTTTATTGGAAACACCTACCTTGTACTCCCACTCACTGGCCACTTCATCAGAAACACCTACCGCGTACTTCCAGTCACTGGATACTTTATTAGAAGCACCTACCTTGTATTTCCATTCACTGGCCACTTTATTAGAAACACTTACCATATAGGTCCAGTATATGGGCGTATAAAGAAGGGGTTTCTAATAAACTGGCCACATACCCAATGGTGACTGCTACATGTAAGGGCTGAAGCGCATTCATTAGTTGGAAAAGCGGAGCGTTTAAGGATCGTCTGTTCAGACTGGTCATCCAGCTGCATTCATTTGTATGCTTAACCAGCAGCTGTTAACTTTCCTGAGCTCCGTTACAGTTCATTAAATAAACAAGCTGGACAGACCAGACTCACACGCACTCACACACACACACACACACACACACACACACACACACACTCACACACACAGTGCAGCCGGAGGCGTCTCAGTATCTGCTTCATCTTCAAAAATCCTCAGAGATAAAACAGAATAGAGGATGTTGACATCGCAGAGCTTTCAGACTTCTCAGACTTTTACTCCTCAACCACTTCTCTTTTCTCCTCTTCTTCATTTTCTTCTCTTCTATTTCTTCTCCATTTTTTATTTGTTTCTTTCTCTCCTCTTTTAATTTTTTATTGTTTCTTTTCTTTTCTATTTTTGTCTTCTATCCTCGTATCCTGTATTTTCCTTTCTTGTTTTTGCTTCTTTTGTTCCTTTTCCGTTCTTTGATATACATATATAATAATATAATAATTTATATAATATACAATCATTCTCAAATTTAGACTGATATGGGCAATATTTATTGAGCTACACATACAGAAGTAGTGTCTCTCAGTATGGGACCAGACGTCTTAGCATGCAGGTGTAGAGGTTCCTAATGGTGTCCTGTGATAATCCATCCCATGCAGCTTGAATATTCTCACACAGTTCCTGCATATTGTCAGGAACAAAGAACTTGTCTCGACGCGCGCAGAGCTAAAAGTCAAATTAGTTTTATTAAACAATTCAACAGTTGAGCAAAACAGCAAAATCCAGGCGAACATAACAAAAGGGCAATGCAGGGTCAAAGTCAGACAGACAGGCAAGGGTCAAAAAAACAGGGAATCAGATAAACAGGCGAACACATCCAAAGGGGTAATCCAAGAGAGTAAACAGATAGACAAAAGGAGAGTCGAAGACCAGAGAGGCAAACAAACTAGCAACCAGAACAAGGGGAGAATCCAAGAGAGAGAGTCAAAGTCAAACTCGTCACTGAAGATGACCCGCTGCCATTCAGAGTCACTCCATGACAGTCTGGCACGACACCATTGCAGTCTTTGGTGACGGTGACGTGGTGTTAAGGACAATTGTTGTAACGGTCTGCGCGCATGTAGTCCTGTGTCATGCAGCCGTCTGGCACTAACAGGATGACTCATGGAGGACATCACTGCTCGCTGGATGTCTGTAATGGTAGCTGCTGGGTCAGTCAGGTACAGCAAAAAGGCCCGTCCTTGCTTATGACACATGCCGAGCGTGATGTTAAACCTACCGTATAAGTTTCATTCCTGTCGGTTGTTTCCGTCTGAGTGCAACTATTTGTGCAGCTATTCTTTTGATGATGTGTGTATATATTGTGTATACAGTACATGAGATTATGTATGTAATTTGTATTGGATTAATGTCCTATACGGGTGAGGACATGCATAAGTATACGCACACGCACACAGTTGTTTCTGGGATTATCCGTCTCTCGGTTAGTTACACTAAGATATGTCGCTTTATTGTAGATTGATAGAGCGAGCTACTAGAGAAGCAGGAGAGAAAGTCTGTAGCGTCACCATCCACTACTCTCTCGTGCTGGGTGTGTGTGCATGTGTGCGCTTGTGTAGAGGTATGCTGATGGCCAGCGGCTGGTTGTCTTCATTTATGAATAATAAGTTTTGAATTATTCAGAGAAACTCCCAGGTGACTTTATATGGACTCTCCAATCAGAAGATGAAAGATGGGAATCCCTAAAGACGCACAGGTGCAGTTTAAATGCCTCTTTAAAGGACCGAGCGTCTGCAGATCTTCTATTTGAACTCTGGTATTTTCAGTGTGCGAGGATTTAAAACACATATGAGCTGTTAGTGTTATTGCTGTTGCTGGGCTGCATGTGTGAATGAGGTGAAGCCCAAACCTAAATGTATCTCAATAATGTCCCGAGTTTCGGGCTCATGTTTTGATCTTGCACGTTTAGCTGAATTCAGCTCACATAGCAAACCTCAGGTCGTTTAGTGCAGCTGCAGTAAGAAGTACTGAAAGTGACGTTCAGTACACTGGGTTGTAATAAAGTGCATTAGTTTGTGCATCACAGTAAAAACATTTTGACCAGATTAGTGTGCTGCAGCTCCTCTCAGGCTTTGTTCCAGGCTGATTTGATTTTTTTTGGCTTCAAGGTGACACGGATCTGATTTTTCCCAGATCAGTGTGGACACACACATCTGATTGTGGTTCATTGCTGGGACATATTTCATTAGGGTGTGCGGTCGTTTCAGAACGTATCTATACAAACATGAGTAATGAGGTTTGGAATGTGGGAAAATCTCAACTCGATTTGTCGCTTGTTGTTCCGTCGCCGTATTGCTAGCTGCTAAATCGCGGCTACGTATCGCGTACTCCCA
Organism: Semaprochilodus insignis; assembly: GCA_034552555.1. Lineage (NCBI taxonomy): Eukaryota > Metazoa > Chordata > Actinopteri > Characiformes > Prochilodontidae > Semaprochilodus > Semaprochilodus insignis. The sequence goes on from CM067489.1 coordinate 2,899,993, forward strand.
TAGGAAATGACTGGTCGCTCTGTCGCTTGCTGGTGTGAACATGGGCCACACATAGGTGCATACTGGTGTATGTTTCGGTCACAGAGAGTCGGAAGTTCAAATGGAAACGAAATCAGGAGAAATTAAAGTCGTATTTCATGTGTGTTACTGGGGGAAATCAGAGGGACAAAGAGACTGATGCCGAAATGGGCTCATGATAGATGACGGATGTGTGTTTACCCTGCGGTCAGGCACCAGCGGAGAATATTACGTGCTTTGTAAACCACATAAACTCACTGATACAGGTCAAAGCGCCAGCTCAGTACGAGTCGTGTGTTTGCGATGGGCTGGTTGGCCGTCAGGTCACATAAGAACCGCTGTCCGTTATATTCTTCCATTTTACAGTAACACACTCTACCAGTCCGTCATTACTGTGTGTGACCTCATGGCTGGGTGTTGTCATGCCTGAATGGAAACGCTGCTCTGAGATAAATTGCTTTTTTTAACCTAGAGCTGCCTGCATCCCTGATGTATACGCCTTGAAATGCATTTTTATCATATTTGTGGAAGCACTGCTGTCAGAGATCCATATTTTTATGATACCACTATACTGTATAAGTTCAACAATTCTATATATGTTCTTGTATATTGTTGGGGGGGGATTTGCCATTTCTAAACCATACTGATACCATTTGTTTCCCTCTGGGAAGAGCTGCTTTCCCGGGAACTGAACTTCCATTTTATGTGTTTTTCGACAGGATCTTAGTCCTTTGATCTTAGGGTTATCATCAGGGGTATATAGCTGTAGGTTAAAGGTCAAATACCTTTAGGCTATTATTTGTTAGAAGAGTTGACCATCTGGTGAAACAACACCAACATATGTACTTCCAAGACTACACCCCTCGTGTTTAAGGGGTGGGGTGGTGGTTGTGAAACGGCCTATAAAACCGGTATCCAGGTACGCTTTTCAGACAAGAGCTAAGACTCAACTGTGATTGCCTTGAAATTAACAACTCAGCCCCTCAGCCTGTCTCTGGATCTCCCTTCGGTACAAGAAATAAAAAATCAACTTCACTGCTTACTGGTAGCTCATTAAGACAAGTGCAGATTCCACACTTTCATTCTGTACCACGTATGTGTTTGTAGGTAGAGGAGGAGATATTTTATTATGATTTGAATCTGATGGAAGTGTCGCTGACAAATATCATTTTTTGTTTTCACTAAAGAAAGAAAAAGTCAGACGTAAAAGCTCATATCTGTCCATTCAGAATGTGAATTTAATGTAAATATAATAAATGATCTAACTAACTATATATTTATGTAATTAGTGATTGCGCAATTTACATTTACGGCATTTAGCTGACGCTTTTGTCCAGAGTGACTTATAAGGTTAACTGCATTACAGGTTGGCCAGTGTAGTGTTAGGAGCCTTGCCCAAGGACTCTTATTGGTGTAGCACAGCATGGTCACCCATACCAGGATTCAAACCCCAGTCTCCCACATGTGGTGGTGGCTACCGGTGTTATCCGCTGAGCTACACCAACCACTATGTGTGTGCAATTCAGTACACACACACACACGCGTATATACTCATACCATACATAGCATAGCATATCAGGTATAACATTATGACCATCTCAATGTATCTACACTCTTTATCAATTTTATCAGCTCCACTGACCATATAGGAGCACTCTGTAGTTGTACAGTTCCAGACTGTAGTCCATCTGTTTCTCTGTATACAGTATTACCCTGTTCTTCAATGGTCAGGACCCCCACAGGACCACCACAGAGCAGGTATTATGTGGGTGGTGGATCATTCTCAGCACTGCAGTCACACTGACGTGGTGGTGGTGTGTTGGTGTGTGTTGTGCTGGTGTGAGTTGATCAGACACTGCAGTGCTACTGGACACCTCAGTTTCACTGCTGGACTGAGAATCGTCCACGAACCAAAACCGTGCAGCCAACAGGGTCCTGTGGGCAGCGTCCTGTGACCACTGATGGATGACTAGAGGATGACCAACACTGCACTGTGCAGCAGCAGATGAGCTATCAGCAAGGTAGGCGTGTCTAATAGAGTGGACAGTGTGTGGACACAGTGTTTAAACACACCACCACCACGTCAGTGTCACTGCAGTGCTGAGAATGATCCACCACCCACATAATCCCTGCTCTGTGGTGGTCCTGTGGGGGTCCTGACCATTGAAGAACAGGGTAATACAGTACACAGAGAATCAAAAAGACACAGGGTTTAATTAACCAACAGAAATACTTTGATTACAAAAATTTGATTACATTTAAAGGCCCCAACAAACTGCCGTGAGCCCTTCCCCCGTTTCATCTTCACACCACCTGTTTTGGTAAGTAGTGCCACCTGTCTTTGTAGATCCATCTCATAATCCCCATAGAAACCTGCTGGCTTTACCTCCTCCACACTGCGCTGCCATGGCCGTCTTACAGTCAACATGACATGAAAGTTGACCTTCTTTACCTTGTAAGTTCATGTTCCAAGTCATATTAAATTTGATTCATTATATCATATCATCCTAAACAATAAATTCTGGTTTTGTCATAAGCTTCAGTCAAAATGGATTTACGTTTGCCCCGCCTCTTAAACCTCTTCTGATTTTGAATTACATCACCCTGCAGTAGTGGGTGGGGCAAAATAACCAATAACCAAAAAAACATTTTTGGTAACACTTTACCTGAAGGCTGTTTACATAACACACAACATCTTATATAAACACTGTATAACATGTTTATGATTGACATTCATAAAGTGGGCATGTTTCACATGATATTAATATTGAGGTCTATGTCATTTTACTTAGAGACAGTTTTCAAAATAAAAGTCTTCATTTATAAATATTTATCAAAGTAAAACGACCTGGCTTTACCCCCTTTTGGACAGAAATGCTTCAGCACTTGCTGGAACTTTTTGTCTAGACTTTAAACTTATTTTTAGTCTTTTTTTCCTAAGCATTTTGCAGGTTTGACATTGTGAGACATGCGAATGATTCAAGTTTCACGCTTGGCCGCACATGTGACGTAAGCAAGGACGGGCCTTATCGCTGTACCTGACTGACCCAACAATCATCCTGTTAGTGCCAGCACCATTGGCAGACGGCTGCACGACGCAGGACTACATGCACACAGACCGTTACAACGACTGTCCTTAACACCACGTCAACGTCACCAAAGGCTGCAATGGTGTCGTGCCAGACTGTCATGGAGTGACTCAGAAAGGCAGCGGGTCATCTTCAGTGACGAGTCCCGCTTTTGCCTTGGTGGAGACGACCAACGAA
>CM067489.1:2908160-2925660 GCA_034552555.1 Semaprochilodus insignis
AAGAGTGGATGATACTTTTTCAGTGCAAGCGATCTGAATGAATGCTCTGTTCTGATTGGTTGCCTTGTATTGCACCTTGTTCAAAAAGCAGTCTAGGCTAAAGCACTCCTTATAACTTCAGTTTACTGGGGCTAAACTGTCCTAGGTTGGATAGGCAGATATACAGTATGTAAATATGTTGATTTTTGTAACATCATAAAAACATTTCTTTCAAAATGGGCTGTTTTTGCAGCTTGGCTAGGCCATAGAACAGTATGCTTTGAAACCTGAAAGGAACTGGACTTTAACTTTAGATATGTGTGTCATGATGTCAGCAGTCACAAAGTGCAACTTGGTGCTAAAGTGAGTGTTTGGCCCCAAGGGACACTTTCTGGTCAGCGAAAGCGTTCTGTTGAACCGTTGAGACAGCAGTGTGTCTGATTAGCAAATTACATCAGCACTGAGACATCATCCCGGCTACGTCATCTGACCACTGCACATAACTCAACTGTATGGGCAAAAGGGGTAGAGCATTTTTCATCCTTAGCTGACCTGGAGCACACAACTTCTTGTTTTCTGAGAATTTCTGTATGACTAAGTGTGTTTACTTTGAGGCAGCAGATGGCAAAGCCTTGTGTTAGAGTGCTGTATTAGATTAGCCTAGCCTAGCGCTAGCTGCTAGGTTCAGATCACATTTTCAGGGCTAAAGTGCCTTGGGTAAAAAAAAATTTTACAGACTTTTATTGAAGTTGTGAGAATGTCGATACAGGTCTGCGATATGGAAACATTCATGTGGACCATGAATTTTGCCACATTTGTAGGCCTGGGTTCATAATATTGTAGCATCTGGCAACCGGCTAGCGCAAAACCATGGATGCACCAAAGTCAAAGTCAAGTCAACATTTATTTATATAGCGCTTTTCCAACAGATGTTGTCACAAAACAGCTTTACAAAGAATCTAGTGTCCAAGCCCCCAGTGAGCAAGTCAAGGGCGACAGAGGCAAGGAAAAACTCCCTCAGTTCAAAAGGAAGAAACCTCGAGAGGAACCAAGACTCCTCGGGTCAACACCAGATAACAAGACAAGCAAAGGAAAGAAGCGTTCAGTGTTTTGTAAGTGGCCTGGCCACAGCTGTGAGACACTTTAAGCATGTAGATAGTTGTATTGTTAGCTTGGTTGAATATATATGTGTGTTTAGTGTGCTGTTCTGTGCTGGGTGTTGGCGTTAGTGCTTAGCTAGACGGACTGGGAGTGACTCAATAAGGCACTGGTAGGTTGTCACAAGTATCTGGAGCCGTGCTGACTGCAGTGCATCCCCCCAGCTGTTGGAGGGTGCGTGGGGAGGATCCATAGAGCGAACTCGACAATCCAGGTGGTCCCACAGATGCTCAAATGGGTTCATGTCTGGGGGCCAGGGTAGCACTTGGAAGTCTTGGTCATCCACTTCCAACCAATGTCTGACATTTCTAGCTGTGTGACACACTGCATTGTCTTGCTGGAAGATCCCATTCTCCCCAGGAAAGACAATCAGCATGTATCAGCCCATTGACCCGTGACAGCAATTAGGGATATGTGTGCACACCTTATATACCCACCCAGCCAGCTCACGACACAGGACTTATTGAGATACATGCTGCCGCTGTTGAAAGTAGGAAGTGGTCATAATGACGTGACTTGACTGTGTATAAAAAGCTACAGAGAAAATGAGACTCCTAGCAACCACCTGGAAGACCACCAAAACCATCCCCCATGACATAAACAGCACTTAAGGCTTTCATCTTTGAGCAAGAGGAGCTCAAGCTCCTCTCTTACTTCAGATCTGACAACATCCACAAGTGCTTCTGTCCATCCTTCCACTTTGAGAAGACACCTCAATGCCATGGAGGTCTGAGAGGAGGTGTAGCTGTACAAGAAGTTCCTTACTGAGAAAAGAAGACACATCAAACAAAGAAGCTGCTGGTTGTTCCTAGAACAATGGACTGACCACCCCAGAGTCCAGAACCTCAACATCACTGAATGTGTTTGGGGTTATTTGGATGGTGAGAAGAAGCAGAAAACCCTAAACCAACCTCTAAGACTCAACTTTGTAGGTGTGGATGACTGATTGGTCATGAAAGCCACCCACTCACGCTGAAGTTTCAGGTCAGATTGCTATGAAGTGAGGCACATTGCGTGGCAGCCAATCAGAACAGAGTTCATTTACATATATCAGTAACAAAAACACCCTGTTTAATTCAAAAATGGAAAAGCTCATGTTAAAACGAAGCACTGACCGCACCAACGTCAAAAATGGACCCCTGGGAGAAAAAATGGAAGAGTAGAGAATAACCAGAACCTACAGGTCAGTGCATTAGCTATAGCGCCATGACCCGAAAAGCGCCCTCCTGCTGAAATGTGACCATTTTTCTTATTTTATCCCAAAGTGAATGTGCTGGTCATATTCTAATCACAGTTTTATTATTTGGGGACAGCCCTATCGCCTTGACTTGGCAGTAACGGCAGCGGCATGTGAATGTTTATCCTGCGCTCGGTAAAACGGCAGCGTGCTAATTCGGCCTGCTCCATTAGAGCCTGCATTCAGCTGTGTAAACTAATGGAAATTGGGATGTGCCGCTGCCCTCTCTGTGAGCTTTGATTCAGACGTAGGCTATTTGTCCGTGCTGTTAGTCATGCTACGCTAGTCCTGTTGTCTGTTGTTTTGCGTATTCTCACCATATCTGGATTCTGGGGCATTTTGGAGGCTATTTTCTAGCTGCATCGTTTAAAGAAAATGACTAACTCTGGCCTTATTGCTTTTTTTATAATTACCACTTCAGTGTGCGTTTAGCCTGAGCAGTTAGCGTAATTGATGTGCAGCGTTGTATAGGGGCATTTGTTAAAACCCTTCTGTGAAGTAGGAAGAAAAATGGCTTTGGTTATGCGATTTCTGCATCTGTCCACAATTACAGCATGAAATATGTGATGCACCCTCATAATATCCCTGTATAATGAAGCTAGAAGCTTAGCGGCAGTGTTAGCATGCACGTTTAACGAGTTCACTGTGGGACATTGTGAGAAGTCACAACACATTCTGTCCTGTGTTCCTAAGACGTGATGACATGATTTAAGACAGGCAAGTTACCTAGGGGGCATTAACCAGGGTGTCTTCTCCAAGAGGGATGTCCCCAAATTTCTTTCCTAGCATTTTAACAACATGACACGTACACTAATTTAAGCTGTAGTAGTATAAATGCTCGGCGTTCGGTTATTACGCTATTCCAGTTTTCCTCTTTCCTTTAGTGTGTTATGTAGATTTTTGTGATATGCAAACGTTCTAAAGCCTAAAGTACACACTTTTCTCAGCTTCCCAAAAAGCCTTATTGGAATTCCAGCCCTTTTCGTGTTCAACCTAACGAGAAAATGTAGAACAGACTCAGTTTATACCACAATACCTACATTTAGAGCTTAGAGTTATCAGAATCAGAATCAGAATCAGAATCTCTTTATTTCACCAAGTATGTTACACATACAAGGAATTTGTCTTGGTGAGAGCAACACATATGACAAGTAACAAAAACAAGTAACAAAAACACAGAACATTCAACCTAATGAGAAACTGTAGAACAGACTCAGTTTATACCACAATACCTACATTTAGAGCTTAGAGTTATACATTCAACCTAATGAGAAACTGTAGAACAGACTCAGTTTATACCACAATACCTACATTTAGAGCTTAGAGTTATACACTCAACCTAAAGAGAAACTGTAGAACAGACTCAGTTTATACCACAATACCTACATTTAGAGCTTAGAGTTATACATTTAACCTAATGAGAAACTGTAGAACACAACTTATATCTAATATAGTTATATCTAACTAATATCTACATTTAATACATTTAATACATTACTATGCAGAAAGTATCTATTTTTCTCCCTCTTTCTTCCTTTGTAGAACGGCTTATTTTTTCTTCTCCATTAGTTCTGGGCTCTGCCCCGAAATCCCAAACAATAAGAGCAAAAAGATATTAAAACTGTCTCTGAGTGATTCATTTGATTTGCGGCTTCACTGCTCCGCTCGCGCTGACATATTAACTGAAACACCCCTGAGTGTTCACCTCTTAACACACACACAAAGTACTGTGCAGAAGTCATTTATTTAATTTCCAGTCAAAACGGTCATTAAGTCCTGGTTGTTCATTTTTCAGGAGATATAACTGAGAAGATTAAATATAATATACGTGCACATGGAAGGAGAATGTCAAATAAAAACTTCAAAACTGATTAAATGATCCAGAGAAAATGGGCCTCCTAACGACCACCTGGAAGACCTGGTGGACTACCAAATCTGCCCCTATGAGATAAATAGCACATAAAGCTTCCATCTTAGAGAGAGAGGAGATGATCAAGCACCAGCTCCTGCTTCAGATCTGAGAACATCCACACTGTCCTTCCTTGCACTTTGAGAAGATCCCTCAATGCTATGAAGATCTGGAAGGACGTGTAGCTGTTCAAGAAGCTCCTCACTGAGTAAAGGAGGAACTAACCACAATGGGGGACGGACCAGTAGATTAACCCTATATATAACTGAAATGATACAGTGACAAAAAGGTTGGGGCAGGTTGATGTTCGCCACTGTGCTCATCATCTCTTCTTTTAACAGCACTCTGTAACTGTTTGGGAACTGAGGAGAAGATTGCTGTAGTTTTGAAAGTTACTAATTCTGTAGTTTATTCTTTCTTTGTATGTAGGATAGAGAGAAGTTTTCTGACTCATTTAAACCTCAGACACTTACTTTGGTTTGCTCTTGATTGTTGAAGTTTGTGGTATCACCGTGGCAAGATCTAAAAAGCTTCAGAAACAAGGTTGTAGGTGCAAATGAAGGAATTTAAAAATAATCCTAGCAAGTTCAGCCCAAGAGCAAACCACAAGATGCCTAAAGAAGTCTCCAACAATCTTACAGTTTCTTCATAGGACCTTCAGGTTGCTACAGGTGCATGATGTCATGCAGTACATGCATCTACCGAGACGCATTAATTACACTCAGCATCAAAAGAATAACTGCACAAGCGTGGGACTGCGGTGCTGTTGGGAAGGAAGTTAAAGGATACCAGGAACGATAAATAATGACGTCTCCGCATGGTGTTGTAGAGGTTCCTAATGGTGTCCTGTGATAATCCATCCCATGCAGCTTGAATATTCTCACACAGTTACTGCAGATGGTGCGGTAGGGGTGGAGGTGGAGTGACACCAGGCCTTCTGGACATGTGATGTGTGACAACAAACTGTTCATCTTGGCGCTGACCACGGTGCCTCCACACACGGATTCGTTGGTCGTCTCCACCAAGACAAAAGTGGGACTCGTCACTGAAGATGACCCGCTGGCATTCTGAGTCACTCCATGACAGTCTGGCACGACACCATTGCAGTCTTTGGTGACGTTGACGTGGTGTTAAGGGCATTGTGGTGTTAGTCCTGCATCATGCAGCCAGCTGGCAGTTGCTCTTGCTTATGTCACATGCGTGGTCGAATGTGAAACTTGAATCATTCGTGTCTTACATTGTTAAACCTACCCACCAAGTTTCATTCCTGTCGGTTGATTCCTTCTGGGTGCAGCTATTTGTGCAACTATTCTTTTGACAATAAGCGTCTTTGGGCACAGGAACAGGAGGCATGTTTGGAGCAAACCAAACGCAACATTTGAGCACAAGAACTTTGTATCACCTGGAAAGCACTGAGGTGAAAACGTCTTTGCTGCAGCAGGGCCTGACAAGCTCTCCATCATAGATTCCACTAAGGATTCTTTATTCAATCAGAGGGTGCTTGAGGAAAATGATGAAAGCATCAGCTCAAAAACTGAAGTGGAGGTGGACCATGCAACATGACAACGACCCCAACAATTCCAGTAAATCTACCAAGGAATGTCTCAAAACAAAGAAATGGAGAGTTCTGGAATGGCCGAGTCAAAGTCCGGATCTTAATCCTGTGGAGATGCTGTGGAGTGAATTGAAATGGACTGTGCATGCAAGAAAACCCTCAAACAGCTGAAAGAATTCTTCATGGAAATGTGGGAAAAGCTTTATCCCAGTTGATGTCAGAGACGGTAGACTGTTAGGAAATTTTAGGAAGGAGGTTATTTCAATGTAAAAATTTTTATTCCAAAACAGGAATGAAACTTGGTTGGTAGGTGTGACATTGTGAGACATGTGAATGATTCAAGTTTCATGCTCGGCTGGACATGTGACGTAAGCAACGATGGGTCTTATCGCTGTACCTGACTGACCCAACAGCCACCATTGCAAACATCCATCAAGCAGTGATGCCCTCCATAAGTCATTTTGTTAGTGCCAGCACCATTAGCATACAGCTGCACGATGCAGGACTACATGCACGCAGACCATTACGACTGTCCTTAACACCACATCAACATCACCAAAGACTGCAATGGTGTTGTGCCAGACTGTCATGGAGTGACTCAGAATGGCAGCGGGTCATCTTCAGAGATGAGTCCTGCTTTTGTCTTGATGGAGACGACCAACGAATCCGTGTGTGGAGACACCGTGGTCAGCGTCAAGATGAACGGTTTGTTGTCACACGTCACACATCCAGAAGGCCTGGTGTCACTCCACCTCCACCCCTACCGCACCATCTGCAGGAACTGTGTGAGAATATTCAAGCTGTATGGGATGGATTATCACAGGACACCATTAGGAACCTCTACAACTCCATGCCGAGACGTCTAGCATGTTGCGTTAGCAAACATGGCGGCCCGACGCCATACTGAGAGACACTACTTCTGTATGTGTAGATCACAGATGCTGGCTTTAAAAATGTGTGTTGATAATAAGAGGATGAAGTGGACGCTGTTCCACTTCACTTCAGTCCATCTTAAATGAGCTCAGGCCCAGAGAAGATGGCGGCGTTTCTGCATCCTGGTTTTCTGCATCTCTTTTTTATGCAAAATTCCTGTTACTGACCTGTTACTAACAAGCTCAATAAGGTGTGGGAAGTTCCACCAGGAGTTTTCTTAGCATTGCTTTACCTTGGTTGCTCCGTCCCACCTTTTGGGAATAGTGTTGCTGGCATAAACTTTAAGATGGGAATGCATTTTCCGAAAACTTCTTAGTTTGCACATTGTGAAATATAGATCTTACACATTTTTGCATTTTGTTTTTATTCCATGTTGCACAGACAAACAGAGCACTGGACAAACACACTCACACACACAAACACAGATAAAAAAAAAATTCTATTTCTATTTCTATTCCCTCGTCCCATTTCAAATAGAATCAAGTAGCATTACCCCCGAAATCCAATTATACCGAAATACAAAATCGGCTCAATCTCAATTTCAGGGACATATCCTCTCTGTCAAATTGGAGAGGCTGATCCTGTTACAGCCAGCTGCACTGAGCCTCATTCACAAACCTGTTTACTGCGCCTCAGCCCGTCTGTCTCACACTGCTGCCTGAAAGGAGCCATAATGCAGGTGATCAAAGAGAAGCCTGCCAGCCTCGGCTTCACCGCCTCCACCGCCAGACAGGCTTTTTTGGCCATTAAACGCCACGCGCATCAGCTTTGGGACATGGTAACCTGCAGCAGGCCTACGGTAGGGCTGTTTTTAATCTGTTACTGTTCACACTGTTTCTTACACAGAGTAGAGCAACGGAGGTTACCATGGATCTTAGGTAGCTTAGATATAAGTTCAGATATAGACTTAACTGACGACTGGAGATACAGAATTGAGCCCTGTATGGAAGTAGATCAGTTGTAACCAACTCATTTTAACTAACATGGAGGACCGTTAGCTAAGGTCAGCTAAAGTGCTCTACATCATGCATAGCAGGTAATGTGGCTCAGGTTAGCACTAACCTCAATAATGCAGACAGTAAGGGGCATGTTTTCTCCTAGCATAGCCATGGAAGTGGATGTAGTGTAACCATTGAAATGGGTGTAGTGTAATTATGGAAATATATATGATGTGTTATCAAGGAAATGGGTGTAGCATAATCATGGAAATGGGTGTTTATTTATAAGGTTTATTTATTTGCACTATTACACTTTACTGTATATCCTGTACATCTGCTCTCCTGGACCCTCTAGACACTTTACTGAAATACTGATATATGCACATTGTCATTGTCATTATCTGCTGATATCTGCAACCCTTGCACATTTATTATTATTGCACTGCCTTTTATCTCCGGGGTTTTTTTTTTTTTTTTTTTTACATATTTTCTATGGCTCTACAGTATTTTTGTAGATAGACTTTGTTGTGCATATTTCTTGCCTCAGTGTAATAAGTGAGATATATTTATCTATAGCAAACTGTCTGTCTGTCTGGCTAGCTAGCTATCTATCTAGCTATCTATCTGTCTAGTGTAACCATGGAAATGTGTTTAGAGTAGACATGGATATAGATGTACTGTAAACACGGAAATGGGTGTAGCGTAAACACTGAAATGGGTGTAGCGTAAACTTGGAAATGGGTGTAGTGTAACCATGGAAATGGGTGTAGCCTAACCATGGAAATGTGTGTAGTGCAGACATGGATATGGATGTAGTGTAAACATGGAAATGGGTGTAGCGTAAACACTGAAATGGGTGTAGCGTAATCATGGAAATAGGTGTAGTGTAACCATGGAAATGGGTATAGCCTAACCACTGAAATGGGTGTAGTGTAACCATTGAAGTGGGTGTAGCATAACCACTGTGGAAATAAAGTAAGTGTAATTAATTATGTAAATGCATTTCATAATGAAGTAACAAAGGTATGATAGAATGATTACAGTAACTCTTGCAGGCAGCGGGGAACCCAACCTGAATGTGAAACACGTGTGCAGCAGGATTAAACAATGCAAGGCAGGACAGAGAAGTCATGAAGAGGAGAGGAGAGAAGGGGGATAGAAGAGAATGAGGGAATATTAGGGTCGGAGGGATGATGGAGGGCAGCAGCAGTGTGAGAGGAGTGTGAGATGATGATGGCTCAGGGCAGGGTGTGTGTGTGTGTGTGTGTGTGTGTGTGTATATGAGTGTGCAATACACAGAGCAGCTCTGCTTTAACAGAATACAGAATGAAGGACAGAAGGATGGAGAGGGAGACAGCCGGAGAGAGAGAGAGAGAGAGAGAGAGAAATGTGAAATGGAGGGTTTTAGAGTGGACCGGTGCTTTGGCTATTTGCCCAAAGCAATCACTGGTTCAGAATGTTAAAATGATTCAGACCAATACAAACCAGACCCATTACCGGGGACGTGTGCGTGTGGGCGCTTATGGTGCCATCGAAATTCATTTTCATATTTATGCCGTATACTCGGTTCTGAACACAAAATGACTTTGATTCATTAATAAGGCGCATGATTGATCACCTACTCATGTAATATTAAATCAGTCAAGCGAGTCACATCATGTTTAATGATCTGGGGAACCCTCAGTGCCTTCTAAGGATTGCTGTGTAATAAACAAATGCATGTCTGTATCTCGTACTAAGTTTTTAATGAATAACTGAATGCAGCAATGGCCATATGCTAAATGGCACACTGTGATGAGCTGAGAAACTGAGCACTGAATGTCAGCGTTGCTGCATATACCTGATTCGTTAGGTAGCAGTTTTTTATTTTATGTGATAAGGAATACACCGATCAGGCATAACATTATGACCACCTCATTGTATCTACACACCATCCATTTCATCAGCTCCACTGACCATGTAGGGGCACTCTGTAGTTCTACAGTTATAGACTGTAGTCCATCTGTTTCTCTGTATACTGTATTACCCTGTTCTTCAATGGTCAGGACCCCCACAGGACCACCACAGAGCAGGTATTATGTCGGTGGTGGATGATTCTCAGCACTGCAGTGACACTGACGTGGTGGTGGTGTGTTAGTGTGTGTTGTGCTGGTGTGAGTGGATCAGACCCAGCAGTGCTGCTGGACACCTCAGTGTCACTGCTGGACTGAGAATCGTCCACCAACCAAAACTGTCCAGCCGGCAGCGTCCTGTGGGCAGCGTCTTGTGACCACTGATGAAGGACTAGAGGATGACCAACTCTGCACTGTGCAGCACAGTGTTTAAACACTCACAGCAGCACTGCTGTGTCTGATCCACTCACACCAGCCCAACACACACTAACACACCACCACCACCACGTCAGTGTCACTACAGTGCTGAGAATGATCCACCATCCACATAATACCTGCTCTGTGGTGGTCCTGTGGGGGTCCTGACTATTAAAGAACCGGGTACAAGGGGGATACAAAGTAGGCGTATGTCTACCCTACATTTTTGCCCACTCTCAAACATTTCCTCTCTCTCTCTCTCTCTCTCTCTCTTTCTCTCTCTCTCTCTCTCTCTCGCTCTCTCTCTCTCTCTCTCTCATATAGCTTAATAGTCTGATGTGGGCTATGGGCCTCTTTAAAACACTGCATTTACTCCACATAGCACTTCAGTTGTCTCTTCTGCAGACCTCTAATCTAGAAACATTTTCAGGGGTTGTAAATACCAATTCAGTGTTGATGGAGGGTTAAAACAGAGTATTTTCCAGGGTACTCCAGTGGACAAGGACCAAAACCTATTACAACATTTTAGTTGGGCTTTTTACTGAGCTGCTTATTTTAAATCAGGTGTGTTATAGCAGAAACAAATGAGAAAAAATACAACAGCAATTCTCAATAGAGGTGACATGCATGGCAAAGCAATGTGCAATACTGTTGTTATCCGACCGTATATTCTTATCCTTTATTTATTTTTTTCCGCTCATAGGAATGAATAAAGAATAAATATGGATACCATAGCAATCACCAATGACACCCTATCAACCACCTGGTATAGCATAGCAACCACATAGCAACAGCCTAGCAAGCCTAAGCTGCAGAATCACTCTGCATTTTCTTCAGGACATAATCAAATGCACTTTCCTACTTCTTTAAAGGAGCAATATGTAAGATTAAAAAATAGCTTCAAACATTCCAACCTGAACTAAAATTGTCAACAGTGAGGTCTCTGTATGGTGTTGTAGAGATATCTACTGAAGCTCGCATGCTGACTGGCTAGCCCTGTTCCGTCCTGTCTTGTAATACCAAGTTGTATCTGAAGAGGCAATGGTGAATCACTGTAGCACTGTAGGAGTGGAATCCAACATGAAAGGATGAAGAAGTAGCGCTGCTGTCCCAGTGATGTATCCTAACGTTTTGTCAATCATGTTAAGGGTGCTCCTCCCAGTTAGATCATTTGAGAGCAGGTAGCCAATGAAAGGATCAGTAAATGTAACAATGGCTGAAGCTCTTGGTGAGCAAGAAACCATGTTTAGCAGCAAACAAAAGAAGTGATAGAAGCAGCACAAGAGTTAACATTGGTGCTGCTTTATGCCGCTGGAGAAGGGCTTAGCAAGTAAAAGGATGAAGTTTGATGCTGAACTCACAACATTTCTTCTAGATGGCTAAGCTAATTAATGCTAACGTGTGCACCCTCGGTCCCCACATTTCAATAACAAGCATGGAGCATGTGAACAGTTTCCCGATCACTTTCTTCTTTGTTCAGGCCCCGAATAGGTCCGGAACCTGGCGACCCCACAAAGTCTGGCCACAGTCCGAGTATGTGTGGAGGGTCAGTGTGTATTAATCCCACTTCTGACACCAAATGTAGTGTTGGCATAGAGTATGTGAGCTCCTTATTGAGCACTCATTTAAAAGGGCAATGTTTCCCATGTCTTCTTACTCGCCCGGCGCTACTGAACAGCTAGGATAGCAAGGAGGTCATCAGCAGCCACACATTCTACAGTGGGGTAGCACTACGCCACTAAACAGCCCCACAGTCCAGCTCAACATTGCCTATAAGCACTTATACACAGCTTAAAGCTATCAGTCTGGTCTGTTTACATGTCCGCTGTTACCCATGGTGCTCTGTGCTCGCCATTTTGCATGGCCACACCTCCCACACATCCATGGCAAAATGAGCCAGTAGTGCAATGCTACAGTATTTTCTGACTTACATTTACATTTATGGCATATAACAGACGCTCTTATCCAGAGCGACGGAAAACGTGCTTAGTGTTCCGTCGGATTAATGTTTCCCAGCTAGTACAAGAAGGTTAGAGTCTAAAACTCGCCTTGAGCTCAGACACTGGCCAAACGAGGGCCAGTGCTAATACGTAACGTCTGTTAGGGCTAGGGTGGCGACTTTCATAACCTCAGAAAGGAGGACACCCTACCCCCAAAAAGGAGGACATCATAAAAGGGGGGGCGGGCACAATACTAGAACAGAATTAAAATCATAACCCAACCTATATAACACACAAATGATTACTTTAGTCAAGTCAAGTAGTTTTTTATTGTCATTTCA
This sequence comes from Semaprochilodus insignis, assembly GCA_034552555.1. Lineage (NCBI taxonomy): Eukaryota > Metazoa > Chordata > Actinopteri > Characiformes > Prochilodontidae > Semaprochilodus > Semaprochilodus insignis. Next base: position 2,920,460 of record CM067489.1, read on the forward strand.
ACCGTATACAGTGGTGTACAGTACACAGTGAAACGAAACAACGTGAGACTGTGTGTGTGCGTTCAGTCCAGTCACTGAAATGTGTGCAATTATTCAGACCAGACTCTGGTTGTTAAGGAGTCTGATGGCTTGGGGAAAGAAGCTGTTGCACAGTCTGGATGTGAGGGCCCGGATGCTTCTGTACCTCTTTCCAGATGGTAGGAGGGTGAAGAGTGTGTGTGAGGGGTGTGTGTGGTCATCCACAATGCTGTTTGCTTTGCGGATGCAGCGTGTAGTGTAACTCTCTGTGATGGTGGGGAGAGAGATACCGATGATCTTCTCAGCCGTCCTCACTACTCGCTGCAGGGACTTGCGATCCGATACAGTGCAGTTCCCAAACCAGGCAGTGATGCAGCTGCTCAGGATGCTCTCGATGGTTCCTCGGTAAAATGTGGTGAGGATGGGAGGTGGGAGATTTGCCTTCCTCAGCCTTTACTCACCTAAGTGGGTGGAATGGATGACATTCGTGAGTCAGACAGGAGCTTACTAATTGACTAGCATTTAGAGGGCTGACCTGACTTTAGTAAACCAATGAAATACAAGGCATGTCTTTTGATATGGATGTGAGTCAATGGCACACATAATATTGTTCGCGAATGAACATTGTAAATAGTTCATCCCAAAAAAGAGCACTAATAGGCGTTGGGACTGGGAGTTGAAAAAACGGACTATCCGGCCTAAAACTGGATGTGTGGCCACCCTAGTTAGTGCTTACTCAGTAAAGTGCTTTACAAAGAGATGGGTCTTGCATTTGAAGACCATGAGAGAGTCTCGGACACCGAGTGGAAGTTCATTCCATCATCTGGGAGCCAGGACAGAGAACAGGCCGGATGGTTGTTTTCCATGCAGCGGTGTAATGAGTCACCCACAGACCCCCCTTAATCCAAGATGCAATGGCAGCCATAAACACTCACCTTATACATTCCATTTATGTATATATATATATATATATATATATATATATATGTATATAAAGTATATATCAAGTTTTGGTATCAGCTAGTTCTCTCTTCGCAGGCGCAAGTTTATCCAGATGGTATGAGGTAATAAGGTAATGAGATATGTTTTGACTGGGCTAGTAACATTAGCCGAGGTAACACGCAATTAGCATCTGTCTGTGTATCTTAAAGATTTTAGATTGACAGGCTTTCTGGTGTAAATTTCAAGCCACATGTCACCTGCTGTGGGCTTTTGTGGTTTCATTATGGGTTTAATTGAATGCAATGTCATTAGGCAAATCAGACAGGGCTTGCTCTGCTACAAAGCATAGGCGATCGTGCACTGATGACATCAAACCCGGAGGTGATTCACAGTTAACTCTTTTCCACCAACGAAGGGCCAGTGCTCGTGCTGGTTCCCAGGCTGCACTGAACCCGTTAAGAACGGGCCCCCTTTTTCACTGGTTTGAGAGCCGAGCGACAACGCATAAGTATAACATGGTGGAACATGTTCTTCAAGTGCAAACTTTACTTCCTGCTATGAGGGCGTATCTCACCATCCAGAATCAACTCTTTCAGCATTTGTGTGCAGCCCAGAGAGATTGTCATAGACAGCGATTGCGTGCAAGATGACCTGTAGCTTCGTTTCCTCTTTCCATTATGAAGGTGTTCTGTTATAAAGCAGCACACTAAGTTTCTTAGCTATCTGTAGTGTTTCTCACATTACAGATCTCCTGCACGTATTAAACGTCAAATGTTTAAATTTTTTCACATTTTAGCTCATTAGAATAGTTCATGTTGAATGTGCTCATCCACAAGCACATCACCGGTGGGATACGATTGTTCCCGAGTTCAGCTCAGTGCCGTTCATCGTGCAGCACCACACCCCTTTGCCGCTTGCAGGTTCCACGGTTCCAGACCAGAGAGTTAATGGTGCTGGAACAGCACCGATTTTTCAGGCCGCGAACCTGTTTTTTTTCAGTGGAAAAACCCAGAACGGTTCAAGATTTTGGCACGGCACCATGTTGGTGGAAAAGGGCTAAGGGGCCCTCCAAAACATGGGGCCATGTGAGCGCATACCTTGCACACCTAGATGCTAAGCCCGTGCTCTGAATAATTATAGAAATTCAGCAGTTTGTTTGTTAAAGTACGTTGGTGTTAGTTCTTGTGTCCAGAGGAGCGATTTTATGGCTTCATTACCAGCAGGGTGTTAACCTTGCCCCAAAGAGATGGACACTGCTGCGTGTGTGCCTCGGAGTACATTGATAGACTACTGAACTGAGCTGCTCTGACAGGAGAGTCCATTAAAAAGAGCCAGAAACACACACAGACTTCTTCCAGCACAGACGGGTTGGCCCCACCACCACCACTCTGCCTGACACAGTGTGTGTGATAACCTGACTGTGTGACCTCTCCCTGTCTGTCTCCGTCCCTCCCGTGAGCCTTTAACAGCATTGCTGTTCTCCCATTCCTGCTCAGTCTAAACAAATTTAGCCTGCTGAGACAAATGAATATGAAAATGTACAGTCATCATCAAAAGAACAGTTGCACATATAGTTCCACCTACTAGGAGGGTAGGTCTGACATCATGAGACATGCAATGATAATGAAGATTCACACTCAGCCATGCATGTGATGTAAGCAAGGATTGGTCTTATAGCTTTACCTGACTGACCCAACAGCCATGACTGCAGACATTCAGTGAGCAGAGATGCCCTTCAAGGGTCATCCTGTTAGTGTCAGCACCATTGGCAGACGACTACATGATGCAGGACTACATGCACACAGGCGACTGCCCTTAACACCACGTTAACGGCGTCAAAGACTGTAAGGCATGACTCAGAATGGCAGCAGGTCGCAGGACTATATGCACGCAGACCGTTATGACGACTGTCCTTAACACCACAACAGTGTCACCAAAGACTGCAATGGTGTCATGCCAGACTGTCATGGAGTGACTCAGAATGGTAGCAGGTCATCTCCAGTGACGAGTCCTGATTCAGTCTTGGTGGAGACGGCCAACGAACCAGCACCATGATGAATGGTTTGTTGTCATACATCGCACTTCCAGAAGACCTAGCGTCACTCCACCTCCACCCCTACCGCACCATCTGCAGGAACTGTGTGGGAATATTCCAGCTGGATGAGATGGATTATCACAGGACACCATTAGGAACCTCTACAACTCCATGCCGAGACGTCTGGCAGGTTGTGTTAGGAAACACGGTGGCCCGACCCCATACTGAGAGACACTACTTCTGTATGTGTAGCTCCATAAATATTGATCATATCAGTCCAAATTTATCATCATTGATTGTTCCTGGTAACCTTTATCTTCCTTCCCAAAAGCACTGTAATCCCACACGTCTTTCTGGGTGCAGCTGTTCTATTGATGATGAGTGTATTCATTTAGAAGAAAATAAGAGATTGTTGTTTTAGCATAACATGCCAAAATCTGATACATCTGATTCCTCTATTTGAAGCATGTTCATTTTTGCCTGTAGTGATGAGCTGAACTTGAGTTCTATGTTTACTGCTTTTGGGAAGCATGTGAAAATGTGAAATCCTTGTTTTGTTTCACTAAGTGCACTGAAGTTGGGATTCTGGATTGGGTGGTTTTGAGCATAAACTCTTAGCTTGAGCAGCACGTTGAAAAATGGCTGAGACGTTTTTGCCACAACGCACAAATAAACCACACAAGCCACCTATGTCCTCTCCTTGTCTGTCTTCATCCCTCAGGTGAGCCTCCATAGCACTTCTGCTCAGCAACAGCTCGGTCAGCACAAGTGTATCCCAATGCTGTCAAAGTCAAAATCCAAACACTAAACCGTATAAAGTACATCAAATATTTAACAATCTTGAGCACATGTGTATCATCCCTCTCAGACTGCTGATAAAACGTTTTCAAAAGTCTCAGATCAGAGCCCATGGGCTCATCCAGCCAGAAATACAGCTTCATATGGCCCATAATTTAGCCTTAAAACTAGCCTGTAAATCATATTGTTTTTCTACAGTTAGATTTGCTTCACTCATCAGACACTGTGGCTGGTTTTCCTGTATACGGCCTATGAAATCAGTTTAGTCTGAAAATGACGATGTTATGAGTGGCGCAGTGGCTACCGCTGGGTTGGGGCATCCAGGGTCCTTTCTACATTTACATTGGTGGCATTTAGCTGACACTTTTGTCTAGAGCAACTTACAAGGTTATTCATATTACAGGTAGGTCAGTGTAGTGTTTAAGAGTCTTGCCCAAGGACTCTTATTGGTGTAGCACAGCATAGTAACCCAGACCAGGAATCGAACCCCAGTCTCCCACATGGGGTGGTAGCTCCTTGGGGGGTAGTGGTGTTATCCACTTTCTGTGTGGAGTTTGCCCTCTAGGTGTGAAAGAGTGTGTATGTCTGTGGGTCTGCCCTGGTGGCCTGTTTCCTGCCTTCTGTCTAATGACCGCTGGGTTAGGCTCCACCACCCGCCACATCCCAGAAGGATAAGCTATTCAGAGGATGGATGAATGAATGACCATGTAAAAGGTGCCCAGGAATCCATGCACACAGAAGCGATATGTCAGTATGTCCTTATACTTTTTAACTAGCTATGCTAGTTATTAGAGGTTTGCTAGTAGCTAACGTTACCTATACTGCTTTCAAAATTGACAACAACAATTAAAGTAAAGTTGTTATTTGCTGTGGATGTGTTCTGCCTTTTGAGTCTTGGTTCCTCTCAAGGTTTCTTCCTTTTGAACTGAGGGTATTTTTTCTTGCCTCTGTCGCCCTTGGACACCAGATTTTTTGTAAAGCTGCTTTGTGACATCTGTTGTAAAAGGCGCTATATAAATAAATGTTGACTTGACTTGAAATACTTTTTCAAAGCACTGTAAAGTGAGTCATGTTCTACAGTATCTCATTAGGTTAAATGAACAACTCGTAGGCATTGTGATAGTTAACCATCTGGTGGGTACAACCCTCTGATGAGCACAGCATTGGGCTGTTTAGGCCGATGGCGGAAGAGCAGCACTATTGCAGACGGAACGAGAGACAGAGAGGAGCGCTAGTGGGAGGGTTGTGAGGTAGAAATGTGTCTGTCTGATAGAGGAATATAAAGTGAGAGTTTTGGTGCATAAAAATCTGACACAGCCTGATTGTGTGTGTGCACTCTCGGAGTGAGTGATTGACTCTGCTCTGTGCAGGATGATGCTGGTCGTACTTGTCATGTCCACAGGGGGCC
>CM067489.1:2927326-2958848 GCA_034552555.1 Semaprochilodus insignis
TATATATATATATATATATATACCTGTATGTGGGTATATACAGTATATCAGTATATATGTGTCTGTGTATATCTATCATCTATCTATCTATATAGATACATACATGTGTATATATAAGCCCACAGTTGCTCTACTTCTTCCTTTCCAGTGGTGAAGGATTGGTGTTCCTCATATAGACATGCTGTTGATGACGCCGGTAGCAGACGCTAGACAGTCAAGACCTTTGGGGATTTAAGCAGAGCTTCAGCTACCCTAAATAAGCCTCTCGTCGAGCTGTAGAGGAACATGAAGGGAATTTTTGGTGTGTTAGACGGCTCTGGCCTGCACCGGCTCTGCTGTAAAGTAGGCCGCCTGAGACCCAAAAGGCCTCTAAAGCTCCCCCCAACTGCAGCTTCAGCAACTCAGTGGTTGTGGAGTAAAATCTCTCGTTCAGGACCAGCCCCTACAAACCTCAGCTTAACCCTTCTACAGTAATTGTTGTGTTACTGTATGTTTGACTACACAGAAACGCGTATGTATTTATATATATTAAAGTAATTAGATTGATTAGATAGATTCTATTTGTAAAACTGCACTAGGTATATATGAACCAATGCTGCTGTTTCCATGGTTATGATACCCCCGTTTCTATGACTAAGCTATACACATTTATGTGTTCACGCTACCATATAAATGATGGCATATTTAATATGTACTATTTACAGATTCCCCCAAAACCTCCATTATTTACACTACACCTAATTCCATAGTTGAACTCCAGACCATTCTATAGTTAAACCACGCCCCTTTCCATGGTTACACTACACTGATTTCTATAGTTAAACTACACCCCTTTTCATAGTTACAGTATTTACATGGTTACCCTACACTTACTTCCATGGTTACACAACACCTATTTTAGTAGTTACTCTACACTTATTTCCATGGATACAAAACACATATTTCCATGATTACTCTATACTTATTTCCATGGTTATACTACACAGATTTTCATGATTGCAGTGCACCTATTTTCATGGTTACACCAGTTTCCATGGTTACATTGCATCAGTTTGCATGATGACACTACACCCATTTTCATGTTTACAATACATCAGTTTCCATGGTTACACTTTACGCTTTTCAATGGCTACGCAACACCCATTTCCATGGTTCGCTACACCCTATTCCATGGTTGCCCTGCACCCATTTCCGTGGTTACACTACACACACTACACCAACTTCCATGGTTACACTACACCAACTTCAATGGCTACAATACACCCATTTCTATGGATACACTACACTCATTTCCCTGTTTACACTGCACCCATTTCCATGGTTACGCTACACCCCTTTCCATGGTTAAACATTACTCACAAACACACATGAATGTTTAGAATCTCCACTCCACAGCAGAGAATCTCTTTGCTGTTTGTTTCAGTGAGCTAGAAGTCAGAAACACTTAAACCAAATGTGTTTCCTGTATTGCACTCCATGGGAGGGCGATCCATTGATGGGTTTCCCGGACGAGCCCCCCCCCCCAAGATCTTCAGCCCATTCAGTCTGTTGGTTCCGAGTTCCCAGTGGATGCCTTGATTGCTGTTGCATTCAGTGGAGCTGTAAAGGGAGCACACTTGCTTTGCCGTTAAGAATTTGCTGTGCCAATTGTTTACTTGTAGACTGGAAAGCAATTTGCAGCGCTGTTTGTTCTGGGAGGAAACGGCAAACACATTGTTCCATTTGGCTCTGCTGGAGAGCTGATATCTGGACCCCGAATTGTGGGTTTTGATTATATTTCGCCACCCTTTGTTTCATGTGAACCGGGACCAAATTTGTTTCAATGAAATTTGATTTTCCCCTGGGCAGGAACTTAAAACACATCTATTAGGTGAAAAGTCTTTTTTTGAGGTGTTTGTTCAGGTAAGGCAAAAATGGAGAAGCACTGATATATCTGGCTGTTTTTTGGGCTTTTATACTCGAATCACGACTATACTATCAGTTACCCGTGCCAGCGGTAATGGTGTTCGTGCTTTAAACTGCCTGCAGCTCGGTTTCTAAAGTGTGACACTGTGTCTGAGTGTAGTTACGACTTTATGCTCAAACTGCAAATCAAAAGCCTGACACTCTAAGCACAGTAATCTGAATTGAATCAGTTCACAAACACCTCAGGTTTCCTGGTGATTGGTAGCTCTGTGCACTGGAAAGCACTGTGCCTTAAATATACTTGATTCAAACATATATATCATTTCCACATGAATACAATGTGTTACATCAACCAAGTAAGAAAACTGAGACGAAACTTCTGTGGTGGCTACCAAGGGGGATGTTGCCAAACCAGGCGAAAAGGCTCATGGGAAGCCCCCTGTTAAACACCACCCCCCATTAACAGGGATTTAATGTGCATGTTTAATTTTGCTGTTTGACAGTTTAATGGTGTTTACGTTGTTGTTTATGGGGTACAGGTTTGATGGGGGACACTCACCATGGGCAGGTTTCTTTCCTCCTAGTTTTTTGATGGTGGAATGAATTCCATTTTAGTTACCATATTAGTTGGGTTTTTCAGATCTGAGCCGGAATGCTGTTCCATTTGGACTTTTACTCCTGGAACCGGGTTCCTATTTCCACCTATGATATGTAATATATTTGGCTCATGTGAAAATGATGTACATATTTGAGTCTATCATTCACAGGGCTTCTTCCAGTGATTTTCCAAACGCAGTGTTAACAGTTCAGTTTCAATTCCAGTGCAGTTCAGGATTTACGGTGAGCATTTCTGAGGGGCTCAAAGGAGCTCTGCGGGCATCTTGTTTGGTACAATTGGAGGAAAACAACTGGGAAGATGGGATGAGTGAGTCAGAGAGGTGCAGATCAAAAACAGTTTGTTTAACCCCGATGGTAAAGCAAAAGAAGTTTTTTTCTGTCTTTCAGTTTGTATTTACATTTGTAGCAGGGTTCCCTTTATCCTGAATGAGTACATGGTTGGGCCTTGATTCTGGAGTTACCTAGTGTTCACACTGACATATACCCAAAAGATATAAACTAAAGTTAAACCCAACTAAAGTTATGTGTTATTGGCAACAATAACTGAGATAATGTCCAACATACTTTCTGAATTATTCTGAACTGTGGCTTTACCGGGCTTGTGGGTTGTATGTATCTGTTTGTGGTATTCCACAGCAATACGTAGGTGCTATGGGTTATGTGGGTTTCCCACGATGCCAAGCAGGATAAACGAAATGTTTTATTTACATCTTTTACAGTTTCAGAATAACAAAAAGGAAAAGGGCCCAAAGCAAAACTTTGGGCACCCTGCATAGTCAGCACTTATACCTCCTTAGGCAAATATCACAGCCTGTAAACACTTTCTGTAGCCAGTTCTAAGTGTTTCAGTTCTTGTTTGGGGGATTGTTTGTGACCATGCTTCTTCTTCTTCTAGCTCTGTGAGAGTCTTGGGCCGTCTTGCATGCACTGCTTATTTTGAGGCCTAGCCACAGATTTTGGATGATGTTTAGTTCGGGTAACTGTGAGAGCCACAGCAAGCAAAACCCTCAGCTTGCGCCTCTTGAGGTAGTCCATTGTGGATTTTGGGGTGTGTTTAGGGTCATTATCCTGTGGTAGAGGCCATCCTCTGTACACCTTCAGCTTTTTACACTTTGGTGTGATGTTTGCTTCCAAAATGTGTGGCTCATTTAATGGAATCTATTCTTCCCTCTACTGGTAAAATGCACCCCCAGGCCACTGACTGCAGCACAAGCCCAAATATGACGGATCCACCCCTGTGCTTCGCAGCTGGAGTTGTTTTTTATGAAATTCTGTTTTTCACCAAACATTAGGTTCCATTAGCTAGAACTATAAAACAACTTTTTACAAACAGGCAAAGTTTTGGTTTAAGATTTACTTAGTGTTAAACTTAGTGTTGCAAATTTAAGTTTAATAAAAACTTAAAAACCTTAAACACAAATGAGTTGTCCTTTACTGTATTGCATCTATAGGTCTCTGTTCATAAATGTAAACTAGCCAAAATACATTTAATATAAAAGGAAATAGTGTTTGTATACATTCAGAAAAAGACTCTTACCAGTCATGAGTTCATGTGTACATATTTCTATATGGTGGTTTATTTACCCAAAAAGTCAGGAACAATATGTTTGATCTGTTCACTGAGGCTTTGATGTGTGATTGTCAGTCAGTGTTTGCATTAACCCCATCCTGCTTTACCTGCCTTCCTCCAGGTGGTCCTTGATGTAGTCCAGGCCTGAATTGGACATTTCCATGGATGCTAAGAATCCATGAATAAGCTTGCTTTGTGTTGACATGTTACGTTTTTATTTGCACATGAGCTGAAAGTAGGGCTGTACCCGACTTAGTCAATTTTGTCAGTCGAATCGGATTTGCCCGTCCTGGCCGACGATTCGACTATTCGTTCATGTTTTTTCTCCATATACATTATCTAGTAAGCAGTAAATCAATGTGCATACGTTTCAGATCTGATGTCCTCATTTAGAAAGTCAGCAGAGTCACAGGATCATATTACTGAACTAAAAGAGACGTGGCATATGATGAACGATCTGGAGCCTGATTTAATTACAGAATATAGCGTCCGGCAGCGAGCACGTATTTATGCTAAAAATTAGCGCTTCTAGCCTGTCTTTATAATTTCACTTTTAACAGCTTCTTCAGTAGGATGACCCTTCGTCTTTCATCTCTCATAAATAATGAACTCCTAAATAAAACCAAATTATCAATATTTCAATTATTTTTAGATGAAAAGAAGAATGGTAGATCTGAAACCGTTTAATTATTATATCACCTGCGCTGAAATAATTATTTCTCGTTTATCGGCAGGCATATCAAGTGACTGTACTTATCTTTAAATAAAAATAATCTTAGCTGTAAATGAATAAATAAAAATATCTGTAATTTAGGTTCTAAAATAATGGAATTATAATAAAACAAACGTCTTCGGTCCGTTTTTCCTTCACCGCAAACAGCCATTATGTCTAACACGAAAGTCAACTCACTGGTTTGAAGCAGTGTTGGATGTCTGACTAAATAACGAGCAGAATTAGCTTTAATGTGTTCAGATTCTCTTCTTCAAAAGCTCCTCCAGACTTTCACAGCTTTAGCTCCCTTCAACGGTGAACCGCCAGCGCACGTTGTCACGTGGATTTAATTTTTTAGCAAGCATGCGTCATAGCCCAGTTAGAACTTAAATATATATTTATTATTCCCCTTTTAATAATTATTAAAATGTCTTTTTAAATTCTTAAAGTTCTTGTGCATTTTGTAAGCTTTTGTCTGTTTTACGACAAAAATAAATAAATAAATAAATAAATAAATAAAAACTCGTCACTGTTGTCAGTCGACTTGAAGGTTCTCAGTCGACTCAAAGGGTCTCCGACTGACGATTCGACTCGTCGACTTCTAGAGGGCAGCCCTAGCTGAAAGGAACAACAAATTTCACATCATGTAGTGGCGTAAACAGTAAGTTATTTAAGTTTGAAATGTGGTGGAGTTAAAGTAAAAAGTTGTCCAAAATGAAAATATTTCAGTAAAGTACACATACACCAAGTAACCAATTGCATATACTTCGTTACTGTCCACCACTGTATGTGTGTTCTTGCTATTCCTTTGCCTCGATTGGACAGCAACTATCCCTTTTTATAGTTAGTGTGCTGTTATGGTGGTGCTGCATAGGCCTCATGCTTCATAAAAAAATCACTGACCACCCAAAATAGGTAGCCAGGTTGTGGCTCATGAAATACTTCTATCTATATAAATATATGAATAAGAGACACTCATGTAAATCTATATGCAGTGAGTGAGTCATAGAAGTGCAGGATAAAAATAGACAGCTTGAGTTGTTCATTTAAAACACTGAATCACACACGAGCCAGAGTTCTAAGACGCTGTATTTTATTACAGGATATCACACCCACATCTTTCACTTTTCACTTGGTGAAAGTTGCTGACAGGAAGCTGCAGGAAGTGAAAAAGCACTGCAGTTTAGAGCGGCTCTGAAAAGGCAGGATTCTTTATGCAGGATTACTGAATAACCTGAGCCGTCTAATGGGGGTCGGCAATATGGCACAATGTAACATCAGTCTATTGGAATGAGGGTAGTTATCCATGGGAAGGTGGGCTAATATAATTATTACTGGTGTCTATGTAAAACTGGTATGTCTATACCTATGGTTTTCAAGAATGGTCTGGCACCTTTCACCTGCTTTAAAATGAAATATAGACATAATCCCAGATTATTTTATTCACTGAGACCATTTAAATAGTCAATTTTATATTAAACCCAATATATATAACAAACTGTAGAAATAAGACCAGGTTATATTAATCCCAAGATATATAACAAACTGTAGAAATAAAACCAGGTTATATTAATCCTGAAATATATAACAAATTGTAGAAATAGCCCCAGGATATATTAATCCCAAAATATATAACAGACTGTAGAAATAAGACCAGGTTCTATTAATCCCAAGATATATAACAAACTGTAGAAATAGTCCAGGTTATATTAATCCCAATACATATAACAACCTGTAGAAATAGCCCAGGTTATATTAATCCCAATACATATAACAAACTGTAGAAATAGCCCAGGTTATATTAATCCCAATACATATAACAACCTGTAGAAACAGCCCAGGTTATATTATTCCCATGTGATAAAATTAGGCCTAGAAGTAACCACAAGTTAATATTAATCCTGATCAGCAAACCAAAGACATAATGCCAGAGGATATTAATCCAGTGTTATAAAACAAACAGTAGAAATAACCTCAGGTTATATTAATCCCATTCTTTAAAACTTCTGAAAGTGTGTAAGTATCCTGAGGCTACATTAATAACAGCTTTAAAAGAAACTTCATGAATGGTCTGTTACGCCTGCTGGCTCTCTTCTCACCCCTGATCTCCCGGACTCCATTTCCCATAACCCACCACCCGATGACGTCACTGTCACATGTCCGCCATCTCCCAATCCCGTTCTGTTTTCTAGATCCGAGTCATCGAGTATTTATCACACACCTGTTGTTAATCTAGTCTGTTTGTGTAAATGCTCCTCTCTCACACGGCTCATGGTGAAGTATTGCCACTCTGTGCTTACTGAGCGGGTCTCTCTGTGATGTTTGCTTCTCTGGTTTTGACTTTATTCTGATTCGCTGATTTGTCTTTGCCCTTTCTGGTCCTTCTGCTGGTCTGATTGTTTGCCTGGTTTTGACGTCCGCTTGTTTCTCGACTCTGACTCTGCCTTGCCCTTCTGTTATGTCCGCCTTGGTCTTGTTGCTGCTGTGTTCGATTACAAGTCTGTTAAATAAACCTCGCCTTGATTTTAGCTCAGTGCTCGTCACAATCTGTTTGTCCTTCAACACATAGTCATAGGTTATAAAACAAACTATAAAATGTATCTGGGATTTTATTAATCACAAACCTTTAAACAACCTGTAGAAGTATCCCAGGATTATGTTAAATTCATGCCTATAAACAACCTGTAAATATAACTCGGGAATATATTTATCCCAGACCTTAAAATAAACTGCAGAAATAGTTTATATTATTAAGATTACATTAATCCCATGCTTTATAAAGAATTGTAAACATAACTCAAGATTAAACTGTATTAATCCCATATCCTAAAAATAATCCCAGGTTTAAAATAAACTGTAGAAATAATTCAAAATTATATTAATCCCATGTTTTATAATGAATTGCAGATATATCTTAAGATTATACTGTATTAATATGATGCCTAAACTATAAACTGTAGAAATAATCCTAGTCATTAAAGGCCAGTTCATTTGCCATATTGGTAAAAATTAAAATTTTTGTGTTTTTTCTTGAGTATGGAGGGATTTAATATGTTTCATTATATTTCATGTATTCAGAAGTTTATAAATTGGTGAGAGTGGACAAAATGCATTAGCCAAACAGCAGAAGTACATACAGTAAAGACAAAACAATATAATGATTACAATAAATTACAATGATTATTGTCATTAGTAATTACAAATGGTAAAAATAAAAAAAACAAAATGAGGCATTAACGGGCTCCCATCCAGTCAGCTACCTGTTAATATGCTTTTGATGCAGTTGCTAGTCTCTGCTTGTTGTTGTTGTTGTTGTTGTTGTTGTTGTTGTTTACGGGCTGTCAGTAATTGGTCTAAACCTAATTTGCCCAGGTGTTCAGTGTTGTATACCAATTTAACAAGCCCATCATGTATTTTTTCCTGTTTCAGTATGATAATGATAATGTATCGTCAAATTGGCCAACTAATTGGGTCTAACCCAGCTGCGTAAAGCTGTCTGTTTGTGGGGGTTGTTGCTTTGGTATAGTTTAACAGCAGTATGAACAGTGCTATGCCATCAAACTCCTCCAAACCCTTGCTGTGCAGGTGTGCATGATGGCGCTGCTGGAGTGCTTCATGCTGTTTTTGGCCTCCGGGCCTTAAAAAGTGCTTCAGGCATCAGTAACATCCGGAGTGCCCATAACAACAAGAACCATACAAAATAATGTGGGGTTGCCAGTTCCAGAAAAAAACTCCCCTCCAGGGTTCCAACACAAACGCACACACAAAAGATGTTTTGCCTTTTGTAAGGTGGTCTTCAGTTTGAGCGTGTAGATAGGCTGCAGTGCTTCATCTTAAATCCAACCATAACCTTTACCCTTGCTGTTATGGTCATGCCCTACGTTTGCTCCATTTGTGGTTAACCTGGAGATGGAGGCTTGCACTGACATCAAACTTAATATGGAGACTGGAGGTATGGACTTGACACTTTGGAGTCCTGCTGCCAGACAGGAAAAAAGACAGGAGTTCCAACTTGGCATGGTTGGAGTTGTCGAGAGGCTCCACCAAATGACCACTTTTGCGACCTGTATGACTTTCCAATGAGCTGTGGTGGTCGATTTGCTGTCTCCTCCATTTGTTTGGTGCAACTCAAGCTATTGTACAGTACAGATTCCAGTCTTTACCACAATGGTGTTTTAAGTGTGATTTGATTGTGACGGAATCTTCTTGTTGGGTGTACGGTCTTGTTCTGTGCAAAGGAAAACTGTCCCCAAGTACGCCCAGTCCCTTGAAAGCTCTAAATACGTGCCAACACAAACACACACACACATACACACACACAGCAAGCTGAAAGTCATTTGGAAGAGGTTAGAAATTAAATCAATGTTTTGCAACGAATATGCATTTTCTATAATGATTCCATGATCTTTCCCCACCAATTACCTGCAAAGCAATCAGAGACGCCTGATGAAGGGGCCCTCGGGGAATCATACGCTGCAGTCCAGAAGATTGGATTGCAGGACTGGAGAAAGGGAAGCCAACCAGAAGTTCTAATTGATAGTCTAAATCCCTGAAAGGACTGAACGCCTTCCAGTATCAGCTAGCGCTGCTTTGTTGGTTGTATTCCAGAGATGCTAATGTTTACCAGCAGATGCCCCTGATTTGTGGGATACTAGCATAATTAGTTGTAATCATTTGTTCTTCTTGTTGTAATCATGTGTACAGCTGAGCTACTTTGATACACTCGCTCGTTTTTCTGCTCTCTTGCTCTTTTACCCCAAAATTCCTGATCTATCCCAGAAAATCCCATGTAGCTTGATCTCCGCTTAGCTCAACTGATCCTACTCTGTAATCATGCATTTCACGTTGATCTAAGCTGATCTGTGCTGATTGATGCTGGTTTATACTGGTCTGGTGCTGGTTTAGAGGGTCACCCCATCATGGATCATGCTGGCTGGCCAGCATACCAGCATCCAAACCACAGCATAAGTTCATAAGATTGTTGGGACGAGGTTTGAGGACTCATCCGGATAATATAATAAAGCACCCAGATAGAAACGTCGGATTGCTGCAAAACCCGGCAATCAGTTATGTCTCAGGCAGACATGCAAATGACTCCAGGTGTGGTCTGGTTACATGAGGACTTGCACATACAGGAACAGGCTCTGGACGGCCCAGGTTTGATCTGCCGACAAGCACGAGCAGCTCCCACAGTTTCCTTGTCCACCATCCAGACATAGGTGAGGTGGCACAAATTACACTCCCCTGTCTCTGCCTGGACCATTTCCAGGCACTTAGCAGAAGGAAATTTGATGTCACGGTTCCCATTAAGTGTCCTTCCATTAAAAGCCAGCCACCGCCGCCTTCCTTTGCAGTGGTGTCGTGAACGAGAAACCTGAACTGATGCAGACTCGAACTGTATCGTCTTTGGCAACAAGTCCAGGCGCTATTTGGGATCCAGCGATGGTCGGGCTGGAGTATGGAGGCCTTGTGGTGAGCACTTCAGTCCTGCCTTTGCTGTGGAGCTGCCCCAACTGCTGGTGTGATGACCTCTGGAGCCATTGCATAGGACAGTCGTTCACCCCCAGTAGTAATACGAGGGACACGAACAGCTCAGCGATTCATGCAGGATGTCCTCCGGCCACATGTGTTGCCCCTTAAGGGAACCGGCATTTTTCACCTGGATAATGCTCACCAACACACGGCAAGTCTTTCCCAGGAATATCTCTGCCAGATTGCAACGCTTCCTTGGCCTGCCCAGTCAGAGCAATTATGGGACCATCTGGGACGCCAACTTCGGCAGCCCACCAGTGCATAGGATCTACAGAGCCAGCTGCAATACCTGTGGGCAAATGTGCCGCAGGATGCCATACGGAACCTGTATGCCTCCATGCCCAACCATATCTCTCATATAACTCTCATATCTCTCATATAATAAGCTCTGATACTGTAATCAGTGTCATATATCATCATCACATTCACACATATATGGTTTTATTTGATTCCAACAACTCCTGGGTAGAAATTAGGTTGGGTTGCCCGTCATATAAATGCATTGTGGACCACTGCTATAACTCCCTTCCCTTGTGGAGGTGCATTTCTGCTATTCCTATATATCACGCTATATCAGTGAGAAGGGTTTCAGTGACAAAGGATGTCGAAGGGTGAGAGATCATAGTGAAGAACCACTCGCCGCGGCTGTTTTCTGGCACTGACCTACAAATAATCTTGTCACTGATTTGTCATAACCCTGTCAGAGCTTTTCGTGGCAGCAGCTGAAAAATGACCAATGAGGGATGACATAGAGCCATTTGTCTCATACTGCCGTGACCCAGTGCCTGGGAGATTGCTGGGCTCTGAGTCTTAGTACCTGTGTCTCAGACTTCCTAAGAAGTCCAGAAATCAAGCAGCGTTAGTCATACATCTGGTCCTTATTCATTTTGCCTGACTCATTGTCTTCCATAGAGCTGCGTGTTGGGTTGCCGCATGTCTGGATTTGGACTGGATAGTCTGTTTTTTATGGGGCTTTCCAGACCAGCTCACCTAGGCCTACCAGTTTATGTCTTGGATGTGAAATCTAAAAGCTTTTAAATTTACGAGACCTTCAAAAGTAGTTATGCATTTTTTTAGTTATGAATTTCAGCCGTATTTTTTTGTGATTCTTCATATGTGCACTTGAAGCCTCACTAATTTCTTATTTTTCACTGAATTGGGTTGAAATTTGTACTGAACATCCAAAAAAGGATAAATCTGCAACATGTATTCATGTCAATAGTTTTTGCTACATATAATTGTAATTCAGTTCAATTCAATTCAATTCAACATTATTGTCATTATACCAGTACAGGATTGCACAGTATAACGAAACACAGTCAGGCTCCTTCTCCAGTGCAGTTACAAGAATATGTGTGTGTGTATATATATATAGTGTAGTGCAAATAGACAAATAAGGACACATAGACAATGTGTGCAAACAGTACAGTATGTGTGCAAGACATGTGCAAAGTGTAAGAGCAGTAACAGTTAAGTATGTGGTTGTAAACAGTATAGATATATAAAGTGTACAGTGCAGGTAGGAGAAGCAGCTTAATGTTCAGACAGCTAAATTCCTTGGTACAGATGTTCAATATAGATAAATAAATATAGATGAGTAATATTAGCATATTAGCATATTTTTTTTACCACACCTTCCCATTAAAAATGAAGCAAATTCAAATAATCTATAAGTATATAAGTAAGTATATAATCAAAATATCTTTAAAAAAGGTGTTTTTTATGTTTAAAGTTATATGTTTAGCAAGATCTCATTTTTTTTTATGAGGGACCAAATAACTTCTATATCTGATAGAACTGTATTAATATTACTATTATATTACTATTATACTATTATTATACTGTTAGTATAATTAGATCTGGATTGCAGAAAGTGAAAACTAGTGGAGATTTTAAGATTAAAGATTTAAATTGAAGAATTTTTGTTCAAGTACAAAATGCTTATTACTGTGTTAATAGTTAATAGTGGTTCCTATGAAACATTCAACAGCAACGATTTACATGAATACAGATTTTCCTTTTGGAGATATTTGGAAGTTCAGTGCAAATTTCAGTGCAAGATTGTTTAAATTTCTCAATTTCTGGTCTTATTAAAAGAGGAATTCCATCATTATGTATGTTCTATTTGCATAATTTAATGGTTAAAATTTAAGATGTTAAGTTATTGAGAGTGGTTTGGTGTGAAACGTTCTGTTCTAGAGACACTAGTTGGAATTGTTCACAGCGGTGGTGAATGGAGCCAGAGGTCCACCTCTAAACGCTCCCTCACAGAAAGTTATTACATGCAATGGTTATGAATATACTGCCTGATGTCTGAGAAGTTGTTTAACAACAGTTTTGATAAGATAAAATCCATTAACAGTGGAGGGAGACATGAAGGGCAGATTTTCCACTATTGTACCATCATCAACATTCCATATATAAACCTAGACGGCACGTGTGGGTTCACTAGTGATTGAGATAGTAAATTAAATGGCTGTATGTGTATGTAGACATCACCCATCACCACCACTGTAAAGTGATCTGACGCTGCACAACGAAGAGAATGAGTTATGATTTTCCACTCGGGCTGACCTTAAACTAATAACAACATTCACAAAACAGATAGAATAATCTTATAATATTATTATGACAGTCTCATTATGAGAAATATCAGACATATGGCCTACACTTCTGATGCTTTCACTCGCCAAGATATCATCTGTTTTTAGAAGCACACTCGTAACGTGTCACATTGTCATTGAATATCCGAACTGAGCTCCCCGAGGCGACATGCTGTTTTGGGCCAGTCAGGAGAAATGCAAAGGAGAAGCGCCAGCAGAAAGTATAAGGGAAGCTAATGAAAACATTGGAGAGGAAGCTGGGAGCGTCTGGCGAGTCGGAAGCAGGTGCAATTGAAAATTAAAGCTGATTCTCTCATTTTGCTCTCGTTCCCATTCACTTTCTCATTTCATTTTTGAATAACAGCCATGAGGTGAGAACAAAACAAAACAGCTGGTGGAGACGCCATCCACGGCTGCTTCTCCAAAGCTAGGCCCCGGCGTGTGCACACCTGTTTAATACCTGTCTACTGAAAGATTAATATTTTTCAAGTGGCTGCAAAAAAAAAAAAAGCCTGGTCTGTGCAGTGCCAAAGAGTGATGGGTCACAGTTTCTCCAGGACTGATGCCGAACGCTGCTCCCAAGCTGCAATGATAAGGTATATGAAGGCTTATAGAAGCTTATTATAGAGAATGAAATGGCAGTATGACTTTGTGAAGAGCAGAGCTAGTCTACCAGCTTTACTCCAACACTCGCTTTCACTAAGGTTTACAGGTGCCCTGATTCATGATAGTCACTTACAGCAGAGACCTGTACTTGCATGGGACCCCCACGGGACCTGTGGTCCCACCACAGTATCAATGCAAAATGAACTAAAGTTCGATGTCAACATATACATGTCGAAAAATCCCAGAACTTAATAAATACATTATCTAAAATCACACAGTAATAATAATCACAATAATAATCAAACAATAATTAGAAGTTAACATTATAAGCAGCTAAATAATAAGAAAGTATTAAGCTCATTCTAAATAGTTGCAAGGCAACCGATAACATGAACGATGCAGGAATTGCCCTATTGTGCCATTGACACAGAGGAGTCCATACAGCTGTGAAAATATATGATACAGCTGTTATGTGTGTGCCTGTAGAGTCGAACCTGCTCAGCAAATACTCCTAGAAGTTCATTCATTTTAAATGAAGTGCAGCAGCATTCTGCCGGTGCCGCAGCGTACATGGGTCGTTGTTTTCGGCACCCACACCCTCGTACCACTTACGGTGTGTCAAGTATAAGTCTAGATTTAGACGGTCAGTCGGCCTCAGCTGTGGAAAGTCTCTATAGAAAGGCCACTAAACCACAATTTAAGGCCGCTAATGGCAAGTCTGGCATACAGTATTCATTTTCAGTCCTGGTTATTTGGATGAATTCTAATGGGTGGGGTTCAAGAAACAGTCCTGCACAGATTTCTAATTTACAGCTTTAACCAGACACTGTGGTTCTGACTTGTCGACCAACTGGAGACTGTATTCCTGACACATCGACCAATCAGAGGCTGTGTTCCTGACTTGTTAACCAATCAGAGGCTGTATTCCTGACTCATTGACCAATCAGAGGCCGTGTTCCTGACTTGTTAACCAATCAGAGGCTGTATTCCTGACTCGCTGAACACTCAGAGGCTGTATAGCTGAATCACTGACGAATCAGAGGCTGTATTCCTGACTTGCCAAACAATTAGTGGCTAATCAGTGGCTTAATTCCTGACTCCTTGACCAATCAGTGGCTTAATTCCTGACTCCTTGACCAATCAGAGGCTGTGTTTCTGAGTAGTCAACAGAACAACGTAATTGAAATGAAGTCTCTAGTATGCAGCATTCACAAGATATTTATTCTTTCATGTATGATGTCCTTTTATGTCACACTGACATCATCGACCCGAGAGGGTTACCACCCAGCGGGGAGGGAAGGCCAGTGCCAACACAGCTCCCCCTACCACTAAGTAGAAAAGCGTATAGCTAAAAAGCATAGCACCACTGTTTGGAACGAAACGAGAACTTTCCAGGAGAAGGAAAAAGCATACTTTACAGTTAATGTAAGTCAGTGGAACCAGAAATATTGGGCCATTTCCGTTCAGCACAACCCGGCACCATAAGCGCATATACACAGCTTTAGGCTATCTGTCCAAACTATTTACATGTGTCTATTACTGCATGTCCAGAGCTCTCCCGGGCGCTCGCTGCGCCGCATGGCCTTGTGGGGTCAATTCTTTTGGTCCATTCATCATGGAATTTTGACACAATGTAAAGGGCAACAGCCATTTTCAAATTACGTCAGCAACTGAAAAATGACAGCAATGAAGATGCAAGACTTTGTTCCGACTTTGTTCAGCCATAGGTTTGATACGATGCTAACCTAAAGCAGTAGCAGTGTCTAGCAGAGGTCCTCTGTAGCATAGCGCTTATTTGCACAGCTGTACAGATTCTGTAAATAGTGGTGTATATGTCTACTCAGACTCATTTATGTATAGAATAGCCACATAAATATAAGCACAGATATTCATATATCTCTTTAGCACCTTTTCTGGCTCTATATTATTATTATTATTATTATTATTATTCTTTATTCTAATTATTGTATCTTATTGTACTTTTCCCCCAGTGTAATACTTGTTAAGAGTCTGTGTTCTTACATGTCATACATGTGTGCTTTTACCAAGACAAACTCATTTTATGTGTGACATACTTGGCGATATAAAGATTCTGATTCTAAATTTGAGGTTATTTGATATTAGAACCTTAAAAAAAGGGCCCATGTCACGGAAAACCACCTCTCAGAACAGACCTTATTTACACAGTAAATATTATTTATCAGTTTTAAAGCTACAGAGACTAAATGAATCTGTTTAACTCTAAAGGAAGAAGAAAGCAAACCTTGCAATACAGGTCAACACGGCAGCGCACATGAAATAATAACACTATAATGATGTTACGACCCCGTCGGGAGAAAACAACCCCACTCTTCAGGCTAGGGTAAAGAGGTTGCACCATGAAAGAAAAGACCAACACAAGTCAGGTCAAAGCTAAAGAACTGTATTTTCTTGTTTTCTTTCTTCTGTTTTAGTGGTCAGAAAAGTTGGAGCTTAGTTGGGCCGAGGCCAAAACAACAAACCAAAAGTGCCAGCCCACCCACAACAGTTTTTTTCCCCTCTACCAAGATGAAATCAAATACAATACACCTTCCCTGAATCCCCAGAGGGTATAAAACTGAGGGATCAAAAGGAACTGGCAGCCCAAGGCTACAACAACTGTGGAGTTGAGTTGATATTAATATAATTAGAAAGTTTGCATAGTCAATATATCAGATTGTGGCAACCTTTCAGCTGTACATTAGCTCACCGGACAACAGTCCCCGTGACTGAAACATACCCACTACTGTGTAATACCTCCACGAGTCCCAATAACAGCTGTGATTGGATTTGGCATGTACTGGCCAACTTTCTGGATGTAAGCCACATCAATGTTCAGACACTCTCACATCAAAGAATTGTGCAGTTGTGCCAGATTTGGTGGATGCCGTCCCTGGCACAATTCAAGGAGAATTCCCTGTAGACAGGGATTTTAGCCACTGCTGGTAGAACCGTATGACAGACGCTTCCATACAACTGCAGGTTCAGCTACTTCCTCCACACTATGGTCTTTGGCACGCCCAAATGCAGTCACTCCTATTAGCCAGTTATTAACATCTGCTTTGGAGCAGTCATGGGCTGGAGGTTAGGGAACCAGCCTTGTGACCGGTTCGATTCCCTGAACCGACAGTAACGACTGAGGTGCCCTTGAGCAAGGCACCTAACCCCCAACTGCTCCCCGGGCGCCGTGGATAGGGCTGCCCACCGCTCCGGGCAAGTGTGCTCACTGCCCTCTAGTGTGTGTGTATTCACTAGTGTGTGTGAATGTGGGTGTTTCACTTCACGGATGGGTTAAATGCGGAATACAAATTCCTCTGTGTGGCACAAAAATGGCTCAAAAACTCTCTACTCAGAGAATGATTGGCCTCACCGATTTTTTTCCACACATGGAACGATACATTCACTGCACTGTAGCACCTCTTCTCAATTTGTGGATTCCGTCACTCACACCCCGCAGGTACTTATAGCCCCATCATTCTTGTGCAGCGCCATCTGCAGGAGCCTGAAGTTAATACCAACTTAAATATGCAAGGGGACTAATTTTTTTGTCTGGTGAGCTTAGTATGTAGCTCAAAAGATTAATGTATATTAGGAGAATAGCAATTAACACTAACAAGGACATTAAAGACATCCTGCATTAAGTCAGCCCCCAAAAATGGAACACCAGTCTGGAGGAAAACAGGTCAACCACAGGCAATACCAAACCAAACACAAGCACAAATGACAGTACAGATTATGTCCTAGGACGTAACATTGATTACAGGAATGAAATGATGTCCTTGGTTTATGTCTGTAAGTCTGTTTCTGCAGTTATGTGATTTAGAGTTTCAGCACTACATCCCTGGTTATTGTCTACAAATCCTGAACCTGCTTGGCATATGGGACATGACCTGGCCTCCACAGCACACACAGAGAGAAAGCCATTCTTATTCCAGACGGTTCAGGCCGGTGTCCCTCGGGGGCAGACTCTCATCCTCTGCAGTTGTTGTTCTTCATGTGAACTCTCGGGACGACCTGCTGACATCCAGTGTTGAGCTCATAAAATATACAGATGATCCGACTCTGAATACCTTTATGGGTTCCTTTCCACACTACATCCACAGACAGTGGTGGACGAAGTACACAAACCATGTAGTTGAGTTAAACTAGAGATCCCCAAAATACTCCTCCAGTGTGAGTAGATGTTCCTCGCTTTAGACCTCCACTGGAGTAACAGTACTAAAGTATTTACCTTCAAATGTACTTAAGTATGGAGAGTAACAGGAGCATGATTTATTATGGCTCTAATGTCCTGTTATCATTTCTGGAACAAGACTCTTAATCAGCTCAGTGTAGGTGAAGAGACTCTAGTTTCTCTCAGTCCACCAGTCTTTAATAGAAGATCATTAATTAGTCTCACACTGACGTCTATTCAAATGATCATAAGCACAGAACACTGAAGGAGAACAGGTTCCATTAGCAAGAACCAAGCTCTGTCCAACAGGTCAAAACTAGCTCAAAACAAACTGAACGCTGTACCCTGATTGGTGGGCTCGCTTCACACTTCTTTCGTTTAGACATGTTACGATTTTATGCACACATAAGCCAAAAGGTAAAACAGATACACCAACACACTACTTACTGTACACTAACACATCACACTTACTGAGTTACTGTACACCAACACACTACTTACAGTACACTAACACATCACACTTACTGAGTTACTGTACACCAACACACTACTTACAGCGCACTAACACATCACACTGAGTTACTGTACACAAACACACTACTTACTGTACACTAACACATCACACTTACTGAGTTACTGTACACCAACACACTACATACTGTACACTAACACATCACACTTACTGAGTTACTGTACACCAACACACTACTTACAGTACACTAACACATCACACTTACTGAGTTACTGTACACCAACACACTACTTACAGTACACTAACACATTACACTTACTGAGTTACTGTACACCAACACACTACTTACAGTACACTAACGCATTACACTTACTGAGTTACTGTACACCAACACGCTACGTACAGTACACTAACGCATTACAGTCACTGAGTTACTGTACACCAAGTTACAGAAGTAGTGTCTCTCAGAATGATGTTGGGGTGCCATGTTTGTTAGTGCAACATGCAACCATGTCTCGGCTTTGGAGTTGTAGAGGAACCTAATGGTGTCCTGTGATATGCGGAAGGGGTGGAGGTGGCGTGACAACAGGCCTTCTGGACATGTGATGTGTGACAACAAACCGTTCATCTTAACCCACAAGAGCCCACAGTGACATATGTGTCAGAAGCCTTTTAAAAGTCTGGAAAGTTCCTTATACAGCTTAATCCTTCACTTAAACTCATGGAGTCCATAAGTGACCCATTCTGAGCATCCTGGATGCAGTCACACGACAGTTGGTGAACATATGACCACATTTAGAAAATGGCGATGTGCTTGGTTAGTGCAGTTAGAGACAAAACCAGCTCATTTTAAAAGCTTGGTTGTTTGTATCTATAAGGTTCCAACCAATTTAAGAGCTCTAATGCTTTGAAAACATGTTCTATAATATATATACCCATATTCTATATTACATATACCCATTCTGACCAACATTTCTAGAGCAAAATGACGGAATTCAAGTTATGAAATGGTTGTTGTGACGTATGCTAACGGTATTCTGATCTCATAATACTTACAGAAGATGCCATGTGACCTCTTTGTCTCAATAAGACTGATCTTTTATGATCTTATATCTGATCCCTCATCATTCTCCTTTAAGGAAATTTTAGGGAAATGGTTCTGGGCTCTTATGGGTTAAAGATGACCCGCTGCCATTTTGAGTCTCTCCATGACAGTCTGGCACGACACCACTGCAGTCTTTGGTGACATTGATGTGGTGTTAAGGGCAGTCATTGTAACGGTCTGGTAGCATGTAGTCCTGCGTGGTGCAGCCGTCTGCCAATGGTGCTGCACTAACAGGATCACTCATGGAGGACACCACTGCTCACTGAATGTCTGCAATCATGGCTGTTGAGTCAGTCAGGTACAGCGATAAGGCCTGTCCTTGTTTGCGCCACACGCGTGGCTGAGAGCGAAACCTGAATCATTAGCATGTCTCACAGTGTCAAACCCACCCACCAATGTCAAAGTTTCATTCCTCTCGGTTGATTCCTTCTGGGTGGAGCTATTTGTGCAGCTACTCTTTTGGCGATGAGTGTACATTCAGTAAACAGCAATTCTGTGTAGAGGACGTGATCACTTAATTTCACTCAGGAAATTGACTACAACTTGGAATTTGACCAGGGCAGAGGAGGAAAAATATCATCTGTCATTCCTGCTAAACCAAAACAACCAAAGCATTCATCCGGTGGCCTTCGCTGGCCTTCGCCTCACCTGACTTTAGCGCGTGCCTCGGCGCGTGAGGGAAGGTGCATTTATTTGGTGGAGTGACAGCGAGAGAGCTTCCTCCCAACACAGTTGTTTGCCAACACATGTCAGGTCCTTAGGAAGCGCATTTGTAGTCGGTGAATGGGCCTGTAAGCACAGTCAAGAGGGAATGATGGAAGGCGCTTTGGTGCAGAAAAGGCGGCGGAGTGAAAGAGAGCTGTTGTCTCTCGCTGTAACGGTGCCGTGTAGCTGACAGGCCAACAAAAGGATGAAGTGAAGACATCCAGCGGCCATTATTTAGCGACACGGCGCGGGGAGAAAGACGGATATTTGCAATTATAACGCTACCTCTCCGGAGGCGCCGCTAATCTGCATTCACATTAGAGTGCCTGAGTTAGAGGTGCGCTATTAATTGTGTATCAGTTACTGCAATTTCCAAGCGCCTCAATTAGCTCGTAGCGAAAAGGGAGCAATTACTGAATTTCATTTGGTAATGCGGCCGCACGAAAATGAAATATTCAACCTGCGCAACACGCAGGCAAATGACACCCTCAGGGAACCCGCGGAGCGGGAGTGGACTGACCAGTAAGGTCTGTGTAATCACAGCACACAGGTTCTGTCATTTGTGTTAATTGGAATTTCCAGCCACAAGCACACAATCGTATAAACGGTCCTCTTACAAGTGATCAAGTGACGCACCTCCTTGTATCTACACTTAATGTCCATTCTATCAGCTCCCCTGACCATATAGGAGCACCTTGTAGTTCTACAGTTACAGGCTGTAGTCCATCGGTTTCTCTGTATACCCTGTTCTTCAGCGGTCAGGACGCCCACAGGACCACCACAGAGCAGGTGTTATGTGGGTGGTGGATCATTCTCAGCACTGCAGTGACACTGACGTGGTGGGGTGTTAGTGTGTGTTGTGCTGGTGTGAGTGGATCAGACACTGCAGTGCTGCTGGACTGAAAATTGTCCACCAACCAAAACTATCCAGTCAACAGTGTCTTGTGGGCAGCGTCCTGTGGGCAGCATCATGTGGGCAGTGTCCTGTGACTGCTGATGAAGGGCTAGTGCAGTACCAGATGAGCTATCGTCGTTGGACTAGCAAGGTAGGAGTATTTAATAGAGTGGACAATAAGTGGACCATGTAAAATTATAATTTTTACTGCAGCCTATAAACAATATTCTTTTATTATTTGTTATTTTATTGTTAA
The DNA here is from genome assembly GCA_034552555.1 of Semaprochilodus insignis. Classification (NCBI taxonomy): domain Eukaryota; kingdom Metazoa; phylum Chordata; class Actinopteri; order Characiformes; family Prochilodontidae; genus Semaprochilodus; species Semaprochilodus insignis. The sequence goes on from CM067489.1 coordinate 2,948,498, forward strand.
ATTTAACAATTTGTCTTATTTTATTAATGCCTTTAATTATGAATATTTGTTATTTGTTATTTTATTTGCTTGTATTTTTTTCTGAATGAATATTATAAATATAGCCATTAGTTTAATAAATTTTTATAGAATTAATGGAATTTAAAATCCCATTTTTAATATTTTTTTCTTTTTTCTCTTAATTCTAGTTTTGCTTTTTCTTTGTAATGGTAAACCCTGAGATGAGTATCATGCATGGAAGTTGCTATATTGATAAAGTGTATTATTATTATTATTATTATTATTATTATTATTATTATACAAAACCTGCTAATACCAGATAATACCTGCTCTGTGGTGGTCCTGTGGGGGTCCTGACCATTGAAGAACAGGGTAATGCAGTATACAGAGAAACAGATGGACTACAGTCTGTAACTGTAGAACTACAGAGTGCTCCTATATGGTCAGTGGAGATGAGGAAGTGGACAATGAGTGTAGAGACAAGGAGGTGTACCTAATAAAGTGCTCAGTGGGTGTAGATAGATACATAGATACAAATATAGATAACTCTATGGATATAGATATAAATAAAGTAAGCAGAAGCACTAAAGCAGGGGAGTGCTGTGCACGCTGGGTGCTGATAGATAACCCAAGCTGTAGTGGAAAGTAAACACACCCTTGCTCTGTGATTGGTTACTGTGCACGGCCCCTTTCTGTCAAAGCAACCGGTTGGCCACACTAGGCGTCGAAATCTATTAGATCATCAGACGTCTGGCCTCCGAGAGACCTCTAATCAGAGATCCGTTACTGTACACTGATGACCGTTTATCTGCGTGCTAATTTGCCCGAATCGATACGTCAGTAGAGCCTCTCGCTGCATCTGGCGTCCGTTTGCATTCCTTCGCCAGGGTGCACTTTCTGTGTGCTGCCGATGATGAATGAGGAAAGAAGACATTAGTGAACCCCCATCCTTGTCTTTCTTCCTCTTTCTCTCTCTCTCTCTCTCTCCCCCTCTCTCTCTCTCCTGCTTCTCATGCCTCCCTCCGCTCGCTGTAATTCGCTCCATTAGGTGTTTTTTTCCAGATATTCTCAAATCATCTTTTCCCATTCCTGCCTCCTCCACCTCCCTCCTCCTCTCTCAAGGAATCACGACTACTCTTTTCATGTTTGCCTCTCTTTCTCCCACACTATGTATTATTCTCTCTTTTCTCCTCCGCTGATTAACGCGCTTATTTTACATTTATCCGAGTGCGGCCCCCTCAAAGCTCAAACTTTCCATCTGATTAAAGCCCCTCAGCGAGAGGGGAGAAAAGGTTTCTGTGCTTTGGTTGGCGTGCTTGTTTGGCCACCCGCTGCGCATATGCAGGAGGACCAGAGGTGTGAGCCCCCCTCTTACAGAGGGCACGCATCTCAATACATCATTCACCATATGGTACAAAAAGGAAACAGTTAAACCAGCTGTGGCCGAAAACTGATATCACATATCATCTCTGGTTTTATTAGGGTATGTACAAGCTCCCCGGACAAAACATGAGACCCCCGTCTGTGATGCTCTGGGGTGGTTTAGTTACATGAACCACAGTGCCTACATTGAGCTGCTGGACAACAGGGTTCGGCCTTTTGCTCATAATCATCTCACAGAGGAACATAACATTCCTATCCCGGCATTCCAAGAATAACGAGTCTCACGTTCACAGGGCTGCAAATGTGGCATGATGACCATTCACACATCTGGACTTGCCCGCAAAATTCCCAGAATTGAACCCTCTTGAAGACCTGGAACAACCAGTAAAGCACCAGGGAAGGCGCTTCAGTGGTCTGGACCACTACAGGGCAGGTATTATGTGAGTGGTGGATCATTCTCAGCACTGCAGTGACACTGACGTGGTGGTGGTGTGTTAGTGTGTGTTGTGCTGGTGTGAGTGGATCAGACACAGCAGTGCTGCTGGAGTGTTTAAACACTGTGTCCACTCACTGTCCACTCTATTAGACACTCCTACCTTGCTTGTCCACCTTGTACATGTATAGTCAGAGATGATGGCTCATCTGCTGCTGCACAGTGCAGTGTTGGTCATCCTCTAGTCCTCCTTCAGGAGCCTGCCCACAGGACGCCATTGTGCTGGATAGTTTTGGTTGGTGGACGATTCGTTGTCTAGCAGTGACAGTGAGCTGTCCAGCAGCACTGCTGTGTCTGATCCACACACATCCATCAGCACCACACACACTAACACACCACCACCACGTCAGTGTCACTGCAGTGCTAAGAATGATCCACCACCCACACAATACCTGCTGTGTGGTGGTCCTGTGGGGGTCCTGACCATTGAAGAACAGGGTAATACTGTATACAGAGAAACATACGGACTACAGTCTGGAACGTATATTTAAAGCCAAATATAGCCATTTAGTTTACTATCCAAAACCACCAGGGAACCTCCACATGTCTTCTGAGTTTTCATATGGATGTCAATGATGGTAAAATATTGGAAAATAAGTTTTCCTTGGGAACTATTTTGCCTCAAAACACCCTGCATGTATTCCTCCACCACAAAGGCCTCAAACCTCAAAGTCGGAAAAAGGTCTCAGACATCAGGCAGGGTGTTCATGACCATTTGGTGCTCTGTAAAAAGTGTTAGGTTGCTCCAACCTAAAAAACTAGTAACTCTAATTTGTCACAAGCTAATTAATGTTAGGCTTATTCAACCTAATAAAAGGACTTTGAACGAACAGTTCTTTCAATCAGAGTAATTTGAGTTGAGTGAAACTTATTCAATTGCTTGTAACAAACTGGAGTCATTTTTTTTAGGTTGCACTTTTACAGTGTGTAATAACATTCTGTGAGGGAGCTTCTAAAGGTGGATATCTGGCTCCTATCAGCACCACTGTGAACGATTCTGACTTCTGAAGTTTCAGAGCACTTCATATCAAACTCCATTGAATGACTGTTTACATCCTAACAGTTTAATTATGCAGGAATCTGAAGAAATCGTTAGAATTCCCCCAATAACTGGAGAAATCTTTCAGCTACTGGATGTTAAGGCTTTCATGTCCGGCGAGGGGGCTTTGAATGCACCTTTGGATGAACAAACAGGAAAGCTAACGCTAGAGCTGGCAATCGCCGGGTCCAAGCACCAGCGCCGTATGGAGTCAATACAACAGAAATGATGAGCAAAAAATACAGATTTTTTGAAGCAGATGTCTGTCAGATTTCATAGACGCTGACCTTCTGACCTTGGTATGGGAATCTAAATACCTACCTGAACTTGTACCTGCATAGTAACTCAGTGGACTAATTCATTCCGGAGAATCAGGGCATCACTTTCACTGCTCATGAGTCTTCATGTCTAACCTGTAGTCTCTCTCTCTCTCTGCAGGTTCTCTGTCCCTGAGTGTCTTCCTGGTGTCGGTCAGTCTAACGGTGTGTGTGGTGTGGCTCGTGGCGCTGTGTGGCGTTTGTGGATGGTGCCAGCGAAGATTGGTGAGTGATGTCACTTCCTAAGGCTTTTTATTCAGTAACTACATGGAAAACAATACACACTGTGCTCAACTATGCTCAGAAATGGGCCGCGCTCAGAATTCTGTGGGGAAGAAATGAGTGTTGTTGCTAACACACTAACCAGCTAACATTACTGACATGGGTGGTAACACGCGGGATGTCAGTGGTTTAGACCAACTACTGGAAGCATAAGCTGGGTGTTTCTAATAAAATGGCCAGTGAGTGGAAGGACAAGGTGGGTGTTTCTAATAAAATGGCCAGTGAGTGGTTTCAAGTTTCAGGTTTATTTGTCATATATAAAACATGTCAGGACATTTATGCATTGAAATGAAGAACAAGTTAGTTGTTTCAAACAAAGTTGCCTGTGGAAGTAAAAGGGAGATGTTTCCAATAATGTGGCCAGTGAGTAGAAGCACTAAGTAGGTGTTTCTAATAAAGTGGCCAGTGAGTGGAAAAAGAAGGTAGGTGTGCAAATTGTCCAATTAGTGGGCATACAAGTTAGGTGTTTCTAATAAAGTGGCCAGAGAGTGGGCGTATAATGTAGGTGTCTCTAATAAAGTGGCCAGAGAGTGGGCATACGAGTTAGGTGTTTCTAATAAAGTGGCCAGAGAGTGGGCATACAAGTTAGGTGTTTCTAATAAAGTGGCCAGTGAGTGGAATAACAAGGTAGGTGTGTAAATTGTCCAATTAGTGGGCCTACAAGTTAAGTATTTCTAATAAAGTGGCCAGTGAGTGGGCGAACAAGGTAGGTGTTTCTAATAAAGTGGCCAGTGAGTGGAAAAACAAGGTAGGTGTTACCAATAAAGTGGTAACAGAGAGTGGGCGTAGAAGATAGGTGTTTCTAATAAAGTGGCCAGTGAGTACACCTGCGAGTGAATTTTTTAGGTGGCATGGAATGACGATGTTTGTTGTGGAGGCTGAAGAGACAGCTTTATCCCTGTTCTAATGCCCGATCTATTAAATTAATGTGTTTTTGGCATTTAGCCGGCATGTTCGCGCAGTGAGCCTAAATGGAGCGCAGCGAGTGGAGAGAGCATGTTATTTCAGACTGACACAAAAAGGGGAATAATTGGACTGAATGGCTGATGTATAAATAGACACGAGGAGGTGAGTGAAGAAGAGCAAATCTGTGATTAATAGGCAGTTAATAAATATAACCCACAAATGGAATTAATCACTTCAATTTAGCATAATTGAATTAGCCTCTTTTCGAGTTTAATGATTCATCCATTACTCAAATTAATTAGCTTTGCCCGTTTATGAATATGCTAACTTATTTATGTTGCGGGTAAATGACAGCAACAGGTCTGGCTTTGTTTTTGACATAAATGCCCACTTTTAATTAACGAGCATTAATGAAGCAAACAGGGGAAAGTCGCTCCTGAGATGGTCTTCAGAGAGGAGAGGAACAGAAGGGTGGACTGTGGGGTGGCTTAAATGCGCCCAGGCTTTAATTACACTCTGTAATGGGCTGTGGTCCGTATCCACACCCTGTGGGCACCTAGCAGCTTGCTCTTATTACAAAGAGGGATTACCTCTCGCTGTCTATTACTTCTCATCCCTTTATTCCCTTCTTTTTGCACCCATGACCATGAATTGGGAACCCTCGTTGCAAGCAATTCCCCTTTATAAGCTCAGTAATCATACCACAGTGGAGCCTGACCTAGTTCTCCTAAAGCAGCAGAGCACGACTGTTATTGTAAGACCGGTGGGAAGCTACCCAAAGGTGTAGTTTAGCAAGCAAGTTACACAGTTTACAATCAGCCAAAACACATTTGGTGTTTAAAGTTTGCTTGTTTAGTTTTGCACTGGGGCAAGAGGCTAATGCTGCGTTGACATGTTTGTGGTAGATGGACAACAGCAAACCAGAGACAGTACTAGTGAAAAGTTTAGGCAGAGCTACTCATACAAGGCCGGGCATGTGAAATTAGCAAGGACGGGTCTTATTGCTATACCTGACTAACCCAACAGCCACGATTGTGGACATTCAATGAGCAGTGATGTCCTCCGTGAGTCATCCTGTTAGTGCAGGACACAGGACTGCATGCACCCAGACCGTTGCGACGACTGCCCTTAACACCATGTCAACATCGCCAAAGACTGGAACAATGGTGTCGTGCCAGACTGTCATGGAGTGACTCAGAATGGCAGCGGGTCATCTTCAGTGACGAGTCCTGCTTTTATCTTGGTGGAGACGGCCAACGAATCCGTATGTGGAGGCACCGTGGTCAGCTGCAAGATGTACGGTTTGTTGTCACGTGTCACACGTCCAGAAGGCCTGGTGTCACTCCACCTCCACCCCTACCGCACCATCTGCAGGAACTGTGTAAGAATATTCAAGCTGCATGGGATGGATTATCACAGGACACCATTAGGAACCTCTACAGCTCCATGCCGAGACGTCTGGCATGTTGCATTAACAGGTTTCTCCTTCACGACACCACTGCAAATGATGGTGGTTGGCTGTCAGTGGCAGGACATGTAATGGGAGCCGTGACACCAAATTTCCTTCTGCTAAGAGCCTGGAAATGGTCCGGGTAGAGACAGGGGTGTGTAATGAAGGTGCCACCTGTGTCTGAGTAGTGGACAGGGAAACTGTGGGAGCTGCTTGTGCTTGTCAGCGGATCAAATGATCCTCTCTACTGGGGGTCTGTCTGGGCCATCCGAAGCCTGTTCGCCGTGTGTGCTTGCCTTCATGTAACCAGACCACACCTGGAATCATTTACGTACATGCCTGAGACATCTGTGAGTGTCATTTTTTTCAGTATCAATGAGTATAAATAATACACAGCCTGAATGCATCTGATCCTGTGCGTGAAACTGGAGCAAATGGCTTAGTGCATCAGGTCCAGAGTGTACTGAGTGTCGGCAGTCACATGTTCCGTCTTAAAGTGGTGAAAACTTGACGGGCTTTGAGGCAAATGTGTGATAATTCAGGCAGGCAGGTTGCTAATTGATGCAAATGAGTTTCTGCTACCTACTGTCAGCTACGTTAGCCTCACAAACAAAAGTAGCAAACTTCGGGCCCTAAACATGTCTAAGCTGATTCGGACCCCAGACATGTCTAAGCTGATTGCTAATCCTGTGCTTTAAGCACTGCGGAAGCCAAAATTCAGGCTGTTTTCACACTTGAGTTTATTTCTGGACGCCTGACCGCTTGCTTGCTCTGCAAGTTTGGCCAAGTGTGAAAGATCTCCGGTCGGCCTGAAATTCGTGGTCTTGGGGGTTCGTTAGCGAACTCTGCTGTGGTCTGCTACATGGGTGGAAGCTACGTATGCGTGAGGTTCATTCTGCCACATCAGTGCTCAGACTTGTCTTCAGTCAACATCTATTCCAGTATTTCTTGTCTTTCCCACCACTTTAGGCCGATGTCAAGCACTTTGAGCAGAAGTGCATACATTGATAATCATATTACATAAGGATGTTACCGAAGGTTACAAAACTAAATTAATTAAGGATGACTCTCTGAGTCAAGGCCACTTAAACCACCAACTGTGAACAACTGAAGACAGGTGTTTAGGGCATCTACATAGCTGTTTATGCCTTGGTATGTTATCTTGGAATGCCATCTAGTTTTACCCTCAGATATGTCTAAGGGTGCTCTCTGCTGGAGTTCCCAGCACACCTCATCATTACCTTCCCCCTCATGTACGGCGTAAGAGCCAAACCAGACAAAGTATGTGTTATTTTGGCCTAAACAACCCATTATGCTGTCAGGGAATATCCACTCTGACATGGCGTGGGGTTGCGAGGGGAGTTGTGTGGAAAACCAGATGAATCATTAGGGTGCTGCTGCACGGGCTCCTAGCTGCTCACTGTTTGACCTGCAGGCTTTAACACACATATATAGACCTACACTTACATAATGCATTTGTTTGCTGAGTCACCTCCCAACAACAGCCTGACAGTACCAAAGTGTTAACAGCATTCCAAAAGAATAATTCAGGAAACATAATCCATCAGCCAAGACATGCTTGGGGTTTAGGATTTGCACTGGATCTACAAGGTTAATGTAGATGACAAGTAATTGAAGCTTATCAGCATGTCAGTGTCGGTCTGTCCCCTTGTTAGGACATGATGTATCGACCTTACGTCTGGGTCTAGGCCTCTACTGCGTTGGATGAGGCTCTTGTCTTTTCAGCATGCTGCAGTGCTGTGTCCCTTGTTGTTTGAATAGATATGAGTCCAAAATGAGGACTTCATTGTCATTCTAATGGTTTCCTGGTGATGGGAGTGAGAAGAGGAAGTGGCTGCAGTTCACCTGGTATTATAGCCTCATCCTCAAAAGAATAGCTGCACCCAGAAGGAGGTGTGGGATTGCAGTGCTATTGGGATGGAAGATAAAGGACCAAGACCAGGACCAATAAATGATGATAAATTTAGACTGATATGATCAATATTTATTGAGCTACACATACAGAAGTAGTGTCTCTCAGTATGCCGTCGGGCCGCCATGTTTGCTAACGGAACCTGCCAGACGTCTCGGCATGGAGTTGTAGAGGTTCCTAATGGTGTCCTGTGATAATCCATCCATCCCATGCAGCTTGAATATTCTCACACAGTTCCTGCAGATGGTGTGGTAGGGGTGGAGGTGGAGTCACACCAGGCCTTCTGGACGTGTGACACGTGACAACAAACCGTTCATCTTGGCGCTGACCACGGTGCCTCCACACACGGATTCATTGGTCGTCTCCACCAAGACAAAAGCGGGACTTGTCACTGAAGATGACCCGCTGCCATTCTGAGTCATTCCATGACAGTCTGGCACAACACCATTGCAGTCTTTGGCGATGTTGACGTGGTGTTAAGGACAGTCGTTGCAACGGTCTGGGTGCATGCAGTCCTGTGTCCTGCAGCCACCTGCCCATGGTGCTGAAAGCAAGTCTATAGTTATATACCAGCATCAGCCTGAAACTGTCTCAGTGCCTCTAAACTACCACAGTGGACAAAGCCTGCTAGCTTCTTTGGCGTATTGTGGTGAGGTCAGCTCACGACAGCTACAGAAAGATAACACAGCATCGCTTGGCTTTGTTCTTGCTGCAAGGGAGTTTTGGGATAGCGAAGAGCTCAAAAATAGTTCAGCTTGCCATTGCCATTGTCCGTGCACAACACTGTCAGCACACAACAAACATTTGCCTACATGCTTCCGTGTGGACGAAAGCTTTGGAGTTGAATTATGAATCTCCTTGTGCTTCCTGCAGCTGTGAGAGCACTCTGCTTTTTTTTTTTGTCGCTCCATATTCATAGTGCAGTTTATAAATAGCCTTTCTGAGCAGCAGTAGATGCTGTTGTAAACAGAACAAAAATAAAGCAGGAGTATTTTAACCACACCAAGTCTACAGTCGCTAGCAGTCTACTTGAAAAAGAAGGGGGTTCGTTTGAAATCCACAATTCAGTGACTGACAGGTTCGTTTATGTCCTGTGTTGTAGACAGTCACGGCCCTCAAGCCGGAGATATTAGCGTGAAAGCTACACCAACAGCCTAACAGTGTTCAGCTTTCCTGTTTAAAGGGACCAAAGCTGCTTTTTAGGATTACTTGTTTTATGTAATTATACACATAAGACATATTTATAAGAGCTTAAAACAGGCCAATATACTCTTATCATCAAAAGAATAGCTGCACCCAGAAGGAGGTGTGGGATTGCAGGGCTATTGGGAAGGAAGATAAGAGTTACCAGGATCAATAAATGATGATAAATTTAGACGGATATGATCAATATTTATTGAGCTACACATACAGAAGTAGTGTCTCTCAGTATGGCGTCAGGCCGCCATGTTTACTAACCCAACATGCCAGACATCTCGGCATGGAGTTGTAGAGGTTCCTAATGGTGTCCTGTGATAATCCATCCCATGCAGCTTGAATATCCTCACACAGTTCCTGCAGATTGTGCGGTAGGGGTGGAGGTGGAGTGACACCAGGTCTTTTGGACGTGTGACGTGTGACAATAAGCTGTTCATCTTGGTGCTGACCACGGTGCTTCCACACACAGATTCGTTGGTCGTCTCCACCAGGAAGCTTCTGAGTGACTCCATGACAGTCTGGCACAACACCGTTGCAGTCTTTGGCGACGTTGATGTGGTGTTAAGGGCAGTCGTCGTAACGGTCTGTGTGCATGTAGTCCTGCGTCATATAGCTGTCTGCCAATGGTACTGGCACTAATGAGATGACTCATGAATTACTGCTCATTTAATGTCCGCAGTCGTGGCTGTTGGGTCAGTCAGGTACAGCGATAAGGCCCATCCTTACTTATGTCACATGCGTGGCCGAGCTTGAAACGTGAATCGTTTGCATGTCCCACGATGTCAAACCTACCCACCAAGTTTCATTCCTGTCAGTTGATTCTGGGTGCAGCTATTTGTGCAACTATTCTTTTGATGATGGTTGTATATACTACAATATATACTGTACAGTATAGTATAGAAAATGTGGCTCACAAATGTCTTGAAAAAAGTCAAATAATTAAAAAAAAAATTCTTGTAGAATAGAGACTTGGGATGTGAGATGCCATTATTCAAACACCAAAATTACTATTTGGTTAATCGTTCTGTTTCAGCACTGACCACCAGAGATTACCCACAGACTAACAATTAATTGAAATCAAGCCTTTTTGTTCTAGCTTTAAGCGTATTTGTGAGCATGTACACTCACTAAGCCCTTTATTAGGAACACCTGTATATCTGCTCATTTCTGCAGTTATCTGATCAGCCAATCGTGTGGCAGCAGTGCAGTGCATGACATCATCCAGATACGGTCCAGCAGGTTCAAGTGATGTTCACATTAACCATCAGAATGGGAAAGTGTGATTGAGCGTGACATGATCGTTGGCACCAGATGGGCTGCTTTGAGTATTGCTATAACTGATCTCCTGGGC
>CM067489.1:2978109-2985609 GCA_034552555.1 Semaprochilodus insignis
TTTCATATTCATTCTTTATCTCTCTTTACCTTTTTCTCTGTGAGATATTTATTTTCTTGCTTTTGTTTGGTTCTTTCTTTCTCTCATTCTCTCTCTCATTCTCTCTCTCTCTCTCTCTCTCTCTCTCTCTCTCTCTCTCTCTCGTTCTCTAGTCCTCAGTCTCTCTTTGTTTCTCTCAGTGATGTTTTTACTCCTCAGGTCGCGTCCTCAGAGCCTCAGAAGTCTCTATAAGCGGCTCTCAGTTAAGACTAGTAATCAGACTCTGAAGGTGTTGCTGCCTCTTGTGTTTATCTGAGCACAGAGTGATGTGCAGTTTAGGACTGTTTCCTACTCACTCACATCTCTCTCAGCTCTGACCGAGGAACTGGGCACATAGAGCGAGTACAACAGGGAAAGTCAGAACTGTTCACAGTGGTGGTGAATGGAACCAGACATCCACCTTTAAAAGCTCCCTCACAGAAAGTCACTACATGAAGTGCTGAATATGCTGCCTGATGTCTGAGAAGCTGCTTTGAGAAGATTTTGGCCTTAAAATCCATTCATGGTGGAGGGCGTTGTGAGGCACAATAGTCCCCAAAGAAGCTTCTTATATTTGACCATCATCAACATTCCATATGAAACTCAGAGGACATGTGCAGGCTCACTGGTGGTGTTGATAGTAAATAAAATGGTTATATTTGTATTGTAGACATGGAGACCCCCGGTTCCCATCACCACCGCTGCAAGGAACATCTTTTCTCTTCAATCTCTTCAATAAACGAGTCTCTTCAATCAACAACCTCACACCAAACCACTTGGGAACACACTTGGGAACCACTCTGTTCACGTCTCAAACACCGAATTCTGGAATTTGTAAAATTGGTGGAATTCCCCTGTCAGTATTTCACCAGAAGCCATTAAAGGAGTTGTGGGCGGAGCCTTGGCAGGATAATTCCTGACCTTCATAGCCACTATTAATTTCATGCTATAATAGACACAGAGCAGAAAGTCTTACTAATGGACTAATAACCCTGCAGTGTAAGGGGTTAAATCAGGGTCGCAAAACCGCAGCAACACTTTCAGACTCATCACTGATGTTCATTAACTCAGCAGCCCCTCTTTCTCTCTTCTCGCCAATGATTCAATCTCTCTGTCTCTCTGTTTGTCTGTTCGTGTTGCTCTGACCTCTCTCTCTCTGACCACAGTGATCTAGACAGAGACTTTTGGAATAATAATGACAGCAGTAATGTTCAGCAGCGGTGGAGCTCGTACCCGCCCAAAGAGTTTCTCCTCAACATGTCCCCCTACGCCCCGTATGGAGACCCTCGCCTTACGCCCAAGTGAGTTTCTCTCCAGCCTGGTAAGCAATCCACTCTGTCTGCGCAGGGCTGTATGGATAACCGGGTTCCTTCTGTTAAATCATATTCAACTTCACCGTCCAGGTTTGAAATTTAACTGCTCTGTGAATGTGGAGTATATTTTAATATCAGCGGCACACAAATACACACAGAAACCACCTTTTATCACACACTCTTTTACCTCATATCAGCCACTGCGGCGTATAACCCTCTACTAACTGGGCTGGTTTCAGCTGGGGAGGTTCTGCAGTTTAACTGATTAACAGCAAGATCTGTGGTTTAAATCCAGTATGAATCTACAGTGTGTGTAGTGTTTACAGTCTGACGGTATTATTGTGGAGGGATTTTAATCCAGTATGAATCTGCAGTGTGTGTAGTGTTTACAGTGTGACAGTAATAACTGTGGAGTGATTTTAATCCAGTATGAATTTTGCAGTGTGTGTAGTGTTTACAGTCTGACAGTAACGACTGTGGAGGGATTTTAATCCAGTATGAATCTGCAGCGTGTGTAGTGTTTACAGTCTGATGGTATTATTTGTGGAGGGATTTTAATCCAGTATGAATCTGCAGTGTATGTAGTCTTTACAGTCTGAATCTGCAGTGTGTGTAGTATTTACAGCCTGATGGTATTAATTGTGGAGGGATTTTAATCCAGTATGAATCTGCAGTGTGTGTAGTGTTTACAGCCTGATGGTAGTAATTGTGGAGGGATTTTAATCCATTATGAATCTGCAGTGTGTGTAGTGTTTACGGTCTGATGGTATTAATTGTGGAGGGAGTTTAATCCAGTATGAATCTGCAGTGTGTGTAGTGTTTACAGCCTGATGGTATTAATTGTGGAGGGATTTTAATCCAGTATGAATCTGCAGTGTATGTAGTGTTTACACTCTGAATCCGCAGTGTGTGTAGTGTTTACAGTCTGACAGTAGTAACTGTGGAGTGATTTTAATCCAGTATGAATTTTGCAGTGTGTGTAGTGTTTACAGTCTGACAGTAATGACTGTGGAGTGATTTTAATCCAGTATGAATCTGCAGTGTGTAGTGTTTACAGTCTGACAGTAACAGTTGAGTGGGATAGACTTTGCTGACAGGTGCTATTCACTGGTGTTCAGTAAATCCCTCCAGACTTCAGAGTAATCTACTGACTTTTCAGATTCATTCTGGATCTCAGATCACATATCTCATCTAACTACAGAACCTTCCCAGGTAAAACTAGTCCATCTTCAACAGGGCTACAGTGTATGTCATCTTCTGTCCAGTTACTCAGCCGATCCATTAAGATTCTAGTCACGCTCTGGCTGAAACTGACCTCAGTGGAGCTGCCCCCTCCCCTCCACCAGTGTCCTCTGGGAGACATAAAGCCAGTCCAGTTGAGAGCTTGGGGGTTAGCCACAGTCTCCCGCTGCCTCACGTTTTAATTGCTTAATTGAAGTCATTATCTGGGAAGGAGAGCAGTCTCTCTAGCCACACTCCCCGGATAAATCAGTGGCTAATTGAAAGCCGGCCGTAATAGATGCACAACTCTGGCACGGGGAGGCTGGAGCCCTTTTTCATCAGTGTTGCTTTAATTAGAGCCCCCCTCCTGACTGCCCCCAACATCTGGGCCCAGCATGAACTGGGAGTGCATGTTAACCTGAGTGGGGACAAATCTGCAAACTGGGAGAAATCTCACACTCAGATCACAGATTCAACCTCTCCCATCTAATCCCGAAATCACTACAGCCCTGCCAGATCTCCTGACCTCTCACCTCAAACCTCTCACCGCTAATATGCCTGCAGCCCCATGGCCAGCACCCATGGAGACGGACAACCCTCAGAGCTTTGACCTTTGACCTAACAGGTTAAAGTCGAACTAAGAAATTTCCAGCTTTGAGATTTCTTGTTTAAAGTACATGGACAAGACTGCTGTCCATGGTCCTGCTTCTGGAGGGTTGGCTGTTGGCTTTGCTAACGCTGTTGCTCATGGCTGTGCTTTCTGGGAACCTGTTATTGTTGGTTTGGTTTTTCACCTGTCACGTTCCTCGTGTGGTTTGACTGGCTATGTGTTCCCTTTTATATCTTTGTGTTCCAGAAATTAGGCCTGTAACACTGTGACCATAGAGTTCCTTTATTTGTGCTAACAGTTCCATTATTGCAGATATTTTATTGACATTATTCTTGAGTTTAACTTCATATTGTAATATTTTATCCACATTATTTTCATTTTTCTTCATTTTTTAACCTCATAACTCCAATGAGGAGCAGCATTTCGGTGTCAGTAAATGAATGGTTTTGTATGCCAGAGCACAATCAGTGATATAAAGTATGCTGAAAGATTCCAGGTTAACTCAGTGTAGCTTAGCTAATTGATAACTTTGTTAAAAAAAAATTGATAGTGGTCTAAAGGAAAATGGCTATTCACCATTTGATAGTAGGCAACCCTGCACTCCCTCTGTTGCTTGCAAACCCCTGAGGTTTCCTGTCTGAATGGTTCAGTCTGGGTCATGTCTGTCTGATGTTTGTTTCGAACCTACTGCTTTTCCCATCGGCCACTGGCACTACTGCTGGAAACGTTTATTATGGGTATGTCCGCCCTTTCTATATGTGAATGCTCAGTGTTGTCTGTCTAAAGTCCAGGTTTGCCCTTTATTGGTCCTTGTTACACTGGACAGGAGAGCAACCTGGTTTTGTACAGGTAGCTAAATTATAAGTTTGCTGAGTGTGAAGATCCCAAAGTGTATATGTACAACTGGCTCTAAATGTAGGTATTGTGGTATAAACTGAGTCTGTTCTACAGTTTCTCACTAGGTTGAGTGTATAACTCTAAGCTCTAAATGTAGGTATTGTGGTATAAACTGAGTCTGTTCTACAGTTTCTCATTAGGTTGAATGTATAACTCTAAGCTCTAAATGTAGGTATTGTGGTATGAACTGAGTCTGTTCTACAGTTTCTCATTAGGTTGGATGTATAACTCTCTCTAAATGTAGGTATTGTGGTATGAACTGAGTCTGTTCTACAGTTTCTCATTAGGTTGAATGTATAACTCACTCTAAATGTAGGTATTGTGGTATAAACTGAGTCTGTTCTACAGTTTCTCATTAGGTTGGATGTATAACTCTAAGCTCTAAATTTAGGTATTGTGGTATGAACTGAGTCTGTTCTACAGTTTCTCATTAGGTTGGATGTACAACTTTAAGGTCTAAATGTAGGTATTGTGGTATGAACTGAGTCTGTTCTACAGTTTCTCATTAGGTTGGATGTATAACTCACTCTAAATGTAGGTATTGTGGTATAAACTTGTGTGAATTACTTTATAGTGAGTATGGAGATCCTCGTGCCTTCCCCGCAATCGTGTGCTCGAGTGTTTTGCTTGTTCTGTACTCGATTCAGCTTGACGAGGTTATATCTTTATGCTTTACATCTCAGACTCTTCTTTTTGCCCTGTTTGTTGTCATTCTCTCTGTCTGTCTGTCCGTATCCCCCCTCTCGGCTAACTCCAGTGGGACGCTGGAGAAGGGGGAGGCGGGCGGTGGGGCAGGGGGAGGTCCGAGTCGCAGCGACAGCGCCAGGAGCATAGGGGCAGGCAGCAGCAAGGCCGGGAAATGGCACACCGTCCAGAGCCACATGCACTCCGGCAACTTGAGGCCCAACAAGTGAGTGGCAGCGACATGCCATTTCTGAGTGACGAGCAGGGAGGGGGGTTATGCTAGACATTACCACAGATGTTTATGGGGTTCTGCACCATTATGGGGGTCATTTACACTGAAGGTTATTTTCACAAGGACGGGTAGCAGAGCATGAACGAATGGAGACCGTGGCCTTCCATGTTAAACATATTAATCTGCCGTTATGTGATAGTCCAGCCAACTGCTTATTAAATTCAAATTTATTAACCCTTTAAACTGCAAGGCCATGCATTTGGGTCCACACTTCAGTTCCTCACTTTTATAACCACACAATCTTAGTTTAATTGTAATACATTTTATATTAAATACTGTGTTTTATACTAGGTACTAGTATTGTATATTTCCTAATGGATATTAAAAGATTTATAGTTGTTATCGAATCATTTAAAGTAGTTTCTAAATAATTTGCAGTAGACTTTTTAATGATTTTTAATAAACATTGAATAATTTATAGAGGCTATTGCATTATTTATAGTAGGCACAGAATGATTCACAATGGATATTATTGAAATAGTTCATAGTGGATAATATGTCGTAGTAGTGACAGAATAATTCATAGTAGGTACTGAATATTTGCACTAGATATTGAAAAATTTGTAGTGTATACTGAATAAATAATAGTTTAATAATAATAATAGAAGTTTCTAAGCAATTTGTAGTAGACGTTGAATAATTCATAGTAGGTACTGAATAATTCGTAGTTGATACTAAATAATTTTGTACTAGATGTTAAATAATCATACAGCATAGTGAATAAATAATAGAAGTTTCTAAATAATATGTAGTAGACGTTGAATAGTTTATAGATGCCAAATAAATCATAGTGGTTACTGAATATTACATAGTAAATACTAAATAAATCATAGTAGTAGGTACATACTAATTTTTAGTATGTATTGAATAATTTATAGTAGATACTGTATAGTCGGAAGTGAACAATTTATTGTAGGTAATATATAATTTGTTATAAACTGAGTGTTTCATACATACTGAATATTACATAGTAGTTACTGAATAATTCACAGTAGATATTGAATAATTAACAGTGGATGCTGCGTAATTCATCGTATATACTGAATTGTTCGTAGTAGATACTGAATTATTCATATTGGATACAGACTATTTCATAGCAGCTACTGAGTAATGACCAGTAGATAATGGATAATTAATAGTAGATACTGAATAATTCATAGTGGTCACTGAAAAAATCCTAGTAGATTCTGAACAGTTTGCAATAGACTGAATATTTCATATTGAATGCTTAATATTTAATAGTAGATCATGGGATAAATTACAGCAGTTTCTGTATAACAGGTTTTAAGATATAAGCATTAGCTAAATCAGTGCTTCATGTTGCTGATAATGCTGAAATATTCACTGAGCTGTTTCTTTAACTGGATACCTCTTGCAGTTTAAAAGGGTTATTTATAATAAAATACAGGTGAGTTTTTAGTGCAATAAAAAAGTTTCATCTTACATTTACTCTAATACAAACTGCACAAAATCGTGAGCCGCAATGAAGGAGTTTGGGCTGGTGGAGCCTCTCGTTCCAAATGTTGCTGGGTTGATTGTGTTGAGTTTGCAGAAACTGCCAAGACACCTGAAATGTGGCGTGTTTTCTTTGCTTTGGCTCTTATCATATCAGATATTGATCACATGTCGCCCTTTATTTAATCAGCAACAAAATTCATTTGTAAATTCATACCGGTTGAATGTATTTATATTCACCCCTTCAGGCTTTCCTTCTCTCCTCCAGCACTCCTGACTCCCTCCTTTCATGTTTCTTTCCACCTCCATCTCATCTGTCCGGAATTGGTTTCTGTTTTCTGGTGGAGGTACAGTACGAGTTTCGCACCCCGTCTCACATATCTTCTTTTTCCTCTCCCTCTCTCTCTTTCTCCACCCTGCTCCGTCAGCTCCCCACTTTTCCTCCATTCCCTTCGCAGGGTTGTGTAATAGCGTGCAGCTGCAGGTTTCCGCTAAGCCTGGAGGATCTGTTGGGGCGAGCTGGGAGAAGGGTAAAAACTCAGATTCGCTGTGAACGCAGCAGAAGAGGACTAGAGAGTATTTAGTCAATACAGCCATGATTCAGGCTGGGAAGGGAATTTCTCAAGGTTGCCAGAACCTCGCTGCGCTGCCGATCAAATATTTAGGAACGAGAAAGAGGCAGTGCAGGTGAAGTTGTGGAGATGCACTGATTCAATGTCAGATTTGGACCTTGAGAGAGAAAGAATATATTGGGTTCTGCCGTTTAACGAAGGGATACATGTGAGATTATTCACCTCCCAGAAACTCAGAATAACAGATAACCTTGCAAAATTCAAAAACCACATCAAACTCAAGTAGTTCAGAAGCGGCTTCTCTCTGCAGCTCCGTAGTGTGAGGCACGGGCGAGGCATTGCGGAGAAAACGCGGTCGTTGTCTTGCCGCACTTCGGCCTTCCTTTTCTTTTTCTTTCCTTCTTTGATCCCACAAAGTCCCCTATGTGCCTTTCTTCC